>JAYDZK010000169.1:17578071-17604563 GCA_034509185.1 Euphonia xanthogaster
AACACCTCCAAGGATGGAGGTGGGTGACTCCACCACCTCCCTGGGCAGCCCATTCCAATGTTTAACAACCCCTTCCGTGAAGAAATACTTCATAATTGAAAACCTGAACCTCCCTTGGCACAGCCTGAGACCCCTTCCTCTCATCCTGTCACTTGATACCTGGAAGAAGAGGCTGATCCCCAACTTGCCACAAGCTCCCTTCAGGGAGTTGCAGGGAGTGATAAGGTCACCTCTGAGCCTCCTTCCTCCTTTCCAGGCTAAATCTCAATTCACTGAGATCATTATACTGTGTCTGGTCCATCTATGAATAGCTTGCATTTGGGAGCCTTTGGTATACATGAACCTGCAACCACAAACACTGACTGAAAACATGGATCTATTTATACATGTGTATCAGACCTGGAAGGTTGGGAGGGCAGAGATAAACCTGACTCTCTCTTTTCTTTCGCTTCAATTTCAGCAGCCAAATACAATACAAGCATTGCAGTGAGTTTTACAACAGCAGTGCAGGGTGATGGAACATACTGGACACATCCTGAACATGGGAGGGCCCTACTGGGTAAAACGTCACCATGAGGACAGAAAAACCGAGAAGCAAGTTGTGCACTCTGCATCTCAAAGGTTTTCCAGACATCACGGGACAAAGCCTCGAGCCCCTGGTGTGACCTCGGAGCTGTATCTGCTCTGAGTAGGACGCTGGACCAGAGGCCCCCTAGGACCTCCATCATCCCATGGTCGTTTTGGAATCCCTTCAGTTCATCCCTACAAAAACACTCTGCAGCTTTGCTGAGAAACAAACAAACAAAACCAAAACAGACGCAAGAAGGTCTGCCAGCACTGATTCCCCGGCACTGCCCAGATCCCCCAGACCGAGCAGGGGGTTCGTTCATCGCGTCGGCACCTATCGCGCCGTGCTTACCGCGCCGGTACCTCTCGGGGTTTGTCCGTCAGGCCAGCGGCTGTCGCGCCGTGCCCACCCACCTGCGCAGCGCTGGTGTCCCCGCGGTGTCGCGGCCCGGCCCGGAACAGTCCCTGAGAAGATCTCGAGGCCGCGGTACCCCGGCCCGGCCCCGCCGCTCGCGGCGGTGCGTCACGCGCCCGCTGCTGCAGGCAGCACCAGCCGAGAGCCGATGGCACCACCCCATCGCGGCCGATCGAATCGACCCCACCGCTCGCCCCGCTCCCTACCGGAGTCCGCGGTACCGCGCGGGCCACCGCCAACAACAGCCCTGCGGCTGTAGGGCGTCGCCCCGGGACAGCGGCCGCCGGCGCGGCCGGGGCCCACGGTCCTCTCGCGGGAAGGACCCCCGAACGCCACCAACACCGGCAGGAGTGGGGACGCCAGCAAACCAGCAACGGCACCGGCCATCCCGAAGCACGAGAGCCGTCTGCGGTGCTGCAGGGGGGCGCCGGGGCTTACCTGGGGGCGGGCCTGTGGTGGCGGCACGGCCGGGAGCGGAGGGAGGAGCGAAGGGAGGAGCGAAGCGACCCCGCCCGGACCCCGCCCGTGAGCACATGACCGGCGCCATGACAGGTACCGGGGCGGAAGTGGCGCCTTCCCCTCGGTAGCGATGGCGCCGGCGGGCGTGGCCGGCACCGCCTCCGCGGCTGGGCGGTGCAGGCGGGAGGCGCCGCCGCGCTGGGGTGTCCCGGGGCCGGGCCGTGCCGTGCCGGCGGCGCGGGGCTGGAGGGAGCGGATATACGGTGCGGTGGGTGCCCCGGCGCGGGGTGAGCATGGTGCCCTAGCGCTGGGGCTATGTCGGAGGTGGCCCGCAGCCTTCTGCAGCGCTGGGGCGCCAGCTTCAGGAAGGGTACCGATTTCGACTCCTGGGGGCAGCTGGTGGAGGCGATCGACGAGTATCAGATGTGAGTGTGGGCCCAGCCGGCCCCGGAGTCCCGGGCGAGGCGCCGGGGTGAGGGAGCGGCCCCGGCTGGGGCGGGCAGGGCAGGGCAGGGGGGCCCCGCAGGGCCCAGGCCGCGGCCCCCTCGCCTCTGGGACGCCGCTGGCGGCTCCGGCCCTTCCTCAAGGCGTGGGGCCAGGTGCCGAGGAGTTCGTTTGGGGGGCCGCCCGGGAGGCGAGGCGGGAGCCGGCCGTCCTGCTCTCTTGGGAGGACGACAGCGGCCGGCGTGGAGCTTGGAGCAACCTGGTTTGGTAGAAGGTGTGTCCCTGCCCATGGCATTGGATGGAACAAGGTGATCTTTAATGACCCTTCCACCCCAAACCAAGTTGTGATTTTGAGGCCGTGGGCTGCCAGAATGATTCGTTGGTGGAGCCCCCGATGCACCATTGGACCGCATGCCCCCATCCCATCACCCTGTTGCCCTGGCATCATGCTTGTGGCAGTGGAGCAACCTGGCAAATGGGCTGCCTAAGTATCATCCTTAACCAAAAAAAACTCCACACAACCCATCAGAATGAAAAGGAGTCCCTCACATGCTTTTGTGTTGTGTCCCTGATGGTACGTACCAGCGTGGGAGAGTGGGGAACCTGGCAGCCCCAGTCAGGATGGCTGGCACAGGGCGTGACCGCGCCATCCATGAATCCTGTGGCAGCAGAGGCGTATCAGCTATAGGGCACTGATGATGGACTCCTTGGAAATGCAACTGGTACCTTTAGTCAGATGTTCTTCCCTCCTACTCCATTTGCCATGACATGAAAATTACTTCTTTATGATTGCAGTATTTCAGGCCAGGCTTCTCCTGGTGAATTTTCTGGAAGTTGACAAAAGTGTTCACACTTGTTTGCCAAGAGAAAGTCAGCTGAAGAGATGCTCGCTGAGGCGTCTTTTAGCACTGTTCAGGACTGGTCAAGTTGGGTTCTAACCATGCTGGTTGCCAGTTCAGTTGTCATTCAGAGTATGGTCTGAATAACTGGTCTGCTGGCCACATACCGGGTGGTCAGGAGAGGCTGTAATCTCATCATTTCATTCACTCACCAGGAAGGATGAAGTGTTACTTGTCACTGCAAGTTCACTGATATGCAGTTTGCTGATGGCCTTTAGAGTAGGGCAGGCTGTTACTCTACAAACCTTGGCAGAGAGATGAAAAGAAGTTCTCTTCCAGATCTGTATCTCAGCAGAAAAAAAAGAATCATCAAGAAGTAAAATGTTTTTACTAACTGCCCTTATGTGGATGTCTACAAGGAGTCCAGTAGAATCCGAATGCTTTAAACTGTCTAAGCAGTCTGAGCAGTGAGTTTCATATAATGATGTTTCTTTGGGATGAAAAGTCTCTGGGCTCTCCTTCTGAGATCTCTTCATTGAGAAGTGAGGTCACTAAACATTTACAGACAGTCTATTTTGAGAATTGAAGTGCAACTTCTGTTGCCTTCCTCACTCTGTTGCTTGTGTCGGACAAGAGCTGAGATGATCTCCACACCCTGGTTCTGTTCTGACCTGGGAGCAGTGTAGTGTCTTTGGAAGGAAGCTCCTCTTGGGTGGAAGCTGCTCTTATCAGTGAGTTTCTGCTAAATACTTGTCAATAGATGAACTCTGTGGTCTGAATAGAAAGGAGAGAGAAGATCAAGGGATTACACGGAGATATTTCCTAGGGAGGAGCAAAACCTTTTCTGTGTGTATATTTTCTTTATCCTGTATCTTTGGAGGTAAATAAGTAAATTAATAACAATATCAAGCTGTAGGATAGAAGTTGCAAACAAGCAGCACAGGAAAAAATACCAGCTGTAGTTGCGGATAGGCATTGCAGGATGGGTTTATGTTGTTGCCTTCTCAAAGGCACCCTGAGATGGGATGAATAGGTGTGATGCTGCTCTTGTCCAGGTGCTGTGAATACCAGCACAGTCTGGGCCGATCCACACAAGCATCCTGGAGAGAAGCTGCTTACACAAGGCTTGCTGATGCTGAGAAAGCTTGGATTTGGGAAAAATCTGAGTCCTGATGGCTGCTGATGTAAAGCAAAATTATGTACCTCCTGTGGCTATCTGCTCAGGTCTTCATGTTACCCCTAGAAGTACAAGAAGCTTGGTACAAAGACTGGCCCTCAATCATTTGGGTGATTATTCATGCAGGAACCCTTCGAGCTGTCAGAAGTGGCGTCCCTGTTAAATGTCCCCGTCATGGAACTTGGTCTCATCTAACTTCGGATGAGCTTCAAGGGGAATGCCAGATGCATTTATTTGAATTAGGGTGGATTTTTTTGTATTAGTGACAAATGGAAAGAGGGTTGTGTTAGTGATACTTGCAGAAATGTTAATGCTGTGATGCTGCCTGTTGTGGGTGGCATATTGCTGCTATGATAATCTGTTTTCTTAAATCATTACTTTACAATGCTCTTTCTCTGTGTCCTGTGTATCATAGGGCAGGGCAGTAGGCAAGGAGTGTGCTTTTGGGTTCCAGTATGTTTATACTTTTTGTCTTTTCTCAGCCCCAATCTTTCTCCATTTTTGAAGTGGGACAGTACCACCAAGTTGTGCAGTTACTTCATCCTGTTTGGTTGTGTTTTCCCTGGTAAGAGTTAAAAGCTACAGTGGCCTCAATCAGTATGGGCATTTTTTGAGACCTGATTTTGAGGAAAAGCAAAGAAATTGAATTCTGATTTTTGTTCCTGTGGCTTTGACAACAATCTCTTCTGCTGGATGCATCTTGGTGTATATATTTTATAAACCCCTCTTACACTGGGCCAATGCCCACAGTAGTGGTGGAGGGAAGCAGAGTCCCTTTCACAGTGCAAACTTGTGAGGTTCCACGAGGAAACCTATTGTGATGTCCCTGGGTTTCCCCGCAACCCCTGTCCTCCCTCTCCCTCTGCTTGTAAAAATAATTATTTACAAGAAATGGCAACAATTGCCCAGAGGTTTTGCTCGTTTAATGTTCTCCTTCCTCCCAGGACAGAAACTGTAACTCTTCCCATAGCTTCCCTCCAACTTCTTTTGGCTTTCTCAAGCTGTTTGCTTACTGTTACTTTCCAAACCCCTTGGTATTCCTGCCTTGGTGATGACATGGGTGAGGTTTGTGCTCCGCCAGTGATGCTGACAGACACAAATGTGAGTGGATCCACCCCAGCAGCCCAGGCCAAGCTGCCCTGTGCCTGGCTTCCAGTGCTGGAAGAGTGTGTGCCATGGCTTAGGGTGCACTCACCTGAGCCCCCCGGCATCTCACTTGCCTCAGCCTCTCCTGGGAAATGTGCATGGGATTGCACCACAGTGGGTCTTCACAGAGGCTGTGGTTTGTTATTGTAAAAGAAGGCGATTGTGAGAGGAAAAAAGTCAGTGCTTGTAAGAGGGTCATTATTGTTGGCTATAATGACCCTCTTACCTGTTCTCCTTTCATGACGCATTAGTCTTTCCTGCCTAATGTAGTTGCACGCTTTGTCCACCTTCTGAGGTTTTTTCTTAAGTACGAACTACCATGGCTATAGAAAACTTTGTTTCAAAAGACAAAAACAAAGCAAAAATGCAACAGCAAAACCAGCCCAAACCTCTTTGGAGCAGCAGTCTGTGAAGCTTTTGGCTGACACATTTTCTGGAACTGGGGTGTGTGTGTTTGTGTTGTGTTCCCACTTTACAATTTTTTTCCCCCCATCCAGATTAGCCAGGCACCTCCAGAAAGAGGCACAGTCTCAGCACAACAACTCGGAATTCACAGAAGATCAAAAGGTGAGTACTGCTGTTTGCTCAGGCAAGGAGCTTGACTCATAGATGTTGATGTGTATTATGTTTTTTTATCTTGCAGACCAGAGCCTTATGAGACCTTTTTCCTCCCTCAATGTACACAAACAGCAACAGAGCCCAGTGTGGCTAGAACGGTTGCTCTCATTAGATGTGAGGGATGCTCTGCTGTGCTATTGAATGTCAGGCATGCTGGCCAGTGTCTTTCATAACCTGGGTGTTTCTTTTTTTTTTTTTTATTAATGTTTGATAACTTACTTATTCAACATTAGCACAATTTATGTCGTGAGCTCTGAATGCAAAACATCTTGAACTGCAGATATTGAAGGTGTGTGAGGGGGATGAAAGCTTAGCATGTAACACCTGACAGGGAAGAGTCCTGGCAGAATACTCCCTACCAGTGTCTTAGAATGTTATTTGTTTATAATCTTGCAAAATATTGACATTACTTTACTCCTCCCTCTCTCCCCTCAGTTGAAAAGGCTGTTTCTTGTCTCAGCAACATACTACTGCAGTTCTGTGATGGGATTTAAGTGGACTCGTGCACTCAAGCATTTAGTGCAAAATAAAATCTTTTGAGATATGAGGCCCTACTAAATTTCCTTGTCTTCTATAAAGGCATGTTTTTCTTAGGAATAAAAAACTAGAGATGTGTATTTCCAGATTTTCATGTTAAAAAAAATCACTCGTTTGAGCAATGCTGTTACCTGAAAATTGACATTTGCTAGCTCAGAGTCTCACATATGGTAATAGGATGCAAGAGCAATGGAAGCTGTGCTTAGGAATGTAAGTGCTGAAAACAAGTGCTGGCTACAGAAATTTGAGGTGAACTTGATGTGTGTAAAGAAGCTCAAAGAAATGCAGCTTTACATAGACTCTGAGAAAGGTTTGTAGCTGTTTCCTCTATGCGTACCAATATGAAAAGCAAAGACCTGGTCTTGCATGTTCTGCTTACCTTCTGCAAAGATGATAAAGCTTATGATTGCCTTAAATGGAGACATAATTTTGGAGAAGAATTTGGTCTACTTTTCCTGATTTGTAAGCCATGAGAGCCTCATTAATGTTGGACTGCTGTTTATTCCTTGAATGCTTCTGCTCTCCCTCCCTTGCTGGTAGCTTTCACCATCATTCTCAGCTAGAGTCATCTTTACTGTGTGTTTCCCCTCTGTGGAGACTTTTGAAAATGTAGTTACTTCATGAAGGTGAAGCTGTTAATCTCACTTCTGGAGACATCATCTCCTGTGAGTATGGGAACCAGAACCACACAGGGCTTTGCCTCCAGATGTTCCCTGAGTCTTATGAAAAGGACCTTGAACCAGATTGTGGAAGTGAATGAGGTCAGCCATGAGGGAAGGCCTGGGGGGCTCAGGAAGTGAAGAAAACAGACCTCAGATGTTTCATGCA
Source organism: Euphonia xanthogaster (assembly GCA_034509185.1). Taxonomy (NCBI): domain Eukaryota; kingdom Metazoa; phylum Chordata; class Aves; order Passeriformes; family Fringillidae; genus Euphonia; species Euphonia xanthogaster. Next base: position 17,585,102 of record JAYDZK010000169.1, read on the forward strand.
CAAGTGCTGTCATGTCTTAAGGCAACAGTCTTCTGAAAAGAAAAAAGTAATGGGTGGTGGTTTTACATCGTAGCAGAGTGGTACCCGTTTCTAAAGTTGAAATAATTTATACAAGAGGATGGCATTTTTATCACTTACTGGTTTTTGCCGATCATTACATGGCTGATGCACTGAATCTTTGAGTCTGTTTATCAAATAGCAGTGCCTATTTCATTAGCCACATGCACAAACCAATTCCTCAACATTTTGTTGAAAGAGCACTTTATCTCCTCTACCATGAGGAATGCTAATCACAAAAAAAATAAAAAAAATTGTGAGTGGAGTTTTGCTGTTGCTTAAAAAAAGCACTTAAAACTCTGCACAGCAAAATCTCTGATGTAAATCTCCTTGCTCTGCTTGTCTTCCCTGTTTCTGCAGGAGCTCATCCAGTATATCATCTAGTCAGTATGACTAATTACTGTCATCACTAATATCATTCACATGGCACGTGGCTGGAGGGTTTGATGCATACTGGGTTTGTAAGCAGTTTGATTAAACGGAAATGTATCTTCTTTCCCCCTGCCCTTCTAAAAGTCAGCTACAAATCAGTAACTTCTGCTCAACTGTTCTCTTGCCAGTGCACCCACCAGCATGCTTTCTGAGGCTCTGTATGTTATAGAAGAGCCTCTTTTTTTTTTTTTTATACTGTGGAAGAGTCTGCTGTAACCTTCAGGGTTTGCTTATCTGACGTCAATGGCCAAGGCTATGTGCAGAATTTTGTAGATTGAAAGGCCATGAAGCTGATTATGATTATTTCCACTTGCTTGATCTACCCTCAGTGCAGTTTTTTTGGTAGATTTTCAGTCAGCTGTTTTCCAAAGGACCATAAATACTGCTGAGAATTGTTGTGAGGCTGTCGTTTCTTACTTGACCTACTCTGTGGGGAAGATGGGTTTCAGCAGTGATTCCTCTGTAGCAAGGGGATGCTACTTTCTTTACAGCTGCAGGGAAAGGACAAGACTAGGTTCAAATCTTCATCCCTATCTGTCCGTATGAACTTTTACCACATTTGGGTTTATTTCATGCATCACAGGTAGTGCTACAGTGCAGATATGGCCACATAAAAACTGATGGTGTGTTACTTGCTAATGTAATCGTACAATCTGTTAATCTAAGAACTCTTGACAGATACCACCAGTTTCTTTCCTGGTCATCCTGCGAGGCACTTATCATTTATCTTCTAATGCATGTATTTTTTATGCTAAGAATTCAGGCTTTTAAATAGTTGTATCTCCCATTTTTGCTCCTAAAGAATCAGTTTTGAAACACTATATGCTACTTGCCTTGAAAGAGCAGACTACAGATTTTGTTGTTCACTCCTGTATTTTCAAATTGTGATGGGTTGTCATCTTATAACTATTGCTGGACATAATTCTGTATTTTTCATTCTCTGTCTTGACTTTAGTAATTGACAGTGCTGGGCTCTTCATTAGTGATTATGAATTTTATCGAAGCATTTCTCTGCAGATCCTGTAAACAGCAAATAATTGTGTTTTGTCTCCCTTCAACAGCTATAAAGAGGCTGTCCAACAGTTTTATCACTGAGAGGCAGCATGTGTGGAATACTAAGAGATACAGCTCCTAGTGAATTTACCTCAGTCTTAACATTTTGAATACTGCTGTTCACTGTTTTACCTCCATTCTCTAAAAATCCCATCGTCATTCATGATCAACCACAGTGTTTTGTGATAGGAATTTTTCCAGTTAGGTTTGGCTATGTCTGTCAGCTTGCCTCCAGCTACAGTTACTCTCACCCAGTCTTCTGTGCAATAAATATGACCTTTAAAGCCCTCTTCCAACCACAGTTGTTGCTTCTTGTGTAACTGTTTCGTGCTAGGCTGAGTTTTCACCAGTGTTAGAAAATCCTGCTCTTGAAGCAATGTTAACTTGCTGAAATACAAGTGCTGTTGAACAGTCTTAGCATGATTCATTAAACTACTGGTCTTCTAACAGCCAAAACTCTGGTTAAAGCCAAGCTCTGCTCTGGCTCTGTGTTTGTGCAAACATCTTTGCCTGCATTACAGTTAGCACAGTCCTTACTCACGCAACTCCTCTGAAGAAACCTTGACTACAAGATCAACTGACTTTTCCCCATTCTAATAATGAGTTTACATAAAACTGAATCTAAACTATTTTAAACTAGCTAAGTTAATGATGGCTTCAGTCTTTCTAATGAGATGCAGAATGTTTTCCATGCTGCAAAAAGGAGCCTTTGCAGCAGAGATAGTTGCAGCTGAAAATGATAGCAGTGTTTAGCTGCATTTTTAACTTTTCAGTTGGGTGTGGTCCCTTAAAGAAATACTTATGAATAATGCCTGCTGGGAGCTTGCCATATTTCAATAGATTCCATATAAAAACTATTCTTTACTATTTTAAGACTCCCAAACTCTCTTAAATTAATCTGTTTCTGGCTCCCAGGAGCCAGAGGACACACATTTTGTATTGCTCTTTGTTCTGTGAGGGAGTTCCTAGTTCAGGCAGTTTTCAGAACACACAACTATGAATCTGCAGGATAGGGAATAGTACAGTTGTTGAATTTACTGGTGTATTGACACAAGAGATAGGGGCTGAGCAGTGCTTCTGAGACCTCATTTATGGGTGGGCTTAATGAGAGACCAGGAGGGGCGGAGCCTGGTGAAAATCTGTTTACATGTTCTGGTTCTGTGGTGGGGCATGGAGACTGTGTGCTGGTACCCTGCAAACTCATAGCCCTCTTTCTGTTGTGCAAGTGGAGGAGTTTTGATCTCACACAGAATGGACATGCTCCTCACTCAGCAGTCAACACTCAAACCATTGGAACAGCTGGACTTTTGCAAATGCTGGAGCTGTAGTCAAACCTCAGAGATTCCCCTCCTTTCCCTAGGGAACCTGTGGACTCATTTCTTTTACCCATTATTTCACACCTTCCTCTTTAAGAATCTCTCTTTGCAGATATATTTTTCCAGATGTTCACAAATAGAAACAGGAGTTCCTTTTGTTATACTGCAGCTGATTAGATGGCTGTAGTGTGTTCTCATTCTAGGGACTGAGAATCTGCTTCTGCAGTACTACTTGGTGTCCTCCCACCCAGCCTGGCAGTACATGTAAACAAATCCACAACACCCACGTATGCAGTGTGGGTCTGAAAGTCTCAAAGTGAACTCGGGACTCTATGTGCTCTTTTCTGTTTCCAAATACCTGTGTTTTTTCAAGCTGTGCTGGAGATCCAGTCATGGGTCTCTGTTGCATAGCAGAATTTACTTTGGGGAGGAGGGAGTTTGTTGACTGAACAATGTGTCCTGTGTTAATAGGCATCACTCACTGCTTTTTGGGAAGATGCTCAGAAGAACTAAAGTTTTGAAAGGCTGCCATACAATGGACAGTAATAAAAAATTATGGAGATGAAAAGTCTGGCCTAGTGCCATGTTGTAACAATGTTAAGGGGAGATGCCAGCTGGGGAGAAATGGCTTCAAAAACTTTGATGAGCCTGTGGTGGCAGATGAAAATCGTATACCTGAGGCTTTTGAACGCTCCAGCTGTTGGCTCTGCCCTTGAGGTATTGATGTGTAACCTACTTATGATTCAGTTCCTGAACTCTTTCAACTTTCAATGTGGCCTAAGGTGAACTGAAACTGCAGTCACTTAGTTTGTTGAAATTACTGGGGGCCTAGGAGAAGATTGAGAAGGATTTGTGACACCACTTTGGAGGAGAACCAGAACAGGTGATGGGGGAGGCACCTTTGATAGCATGTGTAGTTTTTATCTGCTGTTACCAGCCTCTTGGAGTCCAAAAAATATAACCCTCCTTTTGGACTTGACTGGTACTGCATAGATTGCCAGGTGCCCATACTCTTGAAGTTCTTTGATGCTAGAATTGTCCTCTTGGAAATCTTTTCCTCCCCTTGCATCCAGCTTGTGGAGAAGCTGGTTTTATACTGCCTGATTTAAAAGGAGAGAATGAATTACAGGTGTGTATTTCAACTTTAGTCTTCCTTCTGGGGGGAAATATAATTTGAAAATAAACCTCTTTTCTTTGTAGCTTCATTGTTGCTGGTTTTCTTGCCCTATAAATGTTCCACAGAGTATTTTGAATTTATATCTGACACTTATTTCTGCACATCATCTGAGTTTTTCTTCACAAAAAGGTTTTAGTCAATGAAAAAACTTGTGATGGTCAGGAAAAATACACTGGGCAGTTGTGTCTTCTTCGTGTCCCTAATGAAAGTCTTAACTCCTCATTTCAGCTGGTAGTAACAGAAACAAATGTGACTTGCTGGAGCATCTTACTTTGTGAGACATAAAAGCTTATAATTGTCTTCAAAGCAAGACTCCTTGCAATGGGCTATTCTGAAGCCCTTCCCTCTCCTCTGCAGTTTTAAATGAAAATGAGAAATTACTTCACAGTTCTGCTCACAGATATTTTAGATTGCTGACAAGTTTGAATTCAGGCATATATTCCATGATTCACTCACAGTTTAAATCTCTTAAAAATCACAAAAATAGAGAGTTAGAAAATAATCCACCTTTAGACTCCCTCTCCCACCAAAACCCACAGGAGTGAGTTGTGGTTTTTTTAGGGCTGAGATACTGGGCTGCTGTAATGTCTGGTGTGGGTGGACTTGGTCTGCTGAGGTTGGGAGCTGTAGGCCTGGCTCCTAAAAGGGCAAATAATCAGCACAAACAAATCAGGTTCTCAGGAGGTTATAGGCTGCTTGGCTTGGATTTTTTTTTTTCAGTCCCCTATCACCTGAGAGCAGTTAAGTTTATAAACAGTTTATGATGTGGTAGGCATTATTACAGTTTCTTCAGAGTGAATGACCCCCATCTGTGTTGTTGGGCTGTAGGAGGGGTATTAAGTGGCAGATGTCTTTCATCTATTGTGCTTTCAATAAATCCTGCTTGCCTATAACAAAAGCTTCTGATGCTCAATGGTCTGGTACTGAACAATAGACCTGAAACCTTGGCAAAAAAAAACCCAAAACCAACTGTTTGTGTTTACATTCTTTAAAAGTGTCAATGTGGACAAATACTAGTTTCAGTACTAAATTATTTTTTTCCATTTCAGAAAACCATAGCTAAAATTGCAACATGTTTGGAACTGAGGAGTGCAGCTTTACAGGTATAGCTCTTTTCCCTATCTGACTTTATACTTTAGCAGCAGATAACTGTAGAGCTTTTTAAAACTTGTTTACTCTCTTCAGAAATACTCGAACTTCTGAAAATGGAGTGAACACTTGGAATTTCCAGGCTGTCATCATGATGGCCCAGGTGACTGCCTTAAGAAAGGCGGCAAGTGCTTATATGAGCATTTATTGGTGCTGGTACAGGAATTTACCTCCACATTTTGTGTCTTTGGTTCTCTGCCTCATTTTCATCCTTCTGAACTGTTTTGTTTCTCTTCCTAACCTGTGTGCAATGTTTAAAAGATCACCAGAATGACCCTTAGACTTATTCAGCTGCTTCACAATCATAATAGACCACAAAGAAGAATATGTGTGTAGAATAAAAGTTACTTTTTAGCAGTCATGAAAACTGGCAGTGCTCTAGGAAAATGTGGGAAAACAATAATTTGTAAATTACTCTTTGGGTTTTTTTTCTGGACTAGAAGTAGATGTCATGGGACAAGGTATCATTTTTTCTCAGCACATGCTTATCCGCAAAAGAAAAAACAAATGAGAGAAATTTCTGAAAGACCATGGATGGGGAAGGGATAAATCAAAGGCTGGGTTAGAGGATTACCTCTTTGCCAAGAAAGAGTGATGACAGGCAAATTTTGCATCAAGTTACTCCCAGCACCAGTAGCAAGTACTTCATGTTGCTGGACAAGGTGCTGCCTTCAATTGTCTGGAAGGCTGTGATACAGCATGCTGGACTCATGAGGTGGGGGCTGACTAGTCTTGAGGCTGTGTAGAATTTGAAGAATTATTTGGTTACCTCTACCTGTCATTCTATTTTGATCTAATCCTGGTGTGTTTGAAGAATGTTTCATTTGCTTGGAGTCATTGTGACTTTGAGGAGACCCTGCATGTTCCACACTATGGAATAGCTTTGTGGGTCAGATCACATCTGGGAGCAGCAGCAGAAGCTGCAGCCATGTCATAACCTGCCAAACTGGAGAGGTGGATGTTATGCAAGACCAGCCTTCCTTGCTGTTGATTCCCCAGCAGTAAGTCAAGGATTTTGTAACCTTTTGAGAGGGTACAAGAACTTCTTCCCCGCTTCACTTTGGGGAGGTTATGGTTTCTTAGCAGAGGTTAAAGCAGTTAGTGAATGTTCTCACCTTTTCCCACTCTCCTAACACTTAAGGGTATAGCTGCTTTAATATCCTTACACAGTCTTGCAGAAGGTACCTATTCACTCTTGGACAAAATCAAGAAAAAAAATCTCATTGGACCTTAAACGTTGAAAACAATGGGCAGTCTTAAAGGATGCCAAGGGTGCAATGACATAATAGGTAAGACCTGACCATCCACTCAGAAGTGAACGTCCAGTGTCAATCCTCTTATTTCTACTTCTTTTTATGCCAGCTCTGCCACTTTTCTCAGAAAAAACTAATCTTACCAAAACTGTTGGTGAGCTACCTCAGAATTAAAAATTAAGAACTTCTCTGTTGATTTAGTCAGTCAGATAGGCCTACTGAGAACTGTACATGTATGTGCCACAGACAGAGGAGGAAACCATCATCAGAGCTGGAGAAAAGAAAGATGGGAATTCCTCTTCTATTTTCAGTGAGTTCTTGGCTGAGTTTTTCAAGTTCATCCTGTGTACTGTAATTTCTGCTAGTGTCACAATGTTGGACACATGTCTTGAAATGTGAATGTTCCTGTGTGCAGTAAGGAAGAATTTATAACGAGTTGGTTTAAAAATATTTATCTTTCATTAGAGCTTGGAATATTGGATAAGTTTGTTCTTAATAAGTGAGAAGTAATGTAGTCTCTGCCTCACCTGTGAACCTGCCTTTTGTTGGGGAGATTTTGTGGGGGGATGTAGCTTTGTAGTAACTTGGTGTGCTTGAACAAAGGAAGCACCTTGCATCTTATTCTGAGATGAGGAGGGTGCATCTGAAGATCTGACCCTTTCTTTTTTGTACTGTCCTAGTCCACCCAGTCGCAGGATGAGTTTAAGCTTGAGGATCTGAAGAAGTTGGAACCAAGTAAGTGGTATCTTTGTATTTTGAGTACTATTTATCATGACAGGGGAAAACATGACAGCAGCAGGGATATGACTAACCACACTGCAGTTCAACAGTGATGCTGGGTTTAGGTGCTTATTCCAAGTGTCTGTTACCACACAGAGAAAACTTGTTGTGTATTAAGGAATGTAATGTGAGTAATTTAAAAGTACAGTAACCCAAATGTTTCAGATAATATATTCATCTTCATTTTCAAATGAGCAATTTGGGCACTGCTAAATTTTCACAAAATAGTATTTTAAGCTATCGGTAGTATATTGTATAATTTACCTGCACATTTCTTATATGAACTGTATTTCACCACTTTGTGCTCTTCCTTCTTGCGGCATGACATTTATTTTTTTCTTTTAAAAATATTTAACTTGTGCTCATGGTAGCCAATCACCTATCACCTCCCACTGTAATGCTACCAGACCAGCGAAGGTGAGAGTCAAAGTGAGGATGTGAGTCAGTCTTTGAAGGGTTTTGTGTGATGTTATTTTTTTCCTGCTGGTCCTGGGTCAGGTCTTGGTATGTCAATCCAGAAATAACTTTTTCATATAGGAAGTATCTATTTATCTGCTTTATTTTCCTTCCTGTAACACTGGCTGCTTTGTTCTCAAAGCATCTTTATGATTAGAGCTTTCACATCTAAGCAATATTATCCTGAATGTTAATGTTTCTGCAATTCTCAGGGAACAGGAAATGTGGAAGAACTTCTTTCATGCTGACTGAAGTTGGTTTTATTTTGCTTATGACACAATTGTTACATTGAGCAGCATGTTGGGGATAAATATGATGGGCAGGCAAGTGTTTCCCCTTCATGAGTGGGCTGAGCTTCTCTGCACAGTATCCTACAGGGGAGCTTGTTAAGAAGTGAGCATTGAGCTAAGCTTCCTATTATCTCTACCAAAACATAGAGCCCAAATACTTTTAAACTGTTCCTTGAAAGTGCAAAATGAAGGTGTGTTACAAAACTGCTGGGTCTTATGGGTGAAGACCATAACTCAGGAAAGGATATAACTGTGTGTTGGAATATTCAGTCTTCCTCACACTACATGTTGCATGAATGGCCTCTGAATTCTGACTTGGGATTTTTCTCTGTAGATTTTGCTCCTCTCTGTTTACAAAGTATTTAAAATGTTGTAATCATTGAATGACTGTGGATTTCAGACTCCATTGTGCAAATGCCCTGTGAGTGACTGAGTAATGGGAGACAGGAATCTTGTTCAAAATTTCAATTATGGTGCAACAGTCCTCTTGTTTATTTTGCCCTCCATCACAGAATTGATTTTTAGCTGTCAAAAAAACTGCTCAGCAGTGTGAAGTGCATTCAGCTCACACCTCATACAACAAGCAACTTTATTAAAACTGAGGAAGAGTGTGTGGCCATCAGTTTTCAAATGAGTTATTTTCCTTGGAGGAGAATGGGTGCTTCTACAACAACAATTGAACTTGATGTTCCTAATGCTGGTGTCTTACTTGGACGGTTATGGCCTCTTTCTTTCTGAATTGTGCCTTTGTTTTGTGTTTTTAAGTATATCTTGAATAGAGTAAATCTTAATCAGGCCAATACCAGTCATTTCACAAAATCCACTGTGAAGTGTTTGAATTCGCTTGTTGTCAATTTTCTTTTGCATCCCACCAGAAAAAAACTAAAAAATCTGGGCTGGCAATGTAAATAAGTGATTCCTTTGTTAGGTCAAGCCATTCCATTAAGGTGGAATAAAACAGCTATTCATACAAAACAGCTATTCACACAATTTGGCTTGTTTTAATTACTTTTGTGCCTGAAGCTGTCAGAATGGTTTTGGTGTTGTTATAACAACCAGGACCCTTAGAATTACTTTTTTCTTTTCCCTTAATCTTGTGCTGTTGAGTTCTAACTTTTCCTACTTGAGCTTGCATTTCATGCAGATTGGAAAGTGAAGCAGTTGGCTACTTCTGTTTGTTTATAGGATTTGTCACTGAATAGTTTGTGCTGGAATAATGCTACAGGAGGTTCCATACATACAAATGGCTTTTTGGAGTGTGCACTGTGTGAAGTCATTGTTAACACACTGGATTTCAAATCCATTTCTTTGTGGAAGCTTATACCAGTCTTAGAATGCACAGTACAAATGGATGGGCTGGGGCATCCCTTGTGCCTGGGCGATAAGACAACTGGATACTGGGTTGTACTGGGAAGCGTGGTGTCTGAATTATTTTATGTTGTTTATTTAAAAAAATAAGTATAGGTATCAGAAAAAAAGAAAACAACACTGTCACAGACAATCTAAATGGACATTGGTCTTTACCATGTTAGTGTATCCTGATCTTCTGGCTTACGTTGATAATTTCTCTTGAAATCTTTCAAGAAAGAGCGAACTGCTGATAAAATCAGACTATGAGGATGGTGAAGGGCCTTGAGGAGTAGCCTTATGAGGAGTGGCTGCGGTCACTTGATCTGCTCAGGCTGTAGGAGACTGAGGGGAGACCTCACTGCTGTTACAACTTTCTCGTGAGGGGCAGAGGAGGGGCAGGCACTGATCTGTCCTCTATGATGACAGTGACAGGACCTGAGGGAATGGCCTGAAGTTGTCAGGGGAGGTTTAGGTTGAAGATCAGGAAAAGGTGCTACACCCAGAGAGTGGTTGGGCACTGGAAGAGGATCCCCAGGGAAGTGGTCGCAGCACCCACCTGACAGAGTTCAAGAAGTTGGGACAATGCTCTCAAGTTCATGGTGTGGTCCTTGGGGTGTTCTGTGCAGGGCCAGGAGCTGGACTGTGATGATCCTTGAGGGTCCATTCCAGCTCAGGAGATTCTGTGATTCTATGCAAATCAAAGTGACACTGTCCAAAGTCACAAAAGAAAAGGCAACTTCTGTACAAGACCGTGCAGAACACTATTTTAAAAAGATTTCTGCTGGAAATACAGCACAGATGGAGGCTGTGATGCTGGGATCTACCTATTAGTTGCACTTGTGGAGAATTTTCTGGGAATCATGTTCTCAAGCAGCAACATTACAGAGGGGAAGGGCTTTTCTTCCCAGAAGTTAATTGTGGTTTTGAAAATGAAACAGAGATCCAAAAAAGCCCAAACCAACCTTTTAAAGCTTGGATGTCTTACGCAGCATTACAAGGGAGATTCCTGTTTGTATTAACCTAATTTTTTTTTCCTGTGGTCTGGTATTTTTATTTGAATCAACTGAAGCTCATACTTATGGCAGATGCAAAGAGGATTTTCCTTTTCCTCAAAGTTTTATTGCTTAACTTTTTCTCAGTGGCTTTGAATAAGTATTTCACCAGGCTGAGTGTGGTGGACCTGTTTGCTTATCGTGTTGATCTTTAAAGAAGGACTTATATTGCTGTGTTACAACTTTGCAAAATTATTTGCTATTGGTGGTGAGACAAGAATTGAAAGCTCTTTAAAAACTTGAGCCACAGCTTTGTGCAGCAAAAGGCAGGAGGTCCTGCTTCTGAGCTGATTATTCAGCACATTTGTTCCTGGCAGGACAGGGGTGCTCAGCCTCTGGCAGCAGCAGCACGATTTTACATGCTGTAGAGCTCTTTGCCTCTTGCCTGGGCTCATGTCAGTAGAGCTCTTTGGGCCCTCTAGTGATGCCTGAAGTGAATTAGAAGGAAGGTTTTTTTGCTTGTAAGGGGACCTGGTTACTAGAAGAGGGGAGTCTAGCACTTATGGACCCTTGGAAAGTGGGAGGAGAGCTACTGTAACGCCTGTCTCTTCTGTTTAATGTGCCTACGATCTGTAAAAAGATCTCACTTCACTGAGGTTTTCCTCCTTGGGTAGTTTCACTTTCTGTTTCTGATGTGATGTATCCCTCTGAGAGCTGGGGAATTCTGAGTAATAAAAATCCCCTTCTTTTCCTGAACCTCAGCAGCACTGGAAGATGACTGTCTGCTGTTGATCAGCTGCTTTTCTGGTGGGAAGTGGCTGTGATTCTTCAGATTCATGTTGAGATCTGCATTACTGGTCCCTCAGAGCAGAAATCTTTGGAGAGAGAGACATGGCATCAGTTTGTTCTCTCATCAGACCTCTGACTGAAGGCACTTTAAACCTTTCTCTGTATTTATGTATTGTGACTGGCTGGGATTAGGCACTGATTACCCTCTCATGTTGTAGCACAAAAATCAGAAAAAAAATCAGTATGAGTAAAGAATGGAAAGACTTTTTGGTTTCTTTATAGTTTCCCAGAGGAATAATTTATTCTTAGAGCATTCAGGTGGTGTCTGGTAAGCTAATGCAGGAGCCCAGAGTGGGTGATCGGAATGTGAAGGCAGACAGGGAAGCTGTCCTGTACTGGCTGAGTTGTAGTGCGCTCAGAGGGGCCTGGCAATGGCTTCTTAAGCATAACTGGTATTTAAGTACCTCTTGGTATTTGTGTAACCTGAACGTTGTTTGAAAAGAGTTTTGTTTTCATTCAGAAGTCTTCAGGGGAGAATTCCTCTGCTCTGAGAGTGCTTATGGTGAAGTGAAGCTCTCTGAGGAGAGTCAGGGGTTTTTCTCTCTGCTCCCCCTACCAGTCTGGGATATTCATTGTCTGGTAGGAGAGTGCCTCTCCCTGCAGGTGTCCTCTTGTAAATTTTTAGGCCCTTTAGCCATCATGAAATGCTTATTTCTTTCATACATCTTTAGAAGTTTCTCTTTCACTGGTAGTTGTGTTTGGAAATGGCAGCTAAAGTTGGGATTGCTAAAATGTGAGTAAATTTCCAATATAAACAGCAGAGCCATTCTGCATGAAATTCTGAAAGTATAGGTGATGTCTCTGGGGCTTGGTGTCTAGATATTGTACTTTATCTCTCCTGAATTTCACCAATCTGCCCAGACATTTGAGGGCAGATAGAAAGAAAACACAAACAAACAAAGGCATCACCACCACCAAACAAAAACCCCAAAACACATGACTGAAGAAGTAGAAAAATCTCACCAAAGCTTTGTGCTAGCAGCACACTTAGTCTCCCATGGTGGCTGCCTGAATGTGCACCCACATGTGTCAGCTCTGGAGATCTCAGTCTGTTTGGAGCTGATGCCGGTAATGCCACCACCCTGCTTTCAATAGCCACCAAAGATTGCTACTCTCACCCCAGGGGCTGTAGCTTTTTCTCATGAAGATTTTGGTTATTGCCACATTTATCTTCTGTGTGTGGGTGTGGTAGTAGTAATCTTGTACTGCAGTTGCAATTCACCTGTCTGAATGTTATAGTGATATAGGTTTGATCATAGCTGTGCTAGTGTTTAAAATATGAGAGAAGAGAGGTGTTTTTTGTATGATCTGATTATTTTAAGAATTTTATTATTATTATTATTATTATTATTATTAGTGTGCGAAGATGCTGTCAGAATGGACATAGCTGTGCAAAGTAGTAGAGTTAATGCTGGCTTATGAGTATGGATTTTTATTTTTTCTCTTCTCTTCAGTCTTAAAGAATATCCTCACTTACAATAAGGAGTTCCCCTTTGATGTTCAGCCTGTCCCACTCAGGTAAGAGATAACTTCTTGCACATTGCTTCATGTACAGATATGTACTTGAAAGGGAGTACAGCCTGGGCCTGGTATGTACCTAAAACACATTTCTAGAGCCATCTGCTTGCCAGACTGCTTTATATAAACTGGTTAATAAAAGACCTTTTAAACTCTGTTTGTCTAGGTACCACTAAAAATCAAGACCATACTTTTGGTAAAATCAGTACTTGGTACATACCTGCATCTCTGTGAAATTTCCAGTATCATGTCCTGGCTTTAGGTTCTGTGCTTTCCATTGGTCTGAACTCCTGCAATCTCTGTCAACGTCTGTAGGTATAGGTAGAAGTTAAGTATGAAATGACATTAAAGAGTGTTGTCCATGCTCAGATGCTGGCTTGTGAATTGACAGCCAGGTGATGATTGAGTGTTGGTCTCATTTCTTCTTTCTTGTGTTTTACAGGAAGATTTTAGCACCTGGAGAAGAGGAACACTTGGAGTTTGAGGAGGATGACGAGGAAGGAGGAGCTGGAGCAGGGTCTCCAAACTCTTTTCCTGCTAGAGTTCCAGGTAGGGGCACTAGCCTTGCCATGCCAGCCTCTGTAGCATCTCTGAGCTCTGACTCTAAAAAGCTTCTTTTTCTACTTGTGAAGTTTGGGTGGGAAGCTACAGGCTCATGTAAACAAACCCTAATGCTGTACTGGAGAACCACAAGGGTGGCCAGTGAATTTTTTTTCCAGCAAACAGTATCTTACTGTGAAACAGTTGTATGGAGACCCTGTGAGGGTGGTATCATCTACCTCAAATAATTAGCCTTTAATCCTGACTCAGACTCAGTATTTTCATCCTGATGCACTTTAACTATGTGAAGCATTTCAAATGTGTTCAAATGTAAGTTGTGGCAATGTTTCTCCTGCAAGGAGCAGCACATCTTTCTAGAGATGTGAGAAGTTGTTGCTGCTTATTTTTGTGTTGCATTGTTTCATGAGACAGTGGCTTAGAGTGAAGCCAGGCTGTGAGAGGAGAAAGAGGAGGTATTGATTTTCATAGCTGAAGTCCTTGTCCATGTGAAAGTACTCTGTAGAACCAACAGATTCTAGAGAAGGTCTTTCTGAAGCTTCAGGTTTTGACAATTTAAATTTTGTATCAGAGGTTCTTTAGTGTTCCTGGTTCCTTTAGTTCCTGGTGTAATTTCTTCGCAGAAGAAACAAGTTTCTAGTTTCAGAGCTGGCTGGCAAACTTTGTATTTCAGGAATGAGATAACAAGTACAGAAACCAGTACTGGAATAATGGTCAAAAGAGCTGGGGTGTTCCATTACTTATGCCTGGAGAAAACAGATGATATTCAGATGTGATCCCAAGCACAGTGCTGAATATGGTCCCTCCAGGCTGACCTGATGTGGACATGCACTGTCTACAGCTATTCATGCCAAGCTCCCAAAAAGGCTGTAATATATTGTGATATTGATGGCTAACATTTGCTGTCTTGATCCTTGTTATTCACCATGATAAATCCATTTATGGAGATGCCTTCTCTCTGTCCCAAGTACAGCAGGAAGACTCAAAAAAAAGCAGTTTGCAGCCCTGGGGTGAGCCTTATGAGCAAGGTGAATTTCCCTATCTGAAACTGACAGAGTTGTGTTGCACTTCTTGCTTTGATGTGCCCTTAATCCATCCAGTACTGTCTAACTGACCATGGTCTTGTCTTCTCCGTGTATGACTTCATTGTTATCACGTTACCCCATTCATCTAACCCAGGAACCAACAAAGGTATGAGAACCTTTTAGTATGTACAGTAATTTCTATGCTCACATTCATGTAGCTGTGGTCTTCTTCATCCAGCTCTTACTGCCAATCCTCACAACACAATTTTTGGTAACAATCACACTACTGGGCACCTATCTGTTGGTCTTCATTCGCCTTCAGTAAGGAGAAAAGGAAAGGTCATGTTTGTTGGTTCAAACAGCTCTTTAGAGATCCTGCTGTACTAATTAAGGGGTTCTGGGTTGTGAGGTAGCCAAGGGTGGGTGTAGCTGGATTTTATTGACTGGAATACACATTTTATGGGAAATCTTACACAAAGTATTTGTGTAGTTAGACTTCTGTGCTGTGTGGAGCTGAACTGACCAATGGCTTGCTGCCTCTAACAGCAAAGGTTTCCTGCCTTTCTCCTGGTTATATATGACTTTATTCGAGTGCTATGCTCTTCTGTAAACCATTTCACTTTGTGAGCCCAGCAAGAGACTTAGCACTTTTTTCCCCTTTCTCTGAACTGGGATTTGGGAGTGGAGAGCCTGAATGCCTATGTCTTGGTGGTAGTGGCCTGCTGGGCTGGCTTACTGTTCCTGAAACCCACTTGGAGGAGGACACTTCTCATTTGCAGATGCTCCCATCCCCCTCTGGCACAGATGCCCTTGGTTGTGTCTGGTGTGGCTGCAGCTTTATCCTGAAAGGCCTCAGTGTGAGCCTGCTCAGTGGCCCAGGCTGTGGTGGTTGACAGGGGGGTGGTGCCCAGCCCAGGAAAGCTGTACCACAGAGAGGGCACTGTCACCTGCTCTGGCTGCAGAGGCTCCAGCATAGCCCTGCCTGGGGCTATGGCTCATGTGAGACAGGTTACAGTCAGCTGCTCTAGTGCACTGTTGGCTTGGCGGTTCCTCCTGCTAAGGGCAGGAACGAAATAGTGTTCCTTGGATACTGTCTGTCCTACTGTTCTCTTGTCTCCTGGAAGTGACTTTGACCCTTCTGTCCATTACAACTCTACAATTTCACACATTCTAGAAAGCATTCTTCAAGAACAGAATAATTTCTCTTAAGCCAGAAATTTTATAATAAATTCCAGGCTGAGGCATCTTTCAGGTGATTTTTCTGTCAAGTAGATGGAGTGATGGACAGGAAAGCTGAAGGCTGCAGTTATTCCTGGCTCTTGGGGGCCATGCTGCTTTTAGGAGACAACTGACATATGATGGAGCAAAGGTTTGTGCCAAAGATAAGACAGGCTTGCTTCTTCCTTCACTTAGATTGAAATAAGAACTCTACATTTGAACATCTCTTTGGGAAAGAAACAGAAAGATTAGAGCATGAGCTGCTTTGCAGAAATGAGGGCTCTCTACTAAGTTTGCTCTCCAGCATTTCTCCCATTGCACTCAGAAGCCTTTCCCATTGCTCCAAACACTGGGCTGAGCTCTGCTGTGCTGTGTTGAGATGTGTGGACATGGTGCTTTGGAGGCCCTGAGTCTCCTCAGGACAGGAAATACAGAGACACACAGCATCAGAGATGGAAATTCAAGTCTTGCACATGATTCTGAGAGGGGGATTGGATGAAGGAATGCTCATGAAGTCTTGCTGAAGTTGAGCCTGTAGTTCTCAGAGCAGAATGCAAGGTCCCTCTTGCAAAGCCAGTCTTTCATAAGACAAAATCTTTGTGGTTCCACAGCTCCTCAAGCAGATGAGAGGAAAAATTGTGTCAAGAAAACACCATATTGGACTTGTGAAAGGAAATTATTACATTGTTTAGATCTCAAGCCTTAGGATAACTTCTTTTTCTCATTAGAAAACCAAAACTGTAACTCAAACTTGCTTATGAGTCTGAGTATTTTCTATCCTGGTGCTTGTTTATCCAGCAGGGGAGAGGGGCTTGAAGTGTGCCAGTTTTTGCTAAATTCAGCATGAAGTAACCTACTCCATGTTTGATGACAGAATATTATGACTTTTAGTGAGTTTGAACAGTCTGGACAGCTGCACTGTCTTCCTCAACACTGTGAGGATTAATTTATACTGACCACCAAGTTTTGATGCTAGATATTCTTAATGCAGAGCTGGGGACTCCTTCCTTTAGGCAGAAGGGAACTTGGGGGATGCAAACACATTTTTCCCCCCCTTTTAAGTAGACGCCAGTAGCACTTACTTAATAATCAATTTTCTGGTTCCCTTATGTTCTGTGTGATTTGCAACAATGCCATTTTCCTCCTTAATCTCCCAGTCTAAATGTTCAATGTGAAGCCAAGTCATGTTCATGGGGTTGGACTCCTGATCAAGTGTCTAAACCTCCTGCAACTGCAAATTGAATTCAGCCTCCCAAATTTAATTCTCAAAAATGCTATGAAGTGAGTTCCATGAATGGTTATTCTGTGGAATAACACTTTAAACAATGCTCCCCTCTATTTTTATGGCATTACTTTTTTATCAGTTGATTTGACTTGAGGCAGTCCTGGGTTTTTTCTGGGGGGCTTTAAAATCTGTCAAAGGATGTTGTGTGTCTGTGCACAGACATTCCCATAGTGGTGTGTACTACTGGGATAGGAATCTTTGGAGTTTCAACACCCTAAGAACAGCATCTTCCATGAGAGAAGATGGGACAAGTGAGACCTCTGCTGTGAGATGACACCAAGGGTTAATAATATGCTTTACTCTTTCTAGGTACTTTATTGCCCAGATTGCCATCTGAACCCAGGATGACGTTACTCACCATCACCATAGAGAAAATTGGTCTGAAAGATGCTGGGCAGTGCATTGATCCTTACATCACCGTCAGTGTAAAGGGTAATGATTTCTGTTCTGCCTCCCCAGTGCTGCTTTGGAGAGAGTTCTGAAAGCTCTATTGATTTTTCAGCCTGCTGAGAAAAACATTTGTTGGCACTTCTACTGTGGATGTAGGGCTTCTGCTTTAATCAAGGGCAAAAAATTCTGTATTTGACAGCTACTGGGAGGTGAATATCTGCAGGATACACTTCTCTCTGTGCACTCAGGGGTGGCTTGTCCATGCTGAGAGCTGAGTGACTTTGCCGTACTTCTCCATCATGGCTTCTACAGCGGACTCCTAAGTACAGATTTGCTTGGACTGTGTGTACTCCCCACACTTATTGGTCTCTGGGCTTTCTGGATGTGGGGAACTGCAGCCTACTGACTCCATTCTTGCCCTTTCATTAAACTAATTTTGTAGCAATACAAATGTAATATTACCAGGGCTTGAGGTTTAGAGGGATAGGTATGAAGCTGGGAAACAAAGCTTGCAAGTGAAATAAAATAAAAAATGTGCTAGCCTGGCTTGTGAAATGCTTCAGCCAAAACCTGATGGGCTGAAAGGCTCCATAAATCTGGAAGAACCTCTCTCTCTGTCAGTCCAGGATAGGCAACATGAGGATTTCTCTGTTTCAGATGGTAGCATAATTGGTATCTTTTGAGGCTAAGATTTTTGATATTCACCCTCTTTCTAATGGGAGTATCACTATCCCCCGTTTTGCACTTAGCAGGAAGCCTCTGTGTTCTGCTTTACTTCAGGTTCTCTTTACAATCTTTAAATGTAGGCAGAGGATTTTTTTTGTTTATCATGTAAAAATCTGTAGCTGAGCCGCTTGTTATTTTTAGTTGTGATAATAACCTTGTGTGTATCCTCCTGAGATGTGCTATTGGATACTAAAAGTAGAATGAAACACTTGTTAGATGTGTGATCAGTGCTTCTTCCACCAGACATCCTCTGGCTGGAGGAAGGTTCACAACCTCAAATATCCCTTGAATACATACCAGGGCTTGTAAAGCAAACATTCCTTGTTCCTTGCCACCAAAGTGTTTGTCTCATTGTACATTGCTAAAACCGCTGCTGTAGCTCTCATTTTCCTTCTGGAGCTAAGGGAGACTATCTATTGCTGGGCTTGCTTTCCTAACAAGTCTCTGTTAACATGATGCTCCCTGTTTCCAAACTCATTCACCTATAAATGGTGACTGCCAAGTAATGAGGTAGAAAATAGGATCAAAAAGTGAGAGTGTGGGCAGGATATGGATGAGTCTGCTAATGGTGTCTTTTGATACTTTTATTTCCCAAGATTTTTGGTTAGGCAAGCTCTGAGGACTCATTTTTTCAATGTTAGGAGTCTGAAGACACTTAGTAGCTGATTTCCTTGGTTTTAAACCAAGCTGCTCTTCTGCAGGTTTGGAGAGAGGTTTGTTCCTGATGCGGCATTGGCAATCCCAGCCCATATCGTGGGTGATGGGAATCTCTGGTGCTCCAGGGCCTCAGCCTGGAGGCCCTGGAGCACCACATGCTTCAAGCACAACATATGCACTCCATACCTGTAATCTTGGCCACATTGTTAGCAACTTCCTCTGCCAAAGGGAAAGGGATCAGGAATGAGAGGAAAGACAGGACAAATATACCCCTGGAAACAGCAGAGGCTTAGTGAGAAAAAATATTGGCTGTGCCAGAGCAGCAAAACCAGGGGCTGGTGCTGAGAGCTGGAGTCCAACTACAGCCCTACAATGCCTCTGTGGAAAACCCAAGAGAAATAATGCTTGTTGTGTCTAGGGACAAAGCAGGGCACACACAGGATGTATGAACTGTGCCCTGCAGACCCTGTGTGGAAGGCTGTCTTTGGTGTGTATCCCACTTGGGCTGGAGCTCGTCTGGAGTCCAGTGTGCACAGGGAATGGAATCTTTTGCTGACAGGAGAAAGAAATGCACTCTTAAAAATAAAAAGAAGGATAACTACAATTTTTTATCTAAAATACTGCTAGAACTTTAGCTGCTTTCATGTTGTACTCAAAAAGAAAATTAACTGATTGTGAAGGGGTATGATAGCCCCTTTTTTAGGTTTTGTAGAAACATCCAGGTGTGGATTAATTTTTTATGGCAGGATTAGGAGAGACTTTTAAATCTCTTAAAGCTGAACCTTGAAGTCTGACAAACTTCTGCCATTCTCATGCTGTTTCTTTCCTGCAGATTTGAATGGGATAGATCTGACTCCTGTGCAGGATACTCCTGTGGCTTTGAGGAAGGAGGACACATACGTCCATTTTAATGTGGAGATCGGAAGAGCGT
>JAYDZK010000169.1:17619576-17641829 GCA_034509185.1 Euphonia xanthogaster
AATAGGCAGCTACAGGGACTTAGACCATCAAAAGTCCCAAAATAACCCATGACTCACAGTACCACATAATTCCATTGGGAACCCGAACCCCCCCCCCCCAACTCCCACGCCCTGGGGGAGGTACTGAGAATTCCCACTGGAACCTATAAAATTTTTTGGCTTGAGGGCTTTGACCACCACCACTTGACAGATCTGGAGGAGGATCAGAATTTCAACAGGACTGTGACCACCACTCTGACCAACAGGGTGCCAGGTTGTACTCTGACTTTGTGAGTTAAAAACAGTTTTCTCTGGTTCTTCATTGTATTTGTTGCAATCTCTTTAGTAAATTGTAAATCTGACCTGTAATCTCTCTTGAGGTAGTTGAGTGGGGTTCATTTCTCCCACTAGTTTACTTTTAAACCACCATACACAAAGAATCTGAAAAAGTATCAAAATCAGCAATGAAAATGTTATTGTGCTGTCACCTATATCAACCCTGATTCCAAACTTTACCCAGCCAATTCATGATTTTATGACAAATAGTCACTTTGGTGGAGAATATGTCCTATTAACTCTGTTTACAAAGCAATAGCTCTTGTCATAGCACTATGGCAAGGCAGACATTTTATATTGTTTTTGCAATTACTGATGAGATTTTTTACTGCATCCAGTCCATGCTTAGTCAACAATCAGGTTACTTAGACTATCTAATGAAAACCAGTTGGTCATGTAATAGATGATATAAAGTAATTAATGCTTAAGAAGAGAATGTATGTTCTAAAATTATAAAATCCAACGAGTCTCTGACCACAAGCAGCCCAGGGACAATAACCACTCAGGAATTTCGAAATTCCTGAAGGCAGCAGGAGAATAATGCCCCATTTACGTTTACCAATTCATAGATGTGGCCAACTCGATGATGGGCTGACTCCGGGGCCATCAGGAGGCGCCCAAGGGTGATCATCCCTTGATAGATACCATCAATCAAGGTAACCAAAGTCACCAAGAAACATACATCTGAATACGCAACTTCCCCTAACACGATCAGCGCTTGCTACTACTCAGCAAACAGCAATTGTCCAGCCCTGCACAGTGAAAGAAACTTTCATACATATGCGGGGTTACAAAAGAAATTGGGGCACCTCTGCCTCAGGCATAAAAACTGTATAAAGCAGCCCCACTGGAAACAGCATCCGTGAACAGAGGGAGATCTGATGCGATAGAGGTCGGATCTAGGTTCACCCAGTGCCGATCCCGGGCTCGACGCTGTCTCTTTGGCTGTGGTTTTTGAGGACCGTATTTTGGTCGCAAAAATAAAATCTTTTGCATTTTCTAATTCGGATTTCTGGCTGATCATTTATAACAATGTTTAACTGTTATATGACAAATTTTCCATAACTTTTTTGTAATAATAGAGTTTAAATAAATTAATACCTGTTAAGATTAATTTTGCTTAGTCTCAGTGATGTCAACCTAAAGTTCTTTTAAATGTATTTTTTTTATGTTTTACTGAAGTTAAGTTTTAGTGATTTTAAGTTTTGTTAAAATATACCTGTTTGAATTATAATTCCTTTGCTATATAAAGGAATGACATAAAGCCTAAATGAATTTTGTCAAAATTTGCTCATTTAAATTACGAGATACGGCTATTTTGTTTTAGAAATAAGAACAATTTTGCTATTTTATCTTTTATAACTAGTACTGAAGAATGAGTAACAATTTTATCTTATCAGTTTGTTAGGAAAATTAATCCACAAACACCAGAGGTTTATGTCCAAAAAGGAGACAGAGGAGTCCTTTCTGGCTTTATTCAAATAAAGGGAGAGGCCATGGGGCATTCCCCTGGGATCTCTCAAATTTTTGGAGGATGCAGCCTTCTTTTTATCCTAATTTCCTGGCCGCATTTCCCTTCTCTCTTTCCCCATTGGCTGAGGTTCTTGAGAGGTACAGACTTCCCGATATGCCTGATACCAAAGATTTCCCTCTAATGTATAACGCTCCCTTTTAATTTTTAATTCTTATGGAATTTAGGGGTTTTTCTTCCCCATTGTTTCTTTAATCTCTTAATGTCTAATTTTGTTTATCAGCAAACTTAAATTTATTTGTAAAAGCAAATATCTTTTTCCATTCATCAATCAGTGGAATCCTTCCCATTGTTTCTTTTATCTTCCAGAGCTTGTTTTATTTACCAGCAGACCCACAGCTTGTTTGTAAAGACAAATCTGCTATTCCTCTCAATTCCCAACTGCCCCATGCAAGGGACACGTGCACACCTTCTTTTTACCTTTCCTAGACAACTCCGGCTGTCTGATGGCAACAATACAAGGGGTAAAAGGGAACTATGGGGAAAACAGAGGACATCTAAACCATAATAACATAAATATATATCACTTAAGCTTTTCTTAATATTCACACAATAGTTATCCCTTAATTGTGAGAGCCAATCATCTCATTATCCATCTATAACAACATGGTGCCACTCCATGCTTTGGCTCCGGTTTCCCAATATCGAACACCCTTCAAAATCCTACTTGGACCGACATTGATTATGGCACCAAGGGCAAATACCGTGAGTTTTGGATCTGGCCTCCCCCTTTTCAAAGCAGTCCTTTTTCAAATGCCGAGATTTCCCACAAGTTTGGAAGTCTCCCTCCCTCCTTAAGGGCCTCTTTCTTTAGTTGCTTTCATTTTTCACGAGGGTCAGGAGGGAATGGATCAGTCTCATAATCTGAATCTATCGGTCCTGGATAGAAAGGCTCCCCCTCTTTCTCACTGCTAGAGCTGGGGTCAGTGATATAAACTGGTAAGGACCAGGATGGATGCCTTCCGCTCCTTTGTCTGGGCAGGGTTGATAGCTGTGGCCGCTCTTCAGTACGAGAGGTGCCAGTTTCAAGCGGACAGGGAGAGTCAGAGTGAGGAGAGACAGCGGGGTAGGAGGTCAGCAGCATCCGGCCACTCTCCCTTTTTCATCATCTTAAAAAGTATTTTCCAGGACAGGAGTAAAAGTGACTTGAGGTCCTCCTTTAGGATGGGGGAATCATGCTTGTCCAGAAGGGCGAGCATGGTTTCATAGATGTCTCTCTCTTTGGACATTTCCTTTCCCATTTTTAGTTCCTTTTTTAGTTCCCCTGGCTCACCTCTTCGTTGCAGCAGACAGGCGATTCTGGGCCCAGATGTGTCCTGGGCCCTGATCGTCACCGTCATGATCAGTTTCAGGGGCTCGCCGACTGCCGCCAGTCAGGGTGGTTCATTCCCCCACACGGAGGTACCAGTTGTCGGCAATGGAGAGAGACAGGGAGACTGACTCGGTGGCCATAATCTGATTTCATTGTGGGATACAAACGCTTATATACTATTTCAGGAAGACTAGTAATATGTACTACAATGATTAGGTTAAAATCACATACACAAACTTATGCATATAACAACATCTCTTGGCTTTCAGAGCTTAATGGGATTTTCTTTTTCCAGTAAACCCGTTTAATTTTCTTGCAGTCTAGGTAAGCTTTTGCCAAGGCATCCTGTTATCAAATCTCTTATATTAACCAGGTCTGAAGTCCATCATCTGTCTTGTGTCCCCCAACATTCCAACAGTACCAGAGACCTGAAACAGGGCCCAGGAGCTTTGGGAGCACAGACACTGGGCTGCTCCTGGGCTGCTGCTGCAGGGCTCAAGATGCAGACAAGGATAAAAATAGACCTTTGCATCCTGTCCCTTTCAAATTGGTCGTTGGGATGGCTTGCAGGCAAGGGAGAAATGAAAAGAGATAAAAACAGAGCAGTCTGCTCTGCTACACAGGTATTGAGCTGCTTTATCACCTGCTTAGTCATTGGTACCTGGGTGTGAGCAATGGAGTGAAGAGTTTGAATTGTGGAGTGGGGTGAGCATTGTACGGTGTAGCTTTTGAGTAAATAACAGAAGTGTGGGAGATAATTCTCTTCAATTTAAGTAGAGTAACTTAATGGCAGATAAATTTTCACCTAATTCTTAGCCATAATTGCTAACTTTTCTATTCATTTTCCCTCCAGGTGCAGCTATTTTCTTTGAATTCAAACACTACAAGCCTAAGAAAAGGTTTACTAGCACCAAGTGCTTTGCTTTCATGGAGATGGATGAAATTAAACCTGGGGCAATTGTTATAGAACTGTAAGTGACTCACAATTATGCATGACAATTACAGAGGAAATTAACTAGCCTTCAGTTACAATGTGTGGCTTGTTGTATTAAGGAAGGTTTCTTGGACTCATTAGATTTGCTTCCATAAGGAATATTTTATTTTCAGTGAAGGGGTAAGATAAAATGCTTTTAGGCAAGTAAGATGGTTAGAGACTCTCCTCAGAAACTAGACCAGTTTCCAAATAAAATACTGGTGTTTGTAATTTAATTTTGTATTAATTTAATGAAGTCTATAGGGGAGATTTTAATTTGGAGCTTAGCCTGTCAGATCGGCTATATTTAAAAAAAAATTAATCAACTCAGTCTTTTGGTACAGAACTTCTGCAAAGGAAATCTGATTTAAGGCATGAGGTACCCATTTGCAGTTAACTTTGTGAACATTTCAAAGCAGTATTGAGTGGTTATGGTGTGCATCCTCTCCTTGCTGAGTGGCTGAAGGTGTGAGGGAGGGGTTTGAGGATTGGGGTTTGGTTTTTAGATTTAAGAAGAAGGTGAATCTTGCAATTCTTGGAAGAGTGCTTAGTCTGTGCTAGTTGGAGTATTTCTGAAGTACTGAGTTAATGATACCGGGTCTCTCCTACAATCCAGAGTATTATGTTGGGAATCTCCTTACAAAAATATTACGTTCACTTAGATATTGAAATCTTTCTTCTGTAAAAATAATCATTCAGAGAAAATACCATTTCTTCCTGTAAACCTACTCATTACTGTTGCTTACAAGCAACAGTAAGCAACAAGATCTTGTTACCCTCACCTTTTAAATACATCTGACAAGACAGCAAGCCTTGTCAGATGTATTTAAAAGGTGAGGGTAACAAGATCTGTACAGGATGAGCTTTCTAGTTTGCTTTCATCTTCCTGCACAGCCATTAGCACTTGGATTAATGCACTTTCTTGTGGTTACAGGTACAAAAAACCCACTGACTTTAAAAGGAAGAAATTGCAACTGTTGACCAAGAAACCACTTTACCTTCACCTCCATCAAACATTGCACAAGGAATGACCCCAGTTTTGAGACCTCTGTGAACTGAACCACAAGTCCTGGTAGCTGTGTTGTAGCTTTAGGCTCTGAGGGGTGGGAAGATGACTCTGTTCATGCCAGTAGGTCACACGAGGCCATCACCCACTGCACAGCACTACTTCAGGGGCAGGGACAAGCACACCATGCAAGTGCAAGATTTTTTCAGTAACTTCCAGCTACAGGTTTTTCCAAGAGCCCGGATATAGGTTGACTGCTTTTCCTAAGTTTGCTGTTCATCACTTTTTATCTTTAAGCGTTCTCCTTTTGCCTCAAGCTCCCCCTGAGGATGGAGAGTGCCCCTTTGTCAAACCTGCAGCAATAAAGATGTGGCAGGCCTACTAACTGTTTACACTGCTGTGCTATTGTAGTTCCTCTCATCTGCATTTCAGAGTCCTGTGGAGTGGGTAGGGTGACAGAAGACGGGGAGAAGAATGAGGTGGGCTAGGAAGGAGCTTGAGGTACTGCAAGTGCTTTGAAGTAAGGAAGCGGAGGATGTGGGTCAGATGGGTGGCCCTAAGTCCCTGTGGTCAGGTCAGGAGGAGGACAAGTGCAGATGAGAACATTGAACTATGATTGAACAGCCTTGCTTGAGTTTTGAATACATGTTACAATCTTTTCAGTCACTGTTACTCCCTAATAGAGCTATTCTCTTCTGTAGCTTGTCACAGAGTGGTTTGCAAAGGCGGATGGGGGATAAAGAGGCCTTCTCCAGGGCTTTCTCCTGGTTGCAGAGGGCATTTTGCCATTTCAGTGACAGCAGGACAGGCCCTCAGTGCTGAAGTTTCTGTTTTCCAGAGCTTTATATAAAGTAGGTCTGGCTAGCAGGCTGACCCACCTTCTACATGAAACTGCTGTTCCTGTGGAAACTGATTGTATGAAGTTTTCTGCGTATTTTGTGCAAGTCTGGAAACTTAATAAAAAATTTCCTTTTTATGTAAGTAGGTAGGATTATCATTTATTTTCTGTATTTTTTATTTGGTGCATAATAAGCTGCAGGACATTGGCTTATTATGACACACTTGCATTCACCTTTTGACCCGAAAAAGGGAAAGAAGTAGAACCCAATCAAATCTTCCATAAATTTCCGTGGATATTTAAATATGATACTTTATGGTTTGATAAACTTCTTGCATATCTAACTAGTGCCTGAATACTCTGCTATGCTAACTACAGACCCAGCTCCCAAAATAGTGTCAATTATTTTAAACGCCTGGATGCAGGTGAATCACCCATTCCTCTTTTCTGTCACCTCATCTCAAGATGTTCCATCATGTGTTAAGGGAAGGGATGTTACTTTTCCTCGTCCTGTTTGTCTGTGTCTACTCAGCTGTTTGGCATTTTTTGCTTTACCATATTGATTAGGATAAAAAGCTGGTTTTGAATGTCCTAATCTTCTTGCCTTTCTTTGCTCTGGTATAACTAGGAATGACATTATTTAGGTGTTAAAACAAAACTCAGCAACACTTTCCCAAATTCCACTGCTGGCTGGAGGGCAAAAAGGGCAGTTGAATTGTCCTGTTTATGGATCTTTACAATATCCCACTGGTTTTAAAGCTGATGGCTGATCATCAAGATATCCCTGTGAGTTATGGAAACTCCTCTGAATGCAGCATTCTGGACACCAGACTAAAGGAGAATACCTACACTGCTAAAAACCAAATACAAATCATCCTCTGAACTCTGCAAAAGGACAAAGCAAAGCGTTAGTCTGTGGTTGCAAGTAATCTGAGCTTGGCCCATTTACCTGTCAGTGGTCCCTGGCTGGCTCAGGACTTGTTCTGACCAAGGAATTGCAGGATCTGAGTGTCAGTGAAAGGTGGAAGGGCTGGTTCTGGAGTTCAGTGCAGCTGCCATCCAGGGTAAGCACTGCAGTTGTGTGTGTGTGTCCAAGGTGAATGCTGGTGCATCCAGAGGGAGATTCCATCCAACTTTTGTTACTGTTAGCTGGGATGAGCAAGGGGGGAGATACTGAGTATCACAAAGGTTTGTATGGGGAAGGAAAGATCCTGGACTTAGAGAACTTGACTTTTAATCATGAATGTTCATCAACGTGTGTATCATCAGCCACCTGCAAACTGAAATACTGTCCCTTGAAGTACAAACCCATCATTTCTGCTGCTTACCTGGACCCTTCCCCACCTTGTAGATGTCTGTATTAATGCCAGTTATATGAAATGTCAACTTTGAAGTATTTTTGTTAAATACACAAGTAGAGCTTTGTATTTAACTGTTTGTGAATTAATGTCTGTTGAGTGTGAAATAGCATTTTTAAAGTTGCTTCTATCCCTTGCCTTTTTTCTGTGAACTGTCTCGATGCCAGGACTGCTGCTGCACACACCACAGGCGTGGGGATTGTTTTATGCTTCAGTGATGTTCCAGCTTGTCTTTCACCTGAAATCTTAAAGCTTTACACTTGTACTGTAACAATGTAACACCTAGATGGCAACTATAATGGCTGCTTGTACTCTGGCAGTAAAGCTGTAATGGCCTCCCAGTAGGGTTTTTTATTATTCTGCATTGTTTTCCTTTTTTCCTCCCTCACGGCTTGTGAGAAACCTTACTCACTGAGACAGTCAAAAGCCTGCAATTCCAAATGCTTGCACTAACACTTGACCTGCCAGTATAGCGTGTGTTTTGAAAGTTGTTCAGTGGTGGTAGCTGCAGTAGGTGTTTACATGGTTTACATACTCCCAACTCTGCTTTACAGAAAGCTTCTTTTTTTGATGGAAGTAAAAAAGGTTCTCTAAATCCAGCCTTCCTTTTAAAGAAGCTGAATTGCTCTTAACCCTGAGGAAGATGAAAACTCGGTTCTCAAACTTCACTTGATGCTGCGAGGTGCTCTTGAAAGCAGAAAGCAATTAGGGAAATTCTAAGTTTCCCTAGTGGTGAGGCACTGTAATAACACAGGTCAACTCCACAAGCTTATCAAGGTTTCCAGCTCTGGAAGCTGTATCCCCCATGGCCCTCATTACAAGAAGCAAGTCCATATTGTGTCAGAGTAGATCAGCGTGAAGGTAACATGGTCATTACCCTGCAGCAGCATTAATTTGGCCTTGATTCAATTCTTGTTCTCAGAACTGTAGCATTCTGTGTCACATTACTGAACCAATATCCTTTCTGAACAAAACATGGCACTGAAACAAAGCCTTTGGGGTTTAGCAAAAAGAATTTTGCTTTTTATTATAACTTTCCTTTGAATACAGTGTCATTTGTGCTTCTGATCTCTGACCAGACATGTTTTTTAAAAAACCTCAGAACATCAGAGTCCTTATGTAAACCCCTGGCCTACAGTAACTGCAGCTTGATGTGATGGAGAAGGCAGGTTGGATAGTATTTTACTTAAAAAATTATTTCCACAGGAAATGATTTGATAGACATTTTTAACGAAATTAGTTCATTCACCAACTGGTTACAAAGGCTACATTGAATTAAAACTCTCCACACAAGTACTTTCTTCCTATTGCACTTTTAGATTAGGTTCAAGTCCATCACAGAAAAGTTCTTGCAGCCCAAGTGGATGGATGAGATGTGATCATAAATGCATCTAAGACATCTGTAGCAACTGGATAAAAATTAATCCTGCAAAAGCTGAGATATACTGAAATGAGACCAATGTCTTCAAACCAAGAGCCATTTCCTAGAGTTGTGCACACAGGAGCCGGGTCTGTGCATAGTCCTTGGGGCCAGCTGCCCTCAGTCCCTGGGTGCCGACAGAGGCAAGTCTCTGTTGGGAGAAGGAGCATAGTCCCTGGAAGCCTGTGGGGGTAGCTGAGGGCCTGGAGGATAATCCCTGGGGCCAGGAGGGCCAAGGGGGCGGAAGGGAGGATGCCCACGTGCGTAGCCTCTGGGATCAGGGGGAGGTGGGAGTGGGCCAGGAGGCAAACGTGGACTAGATAAGAAATCTCTTCCAGCTGGAGGTGGCAAGGGAGGACCACAACCTAGAAGGAAAGGAAATCATGGAGTTAAATGAAATCTTGCTTTAACCTAAACAGAGAAGCTCCTGATTAGTTCCTTAGTTTGTTATTTTCTGGAGCAGCTCTGGAGTGGATCACTGTCACATGCAGGACTTCAAAGCCCATAAATTATTCTAGGGACTTTTGGCTGCTGGTTTCCATTTTAGAGTAAACAAGGAAAAGTACCCTGACATTAAGGAGGCTTGAGAAAACCCACCCAGTCCAAGCTTACTGAGCCAGCTAAAGCCCATGAAGCATGAGGAAGCCATGTGCTTAGGAGAAGCAGCCCTGGGTCCTGCAGTCAGGCTCCAGGAAGTGAAGTGTCAGCACAGAGCACTGCTGCTGTACCTGGGGGCCCAGGGAGAGGCCGAGGCCCGAAGTGCCCCCGCGGAGGAGGAGGTGGTGGTCCTGGCAGTCCATAGCGAATGGGCGGCGGTGGTGGAGGCCCCATCACTGGGGAGCTCATCAGAGGTGTCCCAGGGAAAGGAGAGGGGCCTTTGGCACCAGTGTTACCCTGGGCAAGATGAGGTTACATCTCAGTGAGTTACTGCAGCAGACAAGCACTGACACTGCTGCAACCCAACCACTCACCCAGAGGCACACAGGTACAAGGGGGAGAAGAAAGAAAGAAAAATTACCCCAACACACTCCAAACCACATTAACCAGGCAGAAAACAGGGACAGCTACTGCACCATCATCATCATTTCTCCCAGAACACTGCTGGTACTACCCAGGAGTGAGTGGTTCAGAGAGACAAGTTTGTTTAGGTGAAGCTGTACTAAAGAAAAGTTCAAGCCCTGTTGAGGTGTCCTTGGCGGAAACCCCTTTGGTAAAGGACCTGGAACTTTGAATGATATGTGGAATTGTGATTAAACACCACAAGTAAGTCAGCTACTAGGATTATTGTTGTAGTCACTCCAAAGTGTTTGCCCACAGTTCTTAACAAGAAACATCTTATTGCCTCAATCCCACAAAAACCAGAGAGCAACTGCTCATCATTAGAGAAGCCCTTTGAGACAGAGGGACCAGCCCTTGGTTAGTTCCACAGAGCAGTTGTTATTCAGCAGTTCAGAACACCAAGCCTGTTACTCCTCTCCATCAAAGCAGCATCACCATGTCCAGCCTTGGAATACTCACTGCAGCTAGTTCCATGGAGGAAAGTGAGTCTGTAGTTACATTGGGGGCTTAGGACTCTTTGGGAAAGGGTTGCTTTTGGGGTTTTTTGAACAGCAAATAGGGATAGTGACAGGATACAGACAAGACAGAACATGATACAGTTAAAGAAGCAGGAGGAAGTACAGTGAATCACATATTAAAAAGGCTTCCTGAAGGCTGAGGTATGCTCAACTCACCACTCCATCAATTGTTGTGGAAGGTGAAGAGGTTCTTGGCTCACTGCTGATTAGGGATGTCACAGCAGACCCAATATCTAAAAAGAGAACCATGAATAAGTGTCCTACCATGCCAAGGGTAGGGAAGGTGGGCTTGAAATTGCCTCTTTGAAGGGAAAGAGTAACGAGTAAGTTGCAGTTGGTTGCAGACCACACAACTTACCAGGAACAGACATCCTTCCAGGCAGCTCAGGAGGCCTTCGTAGGGCAGGGGGGCCATCCACCATTGTACCTTAATGGAAACGAGAACCCCAGAGACCCTAAATAACACAAGCCTGAGCTATTTCTTATTAGTAAAACCCTACCACCAACCACTCATTAGTGTATTAATAAAGCAGCTATCAATACCAACATTCCTAGAACCAGTATCTGACCTTAGTGTTTCTGGGTTTGTAGCCTAGGAGGCAATTTTCAAGAAAGGGGAGTTTCATTGCTTACCAAATTCACCCCTCACACCTTCCCTTCGAGGAGCAGAGAGGGGCCGGGCAGGGACATCTATCATCTGTGTGGGGGATGGATTTCCTCCACTCACAGGTGATGGGCCAGAAGAGCCATCTCTGCTTAAGGGCCCTGTGCCAAAGAAATAAAACCACTTGATTTACTTTTCTACAATTTAGCACAGCCCTATGTTTTTATGATGTACTGACTTCAAGACCAAAGGTTTTGGGAGAACCAGCAGCATTTACCTCGTCGTGGTGGGATCTGGCGGTCAGGTCTGCCTGGAGTTGGCTTTACAATGACTGGTCTTTGAAGCATGATGATTTTTTGGTTTACCTCTATTAATCTGATTTTGGAAAATAAAGGTCTCATTATTATTCAAACAACACATGTGAGTTGTATGTATTATAATGTAACAAGACAAACTGCATTGTAAAATGTAATAGCTTCACCAAGAAACATTAGTTTAGCCATCAAAACAGTTTAACAGTAGTTAAAATAAGTAACTTAAAAATGCGCTGCACATTCTGAACTTTCCCCCCAGGCAACTCCCAGCATGTTCAAAGAGCAATAGAGAGGGTCTGTTCTGTACTTACTTCTGTCTGAGGTTGGCTGCTTCTCTTTTCTCTTCAGCCAGAGCTCTCTCAGCAGAGCGGGCAATGAGCTGGTAGGGAAAATTTTGTCAACTGCATTACTGGCACCAATGTGACATCAAATATAAACAGTTGGCATCAGAAAAGGACAAACATTCTTACCCAGTTGTCATGTGCCTTTTTCTCATGAGCAGCAATCTGAGAAGGAAAGAAGCCATTTAGTTTTTATCCAACTACCAGTATTTCCAGTAACTCACCACACAGCACTGGAGTGATGCAGAAAATGATGGCACAACGACCAACAAGCAAGAAGTTTACCTGGTTTTTGTAAGATCGCTCTGTTTTTTGCAATTCTTCTTCCATATCTTGGATCCTTTGCCTGTACAAAAGGAAAAAGAGGGGAAGGAAAGATGTTTGAATAAATTTTCCTCAGTAGCTGAAATAAATGGAAAATCATAATCTTCAGAAATTCAAGTTACTTGTAAACTTTCACTTCCTCAATGGCCAGCACGGCTTTTTCATCTGCAGCACACAACTTCTGCTCCTTCTCCTGACGCTCGTACTCTTCCTGGGTTAGTTTTCTGCATAGGGAAAAAAAATGCACCATACAGTCCAGCATTCTCCACTTACAACTCAAAATCCTGCCAACGACAGCAATATCAAAATCTACAATAATGTGTGAAATCAGAGAGACAAAAAAGGGATTTTTTGAGAGATAGAAATCCTGTCTTTTGAAACCAACAGACAAACCCTTTGTGTATAAAACCTTAAAATTACAGAGTTGACTAGAAAGTTTTGTCAGCTTCTGAAGATCTGTCAGAATCTATCAACTCCAGACAGTTCATCCCTTCATATCCTGTAGTTTTCCTAGCAATGCCACAGATTGCAATCCAGATTTACAAAGGTACAAACAAGGAAATCCACTGGACTGACACCGACCATAGGAAATGAAGAAATGGATGCGTGGTGAGAAGGGACAAATTTAGGGCCCAGGTGACAAACACATGCAGTAGCTATTAACCATGTGGGAAGCTTTTTCCAAGTATTCTCCATACCAATTCACTGCACAAACAACTTCCAGAGTCTTTTTATAATCTCATGGTTCATTATTTTTTGATTTTTGATGTTTTTCTGGAAGTATTTCAGAGGTCTATAGTGTGTTCCTAGCTTACAAGACCTACCCCACAAAACTGGAAACATTTAATAGCAAGTTAATTATTGCTAATAGCCAGTTCAACATAATCCATTTCCTTGGCTAAAAGTCAAAGCAGTTTTCCAGAAAAAAAAATTGCAAGAAGTTCTTCATTCTAATCAAGAAGTACTAACAGGCAGTGTAACAGTCTCCTGTATGTTTTGGAAAGAACAGAAATTCTTCACAGAGGTCAAGATGAAGTTTTCCCTGAAAGGTGGGTTACACTCCACCTCTCAATTCTAAGTTTATTACACATAGATCCATGGAAGTTACAAGGTCAGGCAGTTTCACTACAGCCTCATTTCCAAACCTGTGCTTCCCCAAGCCAACACACTTTAACCATAGGAACTTCAACTGCTTCTCCATCATAATTTCAGCTTTTCTACAGAATTTAGCTGAGAATGTCCCTGAATCCTATTCTCAAATCTTTCCCACAAAACTGAGATGGTATTACAGACATTTCAGTAAGTAAATAAATTAATGAGGAATGAACACATACAGAGCAGATCCTCACCACTAGCAATTCATTCCTCTCAACTGCCATCACCAATTCAGCCTTCATTTAGCCCTTGGAGAATGCAAGAAGCTCACAAGGCTGAAATACTGAAGTTTCTACATTAAGAGAATTAGAGTCACTGAACAGAAGTCAGAGTAACAGAAAGAAATCTTAATGGCCCCTATGTTCTCCTTGACACTTCTGGATGATGTAACAGAGCAACCATAGAATTTGCAGACCAAACCACCCACCCACCCTCTGCAGAAGTTTAAAAGTACAAGGCAATATGGTGTGTGCACACTGACAGTCTTTTTAGAATTTCTGGAATGGTGGCAAAAGTAAAGAAAGGACGCCAGCTTCAGCTGTATTGAAAGAGTTGCCATCACTCACTCCAACCACAACTTCGAAGTTCTTTGAGCCTTGTGAGTGAAAAGCATTTGGGCAGTGCCCATGATACAACAGACAGAGTAAGGAAAGACTTACTTCTGGAGTGCCATCTCCTTCTGCTGGTACAGTTCACCAAGGATCTCCACTTTCTGCTGAAGAGTTTTGCATTCATTTTCCAGTTGAGTTTTGGCTGTATGCAGCGAAGAGGAATCGTGTTCCAAAGTTTTTATCTTCTCTGTTGGAGAAGCAGTTGCAGTAAGAACCATGATGGCCACTTACACGCTCTGTTTCTTTTTAAGCCACCAACAGCACTTCATCCTAAGCAGTTATTTTGCTAAACCTACCTTCCAGCTCATGCCTTGCTGTTACTTCATCATTCAGTTTGGACTGCAGAAGATTTCTGTCCTCTTCAACTATGGATAACATTGTTTTGACCTGAAAAAAGGAGCAGAGAGTTTATGATCATAGGAATAGCAGTAATGTGACTGCAATAATTAGATACTTGTGCAACATACCCTGGAGACATCCATCATCTGCTTAATCTGAGTCCTCATCTTCTCACTCTCAATATCTAAAAGACAAAAATATCTTTGTTTTCTCTGTTTTTCAATCATGAACAAGTCTGTGGACAACTGTTTAAAGTAACACTCCCTACACTTTAATCCCTACAACCTCATATGATCAAAGGAAAAAAAAAACCCCAAAATCAGGAAGTGTAAATTTCCAACCCACATATACTTTAAGTAGAAAAAAGGACCAAAAAAAAGGGAACAAAAAAGGTTTTCAAAACCAGAGATGCAGCAACTACATGTGCAACATCACAAATGACAAACTGCCTCAATAGCATTGAAAACATCTATTTTGGTCTTTCAGATTTAAAAAATGTGATTACCTAAATTAGTTATCTGGAGGCAAGCAAAAAGCTCATTAAAATTTCATCTCAAAAATAAATGTACCACAACAACAAAGCTGAGACTCTCAGCTTTAGGAATGCTCTTAATTACCAACCTTTATACACAGTCTTTACAAACGTGTCACTACACTCATGGATTACCTAAAAGATAATCTAAAAGCAGTTATTGACCTTGTAGCCAGTTCCTCCCTTCAGTTAGGGATATTCTGTGTTTGAAGATTCAAGCTGGCAGCTCTATATGCACGGATCCCTCTTGTTCCCTCTCTAATATGCCATGAGCACAGCACCACTTGATCCTCAGGTGGGATAACCGTACCTGACAACTCTCCATTGGCCAGATCATCCTCTGGGCTCCATTCATGCCCTCTGTCATCCTTCTTGGCCTCTGAATCCATGTCCAGCTGCTTCAGCTGCATAATGCAATTGGTTAAAACCTAGTAAAGAAATCAAAAGTTCAATTGCCCTGCATTTTGTGAAGTTTGACAGAGTATTTTATGGTTGAGCAAGCTGATTATAGAGAACCTACTTCAATTTCATTTTCTTTGTAGGCAAGTGTCTCTTCTATGTCCTTCTGAGATTTCTGATACAGTTGAATCTGCTCATGGAGCTCAGAATGCCTCTCACTCCAACCTTCAGCTTCTTTTAGCAGCTATATGAAGCACCAAGGCAAGATGATTATTTGCTGTATTTTTAGTGCATGGTGTATGCAATTAAAGTCTACTTTACTACCAGCTCTGGTGATAACTGATCACCATGAGTTTACCCTTTATCTATGATAAACTTCAGTTATCAGACTCATTGCTGTTCCACTGGCAGAACTGGATGCTGGGAATCTTTCTGCAGTTTATTATTAGGTTGTTTTACAAATTTGACATTTTCCCAGCTAATATCCCAACATCAAAGCGCTCACACACCTCAAAATATGAGGAAATTAATTGCAGTCCAGAGGTAATCAAAACACATTCCTTAAAAAGCCGCACACTTCACATATGAAGAAAGAAAACAGATATTTACAATCATTTGGAAAATAACTGTCCTGATATTCCAGGGCTAAAACTCCTCCCCATTATCTTTGCTTTCTGAAATACTTTCTGGCAATTCTTCACCATCACCTCCTTGAGCCCAGATCCCAAGTGGCAATATCTCCATCATGCCTTGATAACCACCTCAGCACAGACTTTCTGTGACTTTACTGACAAAAACTGCATCAGGGGAACTGGCAAAGCCTTCCTACCAGAGATGTGGCTCAGCTGCACAAACAGGCTGTGCAAGCAGGCACAAAGCATTTGAATTTTATCATGGTAACAGAAAACATGGAATTCTGCCATGTTAAGAAAACAGAGACATGCTGAAGCTACAGTCAAAAAACTAGGAATAAAAGCCAGATATTTTGTTTGAAAGACAAGGTTGCCTGGCCTGGGCATAACTTACCTGCTCCTTGCTCTTTTTCAGTCTAGCATTCTCTTCCTGCACATGATGAAGCTCAGATTTCACCTTTTCTTCACTCAGTTTAGCTTCATTAAGGGCTATATGCACCTACACACAAAACAAAAAGGAGCAAGAAAACAAAGTCAAACTATAGTGGAGCAACAGCTACAAAAAACGTGGTTAAATGGAAAAGAAAAAGGTACATATGCACAAAAAACCTGCAACTTGCCAAGCTGGCATTTTCTATTCCATAGATAAGAATTTTCCTGGTACAAAAACTTGTGACTCTTGAGGGGGTGTAAATAATTCTTTACCTCTGAAAGCTCTGCAGAATGCATAGTGATAGCTTCCTGAAGCTTCTCCAAGGACTTCTGGGTTTCAGAGAGCTAAGAAAAAGATGAGCAGTGACTTAGTGTTATCCTGGCACAAACCTCAGCCTGAGTAATTATTTAACCTGTGTCTTCTGGAAGCATAAAAGCGAAGTCAAAACACGAACAAACTTCTATTTCAAGCATCCATTTTCTGGCAGCAATATAGCACTACCTTATCGACAAGGTAAGGAATAGAAACACTCAGCAAATTTGAATCAACTTCTACCCCTGACTCTGCCTGTCTGTGGCCAGGAAGTTCCCTGTACACCTGTGCAGTCCACAGCAAGAGGAACTGCTATCATTAGCAGCAACCTTTGACCAAAAAAGGCCAAAGAGCTTGTTGATACAGAAAATTAGGCTTTAAAATGAAGAAAGAGAAAACGAATATCTCTGGACAACAAGAAAGAGGGGCAGTTCAGAGATCTTCACACTTACTGTAGAACTAAATGCTGCTCTGAGTACAAGAAAATGTCTCTTCCCAAACTGAAGCCTTCAGCTTATATTGCCAAGGAACTTCCTGGCCAGCTAGGAAGTATTAGATTAGCCCATGACTTGAATGCATCTGTTTGTGTGTGAAAGCACATAACCACACAAGTCCATCAAGATCTTAAAAAAAAACCCCAAACCTACAAAACCCCCCAAAACTCCAAACAAAATAAATCAACAGACTAATCCTTTGATCTTGGCATAAACCTAACATTTTATTTAATCTCTCTTTTTTTAGGTGGGTCACCTTGTTTGTTCTACTCTATCTAATCCATCATGTCATGACCATCTTTTAGGGCGTGTCAAGCCTAATGACAATGTAAGACACAAGTGTAATTGTTCTAACCTTTTTCTGTTTCTTCTCATTCTTTTTTCTCTCTGTTTCAAGCATGGTGTGCAAATTTTTCACTTTGTTATCTAGCTGCTGATTTGCTTCTTCCAATTCTTTTACAGTGTCCTTAAAAAAAACAAAAGGTGTAAAAGACCAACCTAAAGCAAACTATTTTTATTTGTATTGCTACTTTCAGTACAGAGACAGTTAACTTTCTCTTACCTTAAGCCCTGCAGTTTCATCTGAGAGAATGTCTTTTTGTTCTTGGGTCACTTTCACGGATTCCTTTGCTTCCTTTATCTAAACACAGAAACAACCACACAGAACTGAGGAAATTGTCAACATAATATGCAGCACTAATAGAAAATAAAAATATATTAGATGTTGCATTGACTGTGTAATTAAAGCAATAATAGAAAATTAAGAAACAAAGGACAACTTAGAGCAATACCTTTTGATCATATTCTGACAGCTTTTCTAAGATTTCTGTTTTTTCTTGCAGAAGGTTTTTAATCTTTTCAGCAAGTTGTTCTTCAGTCACTAGGAAGAAAAAGAAAGTTTACAGTAACTATACTTCATACACTGGGGAAAAGAAACCAGCTATCATTACTACCACTTCAAGGAACATTTTCAAGTAATAACTAAAGCATAAATCAGGAGTGTATTAATTCCTTGGCAGTCAGCCCTTTCTGAATTTCCAGCTTTCACTTGAAGTTAGAATTGAAAACAAGACAGTAAAGCTGACACAAAGCACAAAGCTCCTGCATCCACTTCACAGAAGCTGCTCCCAGAACCGAGAGCAAAGTGAGGTGCTGGCTACTCACACCTGAGGTGTGTTCAGAGGAAGAGTTGACAGTGAGGATCTCAGAGCAGTCTCAGACACTCAGGGAGATGCCACACCTTCCCTAACAACCACCTTTCTGCTCTATTGAAGCTGAATGTTTCATCAGCAACAGTAAGAGGATGAAAGCTCTGAAAGATCTACTGGGAACAGAACAGAGACAGCCTGGAGACAGCACCAGTAGGTCTTAAGGAGCTCCTCTGCTTAGACCTCAAAAGGGCTGTGACGAAGCAGCAGCCTTCAGGCATGCATTTGCTTTTCACTCTAAACAAGCCACCAACCAACTCTTAGGACTCAATGAAAATCATTAACATACTTCAATTATTTTATTGCAAGTTATTTAAAAACCACCTGATTTTTGTTGTTTTTCAAGTCCTAAGCCACCTTGAGCTGGATCTGACTGCCTCAAGCACCATTTGCCTCACAGCAAACTCTGCAGCACAACAAGGGGCACTGGTTTTTCTAACTGCATC
Source organism: Euphonia xanthogaster (assembly GCA_034509185.1). NCBI lineage: Eukaryota > Metazoa > Chordata > Aves > Passeriformes > Fringillidae > Euphonia > Euphonia xanthogaster. The sequence goes on from JAYDZK010000169.1 coordinate 17,638,051, forward strand.
CCACAGAGTTCAATGGCAACTGCTACTCCTCCTTTCCCTCCCACACGAGGGCTCCTGAGACAGTGAATTCCAGGCCTTTCCCACTCTGGGAAAAGAGACAGCAAGCGGCTGCCAAGGTTCAAGACAGCTCTCAGCAGTTTAAGGGAAGCAGCAATCCCTGCATTAGCTTGGCCTCCCAATTTTACTGTCATTAAGAGAGGATAATAGACTTTTATTCTTGGGACTCTAAATGTAATCTATGTTTTAAAGCATTTTTGTCACTGTTAGTATTCCTCTATTTTGGATAAAGATTTTAATAACAATGTGGCCTGTATCACGCTTGAAGAATATCTATTTGTTCTGATCTTTAGTAGTTTCTATACAGCATCAAAGAGAAGAGTATTTGGGTGGTGGAATTAAATCCATGTTCCTAGATTTTTTAGGGAAGGCTGCTAAGTAATTTCTGCACCACCAATACCAATATTCTTCCTGCACTACAGAAATCACCTCAGAGATCTAAGATGGGCTTTTTCCAGCTCATTAATTCTACGTTGTGTAGAAGGAAACTGCAGTATAACCACAATGAAACTAGAGAGAAATGACTGGTAAGTAAACTGTGAGGGAAGAAGAGACAGAGTTTCTATGAAAACAATTCTTCCAATTTGCATTTTTTTATTCAATTATGAATTCCAGCAATCACCTTACTTTGTTTATTTTTTTTCCTATTCAGTACACTTTAATTTTATAAACCTGAAGCTGAAGAAAAAGTCATGTAAAAAGTGATGTGCTGGCCACAGGAATGCCTGCATATTTAGATCTACATTTAAGAGTGTCTCTTTGCAAGTGCATAGCAGCTAGTTTCAGGCTCCCCTCAACCCAAAAAACAAAAGGAACCAGCTCCTACTTTCTGAGCGAAACAGCAAGCAAAGGCAGACCCGCTGCTGGTCAGAAAACCAAAACAAACTCTGCCCCATGAACCAGTGGCTCACATTTATGTTGAGCAAAGTGGAGCTTTCCCTTGCCCTTTACTTTACAGGTGCCAAGTTGCATTGTTTTTCCTGATCAAAGCATTATCAAATGCAAAATTTAAACCCTCAGATTCAACTAAGTATCATCTACTGGCCAAGCTTACACTGTAACCTTGGACTGAGCATTCTCCTTGAAAGGGAGTGAAGATGGATACTTGGTCCTCTGAAACAGTATAAATATTCAAAACTAATGCCTAAGCATCAACTACACTAAAGAGAGAAACTTACCTTGATATATTCTACTCTTTACCTACAGAAGAGAACAAACAAACAAACAAAAAGATTAGCTATAAAAAGTGATAAGTAAAAAATGCTATTAATATTCTCTATGGAAAAATGTGACCACTTCCATGCAGGTTAAGGCAGCATATGGAAAACACATCCATCACTGCCAATGAGTGTTGAGTAACACTACAAACGAGCTTAAGCTGCTTTCTAATAAAAGCTCCCAGGCTAAAGCCCTGCCCCAGAGCCTTAGTAAAGGTCTGTTTACTCACTAAAGTGACGCTGGTAACTGCCCACAGCTAATTTGCACAGAAAATGAAGCCATTTTGTATCAAACCACGAACTGGCAAGCAGGAAAAAAAAACCCTTGCAAACACACACACACACACACACACACACACACACACACCCAAAAACCCCTTGTATCCCAGTTGTGTACCCTCTAAAGCAATATGTTTTCGTGACAGGTGCTTGTTTCAAAATTAAGCCTGTAAAAGATGACTTTCAGAAGCTTTTTTACACTGTTCTCTTAACACTAGTTTTTGCATTTGAAACTGATCCAGTGTACTCAATACCAAAACTAAGCAAGGGAAAAAACTATCAACATTGTTACAGAAAAGATGTAGCTTTAGTTTATTTTTGTCAGGCAAATATGAAGCATTCCACAAATTTCTAGAGCATATCATGACTAAACTGTACAGCTGTAAAATAAATTTGCCTATTTGATTCTCATCTCTCAGCTCCCAAGGAAAAGAACTGCTATAGCTGAGAATTGGTGATAAGACTTTTTGTTGCACAGAAAATTATCCATGTAGGAATGAGGACAAATGGAAGAGGCTCTCCAATGAGAATCAATATGTTTTCAGGTTTCTAAATGCAGTACCTGCAAGCAGCAGGACAACATGAAGTGGGGAGGATTAACTGTTTGTTTTGGATATAGCCAGCAACATGTTTAAGCGCACGGAAGGCTTCTCATTTCAAAGATATGCTGACCCTTTCCACAGTGTTCTTTATTTACATCATACTCCTCTATGTTGCTTTCGAAATTACCTCTTACTAAGCAATCTTCAATTACCAGCTTATAGAAAATGCTTCTTAGTACTGCAACTTACTTTAGCTATTCAGCCCAGCATTTAGCTCCCATTAATGCTCTAAACAGAAAAAGTAAAACACAGAAGACTACATATTGCTTTGACTTCAGTAATGCTGAAACAGTTTAACCATACAAAGGACCATTCAGCTGGTGAAACATCAGGAGGCTTGAAAGCATGAAGTATACTCACTGAAAGGCAGGTTCTCCAGAAAAATATAGCAAGTGTGACAATTCCCACTAAGGCAGTTATAATAACGGGCTCCCATGGAAGTCCATGGAAATCAGGCCCAGGACGCATTTCCTCAGGCAGCATGGTGACAAACTGCAAACCGACAGCAGTGACAGTTATGAGTGTGTTTTCATTAAATAGGGGGGTAAAACAAGCAGTCTGACAAGTGCCTTTATTCCCCTCATAAAACCACAGAACCATCTGGAGGTTTCTTGCAATTTTTCAGCAAACTGAAAACCAAAAATGAAGAACACCACAGAGCAGCCTAGTGCTCATATTTCAGTGCAAAACTCTTGACTACCAGGAGAACACCTGACAGTGGCAGTCTGCTGGCAAAGAAGAGCCACACCAAAATGAGTACACACTGATGTGCACAATTTGTGTTAGACAGCACAGGTAGTTATTTGACTTTTTTCCAAATAAAGCTATAAGGCTGGAAAACTATAGAAAAAAAAAAAAACCAAACAGTTTTACATCTGGATGCCTGTACCAATCCAGTGCAAGCGGCTCAGATCTTCTCCCAGCTGCTGCCCCTGTCAGAGGGTCATATGACGTGATCTCCTCCTCCACCTGGAGGTCAGAGAGCACCTGGGGAAGGTGCGAATGCTTGGTACAATTAAGGGGTTCACAGTGACATGGCATGGCGCTCAGGGAACAAACTGTGCGAGCCACACGGAAGCCGCTGCCTTCTCCCTTCCTTTCCTCCTACTTACCCCCTCTCTCCCTACCTTCTCCACAGACGGGGGAACATAAAGGAGGACGCACACCTGCCCCTACAGAGCGCGGCCGGGGGCGAGCTCTCCCCCCCCATCCGGGGAGGCCGGCAGCGATCCCTGACGCCAGCGGCCGTCTCCGCTCCCGCGGGATTGCCCCACATTACGGCCCGGGGGCGCGGAATGCCAGCCGCCCCCACGGCGGGGTACGCCAGTGTGACCACCTCAGGGACCCACCTCGCTCGGGGAAGGTGTGTCACCACCCGGGTCGGGCCGCCAAAACACCTCCGCCGCTCCTCACGGCCCGTCCGCCCGCCGCCGTTTCCCTGCCCTCACCTGCAAGACCCTCCGCCGCCCCGAGGGCTCCTCCACCGGCCACCCCCTGCCGCCCGCGGAATCCATGGCGGCCCGGGAGCGCCAGGCACACGTCAGCCCTCCCTCCCTCCTTCCCTCAGGCCCCGCCCCTCGCGGCTTCCCCACCCTCGCCCGCGTCACACGGCGCGCGCCGCCGC
>JAYDZK010000169.1:17641892-17672705 GCA_034509185.1 Euphonia xanthogaster
CGCCCGCATCGGTACCTGTAGGGCGAGAGGGGAGCGGCGTCATCTCACGGGGCCACACGGGAGCCGCCTCGGCCACCGCGCTGGAGGCCGGCTCCCCGTGCGCCGGGGCACTGGGGAAAGGCGCAGCGAGCCCTTGGGAAGTGCGCTGATACTCCACAGGCGGCGTTAGGTGGGGTGCCGCAGGACAGGACACGGCTGTGCGGTGGCACGGTGCCGAGCCTGCCTCAGACAGAGCATACCCATCTCCTCCAGCCGTGAATCAGAGCAGCACACACTCTTCAATTCCTAACCGCGAATCCTTCCGATTAGTTCCCAGCAGTGTTCACAGAACCACAGAATATTCAAAGTTGGAAGGGACCCACAAGGACTGTCAAGTCCAAATCCTGGCCCTGCACAGGATATCCCCAAGAATGACACCATGTCAAACACTCCTGAACTCTGTCAGTACTCCATAAGTATGGCAAAAGCTTTAAACCATCTCCAGCTCTGCCCTGTCCTGAATACTGCCCTCTCCTCTTGCTCCTTCTTCTGCCACATGTCCGGGCCAGCAGATTCCACAGCCACCTGCCCTGTTTTCACACTGCGGAACAGCAGCTGTGACCAGCCATTCTACCATCATCCAGCTTGTTACTTCCCAGCACTTTTACCAGCCCTCCTAAGAATTCCTGCCAAGCAGCATTTAACCACATTTAAGGAAAAAATAGAAAATGGTCTAAAATACAGCTGAACACCTGACTGCTTAACCAGTAAGTTATCCACGAGCCATTTAAAATTCCTTAATTTTCTTGGCATTCAACCTAGAGCTTCCTTCAGATCTTAGAAGCTGCTCAAAAGCACTTGGCCCTGGAGATGGTACAGCACCTCAGCAATGTACAAAAGCTAACAAATATGTGCCTGGATTTTTCCTAAATGCTCAGTGGAGAGAGAATTATTAAGCATAATCAGTAGTGAAGGCAGAACAGCAAACTGAGAGTAGCACTGAGAATACAGTCAAAGATTGTTTCATACCAAAACAGAACCAGGAAAGATGACAGTAACAGGATCCCTCCTTGGCATAATGATGAGACAGCACTCTAGCTCCAAAGGCATAAGGCGTCAGCCAGAGGGAGCCAAACATTTCTCCTACTCCAACACACAGAGAAATTATTGAGCTGCCTGAGGGGGAAGCTACACACTACCTTTCCTGGAAAATAATATGGACCAGAGATGGGCTAAAAAAGAGGGCACACTATTCTGTGGGCTGTCCTGTCTATAGAAAGTGACTTTTATGCTGTCAATCCCTGCAAAAGAGGATGAAACCTGGGCTGATGGTGTTCTTCCAGAGATTTCTGCTCTTTCTCCACTACCATCCTGAGACACAGTTCACAAGCCAGTCATCCTGAGACACAGTCCAAAGAGCTCTGACACTCACAAGAGCACTTTCCTTTTTCCTACATTGCAAAACCACAGTAGAAAATCTGCTGTGCTAAATTTTGTACAGCAATTGTACATAATATTGTACAGCAATACAGTACTGCCACTAGAGGGACTGTCACCAATCAGGGAAAGCCATGAGGATTACAGCAACATAAAATGAAAGTATCAGTGAAAACTCCTGCTATTTGCCTAAAAATCCTTTAAACCATGCATGTCTTCAAGAGCAAAAGAACAAAATAAGGCAATTCTGAATGGTTACCTTCAGCAATGTGTTCGCTGGCACTCTCTCCTGAATCAACTGACCCAAAGGAAGTATCTTCCAGGAGTGATCCTTTTTCACTATCATACCCTTCTTCAGCTTCTCCATTATCTGAGAAGTTGGCCTCTTCATGCTTAGGTGGAACACTGACAGCCCTCTCCTCCTCCTCTTCAATAGGCTGCTCTGGCCTCTTATCTTCAGTGAGCTGCGGAAATTCCTGATTGCCCTCATCAATGGTATTTGGGTTTCTGGTGGAAACACTGTCATATTCAGCCTCTTCTGCACCATCTGTGACAGACAAGGAGATATGAATTAAGCACAGAGCTAATGTGTATTACTTACTCACAGCTACTTCAGTGAAATGCTGCATGTAACCAAGCTTTCGTGACACTTTTAAAATATTTCAGCTTGTGTATTGCTTCCAGTATATTCTCAATCAACTTTCAGTAACATCTAATTAAATCTCTGTATGAAATTCATGCAAGATATCAACCACTGACCTTGCAGTGAAACACTGCAAGGTGAAATATTTGCATCATTCGTGACCTTATCAGAAATCACATACTTAACATGTATTACTGTAAGAGGAGTCTGGCTAAACGTGTATCTTAACATCTTGCACACTAATAGAAAACCCAGTAAGTTTGCAAAAGACTCTACCTCTGGTTCTTGCCCAATCAAAAGATGTTTGTTTGGTATTGCTACTTATGCACTCTTTTATGAATGTGGGCAAAAATATGATTATAAGGACATCCGAGACTTTAGGTGCCTGGATTTAGTACCTGAACTTTGCATTAATCACCAGATCTCTCACAATCAGATGATAATTAGTTCAGGGGAAAAAAATCCCTCTAGAAAATTCTGCAGATTAGTATATGTGAATCCCTGTTTCTTAAGGAGCTACAGACTTGTCCTCAATGGCTCCTTACGACCATATCCATGCACGGATCTCACTTACACAGAACTTGGTCCATAAGAACAGGTGTGCTGAACTCAGTATCTTCCCTTAGGATTTGTCCCTGAGCCACTCTCATCACAATGCTAAAAATATGCATTAAAAATAAGCAAAATCCCAGGTTATTGCACAAGACCTCTTTAGATTCTACTCGCTCATCCTCTTCTTAAAGTTTCTCTATGTTAGTGTTGCTTGAGACAGGGTTTTACTTCCATTTCATCTATTTATTAACTGGTTTAACATCCTACCTTGAATGTGCAGCTGGTCATCTTCCTGTTCTGGAGGAGAAGCAAGTGGGACACTCTCACCAGCAAATGAATATTTACTTCTTAATGAATATATTAACTCTTGAATATCATCCATCAGTGCACTCTCCTCATCATACAAATCCATCTCCTTCACCACCTCCTCCTTATTTTCTGCCACCCTGGAATCCAGAACTTTTCCTACAACATCCATAATGCTCGATTCTGAAAACTCCAGTATCTCATCCAGAGCTTTCTCTATATCTTCGTTATTCTGGCTCGCCTTCCGAGCAAGCTCCATCTCCACCTTCATGTCGTGGAACATGGCTTCAACCCTAACCACGTGTTGGAGCCCAAGGTACTTCTGTAGGCGCATCACACGCTTTTCATCCAGGAACCTTCTCATTATTGAGAGCCGCTTCACAGATTCACTGAAGTCTGTTAACATGTCACTGGTGGCTTCTGAGCTATCTGCAGGGCTGGGGACATATGCAAATTGCTGGTGGTAATTTCTTGTTTGCTCTAAATTTTGCACCTCTTTTGAGTCTTTCTGTGAAATGCCCTCTGGGAGACGATCTTTCCTTTGGTCTAAGTCATTGCTGTCTTCTGTGTGAGGAGATTGGAAATTATGTTCTTCCACAGCTGATGGTTCCTCAGGTTCAGAAGACTCCTCATCAGCTTCCGTGACATGTTGCATCTCATCCAATTTAGCATCTTTTTTTACTGATACGTCAACTTCTTTGTTCCCAATCTCGCTTGCATTTTGCATGCTGATTGTTTTATCCTCATTAGGGAATGAGTTTGTTTCCTCTCCTGTTTTGTAAGTAGGATTTGGGGTTCCTGAAACAGCTTCACTGAGTCCTTCTAATTCAGGATTTTCACCACCTAGTGTATTACCCTGGGCATTTGCAGCCCTTGCTTGTGACAACTTTGCACTTGCCGCATTCTCATCTTCCAGTAGCTCATCATCTGCTTGTTTCAGGTCAGGGTCATCTTCAGCATCAGACTGCAATTCTGCTCTTTGTGTTGTTTCTTTAGCCAAATCTTTGCCAAGATTTCTGTCTGATCCTGCATCCTCAGGATGAGCAGTTCCGTGATGAGTAAGATTATCTGTATTAGTGTTCTGCGTAGTGCTTTTTGATTTTTCTTCAGGGGAACTTTTCTCAATGCTTTCTTTAAACACTGGCATCTTGCCAGGATTTCTTGAAAGTTTTTCATTCATATCTGCCTCTGAATACTCAGTCTTATTTTCCCACGGCCTAGGCTGCTCAACAGCTCCACTATAGCTTGAGTCTCCTTCCTCTGCAGGGGTTTCTTTCAGGTTTCTCTTTTTTATTTCCAGTTCTTTGTTAGAAGAGGCAGGATTTTTATTTTCATGATCAATTTTCCCTGCTTGTTTTAAATCTTCTTCATGTTTGAGAAGTTCTTTTTCCACAACAGGCATTCCATGCTCCACTTTCTGTCTCAAGAGGTCAATATCTCCTAGGTCATCTTCAGATGCATTTTTTACTTCTTCCACTGGTTTGGCTGGAACATCAACTGGAGGCTTGTTCTCAGCTTCTCCCTTCTCCATTGTTTTCTCCCATGGTCTTTTGTACTTTAAACCACTTTCCAAGGACTCCTCTGAGGTATTGTCCTCAAACTGTTTCTCACTTTTCTCTATTGGAGCAAGTGGAACTCTTTCAGGACTTTTGTTGATATCATCATCAGATGGTTCTGAAGCATCTTCCTTATTTTCAAGAAATGATTTGGACTCCTGAGCACTGCCTGGACTAGGCAAGGCATGAGGATCAGGCACAGCTATACCTTCCAGTGCTGCAGAATGTGACTCTGTTCCATCAGTGAGCTGCTCTTCCAACTGTTCAGTTTTGTTGGCTTTTTCTTTTGAACCCAGATCACCTGTACCCACAGGTTCCTTTCCAAGGAGTTCTTTGGAGACATCCTCACGCTGAGTTGTTGCTGGTGCTTCTCTTTTACTAATTAGCACCACCTCCTCCTGTTTTTCTTCTGTTTGTTTAGATTCAGACCTGTCTACACTTACACTGCCACCCAAGTTCCTGCTCTTACTGAAGGCGTCCTTAAGAATTAATGCATTAATGCAATCTGAATTGCATTCCTCCCCGTTGTCTCTTTGTTTATTTAGCTTTGTAGCACCCTTTGCATCTTCATCAGGTTTGTGATTTTGTGACTCAATGTCATTGTTTCCATCATCTTCTAAATCCACAGGGGATGTAATTTCATCCTCTGCCATAAAAGACAGTGAAGGGATTTCGGCAGACTGATCTGCAAACTCTGGCTCCTCATTTTCATTGTGAGGATTAATGCTCAAATCTTCATTTAAATCATCTTCCAGTGATGTAACAAGGCGAGTCACTTCATCATCTGATACAACAGCATCAGCAGTTGAGCCAAATTTTGTTTTTAAGTTCACAGAGAGTTCTCTGTTTAAAAATGTATAGGCATTGACTTCATTCTCTTGGTCAAGTTGGCTGGTTTCACCCTGAGGAATACTAGTGTTTTTGGTATTTTCACTTTCTAGCCCTTTTAATTTTCCATGTAGCATTCCCTTCAAGTGCTCATGCGCAATTTGATCTCCCTGAGAGTTTTCTTTGTGACTATTGAGTCTGGAGTCTTCCCCAGTATTTTCAGTTCCTTCTGTCCGAGAATTGTCAACTTTGTCTGTCAAGACAAGGTTTTCCTTTTCTTCTTCAGCGCTTCGCTTAAGACTGTCTGTCTCCAAAGCACCAAGGGACTTTCCTCTATCAGTCTGTTCAGCTTCCTTATCCTTCTCAATTTCAATTCCTTCAGCTGGTTTTGTCCCTGGATCACATGATTCAGTTTCCCCTTCGTTTGCTATTGTCTCTTGCAATGAATTCAGAAGTTCATCCACATTATAATTATCAAAGTCATCCCTTCCTCCATCAAAGCAAACAAAGTCTGTTTCCTGAAATGAAAAACAACATGCAGTCAAAAATATTATTTTCTTTATAGCAGTAATGACACCAAAAACATTTACCTACTTAAAGAGAGATGCAGCAGCAAAGTAAATTATGTTAATCACATAGAATTAACCCCTTAACTCCTTAACCAAAGCTCTCTTTGAAACCAGTGGAGGTTTTGCCCAAGGACTCATAAAAAAATCTAAATAAAGAGGTTTTGCAGGAACAAAGTGTAAGGCAGCAATGGAGGTGGCAGTATTACACTACACTCATCACCATATGTACTGAATGAAGAACAAGTCTATTGCTGAATGCCAGTAAACAGAAGAAAACAAATGCTGCTAAGCTTGTGTGTCACAACCTCTGTTAACAGGTGTCCCCTTAAAGGACCAAGTCCTCCAAGCAGGAGCTCCCTGTCACACAGTTTCTGAAAAATAAATAGAAACAGTGTGAGACATGGTTTCATAGAACCATAGAATGGCCTTGGGCTGAAAAAGGTTTAAAGGTCATCAAGGTCCAATCCCCTGCCATGGGCAGGGACATCTTCCACTAGACCAGGTAGCTCAGAGACCCATCCATCCTGCCTGTGAACACTTCCAGAGATGGGGCATCCACAACTTCTCTGGGCAACTTCTTTCAGTACCTCCAAAGAATTTCTTCCTAATATCTAATCTAAACTGCTATCTTTCAGTTTGAAGCCATCCCCCCTTGTCCTGTTACTACATGCTCTTATAAAAAGTCCCCCTCCATCTTTCTTGTAGGCTCCCTTCAGGTACTGGAAGGCTGCAATTAGGTCTCTCTGCAGCCTTCTCTTCCCCAGGCTAAACAAACCCACATCTCAGCCTTTTCTCATATAAAAGGTGCTCCATCCTTCAAATCACCTTGGTGGCCTCTTCTGGACTCATTCCAAGAGGCTGATGTCCTTCCTGTGTTGGGGACCCCAGAACTGAATGCAGCACTGAAAGTGGGGTCTCACCAGGGCAGAGCAGAGGGGCAGAATACCCTCCCTTGCCCTGCTGGCCGCGCTGCCTTGGATGCAGCCCAGGATTCACATGGCTTTCTGTGCTGCCACACACAGCACGCCTAAAGCTACAGCCTCCAAAAGGCTTTACAGACACAACTCTGGAGTTGCTGCTATTAGTGCATGAAAGCCAGCTGTGTGTGAAAGGGTTGCAGGACCAATTCTAGAATCAAAGTGCTGAGTGTACTTTGTATGCTTCTGACAGTACTTTAAACTTGGAAAGTTTGGGAAAAACCATTTTGATTACACAGCAGAAGGCCTATACACAAGCTAGCTAGCAGGACGTATAGAGCTCAATCCAAACAGATTTCTTTAGAAGAAAACTGTAACATTTGAGAAAAGGAAGGTCAATTCCCACATTCTGGGCTGATGCTTTCACACCATCCACATACAGAGCTGCACAAACATTCCACCCCTATACATACATCTGTACCTCTGCAAGTATGTAGCTGCTTACTAACAAAAAGTTACTAAAAATCACTAGTATTCCAGATTTCTTCCTTGGGAATTTTACTGAATGCCAAGGTAAGAAACAGTAAAACCCCAACTGAAGAAAAAAAACAGAACAAGTAAGACTTACATCTGTTGGTAATTCTAGCTCTTCATTGGAATAGTTATGATTTATTTCAAGTAAATCCTTTGGAAAATATCCAAAATCACTTCCAACCTGCAAAAAACCAAACACGAAAGAAAAACAGTAAAGAAGGTTTAGAAATGACATGACTATGTAAAAAATTGCACACACCAGTAGCAAATATGTATGAACTGACTCTCAAGTATTCCACACAAAGTTTAACACAGTGAATAAAAGAAGACCAGTGATGCTTTGTTTATGCCAGAGTTTTCACTGAGGTTTTACATTTCACAACAGCCTTCTGAAGCTGGTTTAAGTTTCACTGTTCATGTTTTAAAGCCAGACTTATAACAACTTATTAGGAGAGTTGGGAATAAATCCCAGGCCTTCTGACTCAATTGCTTTAACTGCTATTGTGCAGGCACCAGAGGCACCACACACACCTCAAGGATTTTCTCAAGTAGCAAGCAGAAGAGGATCTTTGACTAATAAGATTCACATCCATGCACAATACTATAGCCCAAAATATGCTCACCTTGTAACTTATGGGAAAAAATTCTTAAAGCGGATTGTAAGGAAATGCAAAATTTCATCATTTTAAAATACAGAATTAATAATTTAAAAACCTGTGTGGAAAATATACCCCTCCTCCTCTGTGAACGCATTGATTCTCTTCAGTGCCTGACACAAGCAAATCAGTCAGAGAATGGTGATTTTCAATGTGCTAAGGCAAGGCAAACAGTGGAACACAAGAATCTCTCTCATCACTCACCAGATATGATCTACACAGAGTAATGCTTACACTTAAGAGTTCTGAGAACAGCTGTCAAGAAGCCAATATTAATATCATGCAATCACCACACTGATTAGATAATTGAGGTAATTAGAGTCTGGTGGAAACACCTAGAAAGGTACAAAGTTCCTAGACAACCAAAATATCTGGAGAAAAAATAAAGTTGGTCATTTCCTCAAACATTTGTTACAGGAGAAAGATGACAATTGCCAATTTTCTTGAAGAGCTTGTGTGGAGAGAACACTCAGCTGAAGTTCAAACTAAAAAAGAAACTTGGTATGGGGTATTAGGGATACACAGATATATTGTTACACTGATAGCACTGAAACAGGTTAACCTTGCCTGAATCTTTCTGGATTTACAATGGTATTAAAAAAAAAAAGAAGAAGAAATTAGTATCATTAGTATCTAGTAAATAATATGTCCTAATAATTTTTTGAGGCGTTTGTTTTGATGATATGCAAGTGAAGTACAAACTGATACATTACAGGACTTCCTTTTTAAACTACTTCTCATTCAGATCTTATCTTCCACAGTTGATATCTCTGAAGTTAGCCACACACGTATTAAGAAACCCCACATTGTTCCCTCCCCACCTTTTGTAAACAGATATTGCTCTCTTACTGAAAACAGATCATGTATGCATGATTATTATTGGGAATTATGTTTACTGTTGGGAACTACCACTGGGAATGGGAAATTCATTTAGACAAGTCAAATCAAAAGCTTGTCTTTGCATAGTACACTAGAGTTTAACTGTAAATTGGCTTATTTCTCTCTCTAAACTTCAACTCCAGTTTTTAATGATCTTTCTGAAAACAAAAGATAGAGCTTCAAAGCCTCCTTACAGACAAATCTCTGTGACAACGATTATAATCAGGCATCACAATTTGAAACTCCTTTATTGCAATCCAATCTGCTGACCATATAAGTCCTCTGCAGTGACCCAGTTTGCTACTTCTGTGGTTTATAAGCCATATGGAATCTGCCTGCCCAAAATTTCATCTGCTTCTCTCCTTACAAGTCCTCTCTTGTAAGGGGGAAAAATGCTTCATTGTGCAAATAAAGGAAACATTCATTCTCTACAGACACGACAGAAGAAAGGCACTATCAATGCCAACTGTATAAGGGAGAAATAACCACTCTCTTCACAGCTAAAAAGTTGTGCATGGACAAAACATGTGGCTGTGTGTACAGCATCTGGCCCCCCTGGTGCCCACATGTCACAGGCAGCTGCTGCAGATTCACTGACCAAGAAGCGACCCTCTCACATCATCTATCAGAAAACAGACAGCTGGGGAAGATGAAGTTCAAATCTTTTTAATCTTAAAGCCCACATCCCTAAAGCATAGGCACCACAGGTAACTAAAACTTCAGAACACAGGGCAAAGAGAGCTGGCTTGCACCTGCTGAGCATTGGCAGTGTTAAGAAAACACAATATTGCCCTGACCCTCTGAGTTCTCCAGAAATACTGTCTTCCTGTTTTACTTAATTTTATCCATCCTGTCTTCTTTTCTACTAACCTATGTACAGGGTTTGAAACCAACCAAACAAAAACAAAACAAAAAACAAAAACACCAAGAAGCCACAATCTGCAGTAAAGTCAATTTCTTGTAATATGAGGCCAGAAATGTTTTTTGCAACCTTGAATCAAAAGTATTAAGTTCATCCCTTTGCCATAAGATAAAATAACAACCTTAAAGTGTCTTTGACAAAATGCTTTGTGAAAAAGCAGCAGGTTTTACTTGGAATGATCTGAAGTACTTCTGGATTTTCGGACCCTGCTAAAGTGAGGGCAGAACACAGGAAAAAATGCACAGGAGTCTAGACGACAACTTGATGGTGTAAGCAAGACAAGATTGATACTGAAGAGGAGACTGATTTACAGCAGAACACTGTGCAGAGGACAAGAGCACCTGATATGCTCTATCTTTTGGCTTTGGGGGGAAAAATCAAGCATTTTCCTGCAACTGATGTATTAATTCATAACGTAAAATGACTATTAAATAGTAGTCATAGAGTATTTTCCAAGCATTTGGCTTTGCTTTACTATTGAGGTTTAGAGAGCTCTGCTAAAAGCTACAGGCCATATAATGCATAGTATACATATTACAGTTGGGTTCCAGAATTTTTTCACATGCAAAATACGCAGTGAACATAGTGTGTGCTCTGCAAGCAATTTAGTATTCAAGACTGGCATCACAAAATAAAGGAGCTATTTTGTCAAAATACAACATGTTTGCTGGCACAGGGAAAAAAATCAACAATGGCTTGAAAAGGGTGGAATGAATTAGAAAAGCAAAGGCAAACAAAGCCTAGTCCCAACTGCTACAGATTTTTCAGCCTTGGTGAAAGGCTTGTCAGATCATATCCCTTCAGGTCAGAAATACTATCATATTTCTCATGGCTCCTTCAAATTGATTTTGGAATAAGAATCTGTATTTACAACTTGTTTGAAATAAGCCCCAAGTTGCATTAGTTGAAGCTTCTCATACACACATTCCCCTGAACTCTGCTCATACCCCAGAACTCCAGTTAGCCCTTGATTTCAGAGCTTCTATTCTGGCCTAATAAATCCTCTCCAAAAAAAATCTTTGGGGAATGAAAAAAGGCAGCAGGGTACATGGATGGGATCAAATAATGCACACAAAGTCCACATGAAGTCACGCAATGAGACCCCAAAAGGGCCATGACAGAAGGTAGCATGCCTTCCATGGCATTGGAATTCTTTTAATGGCAGACCTCACTGGGTAGCCTGGTTTTAATTAGCAAGCAGCAACAGCTTCCCCTTGGCTCCAAGACTTCACACAGCAGGCATGGCTGGCCTGCATAAATCAAGCTGTCCCGCCAAACCTGGCATGAGAAATCAGGCTGCCCAGCCAAATCTGACACAGGAAGTCACAATACAGGAGAGACTCCAGTGCTATCTGTGAGTCAGGGACAGGAGCAGCTGTGCCAGTGCCCTACTCAAAATGCAAAGGCAGGCAGCTCTGACCCTGCTGCAGTACTTCCATGCTGGTTGTTGCAGTGTTAGGATTAATGCAGCAGCAGTCAATCCAAGAGGGACAAAAGAAATAAAGGTTATAGCCACCAAACAAAAGGAATCAGTCTGGCAGCACTGCCCTAAAAGGAGCACTGAAAATCGTGTAACACAGTTGAAAAATGACAACAAATAAAATTGAGCTTGGCAATTCTTTCCAACCTGCCAACTGCAGATTTTACTTTAAACTCAAAGCAAACATCCTTTTAACTTGGAGACACACCTAGCTGTTGCATGATCTGCCTATCAGTGAATAATTAAACTGAATATTAACTCAGCAATTACCTTAACCTGCTGTCTGATCTTGCAGCCTACGTTATGCCTTGTTAGAGGATGCAAAATTGGCCCCATGCTGCTATTCTGCATCTCGAGAACTCGCAGCCCTGGAAACCTGTACCAACTAATTACCCAGATTATTTATGGTACAGTACATGTCAGAAGGGAATTACCAGCATGATAGAATTATTAACTTTTCTTTAACCACGTGCTGCAGTTTTTCTGTTCACTTCTGTATCCTTTTAATTGGATTCAGCTCCTTCTGAGAGCTTGGCTGTCCACGCCCAGCCTGAAGTGGTTACAGAAAGCGATACATCCTGATTTTCATTAAACCACTGGCCCTACAGTCAACACCCAGGTGTTTCAAGCACCCGAGACCACTGTCAAAATTGTTTATCCTTTGCAGAAAACTAGAGTAAGAAAAGAGGTTGAAGTAAACAATTCGGTCACTAAAAAGGATGTAGGGGAAACATGCGGAGGAAGCAACAGGGACTAGGTCTAAGCAACCTCTGGATTGCCAACATTTTCAAGGGAAGCCCAGAGAAATTGCTCTTCCACCATGGTATCTCAGTTCTGCCTCTGCCAGGCAAATAAGGTGCTTATGAAAGTCAAGAGGAGCTTTCTATGAAGTAACTGCAAGTACGGGGATGTTCCTTCCCCATTAGCAGAAGCCTCTCAGATTGTCCAAGGACGCTGACTCAGACAAGGCCACTACTCTGTAAACTACAGCAGAGCTAAGAGAGACCTTTTAGAAATCAAATTTATCCTAATCCTTTCTAGTTTTACTACTTATTTTCCCTCCAACTCGGCATGCAGCTTAGATAAAAAGGGGAAGAAGGCAGATGAATATTAGGATGAGAAGCCCAATTAAAACATGCACATGCAGTGATCTTTAGCAGGATTACAGAGTGCAGGATGAGACCACGTCATGGGAAAACACAAGCACAGGCTTAAGCCTCCCTAAATGGGAAGGGAGGCTTAGCTTCCAGGTGGCCCTGTGGCCACCACCACTGACAGTGCTGCAATAGGAGGTTTTCAACACAAAGGCAGTTTTCTAACAGTTTTTAGACACATTAGAGTTGCCCATTTTCCACAGCACTCAGGTTTGATCAAACCTCATCCCATTTCCCACCGGCCTCATGACAAAGCAGCATTCACTGTGTTATTTAGCCATGTTCAAAACTCCAAGCATTCTCTTACAAGGCAAAAGGAATGAAAAAAAGATTACCAAGAAGAGCAAACAAAAGAAATGCTCTACAGTACTTACGCTTCCAGCCCAAAGCTCAGTGGATTCCCCTATTAGTTTATAATATACATACACTGCTTCTCCCTTCTTAAAATTTACAAAGCGACAATCCGGACCTTTAAAATCCCGCACGGCCTTCCCTCGGCACATTAACACTGTCCAGAGAAAACAAAGAGAAGAGTATGACTTTAAAAATAATTTACATGAAAAGTGTCTTTGCTAACTGGCAGTAAACAAGACCTCGAATGCACCACTTTGCTGTTTTCTAGAGTGGGTCAAGAGATAAGAAAGTAAATTGAAAGTATAACTAAGAAATTAATAAATTAACAAAAATATAACTAAATAGAAAGTATAACTAAGAAATTTTTAGCTATAATTAATACAAACAAACAAGCCAAGTTAAAACTAAAAAAAAAAAAAGGAAAATTATACCTAAAAAAGTAAAGCAAGCATTCTAGTCAAGACAAGGGTTTGACAAAGCACGGGAGAACTACACTTCAGAGGTGAGCTATGAAGCTGATTATTAATGTTAAGTCAGAAAGATGACATCTGTGTCCCAGCAAACCGGTCCTGAAATTATCCCAGAGAACACCCAGAGAGTGGGTTTATCACGAGAGGGCTCTGCAGTAGGGGGAGAAAACCACACAGGGAAATGCGGGGATCTGAAAACTTGGCCGAGCAGAGAGGGACGGCGCGCGTGGGCGTCCCGTTCCCGTTTGCCCGATTCTCCCCAATTTCCGTGCCAGAGCCGGCTGAAGGAAGGAGCTTAGGGAAGAGCCTGCGGGAGGCATCTTCGCCCACAACTCCCTCGCCGAGGCCGCGCCCGCCGCCCCCCACTCACTGCTGCACTCGAGGTCGGCGCAGCGCTTGCGCTCGGCGAAGCGGCGGCCCAGGTCGGGCGCGGCGGCGGCGCACCGCGGGCTCGGAGGTGGCGGCGGCAGCAGCAGCAGCAGCAGGGCGAGCAGCAGCCGGGGCACCGGCGGCGCGGCTGCGGCCATTTCGGTGAGCGCCGCGGAGGAAGGGAACCGGGCCGGGAAGGAGGGAGCAGACACGTCAGCAGCGCCGGCGGGAGGGCGATGTGGCGTGGGAGGGACAAGCCCAGCCCCGCCGCCGCCGCCGCGGGAGGGTCCCAATCCCGAGGAGGCAGCACCCTTGACCGCTGCGCCGAGCAGGAGTCCGGGTACTTTTACCCCTTCGCAGGCCAGAAAAGAAGGAAGGTCCTGCCCCTTATTTGTGCGGGTTTCTCCAGCTGAGGATAGCTGGAGTAACAAGAACCTACAGAAAGGTTGTAGCTGCCGCCCTGTAAGGACACGACACTTCCGAACAAGCGCTTGGCTGCTCTCCCTCCTGCCCCGCCGAGCAGTTCTTATCTGTGCTGGATAGAAGCAGCCGCCACTTTCCCGGTGAGCTCCGAGAGTTTGAGTTTACACCTGCGGTGCAGCGGATGGAGGAGCTCATTCAGCCGTGATCCCACTGGGGAAAGTGCTGGGTTTCACAGCGAGCAGCCGAAAGCGCAGGATTCCCCGGCAGGCCTATCCTTGCCCTTCTCTAGCTGCAGCTTCCACTTGATGGTACATTTTAAGTGTTGAATGTTTGCAAGCTGAAAGATGAGCTGCTCACAAGTGTGCCTGCGCTTACCATTGCCTTTTCTTCACATCCATCACCTTAATATTGCCTTAGAGATCTAAAATGGCAAAATGACAGCAGAAGTTGCAATGCAGATGAACAGTACTTCTCTTTTCTCCTTTTCAGACCCATGTTATTTTTTCAGCACAGTAGCCTGAGTAGACAAAAAGAATAAAATATGCAGGTAAAAAAGGACAGGTGACATAAGAGAATCCTCTTGCTGGTGAATCAAATGACTACATTTTTTGTATTTTTTTTCTACTTCCTAGAGCAAATTCTGAAGCTACTCCCAAAATGAATAGGCACTCAAGAACTGATAGTCAAGGTGAATAATTTTTTTTTTTTTTTTTGTGCTTGTCAAAGCAGCTGAGGGTTTTTTCCAAGAGCTGTTAAAGACCTCTTTTAAATGCTACATCTCAAGACTTAGCAATCACTGTTGCTAATTGCATGTGTTCCTCTTGCATCCTCATGACTATTGATTTTCACTCCAGACTCTTATTTCCACAGTCTCATTGTACAAGGCCTTAGATCTAGGCTTATTTACTGCTGTGCAATCTCTGAAAAATACATGTTTCATTTTCAACCCCCACCTAGAGCACTTTAATATTTTAATTACACTATGAAAAAATGTCAATGTAGAAACAGGTGTTGGTACCTCTTTGCCCAGCATCCCATGGACACCCTGGCATTTCTTACAGTCCTGTGTATCTCCAGGAACCACATGCTTCAGGAATACAATGATTCATTCACCCAGTGCTCATGTGTGTTCTCCAGGCCTAGCGCAGTATAGCAACTGTAGCCCTCCTGCAATTTTGTTGACATTTTTGTGTTTCACATGTTAGAGAATGAGGTGATATCTATTTGCCATCACTGATGTTGGCTGACTAAAAGCTCTAAGAAAGCCTAACTCAGAAAATCTAGAAGTTTGTCACAATTTACAATATGGAAGTAAATTCAATCAAGTCACATTTTAGGATAATTGTATGAGTGAAAGATAAGCATTCTTTCCTCAACATTAATATTTCCTGTTTTGTAATGCTCACAGTATTAGGTCCAATTTCTTGTGAAGAAAGAGCTGTTTGGTTATTTTCCATCAATACAATTTATCAAACTTGCCTTTATAAAAGACCAAGATAAAAGGTAATGGTGTCTGTGGTTGTAAAGACAAGGGAAAGAAAGGGAAATGTGACAAAAAACAAAATCACATACTTCTTGTATAAGTTACTGCCTTTATTGTACAATAATGAGCAGCTTGCAGTTGATACATATATACAAGTTTACCACTGCAACTGTCAAGTATTTCCTACAATTTCAAGTATTTCAGGCTAATAAGGTAGCCACTTATTAACAGACCTAGCTTTCCTCAATGTGTGAAAGAAAAGAGAAATATTTCACTTAGTTCAATTAAGATATTTCAGGCAAAATTTCCTTCCAGTTTTCAACCCAATCTTGGAGGAAATATGTATTCAGCTATGAGTGTAGTCCCACTATACATGAGGTATCTAACATTCACCTACTCTTAAAAAGCAGTTCTCCTATCTCTTCTGTGCTAAAATATCTACTAAAGTAGCTGATACCCATTGACAAGATCAGTTGGCTAAGTTTACCTAAGGATCAGGAAACACTCACTTATGTATGACACAGGAAAATAAAAATAACAAGCCAAAAGTAAATGTTCTTGTGTGCACACATGAGAACTTTAACCAAAAAATGGGGGATTAAGTTTGATTCTGAAATTAGAAAATTGAGCTAACAGAAGATCAGAAGTGTTGTAGGAAGTGACATCAAACTTGGGGAACACCAGTGATCAGAGAGGCACTCACACAAGGTACAAATTATAAAGGACAGTCAAAGAAAATGGCAGTAATAAAGATGTGGTGTTATATAACATTTTATTGTCGTCAATCAATTAAGTTAATTATCCATTAATAACAATACTTACAAACTGAAATGCTGGCCTTTATTGGAAGAACACAGGATTAAAAATAAAGAAAAAGCAAAGGGAGACTTCTGTTTTCCCCACATTGATTTATTAAATACCATATTAAGGTATGATATTGAGGTTTAAGTGTTTAAATGCTGTACACAACTGTTCTGCCTTGCACTATTCCCAACACTGCTTATTGATCACAGCTGAACCAAGACACTGCATCACAGGAAACTTTAATCTGAGCCAGTTTATTATTTACTCACTCTCCCATTCCAGTTCTGGAAAAAAAAAACAACAACTCTCTGAGATCTTATGTGGTAAACTGGACTTTATACACATCAAAACAGTCCGGAGCAAACTCAGTTCCAAAGTGGTTTAAAGAAACAAGTTCCAGTTCCAAAGTGGTTTAAAGAAACAAGGTCCAGCTCAGGTTTGTATAAACCGGATGCTGTAGCTAAGGCAGACGAATTCCCAAAATCCAGCAAGAACACAGGCAGTATCATTGCTCTACAATGCACAGGATTTTGATTCGGAATCTCTTCTGTAGAATGTTATGAGTTACAAAGGAACAGGAGAGTAGCAATACAGCTAATGGAAAGAGTGACAGGAGAAGCTCGCTAATTTATCTTTGGAACAACCAGTGCATTAGCCACGGTTCTAGTCATGCTCTGATTGCGGTACATCTAGAAATAAACAGCTCTCTGCTACACCCCTGCACACACCCAGATACCCACCGTGCTCCACTTCATCCCTCATGCTTCACCCTTGGCCCGCATCCCTCATTTCCCCACACGCAGGGGGACGCAGCGAAACGCCGCGGAGACACCGCGCACCCCCTCCCCTCACGGCGGCAGCGCCGCCCGGCCCCCTCGGCGCGCACGCGCAGGGGCCGCTCCCGCCCCGCGCTTCCCGGGACGCGGCGCCTGCCGGGATCTCCCGTCCCTGCTGCTTGTGGGAGGTGCCGGCCTGAGAAGGCGGCCCCGCCGCTGCCCGGCCGGCCCCGACTGAGCCCCCGCGTTCGGCTCGGCCGGTGCCTCCCGCCCCCCTGAGCTGCAAGGTGAGGTCGGAGCCCGGGTGCCCGCGGCGCCATGGACAGCTTCCTGGAGGATTATGAGAAGGCGCCATCGGTGGTAGTCGGGGGGAAGAGAAGGAGAAGGAGGAGCCCCGACACTCAGGCGGCCTTGCAGCCGCCCCTGCACCTGCCCTTCCTGCCGCCGCAGCCGGGTAAGGGGGTAGCGTTTGTGCGTTCTCTTTGTGAACTTCTTCATGCTGCCCTGGGAATAGTGGCAGAGTTTCAGCTTCTATCCGCCCAATCGTCTGCTTGCGCCGGGAAAGAGGTTCGAAATAACCGTAGTTATTTTGTGAGCCGGCGGTGTGCCCTTGCGGGCAGCGGGGCCCGTGGTATCATCAGGAAGAGCAGTGCCAGCAGGTCGAGGCAGTTTGATCGTGCCCCTCTACTTAGCCCTGGTGAGGCACATCTGGAGTGCTGTGCCCATTTCTGGGCTCCTCAAGGCAGGAGAAACATGGAGCTTCTGGAGAGAGTCCAGCGGAGGGTACCAAGGATGATTCGGGGTCTGGAGCATCTCTTATGAGGAGAGACTGAGGGAGCTGGGCCTCTTTAGTCTGGAGAAGACTGAGAGGGGATTTCATTAATGCATGTAAATATTTCAAAGACGAGTGCTAAGGGGATGATGCCTGACTTTTCAATGGTGCCCAGCAGCAGGACATGGTAGGGCAGTGGCCATAAACTAAAGCACAAAAGGTTTCACCTCAGCATGAAGGAGATCTTTACATTGAGGGTGGCAGACCACTGGAACAGCTGCCCATGGAGTTAGTGGAGTCTCCCTCTCTGGAGACTTTTTCAAATCCCACCTGGACACCTTCCTGTGTCACCTGCTCCAGGTGACTCTGCCTTGGCAGCTGGTTGGACTGGATAATCTCCAGAGGTCCCTTCTAACTCTGATGGTTCTGTGATTACCTGACTTAGCCATTGTTTGAGTTATTCCTCTGCCTACAGCATCCAGATAGGAGGTGTCTTGGTGAGCTCTTCGTGTGCCTTGCAGGTGGCCTTTTCTGGATGAGAATTGTTGTAGGGTCATACAACTGTGAGCTTTAAACACACTTCATAGCACTGAAGTTTCAGTTTCGTGCTGGTTTCACTATAAATTGAACTACTATTAATGTAAAAAGACCAAGGGGCCTCTTTGCAGCCTTGTACTCAAATGAGAATAATTCTCTATGTTTATCTTTGTGGGAATTATTTAGCTTTTGGTACTTGAACAGTGTGTTTGTGCGCATGCAAATCTGCAGCACCGTGGCATCGCAAACTTAGGTGATGACTAATAAGTGAAGAGAATAGTCCCCAAAATATGACAAAATGTACTGTGAAGTTATCAAAGCATCATGGCTCCCTGATTCTAGTAGGGCAGTAGTGTGACATAATTGGCTATTCACTATTTCAAGTGAATGGAAATTTCAAGCACAGCTATGTGCTGCTTATTGGAAAATGTCATTCCATACCACATTTCCAGCTTGTCCCATAATCTTGCTTCCCTGTTCATCTTCAAAAACACAGAGCTTAAGATGACTTTCTGTAGTGTCCATGCAAGAAAGATGCTGAAGGGGAGAGCATGTGGCTATCTGAATAAGGGCTGTGACTGCTGTGGGCTCAGTTTTTTTTTTTGTTTTGTTTTTTTTGTTTGTTGGTTTGGTTTTTTGTTTGTTTGGGGTTTTTTTGGTTGGTTGGGTTTTTTTGTTGTTTATTTAGCATCTTCCAATGAACACAAATTAAACTTCATGAAGAGCAAGGAAGCATGTTTAAATTACATTCAGGATGCCTTGCTACAAAAGCAGTGGAAAAGGGCTGCAGAGTTCCTGACATGCTATGTTGAGTCACTAGAAAAGGACTATTCCAGAGAACACATTGGTCCATCAGAGGTAAGCCCGTGTTCCTTATCTGAGTTCTTTTGCAGTTGAAAAAATACTTGCAAAGCAGCATCCATATACTTCAGGACCAACATCTGTCTTAATTAGCTAATCACTGATTTTTTGTTTAATAGATCCTTGTCACAACAGAAGAAGACTTGGCTTGGTATAAGTTCACTCTATCAGCAGTGTATCTATGAAAAGTCAAAGCAGTCCTCTAAAAAGGGAAAGCAGTAAATGTGTTTGGTTCTGGCATGTCATCAGTCAGAATCTGTTTGCAAGTTCGTGTCTTATTTAGGTTGTTACCAGCTTTTCCAGTAGCTGCAAAACTCCTTGCAGGTGTCGATGGAAGCAGGTGGAAGGAAAAGGATTAGAGTTTTAAATAAATGGAGTACTTGAGTATGGCTAGCTTGCAGACTTTGGAAACAAGTGCATGCAGTTGGGGAGCTACATCAAATTGGAAAGAATCTTTGCTATTACGTTCAAAGAGTCGTGTATACCTGGTGTCTTAGTGGGATCATATAAAAAAAGAACATAACTTTTCAGTGAGGGGAGGAGGAACCCTCTGGCATGCAGTTTTCATAAACTATTCTGGAGTGCTGCATTTATAATGAGCTATTCTGAACCACTGAATGACTCTAAAAGTCCTACTGGATGAGTAGGTAGGTTACTATGGCAGTAGATAATGCTTTGTAGTATTTTTTATTTGCAGCTCAAATGTACATTTTTCATGTCCTACAGTAACTGTAAGTTTAGTAAGACTATATGTGATGTCTGTTGCCATTTTTGTACTAAGGTTGGTTTTGATTTTCTTTCTCCCCTTTAACAGATGATTTGGAGAATAGGAACTGAAATTTTGTGGCATCATTCCCAAAGCAGGATGAAAGAGTTCAGCTGTTTCATGGAACAGATGAAAACTTTAGGAGTAAAAAGGTACTTGAAGGTGAGTGTACTTAAAGCAGCCCTGATGATTGTTCACATTTATCTGAACACTTACTTGAATATTAATTTCCAGATCTCTTTTGAAATGTACTACTGACATTAGTGTCAATAAAACTCAAACCCAGTGTCAATAAAATTCAAACCCAACATTTGAATTACCAATTGCATGATATTTGAAGGTCATTTTATGCCTAACCTTATCTCATTTGGTCTGTATGTTTGATCACAGATGTATGTTCTCAGTCCTTAGAAATGCTTAAAAACCCTTTAGTCTTTTAATTTGAACCAAATTTATTTTCACGCATGTCCCAATGACATGTAAATACAGGTAATTACTTGCCAAGTTTTATTTTCAGTCTTTAATTTGACCACTGTGCTGCTGACTAAACATTTGTACTTAAATTTTGCCTCATTACCCTCTCACTTTTTGAGTAGCTAATCTGATTATAAAACTGTATATTGTGCACACCTGTGTCACACAGTTGTGGGGGTTTTTTTAATGTTTTTTTTTCCTTCTGGTGGTTCATTCAAACCTATATTGTTGGTTTCCTTGGCTGTTGCGCACTTGGGCGGTGCTTCTGTCTTTTATACTGTTTTTAAAGGTCTTCAAAAGAAGTTCCATACAAGGGTTTTCTGGAGCTAACTGATGGTTTAGGCTTCTATCTTATCATGCCCAATCAACATGGTAGGATGGAAGGACATCCCTCTTTCAGGTGCTCTGAAAAATAAGCAAATGCAGCCTAGCTGGGTTTCCTCAGGTCATTTTTAGATCTTATAAAATAGGTACAGCACATGTTAAAGACAAGCAGGTTTTTGAGACAACACAAATAATTTAAATTCTTCATTATGTGTCTTGGCAATATTTTTATGCATGTCAGCAAGTCTCCTCTTTCTTTGCACATGTGTGTAGAGCTTTGCTGTATTGCAAATTGCAGAATCTCTGCATTTGAGTGTGGAATGCTGTGTTTTGGACTGTTTGGGTTGTAGGTCTGCTTGGAGCATGTCTTCCATCTCCTCTGTAGTGGGCAAATAGATGAAGCCTACCAGAACCTGTCCCTGGCAGAAAGCTGGAGGTTTGGAGAGCAAACAGCCATTCAGGATAAGGAAATTAAGCTGATTCAGGCTTACAGGGGGCTCTTGGACTACTGTAGCTGGTCTAAGCAGAAGAAATTCCTGTTAGAGCATGGTAAGTGTTTTTTGGATTGAGCTGTAGCTTCAGCTTACTCACGCAGATGCCATGGTTTGCAATGACACCTTTTCTTTTACCAGACTTCAGTGTGTGATGGTGTGGCTGGTACAGAATTCTATATCAGCAGTGATGGAAGTGCCAAAATAGCACTTTCTGAAGTGCCATGAAATGCTGTTCTGAAACTCTTTCTCCCCATGTCCAGCCAGCATCACCTAAAATAATGATCAAAGGAATGCATTCCCTTAAAGCAGTGGTTTAATAGGTGTGCAAGTGCATGATTGTTGCTGGAATGTTGAGTGATAGCAAAACCCTCAACACTTTTGTTTGAAGTTCAGTTTCCTTAAAGATATGGAAGTTGCTACATGTGTCACATCTGTTTCTATATATACCTACTGGCAGTGTTTTATCACTTGCACTAGATCTCTGTTTCTCTGAAAACCAGATGTTGAATTTGGCTTATGGACCTTGTGCTGGTAGCATCTTCTCTTGGCGTCCTACTCATTGTGCTCCTTAAGTTGAAACTGATTATAAATTTGAATGAGGAACAGTGAAAATGTCTTGTTTCAGTACTGAGGAGTCTTTTCTTAAAAGCTCTCTGACTGAAGTCCTTGCTTAGCAAAATGTGATCATCCCTAGGGTGCAGCACTTCAAGATCCCTGTGCTTGGCAGAGTTAATAACTTTGTGACCTTCCTTTGTCTTTTGGTAGGTGAGGATGGATTTGCAGACTTGGCTGTTGAGCAGGAAATGCATGGTTACTTCCGGAAGGCAGCAGTGAACTTGAAGGAGATTATTAAAATACCTGGAGTCTGGGACGTCTTTGTCAAATGCTATGTGGATGTAAGGGCATGTTTTACAGATGGCTTTCTTTTGTGTTTCCCTGTCTAATTTTCATTAAGATGCCCATATGCAGATTATTTTCTGTGTGTGTGAGTGAAAACAAAGTATTTCAAAAGCAACGCATTTGTATGTGCATGTCACCGTCTTTGATATAGAGCACAGCATACTCCTGGTAGAGCTGCAGAGCCTGAGCACAGTACAAAAAGAACTTTTATCTGTTCATTGTCAAGAAAAAGAAGTAGACAAACAGCTTGCATGTTTTGTTTTTGTGGGGCTGCAAAAATTGGAGCATAGCTGCTTTGGTTCAAATTCCTGAAAACACTTTGATTTTTGGCAGGGCCAGTATTTTCTCTGGATACATGAAATGTTAGAGATGCCAAATATGCAGCCCCTCTCTGTTTTGCTTTGGGTTTTTTAAATACCTACTTAGGATTTGTAACCAAGAATTAGTAATTTTAAAGAGATCTTTCACTTTTTGTGAACACTGCTAAGCTCTGACTTCTCTAAGCACGTGTCTTGGTTTGGAAAGACAGGAGTCTGCTGAGGAAGGCAGGAGCCTACCCTGAAATGGAAAATGTAAACTCCCTCTCTCCGAATTGTTATAAGTTTGAAATTAAGGGGGGTTCTCAGGCAAAGATATGGGAGCAGGAATAACAGTTGTTTATTAGGGAAGAAAATAAAAATAAAATAAACAGTGTGGTAAATCAAAACAACACTGACAGAGTGAGAACTCAACCTGACACCCTGTGGGTCAGGCTGTTGGTAGCAGTCCAGTTGGAATTGTGGCTGCAGTCCTCCTGGAGTGTCAGGTGTGATTCTGTTGGAGCAGTGATCCTGTAGAAGGGTGTAGTCTTCCTCTGAAGACTGGAAGTGGAAGAGGCAGCTCTTCCTCTGGGAATCCAGAACTCTTCCTCTGGGAATCCAGTGGAAAAGCTGTTCTGCTGTCCCAGAAGCTCAGATTATATCTAGTTAGGAATGCTTGGCTCCTCCCTCTGGGCGGAGCATCTCACAATGGGATGCTGTAATTTTATCAGTCATGCAGTGACAGTCAGTGGCCCATTAAGAGTTGATATCTCTCTGAAGGGAGGATGGGTTGTGGAAGAGATAAGGAAAACTGCCCAATTAACAGAAGATAACTGCCAGACTTCTAACATGTGGCAAATAGAATACACATTGCTTGGCAATCTAGGAGTCTTAAGAATTTTCCTTGGTGCTGGCATCTGCCAAGTTCTGTTTCTAGAGATATGGCAGGTGCCTTCAGCATCTCTTTCCAGTGAGTAAGGGATGATAATCCTTTGACAATTAAGTAGGTATTAAGGCATTTTCTCCCAGAGTAGCTTCTGTGTGTGAATTTTTGTCTCTCCGTCCTGAGAGTAGCCAGTAAAATTAAGATGGGCGGGTATGTAATTATCTAATATGCATTATCTAATACACTGCGCTCTTATATACATACTGTGCTACTGGATGGCTCTGTGGCAGTCCAGAATTAATTGTAAGAGTTTGGTTCCCTGTATCTGACAAACTAATGACAGACTTAATTTCCAGCTGCTGGAGTTCTATGGAGATCACAACGAGGCCCGCCAAGTGTTAAATGAATATGCCTACAACTCAAAGTTCCCTGCTAACCCCAATGCCCATGTCTACCTCTATCACTTCCTCAAGAGGCAGGGTGAATCAAAGAAATCCCTCATATCTGCACTGAAGGTAGGTATCGCTTAGGAGGTACAGTCTCTGTCAGTCATGAGGTAGTCTGACAGCTTGCTTGAGCTCTGTAATGCTATTTATTCTATTGTATTCTTTGTGGGAAGTAGAGGGAAGTAGTGGGAAGTTAGTGGGAGGGAGCAGAATCCTTTACTCTCCTTGAATTACAGTTCTTGTTTTGCTTTTAACTGGTACATCATATCACTTAAAGGCAGTAAGCAAGCTCAGAGAACATGTTCACATGGTTTCAGAAGTCTGCATCAGCAGACTTGTGTTTAGCATGCATTGATTTCTCTTACAGTTTGATCTTTACAATATTATACAAATCATTAAATGCCTTCTCTTTCACCTATTGATCCTGTCTAGCAATTAGTTTCTTTACTTGTTTTCAATGAGCTGTACATTAAAAGTGAATGTCTGCTGGTTGTTGGCAGACAAGAAAGACCTTGTTGGGTTAAGCTTTTAAATTCCTGCTTTCCTTGCCCTTGGTATTCCTTGCAAACCATGCTTTGCCACTTGATGGCACTAATGTGCTTTTGTTAGTGCAAGTTTTGTTTAAAAACAGGTTTGTAAGGCTGTTTTTTTTTTTTTTTAGACTTTGAAACTGTTGCAGATTTGCATGAAATTCTCCTCTGCATTTTAGCAGTGGCTTTAGACATGAGTCTCTTATAAAACAGAGATAAATCATAGATATGGTTTGATAAGTCCAGGAACTGATAAGTCCAGGAACTGATCCAATGCACAGAGCAGTGTAGGGGGGAGCTAGAACTGTCCTAGGGAGAAAATTACATTGCCTTCAAAAAAGGGGACACTGGATATGGATTTGGGCTGCTCCTTCAGAAGGTTGTATTTGCCACAAGCAGTGTTTGTCAGCAGCCATCAAGGTATTTCATCTATGGTGTCACAGAGCAGTGTCACAAATGTGCAAAATGGACCTAGAGATCCATTCTTTATATCAAAGTACCAGATTGCTTAATTTTCCAAACTAAAAGCCCCCAAAGCTCTGAAGCCTGTGCTTTTCTTGGTCAGGTAAGAGTCTTCAAAAGTTTTCACATTAAAATAACCTATCTGGGTTTTGTCTTTTATTTTTCAGATCTTGCATGATATTGTTCCTTCTCATGAACTAATGATAGATTTTAATACCATGCTTCAAAAATCAAGTAAGTCTTTACCTTTGTTCATTTCATCTATGGTAATTTCAGAAAACTGTTCTGGATAATCCTACAGCCTTCTTTCTGCTTTTGAAATGAGTTTTGTTTCATAAGAAATAATCCCAAAAAACCAACTCAAATGCCATCTTTTCAATCACCATAACCTCTTGAGATGGATGTATGAGCAGTCATTTACAAACTTGTGTAAACAAATGCCTTTTTTATTTTAAAGGCTGAGCAAAGCAAGCAGTTGTAAGGCACAGGCAGGATCTCAAAAACAACTTAATTTTTTTTTCGGCGCCCTACTCCAAATTCCAAGGTCTACATTCCATTTTTGGAATCTCTATTTTATTTATTTTTTTCTTTCTTGAAATGTATCTATTCTTTAGTTCATTGTTAATGATCAAACAACAAAATTTTCCTTCTCTTTAAAGGAGCATTATCTTCAAACTGGTAGAAAAGTCTTCTAATCTGAAGACTATTTTTTTTCCATGCTGATCAATTGTATTCCAAGTTGTCTGTCTTCTTGTGGCTTGGTATGTCTCAGCAGGTCAATAGATTGGTGAAATGTAAATGAAGAAAGATTGTTCTCTCTTCTGATATGATGAGGGTGAATGGCTTCAAACTGACAGGAGGAGGTTTAGAAGAGATTTTGGGAATAAGTTCTTGATTGTCAGGGTGGTGAGGCACTGGCACAGGTTGTCCAGGGAAGCTGTGGATGCTCCATCCCTGGAAGTGTTCAAGGCCAGGATGGCTGGGGCTCTGAGCAACCTGCTCTAGTGGAAGGTGTCCCTGCCCATGCCAGGGGGTTGTAACTTGATGATTTTTAAGGTCTTCTCCAACCCAAACCATGATTCCTTTTGGGAGGGGGAAAAAGAGACCTTTTGTCTGAAACCTCCCTTTTTCAGTTCATGTGTGACACATTTGCCAACTTTTCATAACTAATGAGAACAACCTGGAGTTTTTAAAGAAATTTATACCAACAAACATAACTTATGTTTGAAGTAGCAGCACTGGGGGGAAGGGCAGAGTGGAGAACTGTATTTCACTTGTGCCTTACTAATGAGTTCATCCTGATCTGTGTAATTCATTAATCAGCCTCATCTTTTTCCAGAGAAAAGAAAAAAGTGTCAACTGGCCCTAGAAGTTATTTTTGCAGCCTTGGATTATGCTGGCTGGAAAGAAAATGCAAAAGCATGGAGCTGTTTGGCAAGACAGGTGAAACAAATTGTAATGTAAGTAGCTCTGATGCAGTGTGTTGAAACAAATTTGTCAAGTCTCCACCTTTGGACAGTGGACACAGTGACCCTCTGTGCTCTAACCTTGCCTTCATTTTTGCCTTTCATACACAACTTGAGAATATCTTGGAATATACTGGGCAGTTTGATCACTGTATGGGAATGTCACTTCCCTGTTGTAAATAGTTTTATAGTATCCTAGAATAGTTTGGGTAGGAAGGGATCTGAAAGATCACCTTGTTTCAGCCCCCCTGCCATGGGCAGTGACACCTCCCATTAGAGCAGTGTAGTGGGCTGACCATGGCTGGATGCTAGGCACCCACCAAAGCTGCTCTATCCCTCCACTCTGCAACTGGATGGGGATAAAAAATATAAGTGTTCATGGGTTGAGAGAAGGACGGGGAGAGACCACTCACCAAATACTATATTGGGCAAAACAGACCCAGGGCCTCACCATCAGAGTGAAAAATTTCTTCCTAATATCTAATCTAAACCTTTCGTTTGCCAGTTTAAAGCCATTCCTGACCCAGGGCCTCACCACCACAGTGAAGAATTTCTTCCTAATATTTAATCTAAACCTGTCCTTTTCCAGTTTAAAGCTGTTCCTCCTTGTCCTGTCTCTACCTTCCCTTGCAAAACCTCCCTCTTCATGTTTCTTGCAAGTTCCCTTGAGGGGCTGGAAGGAGTTTGTGTTGCTGAAATGCTTGGTTTAAGGGTGTTACTGCCTAACAGTAATAACTGTTGAGGATGAGTTAGTCTTTGAGTATGCCTGGAGTAACACAAACCTTTCCTAAGGACAAAGCAACCCCTTCATACTACTCACTTGTTGACAAACCTGGAGAAACTTCCATATTACTATGGAAAAACTGGCAGACAAGTGAAAGGCTTGCTTAATTTCAAATCTGTGCTATTGCCTAGGCTTAATAAAACTGCCAGAGTTCACTTCCCGCCTCACAAGTGTTGTCAGGGATTAAAAAAGAATTGTTAGTTTTATATAAAAATGCTTGTATTAGTGTTTTGGTATAAAGTCAGTGTGTCTGTGTTGGCAATTTAGGAGATTTGTAGCAAGCTGATTATAACATTCACTGTCTCCTAATAATCTTTCCATTACATTTTAACCTCTTCGGTAATTTGTTTAACCTTTTTCCAGCTCTGAGAAGCATCTTGGCTGGATCAAGCAAGAGTGGAACTCCAGGAAGGACTGGTGGCCAGACTTCCATTTTAGCCGTTACTTGGCAAAAAGGAATTGGCAGGAAAATAAAAGCCTTTCATATGAAAAAGGTCTGGTGGCTGGAATTCTACTGGGAAAGGGTATAATTTTTTTTTTCACTTCATCGAACAGAAATAATGTCTAGTTCTAGCCCTAATGACATGGGATGCAGCTGCTCTGCTGCCTGGAAGAAATACAGTTTCTTTCTTTTAAATAAGATTCTTGTTTTTGGAGCTGAACGTGAAAGGTATTTAAGTTGATTTGATATTTAATAGTGAGGCAGCTGGTCTTATTGTGGTTTAGAATTCAGTTTTATCTAGCCTTGTTGAGCAGCCACAATACTATTTGTCTTGTTTGACCTTCAAACCATAACTCCAAAAATTCACAACACCCTCCTTAGGGAGTATTGTGAGGACTGCAGGGAGTTTGCTTGCTGGATGCCAGCCTGGGCAGTGTCTCAGCAATACTGGGTGTCAGCTGGTCCTTAAGGAACATGGGGATGTTGTAATGCAGGAAAGAGGAGGGAGAGTCTGAATGAAAAACATCATCAATTTGGTAAGAAGGTGAAGATCATTACCTCTTTAGTAGCATTATTTGAAATGCTGCCAAAACAAGGGAAGGATCAGGCCAAGAATCAGCTGCTAAATTGAGAATGGGAATATGGGGTGGAGACAATGGCTTGTAGACTGGCTTGAACTTCTAGTTGGTGGCCAACATGTTCATTGTCAGCTTTTCTATAGCTTTTTCTTCTGCACTTCATAGAACAATTTCTCATAGAAAAAACAGAGCTTCATGTTGGAAGCTCTTTGGATATTTTTTGTTTTACTTTCAGTAGAATCAGATATCTCCCTTTTATTTCCAGATGGCAAATAAAAGTATTCCAGTTCAGATTTTCTTGAATGAAGTTTCAGTATTTACTGGTCTCAATGTGAGCTTCTGTTTTCATTATCTAGCATAATAAATTAATATATGCTTATGTATGATATCAGTGCTGCTTTACACTCTTGAAATTTTACTTTCTAATTTGCAGAGCAAAAATGAAAGAGAAAAAAGTATTGTGCAAGATAACAGCCATTTAGATATATGTAGAATGTTTGCTGGGCTAAGTGAGGATAGATTATTTAATGCTGCAGTTATGTCTCTAATAAGCATGTCTTGGATTTTAATACCTTTAATTACTGAAAAGTTTCTTAGCTGTTTGCGTATTTAAACAATGAAAGCATTTTGTATTTGCTTGTATCATGGTGTAACTTAGTGTTGTTTTTTTTTTCTTGCCTTAGATTGCAAATACTTCAAATATGTATCACACCAAGGCTGCAAAGCTCAACTGAAAAGGTTTCGGATGCTGAAGAAGTTTGTGACTAGGCACAATCCTGTCTACCTGAGAATATGTGGTCCTCCAGATTCCTCTGTTCAGCCTTGATGAGAAGGTGTGCCTAAGGTTCTTGGTACTTTTTCCTCTCTGCAAAACTGACTTTTGTGTTGGTGGTACTCCACAACCTTTAGGCAGACCCTCTTGACTCAGTACTAGACTTTTTTTTAATATATTTATGTAAAACCACTTTCGTTGGTATTTATTTTATAATAAAATGAATGTAAATCAAGTGATAATGTCTGAAGAAAGAATTACAGAAAGAATTTCTGCACTGTTACTCTAATATTTGTGTGAAACGCAAACAGTGTTGATTTCAAATACATCTTAAAAGAGCAGAGGCACAGAAATACTGAGAAATTCTCTACCTGCTGGAAGAGACTTGTTTTTGCAGTCATGCCCATGAGTTGAAATATGCAGTGTTGCTGTGTCTGGAAAGCAATTGTTCATGTGTTATCACAAACCAGAATTCCAGTTTGCTTGAAAACAACAACAAAATGGTTTCCAAATACTACTTCTGTTTTATTGCCATATATGTAGAATTCTGGAGGGTCAAGTGCTTGAACCTCCCTCTGGGATTTTAGTGTGGGTTCACATGGGTCTTGTGAGAAGTGCCTTAAGACAACGTGTCTTAAACATCAAGTGAAATATTTACTGTAACTATGTTTTGTTAAAGGCAATTACTCATCGTTCCCAACCTTAGTGCTCATTTACTTCTGACTCCCTAAGAATGCTGCTTCCTCACTGTTTAATAGTCAGGGGGTGTTAGGTTGGATGTGGGGCGAGGGGCAAGGAGACAGAGACACAACTCACCCCCGATGTTCAATGTTCATGTGGCACAGAAGAAGTTTATTTTCCCAGGCTACTCTTTATAAAGACTTTTAAAAGACCCAGTCTGGATATTCTCATTGGTCTGAACTCCATGCCCCCTCAGGATCTGGCCAGTGAAATGCTTGCAGCTTCGTAAGAGATCTGATTGGGAGAAGCCCCTGGCAGTTAATCCTGGGACTTGGTAGCAAGCTCATATGTGACATCCGTTAGCATATCACCCTTCTTTGTTTAATAAAATTTGTAATTCGTTTTCTGTTACCCATCTGCAGGGGCCCTTTACAAACAGGACAACACAACAGCAATAGCATGGCCAAATTTGCATGGAAGCTGCAGCATTTCTGTTCAGTATGTGTTGGGGGAGAACTCAGGCCACAGGCACAATGCTTATATGTTACAACTTATGAAAACCAAAACCCATTCAACCTTTAACCCATTTAACCCTTATAGAAAAGCCCAACTATTAAAGACAACCTGTAACCCATTTATCTCTTGAAGAACCCAACACCCAGAAAACAATCTGTAAATAGGAAAGCAGTTTTGTAAACAGGAAAATACTTTGTAAGCAATTCAAGTCCTTATATTGACTGTCCATGAGATATGTGGTCACTTGTAATCCATTGTTCTGTTGAAGAGACTTCAGAATGCTGTCCAGTGTCCTTTACCTTGGATTTCATAGGAATATTGTACTGTTATATGACTTATTATAAAACGTAAGAATATGACACCACCCAAAACTCAAAACGGGGGGGTATACCTTCACCCCAACCTTTTCCCCCCTTTTTTCTTTGTATAATAAGTAGAAATAGAAATAACGCATGCATTTCTTAACAGTATTAACAAGGTAGGGGTTTGCTGAAAGGTCTCTTTCCCATTATGAGCAAACCTCTGGAGGGTTATTCTGGACAAAGCCTCTATGCCTGTCTCAGAAGAAAAAGAGTTATCCCTTTTGCACAGAATCTTTACCAGACAAGTTCATAGCTTGATCAGGCCAATGACTTGGTTGGGAGAGATTCCCTGCTGTCTTAGTTTGGAAAGACAGGTGCCTGCTAAGGAGGGCAGGAGCCTCCCCTGAAATGGAGAATGCAAACCCTCCCC
>JAYDZK010000169.1:17710890-17725674 GCA_034509185.1 Euphonia xanthogaster
GCTCCTCCCTCTGGGCGGAGCATCTCACAATGGGATGTTATAGTTCTTATCAGTCATGCAGTGACTTTCAATAGCTCATTATCAGCAGATGTCCCCTGCCCAGGAAGGAGTGACTGTGGTCACTCAGGGAGAGAGATAAGGATAATTGCCCACTTGACACAAGACAACTGCCATACAGATGGTAATAGAATACATCCTGCCTTGCAATCTAGAACAAGGACCATGTGATTAATTAGAAATGGAAACGTAATGTTTAGAAGGGGAATGAACAACTCCTCCTAGAAGTGTTGCTGGAAACATTGTGATAAATCAAACTCTCTCACACTATTTTTTGGCATTAGATAGTAAACATTGCTTCATTCACAGCACCATGGTGATAGCTCCACCTGGAGGCATACTCACAAAACTTTTTCATTATTTGTATATCTTTAAAAACAAAGAAATCAATGTTCATTGGTTCCAAAGTACATAATTCTCTTAGTATTCTGTCTTCTCTTGGTTATTGATTTGGCACTTCTTATGGTAATTAATACACATTTTCAGCCTTTTTACTATCTTTTTCCCTGATAGAGTTTTCAGTGCAAATGCTGAAGTGTCTTCTTTGGTTTCTCCTTTATCTCTGGTTTTCGCACCATGTCCTTGTGGTCTATAACTTCTGTATTTCTGGTGTCCAGTTTTCAGCCATACATTTCTCCCTCAGGCTTTGTTCATGAAAGCATGTCATGGTTGATTTAACAAAACTTAAAGTTTCAGTGCTTTTCCCAAACTGTTCTAACCACAGCAGTCTGTGAAGAAAAACTTTGCTACATGCTGGCTAAAGTGGAAGATTACACAGCTTATTATTATAATAAATTAAAACAATTAATTAGAAGAGTTAATTAAAAGAGATAATTAATGAAGTTAATGAGGAAAGTCATATCATTTCCAAAAGAAGCATGTTCTGAGAATGGTTTTTAAGAGTAATGAAATGAGACAAAGGAAACACAAATTTCGGCTGAGCAACTAGAAAATGTGCATAGCTGTGAGATTCATTATACCAATAGATACTCTCCCAGGATGGGTGGTAGAAGAATACATCTCTTGAGTAATTGGAAATTGATGGGTGGAAAAGCCCAGGGAAATGATCCTTCTTGTTAGGCTGGGAGATGTCTTGGACTTTCCCATCTCATTTTTGTACGTTTGAGTGAAGTGAGTCCCAGAATTCCCTTTCTTGGTGCCAAAAGGTCTTGGCTGCCTGCTGTGGTTCTCACACCCACAGAATATCAGGCCCTTGCTTGTGGTGAAGGTACCTTGATGGCTGCTATAACTTTTCTCTAAGTATTTAAAAAACTTTTAGGATAGTTATAAATAATCTATGTATGGGTGCTTACATGGAATATTTAAAGTAAGTTTAGAAGTTGCTCCAAGCACCCAAGATACTGAAGATGATAAGATTTTCCATGCATACTGAGAAGTCTCACATGGCTATTTGGGGAATGATTTAGGCTTTTCAGCAGTTTTTCTTGTGTGAATTATGACATATCTTACAGGGCAGAGAGATGGAACATTTTTATTTGCAAATCTGTTGAATATGAGATGGGTAACAAGGGAGTCTGGTCTCAGTTGCTATCTCAGATGCTGCATTAAGGCTGTAACCAGGCAGAACATGGTGGATTCTGATGATTTTCAGTGCAGGGTGTGTGTGTGTGTGTATGTGCAGAGAAAAAGATTTTTAGCATAAGTCAGTCTGGGACTGGTGATTTCAGATCAGAAGGTTTGAGGTGTCGCAAGCAGCATACAGTGTCTTTAGTGTAGGTGTTCAGGAAACATAGTAAAAAATTTCAGAAGGAAAAAGAAAATAGTTTAGGGAGATGGTGACCAAAGTATCTAGTAATGTGTACTTGCCTCTGTGAAATGCTTGTTATTTCTTACTTCTCCTTTTTCATGCTGAAGGTTAGAATGGCAAATTTGGGGTCTAGAGCAAATCTTGTTTTTCCTATGATTTCTGACCCAGGATAACAGTTCAGACAATTTGAGAAGCAAGAAGGAATAAAGGGCTTTCCAGCAAGCTTGGCTTTTATATTTAGCACCCAAAGAGAAAGTACTGTGTAATGGGTGCAAGGGCCATGGCCTGGGTTCCAGGAGTGTTGTTACAGTCCATGGATACTGTTTGATATTCCCATCTGATGGGCAGGAATGACACTGAAGACAAATTGACAAAACAAATACAAATCCCACAAGTTCATCTTTGTTTTTTGAAACAAAGTGTTCACAAACACACTTTGTCTGATGTACTTTGTGCACTTTTTCCTACCTAAATTTGTCATGCATGACTGTAACTTCTCCTGACAAGAGGCAAGATTTCATGCTTGTATTTAGGTGCCATTAGCTTGAGCTGTCGATGTCTGGGCAGCTGCATACAAGTGGAGCTGTTTTAATGGCATAGCTGCAGAATGGGGAGAACTGCTATAAACTTGAGCTGTCGGCTTTGCTGCAGATCCAGCCTGGAGCTAGAGCTGCTCAGACATGGCAGTTATATTTCAGTGGAGATATATTATTTATGAATTCCTGGCTGTCACCATATTTAAAAACATGTGAAATCTGTTGGTTTGCAGAAAATACGTCTGGAAGAGTTGTCAGCCAAGATAGCAAAGTATGCGAAAATCATGGCAGACATCCACTTAAGGCTGTAAATCAAGCATTTTCCCTGGGTTTCAGACAGATACTTGATTTTGATAGATTTGTCATATGATGATCTCTTAATCAAACAGGAATTTGAGGCTCAGTCTTATCAGAACCATATGTGCTGTATTATTGTTGTTGTTGTTGTTGTTGTTGTTGTTTTTGTGACTTACCATTATTAGGGGAAACAAATACTTATGGGGTGATGAGGCACTGGAGCAGGTTGCCCAGAGAAGTTGTGGATGTCCCATCCCTGGAAGTGTTCAAGGCCAGATTGGATGGGGCTTTGAGTGACCTGGCCTAGTGGAAGGTGTCCCTGCCCATGGCAGTGGATTGTAACTAGATAGTCCTTAAGGTCCCTTGCAACCCAAACCATTTTATAATTCTGTGAATTGCTGAGGCAATTTGGGTTGCTGTGTGCAGTGCAGGAATCTTGGATCTCTGTAAATGAGTGGAGGTCGAGAGTTCACTCTGTTGAACAAAGAGGCAAATTTGTCTCAGGCTATTAAATTTAAATCACAGTTTATTACATTTCTTCATGTAATAAACTGATCATGCCGTGAACTTTTTTGTATGTGGTCATGTACTCACTGGAGGGTAACAATTACTTGGCCAAATACAGGCTCAGATAAACAGTCCCAGAGTTCAGAGGTGTTTAGATGAAGGGGATTGATTTGGCTCACTGTATTAGCAGAGAAACAGTTGAGTAGTTGTCTGTCATTTTGATGAAGGAATCTGGCTCCCAGCTAAATGTAATATTTTGCATGTGCTTATTTTTAACACACTCTGAGGAGCTCTCATGCAACTTTGAAAGTATTTCAGTAAATATTAGTTTTTAGTATGGAACATCTGTGCATGATTATGACAGGGCATGTGACAGACTTTATCTCACTCAGTTCTCTTTCACCCCATGCAAAAATGTTGTCCAAGCTGAACTGTGCAGTTCCCTATCAGTTTGTGTATGCACAGGAGAGAGGAAATGAGGGAGACCTGGATTCATCCTGTCTGAGTTTAGGCAATACATGGACATAGGTCTGTCAGCACAATGGAAGGGATATTATGGGACTGAGGATGGTGAAGAGGGCACAGGGCTGTAAATATTCTGGCTTAAAGCTGGAGGATTACTTTTGAGCTCTCCCTGTAAGTCAACAGACTTATTCCTACTATCTTCCATATTACTTTTTAATTAGGATTGGTCCTCACAAACTGAGAAACCACTGGGGCTAACTAGGTACTAGCTAAGTTGAATCCCATTTCATGTGGATAAGACCATAGGGAAAAGTTCAAGATAAATATGCTCAAAACTAGCACTATTGATCCAGCACCTTTCAACAGTACTGCACTTCACTGAAATTAAATGCAAACACAAACTACCCTTAAATGATTCATGCCTTCAACTAGTATATTATCCTCCAAAGTGTTAGCAGCCTGAACTTCAAATTGCCAAGAAATTTAAAGTGGGCGCAATGTGACCCCACCCCTAAAATAGGTCTCAGTGTGAAGGCCATCTATTACTTTAACAGATCAGGCATTTATTTATGCTTCTTTTTGTTACATTAGGGTTTGTGAGACATAATTGATTAAAAACTGTCACATTGTAGCCCATTGCTGGCAACACATGCCTTTCAACAGCATTATAAATGTTAACTCTGTAATGTCATTGAACAGACAGACAAAAAGTACTGTGTGTAAATCAGGCTTTTTATAACTTTCTGTTTATGTAGGATGGACTGGAGGTGAGCGTATTATAGCAAGGCAGATTTTTAAAACCTTTTTCTTTCTCTGAACCAAGTCACATAAAATTAAAGCTATTTAAAAGATGGAATATTGAACATCCCAAAGGAAAATTTCTATCAGTATGACACATGCTAGGAATAAAGAACAAATGGTCTCTTAGATGAAGAATATACTAAAGTGAGGGAATAAATAAAAGGAACTGGAAGTTTTGATACATGATAAACAGTAAGACTTACCTGGCTATCTGAAACCTCTTTGGAGAGCTATAGGTGAATTAGGATAAAAGGGAACATCACTTGCTCAGAGAAGTGAGAGATAAATAAAGAAGTGGGGTTTCTCTCACCTTTTATCAACATATGCTTACTTGCTTTGGAATCCAAAATATTAGTTAGACTCATGGGTATGGAAAGGGGGACAACTTTGTGATGAGGACCTTCTCCAGCTTAGCATACAACCAAGATGAGATAGCCGAATATTTGTGGAGCTTGTTGAAAAATGAGGAGAACTGGTTGAAGCAGAAGGTTATTGGTAAGGGAATTTGAGGGAATCTGAGCTATCCAGACATCTGTTGAGAAAAGGATGAAGGGGGAGTATGAGCCATCCATGTAATGAGGAAATAATGGCACTCTTAAAAGAAAAAGGGAATAATCTCTTCTCTAGATGAGTGGTTTCAATTGGCAACAAGAAAGATTTTGGACAGATACTGAATAATCAAGGTAATGGAGCAAACTGAGATGTTGCATGAGAAGGCAGTGGGGCCATTGGAATACAATAAAGATCTACTAGACTTTGTCAAAAAGAATAAAGGTACAGCTGATGCCTCCAAGGGGCAGAATATGGATTATATAATCTTTTGAAGATGCTTTTCACTGCATTTTTTTTGTCATTCTGTTACTTGTATAGGAATATGCTATAAAATAAATGCATATTAGTCTGCATCAGCTAACAATGCTTTTTGCAAACAATGCTTTTTCCTTCCTACACTTTGAGGACTCTGCATGGTCCTTTCCTCTTGGAATGGCAGGAAAAAAACCTCAGCATGTGATAATAACCATCATGCCTGAATATAATTCAAGCAGTGAATTCACACCTGAATCTGTATGCAGGTATTTTCAGCCCATCTGCCATGAAGAAATAAAATGTTGATGTATAAATGTAGACAGCTTCAAGGCTCTCATGCCTCTATGAGATCCTTTCATGAGGTATGTCTTGAAATCTCTTTACTATGGCCATACTCTGAAGAAAGCAGAAAGCTTATTTCCCCTGCAGGATATTAGAGAAGAAGATAAAAACAGATCGTAGAATTCCCTGCTTGAGTGTTGAGTAAAGTTAGATGAGAAAATTATTTTGAGCATCATCCAGTCTGTCTCCTTTGATCTAGTTCCTGTATATAACCCTGAGAGCAGTCAGTCTACCCATTTAGAATAAATTTTTTTCATAGGCAGGTTGCCTGGGCAGTGTAGGCTTTTAATATGTTTTTTTAATAAGTTTATCTTTAAAATGTTGGGAGCATTCAGTGATTCAAAATTCCAAACCCAGCAAGAAACTCCAAATTCAGAAATACTGAGTAAGAAATGGAGTAAACAATTAATTATTACTGAGTTTAAAATCATGAAAACATTTAGTTAAACTTCACTATTAAAATGTTATGAGTGTATGTGGCCGAGGACCATGTCGGAGTGAAAATTTCATAGCTATCACTTAGTCCAGTGCAAGGTGAGGGAATGTAAAGCCTTGGAGGAACAGCTTTCTAAGTACTTGGTGTAGCAAAATGTTGAAAATATGTATGTGATGAAACACTTAGTTGACATGAGCTGGTGATTACCATATACACTTTTGGATAACTGAGTGCTGCTCTTTCTCATAACTGTGTGATTTTATTTTTTTTAAACTCTTGGTTACTTTAATAATATCTTTGTAGGTGGGGTTTTAGTAGTGTCATGAACTGATAGGCTTTAAAGCTTCATTTTTTTTAAAACAAAGGGAGTGGGGAAAACCTCCTAAATCTCACCAGAAGATTTCTATCTCTGTGTTGTGAGGAATAACCTTTAAGAGTGCAATAGAATACCCTGCAATCAGTCATGTATACTGATAGAAACCATTTATAAAACCATGATCAAATAGAACAGTTCACATCAATACCAAAGATCAACAAAAAACTCCCCTTAAAAGCATCACATTCATCATAGATCAATTCAAACTTCATTTTTAATTTCTTGTCTTCACTTAGTGATTTTCACTTTCTCTGATGATGTGGTTGTGT
Organism: Euphonia xanthogaster; assembly: GCA_034509185.1. Taxonomy (NCBI): domain Eukaryota; kingdom Metazoa; phylum Chordata; class Aves; order Passeriformes; family Fringillidae; genus Euphonia; species Euphonia xanthogaster. The sequence continues at coordinate 17,717,552 of JAYDZK010000169.1, forward strand.
GTGTTTCTGGATGCTCAGGCATTTTGAAGTTGTTCAGGATGAGTCTGGGGTGACGAGACTGGTCTGGACTCTCAGTGGCCTTTGTGCAGGCATCTGTGTGACCAGGGAAAAGGTGAGTGGGTTCAGATGCTTAATCTACTCAGGAGTGATGCTGTGATCAAAGCTGCTAAGTTTTAAGAGTAGTTTCAGACTGTTACACATCATGTCAATACATGGTCTGGAGTGCACGGATGAGTGAGTCATAGAAGAAAGAAAAATGTTTCAAACCTTGTTTGTTTCTGTGTTAGTGCTTTTTGGTTGTGCAGAACCGCTGTTTCATGGACACATCTCTATCTTCTCTACAGATTTCTGTTGAGCTGTACTCACAGGATGATGTGAATGGGTTTTTCTGCCACTCTGCCTTTCTGAGCAAGTCCCATAGTTGTCTTCTCTCTCCCCCCTTTTTCTTTTATACCCACATGTAGGCAAAAAGTAACATATTTCATAAATAGTGAGATTTCTGCTCTCACAGACCTTCCTCTGCACTCATCTTCTGTCTAAACTGCAGTTTGGTCACCCAGGGAAACAAGGCATTAAGCCGAGCCTCATTTATGTGGATCTTCTAATTTTCCTCTGCAAGCCCTTCAGTTTGTGTCCCACTTTGGGTTTGATCCCTCTACAGGGCGCTGCCTTTTTGTCTATCAGTGGGATTTGTGAGCAGAATTGCTTCTGCTCAGAGTGAGTGTGACCAAACACTTTGGGAAGTAGCAATGTTAAGAGAATTGTTGTGGTTGCTACCCTGCAAATTCTGTGATTTTTCAGGAGCAAGTCCTTTTATGCCTTTTTTCAATCTTTCAATGATGAAAATCCAATGGAAACCAGTAAGACTGGGTAAGGACTGCATAACAACTCCAGTTTCTTCCTTGGTGTCTATTTGTTTTACTGTCATTTTTCTGCACTCTCTGGAGTGCTAAGCAACCTCAGTTCCTGTAGATTTAGCATTTTACAAGATTCTTTTCCCTCCTTCCAGCCTGACCTCATTATTATTTAGAAGAAGGGAAAATGGCACCAGAATGAAATATGAAATGCAAAGTCTTTGTATTATAATAGGACAACAAATCATACTGTTTCTTTTAGCAAGGCTAAGAATCGGTAGAGTTTTTCTTATAATTATTTAGGTAATTTCTCCTATTAGATGTTTAGAGTGCTGAAATGCTGTATTAGTGCTAGGCACTAATGATAACTGCTCTGGTTCCTTGGACCTGGGAAATCATTTGGAGGCTAATTGGTAAGGGTATGGTGATGCTACAATCTCCTCATCTGAAAAGTCACTGCAGGCTCTGCATTTGCAGAAGCAAGATGGGAGCGTGCACTTTCTTTTTTTTCCAGAGAGGATGACTAGCAATGCAGTTTTCTCTTTTAACACTCATTACTAATCCAGAATGATTGTCCCATAGGAAAGAGCATTTCTTGCCACTTTCCTGCTTCCCTTTCCTTCCTTTACACCAGCAAATGTTTGTCTTTCAAGCAACTGGACTACATGGACTCATGAACTTGAGTGGCTCAAAAATGCCTTTAAGGTCATGGAACTGTTGGCTTGTCAGGAGCAAAATGTTGGATGGCAACAGCAAGATGTGTAAAATCCTTAATGGCAGGTATGTGTTTTGATACCACTCCCTGGCATCTCAGACTTTACTAAAGCCTGTTTACTATGCCTGAAGGAGGAGACTTACTGCCTTGGACAATCTTTGGGTCTGGCAGTCTGCATTGCGCTACCATTCTCAGAGCCTAATCCCACAAACTGTGTTCCTCATCTCTTTCACTGGCTATTCCCAGGCAAATGAAGTTTGTAGAGATATTCAGCACCTTGCAGCCTAATTCTTAATGTAGGTACACAGTTTGTGGTCATTGAGAGTGGGGCTGTGGCCGAGCCTCATTCCTAATGAGCTACAGCTGTGAAAAGCAGGTGAAAAGCCTTGCAAGCAATGAGACATAGAGTGCCCAAGTGCACTGACTAATCGCCAAAGGGAACAGAGGGCACACTGGTGCAATGCATGAACATGAGGTAAAATAAATAGTGCATAAGACCTTTCTCCTTTTTTAATGCCTTTATTAAAAATCAGCTCAGGTGCCACCGCTCCCAGGAGTGGCACAGAGAAGGGGGGAAAGTGCAGCTTTGTCCACCAGTTGTCAGACAGAGCTGGGGGTTCTATTCTTATGAGAGCACCCGGAGAATCCCTGCATTTTTGGCTTCACATTCAGGGTCCTCACCCCAGCCTACATGCTCTCAGGTCAGGGTGAGGAACAAAAAGGGTCTCAGCAGACTCCAGACTCCATTCCTCACGTCCAGACATCACCCCAATCTCTCAATTCTGTGTTGGCTCGTTGTTTTAGTGGTCTTTTTCCTGGGTTTGGTGGGGGGCCTCTCTTGTTGCATTGTGGGTCTGAGGTTATTTGCATGTCAACTCCAGTGTCCCCTCCTTTCACCATCTGGGACGATGCCATCCTCCTGGCAGCAGGCACGGTGGTACTGATAAAAAAGGGGAATTCTCAACAATAGGGAGTTAATGACCGACTATTAACAGGTGATTACAACAAGAAGCTAACAAAGAACTCTTCTCTGCCAGAACTGGCTCAACCAGTAAATCTGCAACCTTTAAAAAAATGGGTAACCCTTTTTTTACTCATAAAAGGAGGGGTATAAAAGGCTGGGATAAAGAACAAAAAGGGCAGATGCTTGCAGCCTTCTGAAGCGATGTTACTCTATATGGGCAGATGCCTGAAGTCTTCTGATGTGGTATGGTGTTGCTTGATATGTTTGGGGATGCTTAAAGCTTTCTGAAATTGTGTGGTAATACTCTGTGTATTGTGGCCATCTCAACTGTGACATATGCTGAGACAAAAAAAAAAAAAAAAAAACAAAAAAACCAAACCTGTAAAACCCCAGGGAATTTGAATTTTGGCAATTAACATGACTTAACTTCTTCCATAATTTCCTCGCTAAGCATCAATGCTTGTTTTGTTACAGCAGGCGTCCCAAATGCTTGTCTTTATCTTTTTGTTGTTCAGATCAATCTAGTCAGAGCTCAAGAAAAAGTCTATGCCGTCTTTAAAGTAATCAAGGAAAAAGGCATGTGTGCTTACTTCTATTTCTGTTTTCCTTCGTCAGCAAGTGGATTATGAAAGCCTCATCTATACCAAAGAGGGGGTTGTTTGTATGGATAAGAGAGAGGCTGTAGAGGGGAGGGCCAGGTGAAATATTTGTCAGGAAAAGACACAGATGTGATGAGAGAGGAAGTCTTGCAAGATTCATTCAGTTTTTCTAGAACTGTGCCCACTTATTGCTGGGGAAGCTGTCAAGAGGCACTTGCATATTGTAGCACAGGATTTTGGAGGCTCTGTCTTTGGGAAGGTATGAATCCGGGGACACTTTCAGAGCAGTAACCAGCAGACGTGTTGTGTGACATCAGCTCTGGAAGTAAAGGCTGGTAAAGTGCCTGTAGAAGCTAGAAATGGACGTGACAGCTGGAGCTGCTAGGGACTTAGGTTTGATTATTAAAGAAATTGAATTCACATGCTGCTTGTATATCATTGAAGATCTGTGTGGATTTTGTTTCCTTGGGAGATAGCTTGGGAGCCAGGTGTTGTAACTGAGGTGTCTGTAAGCAGTACATAAATCTGTAGGATTTATCTGGAGAACTGCAGGCTGACTGCAGTTCCCTGTGTGTGTGTGTATACATATATATTTCCCAGTAGCCTGTATCTTGATCTCTGCTTTTCTTTTTTTATTCCTTGAATAATTTCAACCTGTGATTCATTTCATGGAAGAATTCCTCACGTCCTACTGACTTGGGGTATTTTGTTCCAACTCCAGACAAGATGTCAGCGAATGCTGATTTTTTGCTTTCAACCCAAAATGATGATGAAACTGAGAGCAGGGCTGTCAGCTGAGGACATTAGTATTCCCAGCAGCTGTGGTCAATGAGCCAAGCTTGTGCAAACCCAGTGGTTAATCAGTTGGGGGGAATCTGCATATCTTATTTATTTGAGTCAGCTACCTAAATGATTTGCTAATGGCTAAAAGCTTGCCTGAATCATTGGGCTGCTGGGTGCAGTAAGCATCTGCTCACATCCTGCCTGCTGTAATTAAAGAGACAGGGATGCACTACTTAAAAAACAGAGGAGATGGCAGTGCATGGCTGGACTGAGGGCAATTTTTTTTCCCAATGTTGTTAGTGTTGTCTAGTTAGTCCTAGTGTCAAGGCCATTAGCTGTGACTGTCCATGATGTATAGAGCCATATTTGGGGATTTTTAGCTCTCAACACTTCTTCCTCAGTTCTTAGTGAACAGAGGACTAATAAACTGATGGATAATGGTTCTGTCAGCAGTGCTGGAACAGGGCCATCCAAATTGAACCTGAAGGGTTACAATCATCCCCCCAGGAGGGACTGCTCTGAACTGTGAACCATCAGCTTGGGGCACAGGTGAATGAAGTTCAAATTACAGCAATTTGTAGACCTCAGGTGCCTTTAGGTTGATCAGTCATGTCATGCTGCCCAAGTGCCTTAATTGTAAACTAAGAATGATGGAATATCCCCAGTCTCAAGGAGAGGAGTTCTATTGTGAGATTTCTGAGCTGCTGGGATATTGCAGTCCAGGACCTACAGCTTGACAGATGGAAGCTGCAGGATAAAGTGGCCTCTTGTCTGAGTGTAGGTATAATATGCAGTTATTTGGGTGTTAATGGAAGATTCTGCTGCTCATAAACTCAGCAGATGGACTATTTATCTGTTGGGGGAAAAAACAGTTAAACTGGACACATTGTATGTTGTCTTATTTGAAAGCTCTAAAAAGACGCTTGATTCATAAACTTAAAACCAATGGATAGTTCTGAGTTCCCATGGAAAGCAAATATCTTTTCTGAAGTATAAATAGCATGGTGAGTCTTCTAGAGTGTGGTTCCATCTGTTGTCTCCTTTCTGACAGGAAACATGCTCATGAAGTCAGATTCTCAGTGCTGGTAAAACACTAAGTTAATAAGAAGATAGTGTTTTTGTAGCTTTGATAGCCTAAGGATATGAAGCAGATAAAGTTTTATTAGGTCCACTGATCCTGCTAGAACAAAATAGATCCTGTAGAAGGTCTAAAGCTTTTCTGGGTTTTCCCGACTGCTATTTGGCCTTATGTAAGCCTTTAAATCTCCCTACCTGAGCTATTCAGAATAAACATTGTCAGTTGTTCCCAGTAGAGAAACCCATCCACAGGCTGCAGTGCCTTTTGGATGGAGGCAATTTGCTTTCTTTTGAACTGACTCCCCAGCATGTGTGGGGAGTTAACTGAGACTAACGATGACACATGACCTAATCCAGTTACCATGTGGGTGTCCTCAGAGAGATGGCTCTTACATGGAAATGATCGGCAGATTCCACTTTGTCTCAGTATGGCCATAACCTATCTATCTGTGTCTTAGGTGAAGAAGTAGCCTGAACTGTGAGCACACCCAGCTGGCAGATAGCTGGGTCTGTATGTGAGTGTCTGAAACTGAACTTTTGAACTCTGAAGCAGCAGCTTGCTGGCTGCCGTTGGTATTACTCAGTTGTAAATTCTGATAGTATGCAGGGTAAAATGCAGTGGCACATACCAAATCCTACAATTAATAAGCAGGCCTGAGAAAGAACCAAGGAGGGTGATCAGACATTGTGCTTCTGCCTTAGCCTGTGTCCTGGTTTAGACTGGGAGGAACACAGGCTTTGGTGCTGGAAGGAAGAGGAAGCCAGGAAGGTGGCTTCCCAAAAAGTGATCTTGAAAAGAAGATTACGTGAAAAGGCAGCGGGGGAGATTCTGACTGGAGCACAGATCCTGGACATGTGCGTACATCTTGGAAATCAGTGAGCTTCATGAAGACAAATGCTCGGGGACGTGCAGGGACCCTGGCCACATGTGCCTGAGGCTAGTGGCTGCAAACAGCTGCATAGCAAGAACCGAAAGAACTTTCTGCCTACTATGCTCAGGCTAGCAATGATTTTCCTTTGCGGAGGAGGCAGTCAGGTCTTAGCTTGGAGAAGAGCAAGTGAATGCATGAGAGAGAGGCTGGGTAAAAGCTCTTAAATAAACCCCAGTGTCCACTGCTTGTTCTTGTTTACTGTTGTGCCAAGGACAATCTGCTATGTTCCATGTGTAGTGGGAAAGAAGTGGTCCCCTCATGTAATGAGGAGAGGTACCATTCAGGTTTGGCATTTGTTCTTGTCACTGTAATGTTTTTAAGAAACAAATGCATGCAGTTAATTTTAATGTCTGGGCAATATGCTTGACAGTTCAAAGGGAACAGCCTCTGTTTTTCAAACAGTTACCATTGTAATTGTGAAAACCCAGCAAAATCCATGGAATTAACTTTAGGATGGTTAACAAGGTATAAATGGTGTTCTTTGCAATGAAAAACTCTTTTCTCAAAATAAGCAGGACAGAGCTCTCAAAGTTTTTGGAGAGACATTCAGTATGACTCACCTGGTAGGAATTTGAAGTGAGAAGCTGGAGAAGAGAGAAGATAAGAGAATGTGTTGAGGTAGTTTCTTCAAACCCTTTCAGTTTTTAGGGTAGGATTCTAAGTTGCAAAATGCTGGGGATCTTTAGAAATTATAAGATGTACCCCTGTATGTGGAGGAAAAACCCAGCTCTTCCTGTACATAGTCTTCTTAGCAACCTGGAATTCTTTTACATCACTCCACAACTCTTAAATACCATTTCTCTGTATCTAACCATGGCATTAAGGCTGAAGCCAGAGCCCAGCTCAGCTGTATTGGATCTGATCAGAAGACCAGGATTCATTAAGCTGCTTAGGTCAGTGGGAGCACTGGGAACAACATTGGCAGTTCACTGCTCCCTTGGCTCAGCTTCAGCCTGGTTTGACCTGTCCATGCCTCTGTCACAATGGAATATTTCTTGCAGGTGGCAGCTTTTGCTGGACTCACCTTTTTCAAGCAATTCTTCATCCATAGCTGTGTATTTTGAACAGTAATATGGGCATGTATTCAGGGCTGATATTGACTGTTGGAATAAAGTTATCAAACACAGCTTTAAGAGCTGCTAATTAGAGTTTAGATGCAGATGAAAATCCCTCTTGGAACCTATGCAAGTTTGGATATTGAAGCGTAACTTGCTGCTGGCAACCATCCCTCAGGCTTTGGCCTTTGTTGAAGGTCACAGTGAAATAGGTTTGCTGGTGCTGAAGATGAATATTGCTTAAAAATGGCTTGCAGCACATTCATTGGAAAATTTCAAAATCTTTACAGATGTGAGCTTGCCATATGTTTTCCACTCTCCCCTCACCACTGAAAAAGGGGGCAAAGATGAAGTTCACTGGATTGCCCACATTTCTGCAGTCAACCAGCAAGAAAACCAGCAAGGTAATCAAAGAGTCTTAGATTTTAATGGGGTGTTTCCTTCACATATAATTTAAGACATGCAAGCCATTTTTATAGGCTATTTTTCAACATCACTGTTTTGATGGGGCCTTCTTCAAATGTCTCCTTCAGACCTCAGTGGTAAAAACTTCATTCCTTGTGCACAAGAAGACATGGTAGACATCCTTTTTTTTTGATTCTTTCCTGTTATCCTGGTCTTGACTTTCTAGACAAAATAATTAAAGAAGCATTAATCCATCTGGTTTTCAAAGGAATATTTCATTTCCTGCCTCTCTACAAACTGATAGTGAACAGTGAAAATGAAAAGAAAACTAGAAAAATCTCCAAAGTGGGAGGAAAGCTGTTGGATGAAGAACATGCACAAAATGTGGCATTTGAAAGAGAAACGTCTAGCTGGAGTTTGTTGGGGGAGTACATCAATCATTAGTTTATTTCTGATCTTTATCACTTTCAATAGCAACCTTGGCATAAAAAATAGATTGTGCTAATGAAGTTTCCTGATGATGCTCCACTGGGACACAAGTCAGAACTCCAGTCTGAAATAAATAGGGCAGGAGATCTTGCTCCTTTTAATGTCTTTATTAAAAGTGATCAGCTCAAGGTTGGGAGGCCCGACGGGTCCATGGTGACACTGTCATCGCTACCAGGAGTGGCTCAGAAGAAGATGAAAATGCAGCTTCGTCCACTAGGGGGCAGAGCTGGGGGGGGGGGGGGCGCGCAGA
>JAYDZK010000169.1:17760013-17774331 GCA_034509185.1 Euphonia xanthogaster
ATTCATTCTTCAGATTCTACATTCAAAAATCTTTCTGCTAAGCATACATATCTGTGAAACTTTCTTGTCAAACTTTCATCCTTCCCAACAGCACAGGACTTGGAGATGCAGGATGTTGGCTTGTGGCTATTATAAACTCTTTTCGGGGTGAACTGGGCCAAGTGATTTCTTGGGGTGTGTGTCCTATTTTGCATATGGGGATAGCAACATGACTTAGATTTCTGGAGCAGGTTAAACACTGGTATTTGGGACATACTGTACTAGTGATGAGTGAGTTCTTTCCCAACAAATTTTAATTCTCTTAGATTTCAACTATCCATTTTTTAATGGCCAAGAGGCTGTCTGAGAAGCATTATGATGCTGATTTGGACTACTTGATAAATCACAGTGTTTGGGTGTTCTGTTAATAAGAGAGAAAAAAATATAGGTCTGTCAGATGATTGTGGTGCTTTGATAATCTCTTCCTTTGCTGTTCGTCAGAGCAGTGTTATAATTAGTCTTTTGCATTTTTCTTGTTTAATTCATCCCTCACTGCATGTATCTTATCGTGTACTAGAAGTAAGTTGAAACATTAATTAATTTGAGCCATTTCAAAGAGATGAAGGACTCGTTTAACTATCTTTTCCCTTTGAACTCAGAGGCCAGGCAGATAGTACCTACTTGCTGCCTTCTTGTGAGAGCAGCCTCTGGCAAAATTCTTCACCTCAAGTGAACTTGTAGATGTGTAGTTTCTTGACTGGGACCTGCCATTTAGTACCTAAATTCTCCATCTAGAAATGCAGAAGTATTTACTATGTATCCTTAACAGTGTATGGATTAGCATTTGTGTCTCTGGATTCTACTTACACTCCCTTAACATGTTTCATACTTCAGATATGAATACAGTGTTTTTTAAAACTACCATAAATGCCCTATATAGTGTATTTTATTGTAATTTCTTTATTTGGTGCTGAGTATCTTCGTAAAAGTATTTCCATGGACATGCAAAGAGTACCTGCTGTTCCTTGCAAGACCAGTTTTTAATCCTGACTGCATTATGGATAAAATCCTTGTTTCAGTCAGGAAAGCATCCTGCTGCAGATATTGGCCTCTGTGCCAAATACTGGGTTACAAGCAATCAATGCAGTATGGGAAAGAAACGTGTAATATGATTTTTCAAACCAAGGCAAAATTGACACTCTGTAATCTGACATGTTAAGATAGAAAGCAGGCTGAGTCACCAGGGTTTAATGAAAATCTAAAAATGAGGAGGGGAAACTTTGAACAACATTCAAATATGTCGCAGAAAATCCAGATACCAATTCTTCTGTCTTCCTGTTTAGACCTGAAGGCACACTCCAGCTCACTTAGCCTTCATCCTGGTCTAAAACAAGTGTACTCACAGCTGGCTATCAAAGGCATGCCAGTCCCAGTATAACCTTTTCTCCTGTTTTTACACCATCATTAAGAGCTGCAAGGTAAAAGGCACTGGACACTTTCCCCATTTAATATTAATTTGGTTGTCCACTTCTGTTTTTATCTGTGGCCAGTTTCTCATGGCTGTTATATCCAACTCAACAAGCGCTGACATTGTTCTCCCATTCTTCAGACAATGCTGTGAATAGATTTCGTAACTGTCTCTCCTGCTTTGTGTCTTATTTTATAGCTTGATGGATGGTTCAGTTTTCAGAGTTATGGGATCCACAGTGATGCTGGTTTTAGTTGCCATTTTTTTCAGGTCTCCCTGACAAAATGCAGTTGAGTGTTTTGTAGTCAAAAGGGTTTGGAAATTCTGCTGACTGATTGCTTTTAAACAGTTTGATTATTGTTAATTCTGTGAAGTTAAAGTCAATAGAGAGTGTATTGTTATTGGAGTAGCTTTGCTTTGTGTTTAGCATGACTTGCTTCACACTTGACTGCTTTTCAAATATGGTTGATATACTCCAAATATGGTTGATACTCTGGGAAATTTCTGATTCCTCCTTCTGTGCTGTGGGAAGTGAATAAAGGTGAATCTCATTTGCCTTGTGCCAGTGCTCAGTGCCACCCATGTGCTCATTGTCTGGAAGAGTTTTGGACCTAAGTGTCAAAACCATCATCTCTGCAGAAATTTACAGGGTCACTGGGAATTTTTCCTTGTTCTGATAATTCTCATTCTGATAATTCTGCTTACAGCAGAACTGTTTACTGAGCCCTGCACTGCAAGGGTAAGATGTCCTGTGTGTTTGGGAGTACATGAAATGTTCAGCCAGGGAGTTCCCAGTATGGCAGGCAATGTATAATCTGCAATGAAACCATCTTCCCAGCATGTTTTGTTCCTCTTCAGTTATTTCTTACTGTCAAAATGAAATGTGGTGTCCTAATAAGGCTGGAACACCACTGAATGATCTCTCTTGATTCATACATTACACTCTCATTAATGCAATCTGATGCACCACTTCCATGTGCTGGACAGCTTTGCTAAAGATGGATATTTACAGACTCTACTTGCATTACTCCTCCTTTGCTGTGGCAATAAAATAAAATGCAATTGCTTTAGCAGTGCCTGTAGCCTGAAGAAGTCATTAAATGTTAACCAAAATAGTTTCTTTGCTGTCTTTAATACAGATCTGGAGTAGTTTTGCCAAGGGAAGGATGCTGTTGTTTTTCTTCTGAGCTTTGGTTTTGCCTAAATAAAAGCACTAGATATAAGATCCTTACATTTGTGTACCAGAGTCAGTTTGAAATTTAAAGGATGGAACAGATGCTTCTATTGATGGGAAGAAACAGCAAGTGCCTGGTCCTGAAACTGGGTGTTGCTGAACTCTAGGAAAGGCTTGTACATGGACATAAAGTTGAATTTACAGCTCAACCCTTCTTTATTCTGTACAGAGCTTCCTAACTAATCTGACGGCCAGCTTCTCAAAAATGTTCATAATTTGCTTTTGTACAGGCCTTCATTTGGAACTGTGAATGTGCAATAAGGAGCTTGAATGAGTCATTTGGGAAGCCAAATTTAAGTCCTTTAATCTTATATTCCAAAGTTTGCCTCACCCTTCTCTGAGCTCTTTGTCAGCTGTTCAAATGAATTTTAAAGTCAGGGAGTAGATGTAAGTGAAAGGTCTGGATTCTGAAACACCTATGCAAGCTGCAGAGTTGAATCTGTTCATCAAGAATTCAGAATTTGACTTGCCTTATTTTGATGGACTTTTTATTAAAAAAAGCTGGTGTAATTTTTCCCTTCACAGTACCCCATATGAAGAGAAACTCAACTCATAAATAAGAACGGTGAAATGCCAATGTATCAATGCAAAACAAAACCTGAAGAGCTCTGTTTGTGCTTTGTGAAAGTAGCAGATGCCTTGCAAGTGTGGATCCCAGTCTTGGCATTCAACACCCTTCACTGTTCTTTGGCATTCAACACCCTTCACTGTACTCTGGGAAAGATTATACTGCACTTTCAGATGCAGGAAACCTTTCAGGCTGCCCCTCTGATAGCGCCAATCGAGTGATAAATATTCCATGCTGGAAATACTGTAGGTGCTTCTCATTCATCTTGCTTGCAGGATGCAGATGGGATAGTTAGTGCAGGTTTGGCTTCTCTCCTTCTCATCAGCACCTTGTAGTTTTTAACAGCTGCCAAAATAGTGAAAAGCTTGGTCAGAATGAGTGAAATAGACAAGGTTGAGAGACTGACAAAGAACTTCTCTATAGAACCATTAAATTAATCAATCAAAGTGGCCATAAAACAACAGTAGGAACAAGCCCTGCTTCTAACTTACTCATGATCTGACCCATTGGTGTAAATTCTCTGCTTGCAGCTGCAGCACATGGCTGGGCAGTTGTGTTGTTTCCATGGGTGCAGTCAGGATGTTCTATTACTCCACCAAACTGCTTGACCAGGCCTCCAGCTTAACCATGGCAAGGCAGGCTGCAGTACCTGGAGTCTGCTATTCTGTTATCAGGCAGGTGGAGAAGGTTTTATAAGCTAAAAGCTTGCAGTCAGTGAAGGAAATAGCAATTCTGAGCAAAGATAATTTGCTTAATTACTATTGACTTTGTCACCTTCAGTCCTGATGGTTTTTTAAAATCTGCATCACTTTTTCTCCTATCACTTATTCTGGTATCTTCCTTTAATTAATGAGAGAGGACAAACTTCCCAGTGATTGCTTGCTTTCATTTATTGCACTGTACTTGCCAGGACTTGCAGGTGTGCTGCCCTTACCATGAGCTGAGAGGGAAACTCTCTGTGCAGAAGGGGACTGTGGACTCAGTGGTACCACCACTGCAGAAGGACAGAGCTGGAAGCATGTTCAGCATGTGTAGAACCTAATTTAAGGAAGTGTACTGACATAGTTTTTTAATACGGTCTGGTTTCTTTTCCTAGCATGTTGCTGAGGAGGAATTACCTGAGACACTTCCCTCCTAGAGTCACAGTGTAGTTTCAGGACTGGCATTAAGTGATCTCCTTCCCATCCTTCTCCTCCTTGTACAAGTAATCATCAGTTTATTACTATGATGCACAATAACTATGCTCTGAAAAATGGCAAAAAATATGCGGAAATACAAAATTGCTGGAAAGTGCTCAAAAGAAGCTAACAATTGAAACTACAAATCTAACATTAAATTTCTAAGGTTTATTTGTAAAATAAAAATTGTCCTTATAAACTATTTCCAAATGATGAGTTCTTCATTTATCACATTGAGCAGTGAAACCGTTTGAGAGGCTCAGAATGTGCAAGGTAGGAAACAGCTCCTCTGGAGCAAAGTAATCCTGTAGTACTACTGCAGTCACCCATCATGGACAGAGGGGAAGTCATCCCATCATCCACTTTTTCAAATGATCTAGAATATATGTGTGAGTAGATTCAAATTCTTCACAACCACCTGCAGAATTTGAGAAATAATTTGTGTTAATGTGCTGGTAAGTTTCATCTTTCATCCACCTGACTCACAGCTGATCACAGAAAAAATACAGCAACTTTTCACAGTCCAAGACATGGGTAGTCATGACTGTGAAAAGATCCATGAAGGAGTTTTGCAATATATCATTCACCTATTAAATTTATTTTGCAGCCTCATGAGAGGTTTTGCTGAAGCACTGAGTTCAGTGGGTGATAAACTCCCAGCATTTTAATTTGAGCCGGATAAAACACACCTGGTGCAAGACTCAAGATGCTGCTCCTCCTGAGATGTAGTTATTGCACAAAACTAAAGTTTGCATATGTTCTCCCTAGTATATAACTGGAAATACTTCTATAGAGGTTTTTCCCTTCCTCACACCCTTTTTGTATCTAAGTTTCTGTGTGCTAGCTAGTGTGGCAGGGACAAGAATGTGCTGAGAAAACATCTCAGCATGGTAAACTTTGCATGCTGATGTTTATTTAACAGCTGTGATTGCCCTATACTGTAAGTCATGGACATGATGAGTGAAAGGAGGCTGCCCTTCCAGAATAAGGAATATAAGACTTGGAATATAATATCCTTTCTCTTGTAGTGTCAAAGTGATCCACCTTTCAGAGAAGGGATTTCCTTGGGTACAGTCAGATCCTAGAGTACATAGGTCCATTCAGAGAATGGATTTTCTCTCTGTTTCACTCCTGTATTTGTGTGGACAGCACTGGGTGTCTAGCACAAGGCACCCTTGCTGCCTGCTCAGAGGATTTCTAATAGAGATACTTCTTTTGAACTTTAGTATTTTCACTCTGGAAGCTTCCTGGGGCCCGGATGTTGAAATCATCAACTAAACTAAAAAGTGTATACTTTTATAGTATTACATGCCTCAAAAAAACTCAGTGAAATAAATAGGGCAGGAGATCTTTCTCCTTTTTTAATGCCTTTATTAAAAACCATCTCAGCTAGGAAGAATCGACAAGTCATGCTCACACCACCTCTGCTTTCAGAAGTGGCATAGAGGAAGAGGAAAAGCGCAGCTTTGTCCACCTGTTGGCAGCCAGAGAACTGGGAGTTCCATCCTCTGCAAGGACACCAGGAAATTCCTGACTTTTTGGCTTTACATTCAGGGTCCTCACCCCAGCCTATGTGCTCTCAGGTCAGGGTGAGGGGCAAAAAAGGGTCTCAGCATCTCTGCAGGCTCTGGACTTTGTTCCTTACATCTAGACATCACCTCAATCTCCTAATTCTGTGCTGGCTCATTGCTTTTGGGGTCCTTTCGGTAAGTGTGGGGGGGGTCCTCTCTCGTTGCATTCTGGGTCTGAGGTTATTTGCATGTCCTCCGATGTCCCCTCCTTTCACTGTCCGAGAAGGGCCATCCTGGCAGCAGGCAGGGTGGTACTGACAAAAAGGGGAATTCTCAACAATAGAGAGTTAAGGACTGACTATTAACAGGTGATTACAACAAGAAGTTAACAAAGAACTCTCTCTGCCAGAACTGGCTCAACTTGTAATTCCACAACCTTTTAAAAAATGGGTAACCCTTTTTTTATTCATAACACTCTGTGAAATCTACTTGGCAGATCACACATCCAAGACTGAAACCTGCAGCTTCCTGTTTCTTGTCAGCATTTCCCAAGGTGTGGTGGTGCAAGAAGTACTTGGAGCATGAACCTGAAACCATGCAGCCTAAACCAATTTGAATGATGGTAGCCATGAACAGCAGAGCTCATCTGATGCACGGCAGGTAGAGGAATAGGTAAAACACACAGGCAGCACTCCTGAGAATCCTGAAATTCCCTGGATTTGATTTTGAAGTCAGGCTATGGGCACATCTGTGAAAAGACTGATAAAAATGCAAGATATAAAGTAGATACTGAAACTTTCTGCAGTGCATGTTATAAATGAGCTTAAAAGAGACATCCAATTTGTCTCAAGCAAGAATTCCCAGTGACCTTACTCCGTGTGACTCCTGCATGGTCACATTAACTTGATGGAGTGTTCTGGATCCCTGTGGCATTCTCACACCTGCTCAGGTGTTTTTGTCTTCTATAAAAAGGGAGAAAAGAGGAGTGTTTCAAGGATGGCTTTTAAATGTCTCAGAGGATTTAGTGATAAAGATGTGCTAAACTTCAGAAAGGTGTTATTTCAGCACTGGTCTAAGCTGATCTGAGACCACAGTGTTCCTGACACGGGTGGCTTTGGTCTTTGTAAAACATCATTGGGGGTGCCTAGATCTTCCTTGGGTTGGAAGGGAAGACTCTGCTGGAAGGGAAGATTCCTGTTGTGGGTAGATGTGGTGCTGTATTTTGACAGTTCTGCCTTTCCTCGGACCCTCCATTTGGAGATATATTTCAGTTGTTTCCCTGACAATTTGGTTCTTAGTGATGCCTAACCGTACAAATGAAAAGAGTGGTGTTATGGAAACAGAAACAGAGACCTGAAAAGAAGGCCATCCTAATCTTTGCTCAAAATCTAAGTACTCTAGTCCCTCTTTTCTGAAGCAGCCCTTGCTAGTGAAGATTATCCAGCATCTAGAGGATCTCTGCTAGGGCAGAAGATATCAAAAACCCCCAAAATATTGGAGAAAAAAATCTATCAATACTCTTCTTAGAGGAGAAGAACAAAATTAGAGTGTCCTTTTGAATCCAACTAGACTTTTCACCTAAACAGAAAAACCTTTCCCACAAAAAGAACCTTCAGGGAGTTAGTTAAAATCTGCTAAGATAAAATATATACCGCATCTCACTCTCCTCAAAAAGCCCTGTTATGTTCATTTCCATTAACTGTCTCCTCAGGGTATTTTGTATGTCTGCAGAACATATTATGGCCATTTGGTTCTGAATGGTTTTGCAGGACTGTCACTGAATTTAAGTCAGAAAATATCTAAAACTGTGAACAACATTTCAAAAATTATAACAAGACTGTTTAAGTAATATATAAGTCAGCAGATAGAAATGTCTCACTAATTCCCTGTCAGGCCAGGCACAGTCAGAGCTTGAGGGAGAAAGGTAAGACATATTTTATTTGATGTATTCTGATAGAACCATATCTAAGTGAAGCTCTGCCAACATTTTCACTTTAATTTTGCCTTGCAGAACCCTTCTGAAAGTTGCCTCACTGCTGTTCAGTCATTAATTTCTTTCCAATAGCAGCCCTTTCACACTCAAGGAGAGAGTTGGAAAACTGGCACTTACTCTGCTTTATGCAGCTTCCTCACAGGTAAAGGCTTTATTCATATCCCTGAGGAAGCAGAATGGGTGATTCTTCTACCAAGGAAGTTCTGGAGGGTGAGGTAAAACTTCTTCATGGACACCTGCAGTGGAAGAGATAAAAGGCTTTGTGCTTATTGACTTAGATGGCTTTTATATCTAAGTAGAAATCCTTTCATTTTGAAGTCTGATTCTCTTGCAAAGCTGAACATTTTATCCATGAATTTCCTACTGGACAAAGGAATGGTGAGCTCCTGTTTCTCAGGAAAATGAGCTGCTGGATTCATTATCATCAGCTCTGTACAAAATGGTTTGCCAGACATTTCAAGCATGAGGTAAAGTCCCTCCTGGGCCTGTGCTGCAGCCCTCACAGTGGGGGAAGCTGAGCTTTTGAAAAACAATTCAATTTTTATTCATTAGCATGTATAAAAATAGGACATTTGATCCATCCCAAAGCCAACAGCCTGCATGTACTGGGTCACCCAGCAGAAGTACAGGACAAAAGGGCAGAGATGCAAGACTGCAGAGCCACACAACTTCAGAGCAAGGGTCACCTGCCCCAGGATCCTCTGCCAACAGCACCCACTGTCAGATGGTTGAAGGACAGGCAAATGTATGATTTTCTGCCGACTTTTTTATTTTTTCACATCCTTTTTCTCTTTAGTACACCTCTCAAAGTGTCTGGTGTCTTCTTGGACCCCTTAAAATTATTTGGAACAATAGCATTCCTTGGCAAGGCTTTCCACATGCTGACTACCTGTTGCATTAAGAACCATCTCCTTTACCTCACCTTGAGCCTGGCCTCCTTTTTTCATTTTACGGCCTTACATTTTGTGTTAGAAGAGATGGTGGGTAATTGATGCCTGTCTGTTTGATCCTGGCCACTTTTGATTAGTAGATCAATGTCCTACTTCCACTAAAATAACCCCTTGCCAAATCATAGTGAGCACAGGAAAATCCTTCCACATGTGGAAGCTGTTCTGTAGCTGAGGTCATTGTAGTTGCTTTTTTCTGAATGTTTTTGATTGTAATCCAGCCTTCCTCAGATGAGGGAACAAGAACTATGGGCTATATTGAAGATGTGAAAGAGACATAGATTCATACAATCACATAATTAGATTTTCTGTGTTCCTTTGTTGTTGATAATATGTATTTATTTTATTCTGGTTTGTTTTTACTATTTTGACTCCTGTTGAGTTGATGTTTGAATGAAGCTAAAATTAGAATATGCTAATGATAATTGTCAGGTTTCAGTCCATAGTTTCCTATGTGAAGTTAAGACTGTTTTTTCCCCATGTGCATGATTACCTAAATTGTCATTCTTTTTCATATTGCCCTATCACTAAATCTTGCATGGCTCCTTAGCAATTCTACCTAGTCTGCCTTCATTCTTACTGTCTTCAATTATTTTTTATTTTATTTAGCAGAAAACTTTCTCACCTTTTGCCATTTATTTATGAGTGAATTGAATCTCAGCACAGTTCCCTGAGGAAATCAGCTGATGATCTTGCTCTATTGTGAATGCCTACCCTTTGTTTTTTGTCTTTTAACCAGTTATTTTTCTTTGAGAGGACTTTTCTTTTACTCCATAGCCATGCAACATTGGCATAGCTACGATTAAAAAGAGAAAAATCAGAATAAATCATCACCAGAAGCAACATTTCTGCAGATCAAAAAAAAACCTCCAAGCTGAGCGCAAACAATAAATGCAGTCATACAGCAGTTGTAATCATTGTCCTCCCAAGAGAATAATTTAAATTGACACAGCCTGATCTCAAGATGTGATTTGTCATCCAGTAGTCCACACAGGGCATCCGCAGCGCCATGGAATAAACTGCCAGGCATCTGTAAAGGGGCACAGCTACCCAGCTGCAGAGAAGAAAAATATGTGGAGGTTGTTGAGCAGTTTTGGGAGGGTGGAAGTTTGTATAGTTTGTGGGTTTTGTTTTCTCTTTTGTTTTTTCAGTGGGTTTTTTAGGGGTTTTTGTTGGGAGGGGATTGTTGTGTATTTTTAATTTCCCAAAACCATCTCTCTGCTTCAGATCTCTTAGTACCAACCTAAAGGAAAATGCCAAAGTCTGATCCTGATTCTGAAACACAGAAATTCTGCTGCCTTCTCTTTTTATAGCTCAGGGGATATTTCTTAATTGCCTTCTGTCTTTTCCAGCAGCCTGTCCCCTTGCTGTCCTCTTGGCACATCCAGTTTTCTCTACCTGTTCTAGCCACCATTTTTTTCCATACTGATCAGGGCGACCTATTAATCCAGATGTTTCAGTCATCTATACAGTGTCACCCACAGAGTTTTAATTAATTTAATAAGAAGTTTAGTAATTTAATTTGGCATTTGGTCTGGCTATAAGCCTTAGAATCTAGTAGGCAGCTAAGATATAGTGGGGTTTCTATAATGAGGGAGATAAAAACTGGACAGACTTCCAGTTTTGTCAACCATAAAAGCTTGTGTTCTAATGTTCAGGAAAAAATGGTTTGTGTTGAATTCCTGCAAAGTGTTTGAATAGCTGCAAATCCTACAGAAATCATCAAGCAGAAGGATGCTGAAGACAATGTAAAATAAGGAGCTGTGCTAAATATGCCGGTGTTGTAACAAAAGCCAGAAGCAGAGTAGGGGGGGTGGGGGGGGTGAACTGGAGTAGTGGCCACAGTCTGCAGTGGAGGGCGGGGGAGGGTCTGGGGGAGCTTTTTACACTCATGTGGGAGAAGAGTGTGATTCCTGTGTGTAGACCTTTAGAGTAACTGTGCCTAGAGCATACATTGCTTGCAGTTTGTTCGTTGCCCAAGTAAATGTGGAGATTTGAGCCTGATAAGCTTTTTCAAGCTTTAGCAGATGGTAGACCAAGGCCTTCCTGTTTAACTACTTCCTAGTAAAACTCAATCTGGCTCATATTTAGCAGAGCTCTGCCATGTTCTTGCAGATCTCCTGCTCAGGAGTTGAGGTGGGTGGAGCAGAAGGTAGATGTGTGTCCTGATTTTATTTGGATTAGTAAGACAAGGATGTGGCAGAGCTGGAAGTGGCAGCCAGGCTGCCTCACCTATGGTCAGGATGGTTGTGGGCACCAAGCTCTCTCCAGTCAGGCAAAGCCCTGTAAATCTGCAACCAGCTGGATTTTGCTGGTAGGACAGACTTCTGCCCTGCTCAGTCCCTATCCTGATCTCCACCCTCAGGCTAAAAACATGAGCACCAGGCAGAATTTCTTGTCCAGATGGAACTACAAATAATAGCTGTGTCAGTCCACAGGCTCTTTCAGCTGTTTATTTTTCTCGGGGAAGCACTGGAGTCTCAAAAGTGTTGACTCTTACAAGAGGAAGTACTGCGCATGCCCGTATGAATAAGTGATCTGTAATTGTTTGCCAGTGCTTCTACTGGCTTCAAGCGTATTCTTGCAGGTGCCCCATCTGGGGGAAAAAATGGCCACGAATGAGACCCTAAATCATGCTAACTATTGCAGACAGCATATCTGTATGAAGTATTTAAAGATTAAAAAAATCCCGGATTCTGAATTTACAAAACACCATTTCCTCCATCTGCACTCAGTGCTCATAATTTTGTTACACAACCATTTCATTCCTTCTCTGCTAATAGCTCCCTTTGAATGCTGAATTGCCTCATTAGGGTCTTTTATCCCATGAATGAAATTCTTCCTCTGAGTCAGATAGGCAGTCCTTTATTTTTCCCATTGATTTTTTTGTTAAATATATCAGTCTGGTTCTAAGCAATCAATAAAGCAGTGTGGGAAGACTTCTGATATTTGAAATTGTGTGGAGTAGATAGACCCTTTTGTTATAACGCCTTTATTTCATGAAACCTGGTGTTTAGTGGAAGCTCTTTGCCCTGGTTTAAGTGTATGGCTATGCTGTTTGCTTTCATGCAAAGACTCCTTCCTTTCTCTGCAAGAGGCAATGGCAATTCCAAACCCCTCATTCTGACTGCAATATTATCTTAGCAGAGTCACCTTTAATGAAGGGGGTCACACTTGTGTCAAACAACTGGATGAGTTGGCAAAGAGTTGGATTGATTTGCTGAATGTCAGTCAGTGGAGAAGTTAGGAAGAAAGCTCTGCCTCATACTTCAATGTGCTAGGGCTTCTGAGCTGTTAATGGGAGCTAAATAACCCCTGTTATGATGATATTGTCAACTGTAAATTCATCTTCCTAATTGATCTGTTGAGCAGACTTCATGTTTCTAAATATGCGTTTAAGTTGCTTCCTTCTGCCTCACTGTTCAACAGTTTAAATAATTGAATACAGATGTTTTATTGCTCCCTTAATGAGTGCGTAGAAACCATGGATTAATTTCTTAGTGTATCATGTTCCTGTTAAGTGCAATATCTTTCGGGACCTGAAAGTCTGGATTTGATGATGAAATAGTTGTACTGTGTTGGATAAGCTCCTAAGAAAGGTGGGCCAGAAGACTTTGATTTACTGCTCATGGCTTTAAGGAGAGGTGAAGGAACTCAGATAATGGGTACATCAGAAAACTTGCAAGGAAAGTTCAGGCCATCTTCAGTCCAATGTCTTATAGAAGAGCAGTTTGTTCCAGTATTAGTTTATAATGTGTTTCTGATGTGTTTTATGATGAGTTACTTAACCATCTATGCTAAAGCTGACAGAAAAGTTGTAAGATGCCCAGTCATTAACTAGAGTTTCAAGCAGATCTTGTCTGTACTATCACTAAAGAAATATACTCAGTCTTTGCTGTGATGTTACTCAAGGACTACATCTGCCTGACCGAAGTACCTGTTACCATGCAGCTTGGATGAACAATTAGCAGCCCTGGCTCTGATGATGGGCAACCCAACAGGACCATAAGGCTGCAGTCAGGGGGCTGGTGCAGCTCCTTGGAGTGGCATTCCCTGTCCTTAGTAAAAAGCCCTTCCACAAAAGCATTTTGCTTTTCCAGACCCGGGATTGATGCTTCACATATGAGTCAACAGCTGTTGAACTGAATTTGAAGCATTCCAGCCTGTGCCAGCAAGCTGGCAGTAACAACATCATATCCCACAGGCAATGGAAGCAAAACAGCAGTGGGTTGGAGGCCTGGCAAAAGGGGGGAGTTGCTGCAGCCAAAATCAGAGGCCCAAAGTTAATATGTGCAGAAGTGTTTTTTTGCTGAGAACACTGTAAGCACTTACAAGTATATATGGCCTCAGCATGCTGGACATGTGAAACACCCTATAATTAAAGTCAAGTGGATTCTTATGGCTGTTATCCAGCGCAAAAGAAAACCTTGGAGCTGGCTTCCCAGCTGACATAAAACAAATCTGGATGGGGTTATTGAAAAAAATGTGCATTAGACTCGGGGAATCAAATGCTGTCACTCAAATTCTGTCTTGTGGGTGGCCGTGTGGAAGCCAAACTGCTTCCTGCTTGCAGGCTTTGAGTAATGACCTCACCTTGCTGGGAATGGGGCAGCAACACTGGAGTCAGTTGAGCTACACCAGTTAACACCTGATGGAGATCAGGAAGGTGGTGATTGGTGTATTTACTGCTGCCTGGCAGGCATGAGAAGGAAGGGACATTTGTGCTATTTACAAAATATAAATCATATTTGCAAAGTATGATTTCCATGACTGTTCGACATGATAACTTTCTCCTGCGTACCAAAGCATGGTGGGCAGTGCCAAGGGAGTGCTGCAGAGGCAGAGCTGGGAGGTTGATGTAACATTGCGTGGGGAATAGAGGGCACAGAGGGAAGAGGGAAGGAATAGGAGCTGCTTTTCAAAGCAAGCAGTGGAGACTAACCTAAAGGAGAGTAAATACAGAGCGACAGGTGAAAAAATGAGGGTAAAGAAACAGATCAGTCTGAGATTAGGTCAGGTTGGTTGGAGCTTTGAGCAACCTGTGTTGCTTGTAGTGGAAGGTGCTCCTGCCCACGGCAGGGGGTTTTTAATTAGATGATTTTTAAGGTCCCTCCACACCCAAACCATTCTATGATTCTGTGCGATCAGACTGGTTTGATGCTCAGGACTTCTCCATAATCACTAATTCTGTTATTGCACCTTCCTGCCATAAACATGTCTTGTCTCATTGTGTATTGGGGTGGAGACAGAAGTGGATGGATTGGCTTCCTGAACTTGTACATGGAATCTTCAATGTTAACTTGTTTTTACAGTGAAGAAAAGGCCTTCAATACCAGCTGACCCCAGCATGGTTGTTTGGATGTCCTCTGAGGAGACAGAAGTTCAGCACTGGCATCAACACATCTCATGCAGAAAGGTTATTTCTAAGCTTGTCAATCAG
>JAYDZK010000169.1:17786467-17796698 GCA_034509185.1 Euphonia xanthogaster
TTGTTCTTCTTGTTCTTGTTCTTGTTCTTGTTCTTGTTCTTGTTCTTGTTCTTGTTCTTGTTCTTGTTCTTGTTCTTGTTGTTGTTGTTCTTCTTCTTCTTCTTCTTCTTCTTCTTCTTCTTCTCACCCTAAAAGAGCTCCTCTGCTCTGTGTTAGGGCCTCCAGCATATCCCTGGCAGTGTCAGTGCTATCTAGCTGGGAAGACCTTTGCCTCTGAATTTTAAGGTTTAGGCTGCCTTTCCCCTCTGCTTAATTTTTCTGCTCGTAATTTATGAGGGACAGTAGGTGCAGCCCAGAGTGGGTAAATTGATCTGTTCACATGGGAGGGAATACCATAATAATCTGCCTTTTATAAGAGAAACAAACAAGTCTCTCATCTTGCAGTGCTGCTCCTGAGAGGAGACTCTGTGCTGGAGTCTTCCTGGCATGGATTGGGTAAATGTAGGAGGCTTGAAAGTGGGTAAATGTAGGAGTTATGTGAAAGAAGGCTTAGAAATATGAGTAGGTATTAATGTCTCTGTTTCGACTAACTCAAACATGTTCGACAGCTCCTCCCATCAGCCTGGGAGAAACAAAAAAAAGTAAAAATGTGTAGTCATATTTTGTAATGAATTTGCTTGGATTCCATTTATTCCAAGTTTACTTTCTGTTAGCAGCCTCCTTGACAGAAAGTCTCCTGTAAAGATGCATTTGAACTTAATGTAGCAGTTAACCCAGGAAAAAATGAATTTTAAACTTCCAGTCCTGTCATCTTGCTGTGGAAGCATAATGCCAAGAGTCACACACAACTCCTTAAACATCACAAAAAACCCCATCCCATATGACCTGGTGTTATCATTCCTAACTGCAGTAAAGAATTCTTTCTGAAGGGTCTGGTTTTTTTTCTAACACGAACACTTTTCAATGACAAATGCCTTTGATAACTTTTCTAACTGTTTGTTACCAGGAAACATGCAAGCAGAGAGGGGGAGATTTACTGATTGAATGAGATGTTTCACATTTTTTACCCACTGCAACATGCATCCAGCTGCAGGCCTCAGTCCAGAGGCTAGATCACTTGGCAATAGGGGTTGCATAGGGAGCTTCTTGCTGATCCCTTACTCGGTGTCACTGATGGCTGTGCGATCTGTAGTGGGAGCCATGGCTCTGTGGGGCCACAGTCTCAGCTTGTCCCTGAAGTACCTTGTTATTTCCTTTGCAAAGACAAATGACTTTGCTCCACACAGGACCCTGTCTGCTGCCAGTTATCCTCAGCACTGTTTTTTCCAGTGAGGGGTTTTGCCATGCCCTTGAAGGACCAGCAAGTTGTGGTTCAAGGGTTCAGAAGCAGTCACTGGGCAGACAGCTGCTTCCCTTAAAAGGTTACCAGCTTGTGTTGCTCCTGAACACACCCTCCTTCTGAGCACAATCTGAGAGAACATCCTCACCCAAGCCTTTATAGGATATCAGTCTTCTCTACCCATCTATTAATAAGCAGGTGATGTCAGCCTGTCACTCCTTTCTTCCTCCAGGCAAAATCTAACCACAATGAGCAAATAATAGATGAGATTTGAGGAGGGGATGCTGATGGTGTTGGAATGCTGGGTGACCCCAGGAACAGGCACAGTGACTGAGTCAGAAGATGACATCAACACTCCTGCTCCACTGACAGGTTTGCTATCTGCAAAAAAAAGACGGGCTTAGGCCTGTGCTCCTATTGTGTTCCAGTTAATGCTGGCATTCAGTGGTGAGCAGGGCTGCTGCTTGTTAATCTGATCAAATGGTGTTCAATGGGAGGGATCACAGCAGTGGAAATTCTAGAGGGCTGATGCCATGTGCTTGTCTGCAAATGAAAGTGGGCTCAGGCCACAGCAGGGAATCTCTGCATGCATGTCCCACTTGGGTTAGGGCAGGACTGCCCATGCTGTCGGTGTCCCCTCTGGAGTAGAAGCAGCTTCTTGGCTGGCTAGAACTGAATGGTCACACTGGGGTTTGCCTTCCCTGTTTTCCTGCTGCTGTTTCTCTCCATCTTTCCCTTTCCCTCAGGTGTCAAGAGAAGAAGTGTTCAAAGCATCAGGAGCAGGTAGAACAAATGGTCCAAGGAGAAGAAGGGGATACTTGTGTGTCTTCCATGCAGTGGCTCATCTGAGAATTTGCAGAGTAGAGAGTTCAGTCCTGTTGGGAATAGTTTTCAGTGTGTGAGATTTGAAGGATGGCTGCCAGATGAGGAGCCCTCTTCCATAGGGCTTCCACATCCCTCTGTGACAGACCCTGCAACCTGCAGCATAGTCCTCTCCTCCAGTCCCCCCAAGGCAGGTTTTAATGCTGGGCTTGTCTCTGCTGGGAGTGTGGAATTCAATGGTGACACTGTCCATGCTGCTGTGTAACTTGGGACAGAGCTCAACCTCATCAGGGACAGGCTGACAAGCTGCAAAGTACTCTGACTGCAAGAGTTTGCTACAAAAAGGTTTCTAGTGAGTGTTCTGGTGAAAACAGGCTCTGGGTTAGATTCTCTATCTGTCCAAGCCTCCTGTCCTCTGGTGAGTATGAAACAGAGGTAAGCATGAGGCTAATTGCTTTTGCTATGCAAGGTAGGAGAAGGGTAGAAGGTCAAGAACTGGAGATTACTGAACTATTAAGATTTCCCTGGGTTATTCATTCTTCCACTACTAATCAATATGTTGCTTTGTAATTGCATGAGCCAAAGATGAACTTTTATTCTGCCTCATAAAACAATCTCCCATAAGTCCTAGGTTGGGATAGCTGGAATCTGCTATATTAAGCTTAATAGCTAGCATAAGTCAGAATGCCCCTGAGGAGGGTGCCAATTTTTTAGAGGGCTAAGCAGGTCCTTCTCCTTTGCCCCCTCTCTCTCTGGCCTTGGCTGTTGCAGAAGTTGTTTCAGTGCCACTTTTTCTGCCACGTCATGCATTGCAATAGAGCAACACAGCCCTGTTTAGATTCACAGCAGGTCCATTGGAGGCTACATGAATCCCAAAGAAGTCTGAAGGCCATCCCTTGAAAACACATGCACCAACACTGAGTTTTATATAACCCTCTTTTACACATAGGCTAAAGCTAGGGCTACCACTCTTTTAAAAGAAGTGCACTCTCCTTAGGAAAAAAAAAATTAATCCAGCCTCTTCCAGACAATTATTTCCAGGCCACATAGCAGGAGTGAATGATGTGGAATATTTCAGCAGCAGCCCTGAGTAGAAGGGTTGCATAACCAGGCACCGTCCTGGGTCAAATCTCAATGGATATTACTTAGAAGACAGGACAATTTTACTCCCAGCTAATGTAGGTAGTGTGGATTTGGGGTTGGTTACTCATGCAGTCCATTTCATTTTGGCATCCTGCTTATTGTAGGTGGCTGCACATGCACCTGTACTCCAGTAATTACCCTGTTTGTAATGATAAGGTGATGACTAGAACAGCTTACATCAAGTGAGGATATATGAATTTAGCTGACTCTGCCACTGAAGGTGAACACAGAGAAATCATTAAGTGTGATATATCTTGTTCTCCTGCATTTAATTTAGAATCTGTGACCCCAATCTTTATAAACCTCTTGGTCAGCTTTTCTAACTTTTGTGGTGGGAGGTCAATCCAAACATTGTTACAATCAGGAGGGTTTGTGTTACAGGGTCTTGGGAGTTCAAGGGAAAAGAATTAGTTTCAGTTACATGGTTGAGTCTGATAATTATGATCAAGCTATGGCAGCCTCCAGTTTAGGAGCATAATCTGCAGAAAGATCCTTGCCAGGTTTCCAACAGGCTTTGTTTGGTATTGTGATTGTGAACACCAAAATAAGCAAACCAGCAATTTTATGTTCTGATCTCTCTGTTTCCAGGAGGTTTTAGAAGAATCTGGGGGAGGGTCAAAATTCACATCTGCACCCACATTTTAGTTT
Organism: Euphonia xanthogaster; assembly: GCA_034509185.1. NCBI lineage: Eukaryota > Metazoa > Chordata > Aves > Passeriformes > Fringillidae > Euphonia > Euphonia xanthogaster. Next base: position 17,790,360 of record JAYDZK010000169.1, read on the forward strand.
CTTCTTGCTTTGCTGCTCAGTGGTAGATAAAGTGATGCTTTGCAGCCAGCTGCAGTGAGTTGATCCAGATCCATATCCAAAATCCGTATTTGGAGCTCTAAAAGCCAATGGTGTGTGACTGGTACTTAGCTTTAGTGGACCCATCAGCAATCAACCTAAGATGCTAAATGACTAAGCCAAGTGGGACAGAGACATTGAGCACAAACAGCATTGCCTCATTCTTCATCTTTTATTGAAGTGCTCAAAATGTCTTGCCAGGTGCCTGGTTTATTATAAATAAAATGGCCCTGCTCTGTGGAGCTTTGAGAATGCCTGGGAAAGGATAGGATGAAATATATGTGTATTTTTAAACAGAACTCAACTAGGTTCCCTGAGGAAGTCTGGCAAAGGGAGGTTTCCAGGGATGTTTGAAACTGGGAAGTGCTCCTGCACTGAGGTTGAGTTCAGACATCAGATTAGGAACAAGGCATGGACTCATGAAACTATTCAGAGGGTCTCTTAGTGAAAAGGCCAGCAAATACAGCTGTGGGAACTTTTGGGGTTTGAGAACAACAATTTAGAAAGAATCCTGTATTATTTTGAGCTGTAGCCTCAAAATCAGTGTCTGTGATGCTGAGGGGTTCTAACCATCCCTTTTCCTAGGCAATCCATTCCTGCTTGCTTGTGTGATGCCTTTTCTGTTGTACAGGGTAATGTATTCTTATAGATGAAAATACTTGAATAGGTGGGATGAAAATTTTTCAATTTGTACAGTTGGTGAAATGAACAGATATGTGGAAAGTGAGTTCTGCTTTTTATCTTATACACATGGAGTTGGACAAAAGTGGCTTCTTCAATCAGCAGTACATTAGCTTTCACCTCCTCCCCTAGGTGACATCCTCCATCACTGAGCTGCTCTCCTCTGTGATCGGCTTTTTTTTGTTTCCAAACAGCTTTCTCTTTCATCAAGAAAGGTTGGCTTCTCCTGTGGGCAGAGCATCAGTAAACACACTAGAGAAAAATGGAAGAAATAATAGTATGAATTTATCTTCTGAATAAGTTCCTGTTCCAGAAAACTGAGAAACATCTCTTTCTCTCATTTCTCTAATAACCATTTCATAAAAACAAGGCTATGAACAAAGACATTTTAATAGCTTTAGGGTGTTGCACTATTCATCCACTCTTCAAGGTGGAAGGATTTAGATGATAAGGATCCCAGCTAGTCCTGGAATTTCTAGCAGGAGCAGTAATAGTTAAATAACATATTTTAATATATTTTACCTTGCATGTTGCTATGGTATGATCGGATTTTCTGTTAGCACTGGTACAAAGCAGAATGAAGTCTGTGGCACTCTTTCAAATAAATGTAAAAAGCCTTCTTCCAGAACTTTAAGTCAAGGTCAGTATTGGAGTTATCCCTGTCATCTATTCGAGAGGAAGAGAGAGTAATAAGAGGATATTACATCCCTTTCCCAGATGGGAGAGCTGAGAAAGCTGCAGCCCTGTTTGACAGTGGTCAGTTAGATCAGCTCCTCTCTGGGAATACAACTCCTTCCATGGGTCTGCCCTGTCTCTCCTGACCGATAGGGTGGTGGCTGAATCCTGGGAAGTCTTTATAAAGCTGCAGACTCCTCCAAGTCATAAATAAGATCCCATTTTAATTAAAACATTGACATTATAAAATATACATGGCACAATAACTTATAATATTTAGAAACTCTAGTAGGAATTACATAGCAATTTGTTATGCAATATTTAAAAGCTATGATATTTCGGCTGGTTTGCTGCCATTGTTGCTGGAGAGTTCCTTCTCCAGAGCCTTCCTGGGCCACATCCTACTTGTGGCTATTTTCATAGCAAAGCTGTGCAGATATCTTATTGTGGATCTTATCTTTGTTGTCATAAATGGGTGTATCGTGAACACCTCCCTTATATTGTGGGCTCCCTTGCTTCATCACATGGATGCTTGTGAATTTGGTTATCCTGTGGATATGAGCCAAGATTTAATACCTGGCTTGAAATTCATGACTCCTGCTTACAGATGGTATCCTTCCTTGCTTTTTGCTTTTACTTATTACATTTTTTAGTACATGTATTATAGTGGAAGGGATTATCATGACAGCTGGGGATAAAAATGTCCTTGGCATACAATCCTATCATTTCTCCTTATCATGTGGCAAAAATATGGCTGGTTAATATGTGTTTCATGCTTTGTAAGGAACATGCCAGTATTCCATAGAAATGTTCTGACTGGGGATGGCTGACGTTGATTGCCTCTTATTTCCCTGCTGTATTCCTTCCTTTATCATCATGTGATGGGAGCTGTGAAAACCTGGGAAGCAGCCCACTTTTCTTGTCTCTTGTCTCATTTGGTAAATACAGAGAGTAGGATAGGGAGTTTTACTTGTTATATCTCCTGGCAGGGGGTAAGGCTTAACAGGCTTTTTTAGCCTCCAAAAATTATGATTGTCTGATTATTTCCATGTTTCCTCTATCTATTAAAGGATGACACTTCAGAGTACAACTCCAACAAATCCAAGTCTTTGCAGGGAACACTCTGTAACTGTCTTTCTGCCTGAGCCCTGAATGTTGTGTTTTCATTATTTGGGCTCCTACTGACTGTGGGGAATCAGTAGCCAGTGCTTGGTGGCTGTCCGTATTATCACTTCATGCCAGGTGATACAGTAGTAGCTCATATAGTAGGCTCAGATTTTATGCATGAAAGCAACAGTTCCTCCATGTTCAATTTTTCATCATTGTCCCTGAAATTAGAAGTTGATTTTTGAATACACCACAGTGTGCATACAATCCTTGTTCACTGCAGCAAAAGCTGATGATTAAGTGTGGAGTTGGAAGGGGAGAAAGCAGTGGCTTCCAGTAAGAATGAATCACCGGAGTCAAAAGCAGTGGTACATGGGCAGGAAAGAGTGCCAGGTACAGGAATTATGTGTGTTATCACTGAGTTTTCCTCTTTGCCACTGCTGATTAAATCCCCAGATGGACATCAAGATGGTGAGAAGCTGTGCTCCATTCTAAGGTTTTCAGCAGTGCTCTTCCTAGGAAATCTATGCTTTATTTCACTTGCTGCACAGCTGTGGAGGTCTAATGTCAGAGGCAATCATTGACCAGCCAGGTTTCAAAAATCCCACTGTCATTTCTTGCAGAATGTTGAATAATTTCCTTGGGGAAATAAGACTTACTTAGGGTATCTAACACTTGTCCCTCAAAAATGCTGGTTCCTTTGGAAGATTTGACTTTAGTGATGTGACCAGGGCCCTGCTCTGCTCTCCTTTCTCTGGGGAAATGGGACTTGTGGCCTCACTCTGAGCAGCTTGTCTGCATCTAGCACTGCAGGCATCTACACTCAAATAAAGCAAGCACATAAAGGAAAAAGCAGAGGAAGCTGTTTTTCTGAAATTGTAACAATCTTTTGTTATCAGTCTGTGATCAGTGCTGTGGTAATTGGTGACAGCAGCTGAGGAAATTCAGGTTATTACAGGAGGTGAATGTCCCTATCAGTCATCTTGAGTCTAACTTTCTTGTCTTCAAATCAGAGCATGGGGTCATTTAAAGCAATGCAGTATTATTGCATTGATGGAACAGGCAGTCTGCTAAGTTCTTGTGTACCAGATGGTAAATGTAGCTTGAGTTGGCAAATTGTTGCTCTTCTTCCTGCTGTGCAAAAGCTTTTTATCTAAAAGCTTAATAAAAACAGAAGAGAAAACTGAGGAGAAATTCCTTTAATCAAGTGTGAGAGATTTCAAAGAAAATAATAACAAGAAAAAAAACAGACAATGGTACAAGAAGAGATTCTGCTTCACTGCTTTCTGATTTATTCCTCTTGCATGAGAGCTCTGAGGGACAAAGCCTGCTGATTTTACTCTACAGAGATCCCTAATGACCTCAATAGGAATTTATTTAGAAAATAAGGTACCACTGAGTATAAGTCTGTCCAGCTTTACCATAGTGGCTTCCTCTACAAATATTTCTGAAGTTCAGCAATTTTACTAGAATAATGGGGAAGGACGGGAGTTTTAAAAAAAGTAGGATTAATAAGCGAAAGCTGATGACAGGACCAGTCACGCTGATGATTGGTCTATAATGTGCAACCCTTAAAATGTTAGAGTTGCCTCCAGATACAAATTTTGTCATTCTGGACTAGGCAAGTCCTTGGCAGTACACTTTAGAAGCGAGTCCTGTTCTGGTGGGGGATTCACTGGAGGGAAAGATAAATCTTTCCATTTCTAATTTCAAAAACCTAGGAATACTCCTGGGGCCTTAAAAAAAAATTTAGAAAAAAAAATTATAGTGCCTCTCCAGAGCACATAATGTGCCTTGAAATGCGATAATAAAACCCTCTGCAAATGTAAATCCCAAAGGCAATCGACATACTTTGGTGGAGATCTTAGGAGACTCACGTTCCCTGGTCTTCACTATGCAAACAAATAAATACAACTTGTCCTGTAATTTTCATCATGGTATATAGATGTGTGTGAGTTTATATGCTCTCAAAGATGAAGGCTCCAATTTCTGTGAGTCTAGCATTTCTTTTCAGTGGTATCACTCATGGCTGACTTCTGTAATGCATTTAGACATTGTGGACATTGTGGGGAGTGCTTTATTCTGTGAACAATACCAGGGCAGCCTCTGACTTGGTCATGTTCAGATTTAAATGTGGAATGTAAAGTTCTTTGATTTGCTTTTTTTCTTTTTTTCTTTTTAAGGAGCAAGTCTTCCCAACATATTTCTTCTTGCATGAGTAGGAATGTAAGTAAATGAAGTAATTCATAGTAATTTGGATGCAAAGGATTCTGTGAGGGAAGGTGAGGACATCTGTTGAACTGCCCTCTGCCTCTTGCTTTCCATGGCACATCCATACCCTGCTCCCAGCCCCATGGATTTGTGCCTGAGACCACAGCAATCCTCATATACAGCGGGTCAGGTCAGAAGCCCTCCTACCTCCGCATCTGTTCTCTAGCATTGATGCTAAGGAATCATGCCTCAGGAAGAGTAAAGACAAGGGCAAGCATCTAATGATGCTTCTTCTACTCTCTAATGATTTGCAGGTCAGGAATTTCCTGAGCCAGAAAATGTATCCATGACTTTGGAAAATGGGCCTTGTGCCCCAGACAAGTGGTTTGTGATTTGATTGTCCCATTCATTGAGCTGGCACCAATTTGAGCATTTTGATCGATGTAGATTCTTGTCTCAAACTAGAGTGCTTATTTGAGTCCTGATTATTTATCGTTGTTGTGAGTTTTCCTGTTTGTGGCCATCTCATTTAATGATGAGTGCTGCAGATGGCATATAAATTTTAAACTAAGTATGAACTGGTTGTGTAACCTCAGCTGCCTTGGGATTTGTATTGGAGAGAAAAAAAAGAGAAAGACTTTCCTTGCAAGTACTCAGGAGACAATCAATGCTCAGTGAATGAAGACATGGATGTCATTTTACAACAGCTACACTTACTTACATTCCTTGTGGCTGGAGGCAGAATTTAAGAAGCCATTGAATATAGCTGATAGAAGGAGATAATAAAACAGCACAGAAGGAACAAAGAAATGCAAACTTAAACAGCCTCATGCTAAAATGACCTCTTCTTAAATCTGTGTTTTTAGGGAAAAGAAATTACCCTCCTGTATTGTATTTTCTCTGCAAAGACAGGGAAAAAAAAGATAGCTGTGTAGTCATAGTTTAATACACGAAAATCAAAGGGAAGTTTATGCTGTGAGATTCACATCTCAGGATGTGATTTGCCACTGTATTTTCCCTGCTGTCTAGCTTCTTTGACATCAGAGGGAACTTTGATGGATAGAGATAACATTTTTTTAAGAGCAGCTATGCAGCTCCTGACTTCCTTTGTAAAGACTGCCTGTTTGCTGCTCTGAGTGCAGGTTTCTTGGTGGTGCTCAGTGGCAGCATTTGTACTGAAGTCTTTTCACCATCCACAAACGAATGGAGGATTTCCATCATTCTGAAAAATGACAACTTGATTTTATGCCATGCCCTCATCACATTGTGGCGTCCTTGCTTGGTGTGGGGACTAAACGAGCAAGGTCTGGTGGAGAGCGGTGCTGACCTCAGTGACCCAGCAGCTCCTGCAATTGCATTTCAGTTGCCTGGCTTTCCATCAGCTCTTGAACAGGATCATGTTGTAACCCTGGAGCTGGCTTGGGCCTAAGCTACACACCAGAGAGCTGGGAGGAAGACAGTCCTTGGAGCTGCTTCACTGGTGATACACTTGAGATGTGTTCTCAGCTGGGAATGCTCTTCTGAATTTTGTCAAGAAGGTGGGCTGTGGTTCTGGGCAAACTCCCCATGAACCATCGTGCATTTTCTCCTGTCTGGGCATGATGAATT
>JAYDZK010000169.1:17810026-17853309 GCA_034509185.1 Euphonia xanthogaster
AAGAAGATGTTTAAATCAAGCAGGTTTTGGTGTTTTTTTTTTTTTTTTTTTTTTTAACAGGGGTCTACTTTGTGGTATTGCCCATATTGGTCAAAAAATTCTCAGAGAAGGTCTCAGTCTCTATTAAATTCTCTGCATAAAGGGAGTGATAGAAGCAGAAACAGTAAGAGAAGCCTATTAGGAAAGTTTCACATTTAAATCCTCTTATAACTGCTGCTAGAAGGTTGTGTCAGATCTGATTTCCATATTCAACACCGGCTTGCTTAAACAGAGTGAAGTCTTCAGTTCCTCAAGTATAATACATGTTCCTTTGCTCTCAAATTCTTATTTGTTCTTTGCAAAAGATGTGGAATTCTTACATGAATAAGAGATAAGTTATAAGTTATAAGCTATATTAAGAGATATTCTTACATGAATAAGAGACCATATGTGGTATAACAGGTTGTATTCCTATTATGTTGCTCTTGGCACCTCTCATATCCTTTGAGTAAGTATATAACCATGTCTCTTTCTTCCCCTCCTCTGCATTTGCCATTGGGCCGACAAAAAAATCCAGTTATGATCCTATCCTCAGGAGTGTGGATGTATGTCTTAAATAATTTTAAGCTCACTAGGGTATTCAGGGAGAGATGTGACACAGCCTTTTGCTTGTTGGAAAGTCTAAAATGCATTTGGGAAAAAAATGAATGCATAAAGCCAAATCTGTTTATATTTTTAACAACTGGCAATTTGAAGGAGTGTTAAGCTAGTGGGATGGTTTTGGAGATCTTCATCTGAAATTATGTTGAGGGTTCCGATGTAACTGGTGAAAAATCAGTACATCTAGGAACAAAATAACAGTAATACAAATAATAAAGACAAATTCGCATGGGATCAGAGACATGAAACTGATGCACTGCATTGCAAGCAAAACTTTAAAGAAACTTGTGTGTAACCAGAACTGGGAGTGGACTTGGATGGCAATGGTTGAGAAATAATGTGGGATGTTTTTTGTCTTTCTCAATGAATCAAACATGGTATCTTCTAATGGAACTGGAAACAACTGAAACAATCAACCTCTAGGATGTAGAGGGCTATTTTAAGGATTAATCCACAGCCACTGAAAAATTTGGTGGTCCTCAGAAGACCTTACTAAATTATGTTTGTTCTCCATTGATATTTTTTACTTGGAAAGGGGAGGTGATGCAGCATAGGAAGGAGTGTGTAGGGGGGAGAGGGAAATCTGGTTTCCATTGGAAAGGTTTTTAAATGGAAATTTCCAACCACTTCTATAGTTAACAAGGAAATAGAACATTTTGTTGAAAAGATTTCATTGGGAAACAATTTCCGTTTTTCAACAAAAAGCTTTCCAGCCCAATTTTTCCAAGCAGCTCTAGTTGTCTCATATAGAGGCTGCTTGGAAGCCGATGGCACACCTGGAAAAGAGCACAACTCTGCTGGCCTTTAGAGTGTCCTGGGATGGGGGACTTTGGCCAAATGTGGGGCAGGAGTGGATTAGGTGATTCTGGGAGCAGTTTGGATTGCTCTCATCAGAGGGCAGTGGTGTTTGCACACAGTGACCCTCTCTGTTCTCTGTCAAAGGGTTTCACAATTTATTATACATGGCAAGAGGGATTGTTTCATGCACCAGTGAAATGCAGTCTGTTGTGGGTTGGAAAATAGCAATGGCTGGACCTCAAAAAAGGCTTAGATTCAGTTTGGTATACCATAGAAAAGTCATCATTTGCTAACAGTTACCAGCCTATTGGTATCTGAGACACCACATTTTCCATTTATACTCAGAGCAGGAAGTAACTGTGGTCTTTTCATATATAACATCATAGTAGTTTTTCTGGCAAATGCTCACTTTTTAATTATGACCGCTATATTTTCCATTGTTTGTGCTAAAGCTCTGTTTACAGCTTAATGCAGTTGGTTGTTCTATGTTAATCATTTATCCATATGGAAAAATGTTTAAAATACACTTTTTCAAACACTTAGGAAAATACTCATATTGATCATATACAGAGGGACTAAAGAAAAATCCCCCTTCATTGTCTTCCTGCATCCTTGACTACATATATTCCATCTTCTAGGCCTGCTGATACATATTTCTTTCTAAATTATCCTCATGGGTCTGATGAGATCAGACCAGGTCAAGATAAAACCAGCTGATAGCTATTCCCTTCCTTGCAGGTTAGCTCACTCTTTGTAGAGAGAAGAGCCTGTCTGTGCTATGTTTTTGTGGTCTGCTGCTTCTACAGCTGAAGCCCTGACTGCAGCCAGCAGAGCTGAGGTTCAGGCATCGAAGCAGAGCAGCTCTGCAGGCCACTGCTGCCAGCTGAGTCACTGTACCAGCGCTGCAGAAGTGCCCTCACAGGGCACAGCTCTGCCCATTTGATCTCTTACATGGGGTTTATGTCAAAGCCTTGTGTACAGCAACAAGCCAGGGCCACTTATGTGACCTCAGGCATCTGTCTTTTGGCCTAATTTGTAAGCACTTTTAGAAGCACAATGAATAGGATCAGGGAGGATTTAGTTATAGCTATTTTCATTTTTGCTTGCTACAAATGCTGTGGTGCATCAGCTCAGCTGAGGCAAAGGAACCCACTGACAACTCACAGGTGTCTCTGTTCCTCTGTTATTCCGGTATTTAAAGGGTGGCTATAAACGATATGGAGCTATATTTAGAGATATTCTTACATGGGTAAGATGAGGGGTATGGGTAACTTGTACCCATTACCCCTCATCTTTTCTATGTGGCCCCACTTTTTAGAGGGGGCCACATAGAAAAGATGAGGGGTAATGGGTACAAGTTACTCCTGGAGAGATTCCACTTAGACACAAGAGGAAAATTTTTCACAGTGAGGACAATCAGACTTTAGAAAAACCTCCCCAGGGAAGTGGTAGATTCCCCAAAGTCAGATACTTGTAAGATTCAGCTGGACAGGGTGCTGGACCATCTTGACAAGATCATCTTGCTTTTGCCGGGAGAGGTTGCACCAGATGATCATTGAGGTCCCCCTCCAGCCTGATACTCTGTGATTCGATAGAATATAACTGTGCTGCCTTTCCTGTAAATGAATTAAGGAAGGATTTTAGCAGTCCTCTGGCAAGGAAGGAGAGAGAACTTATTCCCCACCTAGGGATGGAGGGGTCTCAAAGCTGGGGCTATGTTCTGTCCATGGGACTGCTACACTGATATGGTTTCTAGGGGAGAGTAGCTCATAGAGAAGCTTGAGCTCTCCCTGCCTGGAGGGACAGCCTTTCTCCTGTGGGAGCAAACACAACCAGTGATTGCGCCTTCACACAGACACAGGGGAGCTGTAAACCAGCGGAGAAGCAATCTCAAGAAAACCACCAGCAGGGCAGTCTATTTTGGGCTGTCCTGGGTTGCTTGGTCAGTTGCTTTATGTGCAAGAAGATGAGTTGGTGTGGCAGGTCACCTTGGCTGAACAGGGAACCCCCACCTCAATTTGGTGAACAAAACAGCACTAGGAAGAGTTGGAAAAGCAGACAGGACATTGAGCAGAAATGTAGAAGCATATAAAAAAATATGTCCTGGGATTGCTGGGATGAAAACAGGCAGGCCCAGCCTTGTCTGGAGTTAGAACTGATGAAGGGTATGAGGGGCAATGAGTGCGTTTCTACAGCTACACTGGCAGCAGAAGAGCTATTGTTGACTGGTGATACTGTGATGAGGGACACTGAAAAGACCAGGCGATTCAGCAGTTCCCCTGTCCCAGCCTTTCTGGCAAAGTCTGCTCTCAGGCCTCACAGGTCTCTTCATCGCAACTCCATCATAGTCCCCAGAGATGAAGAGAAGCCACATTTGAGCTGCTCATGGGCTCAGTGTATCTCAGCACCCAATGGTGGCCAGTTCTGACAAGGGGACGAACAGCACACAGATTGTGTTGGGTGACAGCCTTGTTTGGTGAAAGGGAAACTCCTTTTATCCTCCCAAAAAGCAGGGCAAGTTTGTCCCATGCTTCAGAGAGTAACAGATTTATCTCTGGCTGATGGTTGGATGATCACAATCCAGCAGCTGTTGCTCACTAGGCAGGTTTACAAGAACTACTCTCCCTTCTAGGCAAATACAGAAGGCCCAGATTCCACCTGGCTTGGTATTTTGCAGTCGCAGGGAAATCAGCAGGAAGCTTGTATGGGTCACATGAGAGGCAGGCATGACTCTGCCCTGGGGCTCTTACAAATGCAGGGTTGGTCTTCTGAAATTACTGAAGTTGCATCTATTTAATGGTATTTGAAGGATCTGGCCTGTTATATTTATTTTGCAGATGGCTTCTTTGACCTGCTGCTGTTTCTATTTTTTTAATGAGGCTCTCAAGCAACATTTATCTATTAAATCAGGTCATTAAAAAAAATTACATTTCCTTCCTGAAGTCCATAGTCTTAAGAAAAGTGGGACATACAACTATCATTTCCCATGTGCATGATAACAGAACAGTATCAGCAGAGAGCAGGGTCATTTTTATTGAATGAGCATTGCTCCCTGCCATCCTCAACTTGATAAATAAATAATGGTCTTCCATAACCAGAACACTAACTAGTCTCCTCAAACCAAATATTTTAAACAGAAAGAAAAATCCGACTGAGTTTTCAGGTTTGTTTCTTTTTTCTTCTTCAGTTTTCAGGAGGGTTTTTCTGAGTTTTTCCAAATTATCCATTATTTGTTTGACTCTAATTGTATTTGGAGCCCAAATTTAGGTTACGTGGAGTGCTTGTCTCCATGAGCTCAGAAGTAAGGCATCAGCTTTTCCAGTAGATGACTCTGGGAGATCTTGAGAGGACTTTAAGGCCTTGCAGCACATTTGTGAGCTGACTGCATTCAGAAGCAGCACTGGATGCTGAAGGAACTACAAGGCAAAGGCTCATGCCCATGTTGTAAGTGTTTTAAACGCCTAGGATATGTGTCCTAGCTTACTTCACAGAAGCAAGGCTGTGGATAAATTGCTTTTTGGGGGTGTTCTAAGAGATCGTGTTTGTGAGAAATAGTTACAGAAGCCAAAAGTGTAACAGGGAATACTTTAGCAGCCTAACTAGTTATGTTCCACTTCTCCAGACTGATTCTAGGCTCTGAGCCATTTGCTCATGTAGCGTTTATAATTTTTCTTGCCTGCAATACCAATTCACCGAAAGTTGATCCTACCACGCACTGAACACGTTCAAATTCCATCACACTGCCTTTGCTATGAGCAATGAGTCTTCAGTACCGTCCTGGCTCCAGCTCTAATATGTTCTGTAATGAGAATGCTGGATCTAAATGGGTTTTAAATAAACTTAGGGCATCATTGTGGCTTGAAGACCCACCCTGTGGGACTGCTGAGGATAAGGGTGGCATGGGGTTGGGCTGTAGTGGTGGGAGTCCTATTACTCTGCTATTCTGAGAGCTGTGCTTTGCAAAAAATCTGGGGATTAAATTCTGAGGCTTTCCTATGATAAACCCAAGAGTCCTTGGATTTATCCCAAGTGTTGTGAGCACTAAAACTGAAGGCAGCTTTCAGAGCAATCTGACAAATTTAAGCTCAAAATTTCCTGAAGCTCTCATGTTTAAGCGTGAGCAAACCGATCCTTGCTGCGGCAAAGCATTGCTGGAGTGATTGGCCTTTGCACACCTTGTGGAGGTTTTGCACGCCTTACCTAATGTGTAGGGCACACTTGATATGCCACTGCAGTCCCCTCCTTCCCACCAAGAAGTCGTTGTGATGTGAATGCTGATGATGCTCAGGAGGCTGAATTGCCAATACCCTGTGATGAATCTTCTGTTTCTACTGCTGCAAGCACAGAAAAAGGTGTCCTGGACCTTACTGGCTCTGGTGCTCCAATGCTTGCAGCAAACTTCACAAGTGACAGTATCTTAGCATCACCCACCAAGTCGATGAACTCCCTGCTGGTGACTGTTTGTTCTGTTGATCCAAGACCAACAAGTGCAGACACAGAACCAGGACAAAGCATTCTGAAAAAGGAGGCACATCCCACAATCCTACGTAGATTAAGGTCGCTCTTCCATGTGGCTCTATCTTGTGAGGGGAGAGGCAGTGCTTCTGTGATTTAACACTTTCACATTTCCCCTTGGATTTTTTTCAAGAGACAAATCAATAGAGGATTTGCCAAGGTGTGAGGAGGCTGCAAAATTCTACAGCCATGAGCATAATAAATAGGAGTGGCAGAAGCACAGGTGAATTGTGCAGGTTATGCCAGACAAGCAGTGATAAAACTTTTGTAGTCCCATCCCATATATTGTGCGTGTCCCATCTTTGCCTGGCTTTATTGGGTTTGGGGCTTTAAATTTTTGTTGAAAATAATTTGTTGCTATGGAAACAACTGTATCCATTAAACTAGGTGGAGCTTAGTGACACCCTCTGAGGCTAAGATCAGTTCATCATTTAATTTTAATGATGTACTGTAACATTTGCTGCAGCTTTGTAATTTTATTGTGGTTTTGTCTATCCCTCCCATGCCCCTTCTGTTTTTCCCACCTCCCCATTGTCTCCAGAGGCATGGATGTAGAGAGCTCTTTTGGGCAGGGGCTCTCTGCATTTATACTGTCTTTTAAACAGTCTCAGATATGCTGCTGAATTAATCCCATACAATATCAATTTGGTTGTAACCAAGATTTGTTTGGTCAGAGAGAGGAACAAAAAGTGAAATGATGACTGTGTAGTCATGCAGTTGAGCAGTACTAGAGAGGGATTTATACTAAGACAGATACAAATAGCTAGATTCTATAGCTAGATCTCTATCTCTATTCAGCCTTCCTCACACCCCCTCAGCTCTTAGAACACTGCCCTTTCCAGATTTTCTAGTTGTGGAGAAGAACAATTTACTTTATGGTTACTTCTGTTTCTTTTTGGTATAAAAACACTTCTGTTACTAATTCTAGAGGATCTTTTAAAAGATAAATTGAGAGTGAACTCAAAGTTAAATTGCAGTTTTTATGATAGCTGCCATGTGATTTGGACCTGAATTTCTTAGTGCAACAGCAGCCAAGGTGAATGTGGATTTTGGAAGGGCAGATCTATTCCTTTTGGGTATTATACTGGACTCAATTTCTTGTTTGCCAAAGATAAGTCTGAAATGATTGCAAACATTGAGTCTCACTCTTTAAACATTCTATACTTGGAAACAGAGGGTTGGGGAATAGGGATTACTTTAGAAGGGGTGAGCTGTCTGACCACAGAAAGACAATATGTATTTAATAAATGCCTATACTCTAGGGGAATAAAATTATACAGAAATAATTTTTTCTCATTTTTAGAGGTAGTCATTTGGGAGGTGGAACATAATGATGGTTAAATAACATTCAGCAAAAAAAATCTGTGGCCTCCCAAATGATTTTATGACAGGTGAATAGTTGCATTGAAGTCAAGAGTAATTTTAATTGTGTGTAAAGAAATGCATGTAGGTATTTTTAGTGAGTTTGTCAACTTTGATTTCAAGTGGAAATTCATCATGCCCAAGACATGGCATCTTCCTTGGGATTTTCTAACTAAGTGTTGCAACTAAAAAGAATGATTTAGAGGCATGTAAATTGACTGACTGATTTGGGACCAGTTCATAATCTTGCTGTTTCTATCATGTGTCTTGCCATGCATCCATGGACCCCTTCTCCATCCTCAGACAGAGCACAAGCTCAGTGAACATCAGGCCAAGTGCCTGGCATTTGTGAAGCATCTTGTGTCCCAGCATGTGCTTTTCCCTGGGCAGCATTCATTACTGGTGGTGTGGCTGGGATGGCAGGGGCAGCCTGGTGGGCCAGCACAGCCTGCCCTCATGAGTGCGAGGTGGCAAGTAGAAAAAAAAAGGTTAATGCACCAACATCAACTTCAAGATGAAGAGCTGTGAAATATTTTCCTGCCCACACAGTGCTGTGTGTCATCCAGACCCCGTTCTTCTGCCAAGTTAATACTCTATATACAGCTTGTAAATAGTTTGAAATTGTGAATGATATGTTTCTGAATACTGTGAATGTTTTCATGGGTATATCTTTAAAATTTTCCACAGAGGGTTCAGTGGTTAGTCTGTGATTAATCAAATATTTGAATCATTTCCTACGGAGCAAATCAGAATATTGTTGTGAAAAATATGTCCTAACTTTCTAGTGTTTCTTCATTGTTCCTTTCAATGGATGGAGTCAATTTTGTTATCACATGGAACAAAGAAATTCCAAGGCTGATGACACAAATGTTTATGCTTGTAATTTGTTGCCTTTGGGTAATTGGGATTTATTTCCTTAGGCAGTTGCTGGATCTAATGTTAAGCATTCATCAAAATACCTGGAGATGAATAAGCAATGCTGAGAGCGGCTGTTTGAGGCAGAGCAGCTCATGGCAGGCCTGGGGGGTATCCCACACTCTCTGGGCAGCAAGCATGGACACCCTCAGTCATCCCTTGCCAGGAAGCATTTGGGAGCTCTGGATAATGCACCAGTGCCCCAGTGCCAAACACAGCTCCTCTCACCATCCCCTTTGCAGACATTTCATCAGTGCTGTAGCCTTGACATGCTGACATACCAGACAAGCTGAATGCCTGCATTTCAGCACTCTCTTATCTGTCACCTCTCCCAGTCAGTTCCAGCTCTGTCAGTTCCAGCTCTGCCCTCCTGGTGGGACATGGCTGCCAAGTAGAGGTATGGTAGGGAAGATCTGGGATGTTAAATTTGCCTGTCCCTGGTTTTCTGGGGCGGGGGCCAAAGTTGTCCTTCTCTGCCTAAAGGCCCAAGCAGAGCTATACCAATGCTGCTCCTCTTCAGCCTGTCCCACTCCTGCTCCCCCAGACACTTGGAGTGCAGCAGAACTGTGCGTTAATGGGGGAAATGGTGGCACTGGGAATCCCTCTGTCATCCTCCACACTCTGTTTCTCCGTCAGGCTGGGAAGATGGGGACCAAGCTCTGGAAAAGAGATGTCCCCTGCCATGCAGGGGCTTGTGAGATGAGGAGGAGGCATGGGGCTGTGGCTCACCTCCAGGTGCCCAGTGGGACCTGTGGTCTCCCTGGGGAATGTTTGCCATCTGGAAAAGGGTACCACTTTTATTGTTTTAAAGGCTGTTTTCACTGACTTGCTATTTTAAACAGCCCTACTTGCAGTCCCTTGTTTAAAGGTGTGGGTTAGGCACTGTCACTGCTCCTGGTGTGAGCAGACAGCAACCCCCAGCCATCAGCTGGCTTTGCTGGGGAGTCGCAGTGGATGGATAACCTGTGAGCTGCAGGCTGAGGGATGAGAGGAACCAAAGGAATTTCTTCTTTATTTAAAAATAAAAAAAGGAGAGACAAAACTGAATAACCATGTTTCTCAAGTCTCATTTAGACATGAGCTGCTTATCCAAAGCATTGTTGCCTGTAAACAGATCCTGGGTCTCCTCTTTTAATAATATCTTACTTGTCAGGGTAACAGCTAAGCTGTCTGCTGCAAGAAAAAGAATGGGAGAAAAGATCTCAACTTCCCAAAACCACTTAAGTTTTTCCTTTATGAAATACATCGATAAATATAGCTTGTTCAGCTAGCACCCTGCTGGCGTTGTCTGAGAGCTGTGGCAAGCTTTCAAACAAAGCCAGCAAAATCTATACTTAGAAGCAACCGTCAGATTTTCATGCAAAGCACAGAAATGAAATGGGAGTGATAACAAAAGGGAGAGGCTGGTGGCTTGCCTACATGTGCCTGCCAACCCAGCCGCCATGTCAGACTTTGCCGTGAAAACCCTTTGAATCGTGATTTCTGGGAATGCAGCTGTGTCTCTGCTTCCCTGTGCACCACCACGGGTGCGTGCCCTCATATGTCTGACCTTTTCAAAAGTGTGTTGACATGTTCAGAAATAAACTTTGTGATGTAAAGATAACATATTGGGTTGGGAATAAACAAATCAGCCCTAAAAGAGCAGGTCCTTTAAAAGCCATGGGGAGCTGTTGCTGGGGTCCGGATGAGTGCTCAGTTCTGGCAGCTGAAGCTGGCATCCTGCTTCTCTTGTGTCTGCAGGACTTTTCTGCTGCTTATCCCTGCAGGACTGAAGCACCCTGTGTGTGTTCATCAGCTTATCCTGACCTCAACTCTGGTGTGTGTGTGTGGGGAAAGTGAGAGAGGGGAAATAAGTTCCCCTTCCACTCCTCTTACCTCAGAGGGATTGAGTGAGTACCCAGCTGTGAGGCTGCTGCTGCAGCTGGGAGACCACCCTCTCCTGAGCCTTGGCATGGGGCTTCACCCCAGAACCACCTTCCTCACTAAGTCTTGTCAACCTGTGTGGTTTTCATAGCCTCAGATGTTCCTGATTTCTTCTTCACTGTCCCTGTCCAAATGTAGCACAATGCCTTTTCTGAAAGTGTGGCATCTTTTTGCAGGCACTCTGTTTCTTTTCATCAGGCTGGTGTTGTGAGGAGAGATAAGCTTCTCTGTCAGTTCACCATAGCGCCAGGGCAAATAAAAATCTTTCACTGTAAAATGGAGTTTGTTATTTCCTGAGACTGCCTGAGTGAAGGCCTTGTTGGGTACCTCATGCTCTCTGTGGGTGCCTGTGGGGAAGGACTCCAGGTGTGAGCACACTGTCCTCCCCATCACCATGGGCCACATGTCAGCAGTGGCTGGTGGCACATCTGGGCTAACCCGGAAAACACTACTCCCTCATGTATCTTCTGGACTTCTGCCCTGGTTTCATCAGGGAGAGGAGGAGGTTGCCAGGGGATTAGAGTGCTGGACAGGTGCTTAGAGGTTAAATTCCTGCTTTGCCACTGACTTCTGGTGCTACTTTGGCCAAATGTACAAAACATGGCCCGGCAGCCCTTTTAATCACACAAGTTGGTTTTAGTCCTTGTAACATCTTAAGATGTAAATGGGAGTGGCTCTATTCAGTGTTTCCAAAGATCAGCAGTTTTATTTTGCTCAAGAGAGAAATACCTAAATCACTCAGGAGGGTTGTTTAAACTTTTGCTGGATTTGGGTGGTAAGGGATGGATGCTTATGTTGGGCTTTTTATAATTAAGATCCTTGCTAACTTTTTTGCCTGTGGTGAAAGAATTTAACTAAGAAGTTAACATTTAACTTCTGTAAAATGAAAAAACTGTATGGTCATGCCTTGATCATTTTGTGCAACTACAGAAATGGGTAATTCCTGTCATGGACATATATATCTGTTTAGTCTTTTACTGAAAATCTTTCATTTTTTCTATCAGGCAAATGGGAAGCCACTGCTCTGAGCCAACAGTTGTGTGGATTTCTCCATGGGACAGCAACTTTTTAATTTCTCTTTTAATTCATTGAAGAAAGAGTTTGTCAAGAAAAGCCCTAAATGAAACACTTAAGCAATATTTAACTAAGTTTTTTTCTCCTAATTGTCTTAATATTTTTCCTGCTTTTGGAGTAGATGTAATCTGATTCTGACTGCTATTTTGAGAGTGGTTTTCAGTGCTCTTTAATCAAGAGCAAGAAAATAGAAAAGTGTCAGAGAAACACATGAAGATTAGGAGAAACTTGCTATCCCACTTCAAGAATTGCCATTGACTGCAAAGCAGCTGATGAACATTTTCTAATGTAAGCTCCACTATTATAGCTTTGTAGGGGATTTATTTCAAACAGTGACTTTTTCAGTAATTTTCTGACTTAGCTCATTAAAGGCTAAGCTGGGAATGCCACACTTGGCTCACTGCTTTACCATTTTCTGCTGTCTTAGCTAACTGTTGTTCTTTCTGTTGCTCATTGATCACTGAGTCAGAGAATGATTCAAGTGTTGTTTGAACAAAAGTGTTTGAGGATTGTTTATCAGTGACTCCACATCTGCAAGAGGCACATGTTGCAATGTGTACTTCACATTTTTTCCCTCTGATGATTTGGAGGCCTAGTGGTGTTACAGGTCTGCTGACTCGCCTCACCTCTATGTGACTCATTCCCTATGGATCCCACTCTTACCTGAACTCTCCCAGTAAACTTCATTAGCAGAGGGTTAATGTTGCTGGGCCTGGGAGCAGTGTGCTTGCCTTTGTTTAAATGTAGATCAGACATGATTCCTGCCTTCAGAAGCTGTAATTGAGAGGAGTCCCACCTCCTTGCAGAGAGAAGGAGTACAGGATGGGGTGGAACATCAGTGGAGAAGGCAGGCAATGGCAAAAGATGAGGCAGAGTTGTTTTGGTTGTCCTCATTCTGTCATGAAATGTCTCTGTGAGACATCAGCCTTGGAGTAGCAGCTCACAGTCACTTTTCTCCTCTGATGGGTCTTTTGCCAGCTGCTGGTTTAGCTGAGCCAGTGTCCCAAGGTGTTGATTTCTCTCTCAGGAGGGCGAAGGGCTATGTTCACCTTTTCAGGAAAGGGCATGGCCAGAGGTATTTTCTGTGCAGTCACTAGAAAGCCACACCATCAATCAGGCTTTACTTTGTGGGGTCTACAAAAGAGGAGTGTGGGTTGTGTATACAGCTCTCCTCACTCTCCTACGCAGGGGTTGGGTTATGCCAGTCCATGTAAGTCACCCCGTGGAGAAGCAGTATCAGCGTCATATGCCATAGGAGAATGATCTGACCTTTCTTGTTTATATGGTAAGTGTGGCCAGGAGGCTTCTTTGTCAGCCTGATAGCCCCAGCTGCCAGCTCTTAGTTTGTCTTGTGAGCTCCAAAGCTCTTGCCAGGGCTTTGAAGTTAACAAAGAGTTATTTGGAGTTCCAGGGTTTTATTTCATAGAGAGCCCCTGTGCATGGCTCAAATGAAAATGTTCTCCTGAGTCAGAACTCACACATTCAGCAGTGCTGGAATAACACACACTAAATTCAAGTCAGTTTGTCCCTTTCCAAGACCCAAACATCATGAAGATAAGGTTGTCTTGATAGTTAAGGACAGACTTTAAGATTTTGCTGTTGTTAAAATCAGCAGCTCAGAAATTTGTGTTTTGGTAGAACATGCTGGTAAAGAGCCTTTGTGGGGGACCACCCCTCTGATTCAGCTGAGACTGTAGGGCCTCTTTGGGTTTAACACTAGCAAAACATAGTGATATCTACTGCTCTCTGAAGAGAGGCTCAGTTGTCACAGGTTTTCCCACACTGCCCCAACATCTGATCTCCATGGCTCGCTACAGGAGGTGAGTGACTAAAAGAGAGGTCCTTAAGGAGGATGTGCTCAGTCTTGCTCTATTTGGTTCACAAATGTGGATGCCTACCCAGTAGATCTTTCTAGTTCCCAGGATGCTAACATGATACTTCTTGTATAAAATATCTAAGGAAAAACCTCATCTTGATTAATGTTATGCAAGCTAATTTTTTATGAGACAGAACAATATAAGTAATCTATCAAATCAGATTTTCTTGTTACGATTACAGAGACATCTCAAAGTCCTTAACTGCTTTAAAGTGCCCTAACTTTAAGGTGCCTGTGTGCTGGCTGTTAGATGCCCACACACTGTCAGAGACTCTTCCCTAAACTGATAGGAGTAACAAAGAGGAGGGAGAATCCCTATTGTACGGGATAAAAATGAAGTGATTCGCTCCAAGTCACAGATGAGGTCTGGTAAAGCTGGGAACAAAACTCTAATTCTGTTCAGGTCTCAGGCGCTTCCTTGCAAGTACTGCCTTGCTTTATTATGCTTTAACTCAACCATACAATAAAATCATGCTGACTGTGTGCTAAGGAAGCCCTTTCATGCTCTTGGTGCTGCTGGCCAAATGAGATGTGAATGTATAACAGGTTTTCCTGGATAGGAGGTGTTTCTGCATCTAAGCAAGTCACAGGGAAGCTGAAGCAGGAGTAAAAATTGTGCCATTCCACTCTTGAGTTTCCAAGGACCCCCACAGTAAAGCATTCCCCTGCAAAATGCCTGAGGGATCACCGAAAATTGTGCTTATGTCTCCTCATGCTTAGTGCTTGCTGTCTGCAGTTTGACGCTTACCTCTGCCACAGTTGTCCTTCTGTTGTTACTCCCCTTAGGTGGACAAGCTTAATTAGGGTGGAGTATGGGACAACAAGTGGTTTGACTCTTGGTGCTGGTAAGAGCTGTATTTGGTGCTGATAACAGCTTTTTGGTGCAGTAGGGTATGAGCTGCTAAATTTCTAAGCTTTCTATATCAGGGATGCTTAGAGATCTCTTTGTAGCTGGATTGGAAATCAGGATGTAGGTATCTTAAATCTAGAGGGACTCCCAAACAAAATGCAGAGGCCTCCATTCCAGGTGAAGATGTCAGCCTACCCCCTTTTTATAATTCCCTGCGTTTCCAGGTTAATGGCCACTGGTAGCTCATGGTGGTTTTCAATGGTTACTGCTGAGTTCAGATGTGGCAATGCTGCTTTTCTGACATAGTTCATTGTTTGCCATTTCCTATTGCTCTCATAACCATTTCTAAGGACTTTCTGCCCTACTTCCTTGCAACCTCAAGGTGAACTTAGTGCATGTCTGGCAGCTGCAAATGTGGCAACAGAAATGAATGTTTAAAACCAGTGCATTGTGCATTTGTAGGCCCTCTGTGGCTCATTCCCTGTACCATCAAATTAATTGATATCATTGCTACTTCAGCTTAATACAAACACAAGTTTTGACCTGTGTGACCTTAATGTCCTTGCAAACATTAACAAAGCACAATTGCCGGCTCTCAGATGAAATAAAAAATTTTTATGGATGTAAGGTACGTGTTTGTTCAGCTTTTATGTATGGAGGTTCAAAAAGTACAACCACCAGAGATTTTTCTATTCCCTCTGATTTAAACTGGAATGTTCTAGATACTCTAGTAATGAGTAACAGTGTAAGTTCTGAAGTCAGACAGATAATTGCTCTTTCAGAGAAAGAAGCTTTGGGGTTTTATTTATGTCTGTAAACTTACGTCTTCCATGCTTAGACTTTCAGGGTGTCTAAAAGGCATCCAGTCCACTGATATCTCCATAGGGTGGTAGACAACAGCTTCCAGGATGCGCCTGCACCATAGATAGGTGCCTACAGAGCTGGTTCAGCTTTGGTTTATGTAGGGTTGGGGATCAGTCTTGATGTGGTCTGTTCCACCAGGACCCTGTATGCCCTACAAGTTGCTTCACCCATCTGAGGAATACATTGCTGATTGTTCAGATTATCCTGTCTCCTGATATGGTACCAAACACCTGAAATATATAAATATTGAAGGATACTGTAGTGATGGAAATTTGGACTCATACCAAGAGAGAGTGTGTTTCAAAGTTGAGTGCACTCAACAATGCTCAAGTCCTTTCAGTACTCCATGTGCTTTGTCCTTGGGACCACCAGCAGCACTTGCGCCAGTGTGGTGTAACTGTTGGAGAGCCTCCTTTTGCTTGAGCTCAGCTTCCTAGAAAGTTACTATTCAGGAAAGAAAGCTTTGTGGAGCTCCTGCAGCGACAAGCTCACTAGGGCTGAAAGTGACAAGATGAGAACTTTGAATTGATACACAGAAGAAAAGTGTTAAAACTGACGCGTAATGCACAGTTTTTGTTTCAAAATTGGAACCCAGTTTAACATTGTACACTTCCCCCCACCCTTCCTCTCTGGTTCTAATGTCTAAGCTTGCTTGGGTTTATTTTAATTTTTGGTTATTTACGTTTTTTATTTGAGGGGTAGGGAAGAACACAGAAGCATAATAATTTCCCCTCTGAAAATCCCTCTTTAAATTAAAAATTCTTTGAAGTTTATATGGGGGAAATTGTAGTGATATAAACTGCAAGTTGGAAAATAAGAAAATGGACAAAGGAGAAAATCTTTGTTAGGTATTATGCCTGAAAATGCACCGCACTGTGAAGCTTGCTTATGATTGCCCCATACAGCCAAAAGCCAGGGTAGCACATGCAGCTTCATTTAGTCAGCTGTGTTATAATTTAGAATTTCTTCAGAAGGAAACTTTGAACACTCTAGGAAAGCCTCAAAGCAACTTATATTAAAGAAGTTTTCAATAATTAGATAATTTGATGTCTGTAAGCAAGGCTTTGTGACATAGGGTGTGAAAATTCATTAGAACTTTCAATGATTAAGTAGTCTTTTTTGTGTCTTGAAAATGACATTTCTTTCCCATCAATAGGAATACAGGGAAGAAAATATTTTCTGGCTGAACATCACACATGTGTTTTAGGGTTTCTTTCAAAGGGTTTCTTTCAAAGAGATTTTGAGGGACTCATAACTGGCTTTTGTCCTTACTGCCTTCACTCATGTGAGTGTAAACATGGTGTTACTACATAAAAGGGAGTGTGAATGTTGCCATGTATCTACTAATCTCATTACTGTCTGTATATGATCTTGTATTTGGTTTGTTGATGCCACTGTGAGAATGAGATTTTTCATTTTTTCTGTAGAGAGGAGTAAACACACTTATTTAATTTTCTTGTGAAAGTTGAATATTCATCAAAATATTTTATTTTTGATGCTTCTATATTTCTCCAAGAAATTACACAAAAAGCCATCACAAAAAGGAAAAGGAAAATTTTACATTTGGCCTGTCCTGGAAATCTGTAGACGGATTCTTTTTTCAAAATGAAATGGTAATTGGAGCTGACACATTTCACTTCCAATGAAATAGCATTTCCTGATACTGCACTGGAAGGCTCTAACCAGTGCTAATTGGGAGGCTCATTTTACATGCATGGGCAGGACACAGGCTTCACTGGATGAAATCATTGACCTGTGTTTTACTAGGAGTCAGACATGATCAGTGATCCTTCCTGGTTTTAAAGTCTGTGAAAGATGATGAAAAGATGTCTTTCTTTTGAATAAGTGACAATTTTTTAAAAGAATTCAGGCTTTGCAAATTGTTTTCAGTCTTTATGCAGAAATTAACATTTTATAGTTGCTTTCTGCTCTCTGTCTGTGTTGGGAATCACTAGTCTCTGGGAGGCAGGTTGAGGAGGCTTCTTTAAATGAGATACAAGCTACTCTGGCTCCCCTACAAAGAGGTGAAGATGTTAAAAAGCATGATAGGTGTGGTAGTCATGTGTACCTCTGGAAAGGGCAGGGGCAGGGAGTAAGAGCAAGCTGCCCTGCTGGGCGCTGGATTGCTGTAATCTCTGCAGAATCTGGCCAAGTGTTACAGCTGCTAGGCAGGAGATTTGCTCTTGCATCCTACACTGACCATCTGAAGGCTTCTGGTGATAATTGCAGTGGAAACTATTAGGTTTTTCCTTTAAGATCCTGCACAAAACTAGCTTATGTTTGTGAGATGATGACGGGAATAATTTCAAGTGCTGTTTCTCTGTAGTGACTTGCCATTTAGAGAGCACACTGTGGGCTCTGGTTGGGATTTTATCATGGGCGCTAAAATTGCTGCAGGCTATGCAAAGGAAGACAGTTCACTGCTGTGGCCTTAAGTGGGGAGGAGCTCTGTGCTCCTCAGCTTTTCTCACAGTAATTCCAATATGGAGGAGGAAAGCATTTTTCACAATTTCACTTAAAGGCGGCTAAACTGACTAAACTCCAGATCCATGAAGATTCAGAGCACCAAGCTCCCATCAAAACTGGATAAGCTAGTCAGGCATCCATAATACTGTGAGGAGGTCAGCAATAAGCAATATGCGAAGAGGTAGTCTGTGATGGAGCAAGACACTGATCTAACATACCCTCATCCTTACTTTAGCCTTCTCACTGGCCACTATGGAAAATGCCTCTCCCGAACAATCCCTGGACTGTAAAACTGCTTGAACATCTGAATCAGGTTGAACATATGTATTAATGACTCATCTGCTGATCTGTTCCTGAGGAAGCAGGAGCTTTCCAGCACTCTCCATTGGTCTATTGGTTGCCTGACAGGGTCACCACTCTATGCTGGGAATAGTGTGTGAGCAGAAAACTAGGGTAGATAATTCCAACAACCCATGGTTCCATTTTATTGGGAAATTTGGCCTTCACACTTCTTTTGGCATCTAGTACCACTTTTTCTTTTCATGCTTTAACTTGAGGCTAGATTCTCAGCACAGTCCAGCTGAAGGGAAACAGTTGTTGGCTAAATTCCTCTGGAAAGCATTCCCTTGAGCTCAAATCCGACCATTCTTGGCATGAGCTCCTGCAGACAACAGGTGACTCATTTTGGTCTGGAAAGCGCAGCTGTATCCTCCACTGTCTCATCAAATACTATAGGTAATTCAAAGAGCAATTCCAGCTTTGCCTCCTCTCTTGCTAATTGAAGTGAAGCTCCATGCTTTCCCTCTGCAAGAGAGCCAAACCAATCTGGAATACACATTGGGTCCAGATTATCCTTTTACTCTTTGGTTTAAAGTAACATACAACCAACAAATGAGCAAGGCCTCCCTACCAAGAGATTCATTGTGTGAGTGATGGCCACTTTAAAGAGATACTTAAATTAATTAATAGATTAAAATATCTCCACTGAACAAGACTCCTCTTGGGTGATTGTTGTAATGCTCAACAGATTTGCAGTCTAGAAGCACTAAGGAATTTCAGAAACCCACCTGAAACGCTAAGGAATTAGTGAAGAAGGCTTGAGATGGAGTTTTTTGTATCCCCAATTGACCCCCCTGCTAGCAATGCCTAACAGTGGAGGCAAAAAGGACAAGCTTTTATGTATCCTGATTTATAACACTGTTTTCCAAAGTGGCTTACTGAAATTGTAAACAATGTGTTCGCACAGTAAGAGGGAGGAAATGCCAATATATCAAAATCAATGGACCAAATTGTATGCTATCCTGAGAGTACTTTTGGCCAGAGGGTGGAAGTGACCTGTGTTTGGCTGAACAAGAATTGATTCTCCTCCCTTGCTATTTATGCCAGCACAAATGTGCAGCACATTTGACGTCAGTGCACAGGGAATGGGCACGAGCACAAGGGCAATTGGGCCCCTAAAGTTCTTGTTTGATCATCACTTGAGGCAAGGGGAAGCTGCACCTACAAGGTGCTTCACCTCCTAAAACAGGCCTTCCACAGAAACTCCATGTGTAGTCTCAGGCTCCCATGACATCACATTCCTGAAAGGAGAGAGGAAAGAGTTAGGAAACTTGGCTCAGGCCCATTCTGAATAAAAGTCACCATTGCAGATGAGCTGAGTTTACCCCCCAAAAGTTCCTCTTTTCATTGCATTTTTCAGTTGGAAGAGTCAGATTGAGTATTGGCTTTCTGCCTTGGCCGTATGAATTCTCAGGGGTGGGGAAAATGTTACTAAGCTAGTAAATATCCAAGAACTGGAAGAAAATAGGTTGAGTTGTCAAAATCTTTTTAATTCCTTTTGAAAAATATTACCTCTAGGAACACTTTCCCATTTGGAACAGGTACCTAAAATTTTTTTTAAAACCCTGCAGAGGTCACATCTGCAAAACTTTCTTAAATCTGGCTGATCACTTGAATCCCCAAATCCCCACAAGTAGCACATCTTGTTGTGACTCTGCTGCTATGGTCAGTGAGCCCATGTTCCATGCCAGCTGTACTCTGGCTGCTCCTGCTCCTTGATGGTGTCTGGTGTGCTATCACCCTTCAGAACACTTGAAGGTGTAGGTTTGAAGTCAAAGTTCAAACCCATCTGCCAGGCAGAAGGGAAATGTGTATGAAAACCAGCCCAGGAGTTGTATTCCTCTGCTGTTTCCCATAGCTGTGTGGACATCACTGCTGTTGTTGCTGAGGGAAACTGGAGGACAGCCTTTTCTGTATCCCTGGCACTGAGCTGCTGTGCGGGGTTCCAGCTTGTGGAATGTGCTGGTTGCTCTCATGGCAGGCTTTGCAGACACTTTTCACTGAGGCTGGGAGCTGGAGTGCAAATAACAGCTGTTTTGCAGTGTGGGTGTCCCACCTCAGTAGCAAAAGGAGATGAGGTCTATCCCTGCCCACCAAGCCCTTTCTGAATATATGACCTTCCACTCAAAGCAAGTCTCAGCACATGTGAAACCTTCACATTGTTTGTTCAACTGTGTGTGTTTCTGAAGACTAAAATTAGGAGATCTTCTCCCATCTTGGGAAAGAGATGCTCCTAATCTGTATGTTGTGAAGTGCTGATGCTGCTTGAAAAATTCATGGGTTTGAGAGCTCAGTTGCAGGGATTCTCAGCTGTCTCAGTGGCACTTTCACAGGCAACAGAGTTACAGCACTGACCCTGCTGATTCACCAGACAAATGCTCAGTTCTGGTTCCTTTCCCTGAGCACTTCCTTTTTCCCTC
The DNA here is from genome assembly GCA_034509185.1 of Euphonia xanthogaster. Taxonomy (NCBI): domain Eukaryota; kingdom Metazoa; phylum Chordata; class Aves; order Passeriformes; family Fringillidae; genus Euphonia; species Euphonia xanthogaster. Next base: position 17,830,068 of record JAYDZK010000169.1, read on the forward strand.
CCTCTTTTTAGCTTGAAATAATTAAAAATAAAAAATGCTAGATTCTTCTTTGTCATGGTCCTCTGAGAAACTTGTAGTATGGACATAAAAGTTTCATCAGTACCTTTAGAGAAGGACCCTTGCAAGTGGCTGGCCTCTGGTGCATGGTGACAATGCAAATAAATAACAACACTCAGATGGAAAATTCCACAGATGAACTTAAATGTTTTCTGAAATTCCTTTCAAAGTGAGACAGCAACTGTGCCTCAGTAGAGACCCTGTAGTGAGGGTATCCATCATGCTTAAAGGAAAGCAAAGGGAACATCTGTGAGTGCTTAATTCAAATGCTGAGGGTCCAGGAAACTTGGTGAGTGAGATTGTATTTCATATGATCTGGAAGTGTACCAAAGAGTAATGAAACTATAGAGGAAGCAAAAGATATGCTCTATGTGGATACTTACCCTTTATGGCACCTGAATTTCCTGGGTAGCTCAACACATCATGAAATGTGAGCATCAGAAATGAGATACACTCACATATGAATTCTGGATTACACTGTTATTGCCAAATGTTATGCGGATGCTACAGATGAGAAAAACCTTCTTCCCATACACAGAAATACTCGTTATGATTGAAATGCAGTTGTTTTTTTCAAAACATGATTAGCAATCCACCAGAGATTTTTTTCATTTTTGTGTCCATCTGGGGATTGCCACCTACATACTTCCATTTTCATTATGTGAGGAAATAATAGTTTTCATATGTTGAGAGAAGGAAAATTACCTCATAGGCCATTTCTGACATATGTGGCAGATCATACCTTCTCCCTTGGTGACAGAGTGAGTCATTCTGGAGTAAACTTCACGTTTTGTAATGGAATGAGCAGGGAATAATTTTTTGAAGCAGCCTGAAAATGAGCTAAAAAAAACCCCCAAAAACCCAAAAAACCAGCTCAGCTGTTTGCATCATGGCTTGTTCTTTTCCATGGCTGTTCCAGAAAATTCAGCTGGCAGCACCCAGCCGTGCTCCCTGACCAGTGCTTTACATCAGCCCTGCTCCTGCTGGAGTTTTGTGATCAAGCCCTGCCCTTAAGTCTGTGCTCACCCCATGGACCTTCTAAAAATTGCAGCCAAAAAATTGAGGAACTGAACCAATCTTGTATAAACTCTGCCACAAACTTTCAGAAGTGCTTAAACACTTGTGGTTTCAGTTCACTTATTTTACTGCCTTTTTTTTTTAATAGCTACATTGAAAAAAAAATCACAAAAATATTGGTGAGAGGAAGACACTCATAAAATTTATTGGCACTGATTTCAGCCCTTGTGTCCATAGTCCCAGATTTTACACAAATGGGACAGGTATTTGCAGGAAGAGCCTTGTGACCATGTTTTCAACTCCTGCTTGAAGCACATGGGCATGGTTAAGTGTTCCAAACACCTCAGATCACTTACATCTTCACAGTGAAGTTTGTAAAGGATTTGGAGCCTGCTCTGCATGCTTTTTAGAAAGCTCTAGAAAATAAATTTTGGTGCCTAGGTCTCAACTGCTCTTTATTTCCTGGACTTGCTTGGGTTGCAGAATCCTCTGGAAATCCTTAGCCACAAAGATGTCCAGTATACAGATTCCCAGCCTATCTGCCTGATCTCTACTGGCACATATGACATGAAGTTCATCAAATAAAAAAAGAAAATGCGGAGACTTTCACAAAGCTTTGAATACTGCAGGCAAAATATTTTGATCAGTGGAATCTAATGCTTCTTAACATGGAGCAGACTAGGTGCTACTGTCTGTTTTGCTTTTGCTGGTTGATCTTGAGCAAATTACTTCTGTGTAACTGGGTCTCCTCTTTCATTTCCTCCTCCTGTAAGAGAGGGATGCTGGGCATTCTTTGTAGTGAGGTATTTAGACATCATAGGATTCAAAGTCTTAAGAAAGTTTCTGGAGAAGAAAGGGTGAAGAGCAGATTAAGTAATGCTCAGATATGTGCATTTTCTAAGTGGTTTGGGTATTTTGTTTAGAAAAAAATTTGTAAGTATTCAAGGAAAGAAAATTCCTCTGAAGTTTTAAAATAAAACACTGGGATTTTTGTTGGAAATGTCTTGGTTTGCAATATTCTTTAGTGTAATTCAGATATTAAAAATTCTTTTCAATGGCTGGAATGAAAACCTGTTTGATCTTAAATATGATTCTCTTAAACTTCTTCAACATCTTTTAAAACACAGACTTCTTCTGCTTGGAGGTGAAATCCCATTTTGTCAAATCTTTCATAAACTAAGAAATCTGTTATCGCTGTGGCTGTGTCCATAAACTTACTAGAAATATACGCTTGATGTACAGAAACAGTTGTTCACTGTAGAAATTGGCCATTTAATTGGCCTCTATAAAGCATGTATAAAACTGAAATCAGACACCCTCTCCTCTGGATTCCTCATAAGATTGATCTGTGCAATTTACATTTTAAGAAGTGAGGTGGACCAGATATAGTGGCTGCAATTGCTTCTCATTTCAAAGATGATGCTTTGTTGTCAAAAATTAATGGCTGGGAATCTCTCATCACCTCTGTTTGCAGAGCTGGGTTGGACTTTTGTCTCTCTCTCCAGGACTGAGCCCTGGACACAGTTGTTTTGGTGAACCCTGAAATTGCCAATCTGCTTTTATTTTCTGCAGAGTGATGCTGTTATGATTTGTATTAAAAAAATCAGCTCTTGGAGTTGGTTTTCCTTGGCTTGCAGACAAAGGACTCCAACCCAAATTTTTAATAGAGAAAGGTTAGGTGGGAGGCTTTAAGCTGTGCTTTCTGAGTGGAAAACTTTGCAGCTAAATTGAGAATAATATTTTTCTGTCAAACTGACTTTTATACTGACACAGCCTCTGTCACTTTGGTCTCTTTTAAACTGTGTTTAACTTCTGCAGGTTTACAGTTCTCTGTTATCACTTGCAAGGGAGACAAAAGTCCTAAAACCCTGTTCAGAGAGAGATACTTTTGTTCCTCTTTAAAATAAAATGGGACTGTGCTTTGGCCTGGCTTCCAGCACCACCTGTTCTGCTGCCATGTCTCCATGCTGCCCTTTCAGCATGGTCTCATCTGGGCATGCTGCATCCACCTGTTCTGGGTTTCCTGAGGGCACTCGGCACATTTCTCCTCCTTGGCACCTCTGCCATATTTTGCTTGGCCCATTCCTTGCTTTTGGCAGAACTGGGACATTCAGCTGCTTGTCTGAGGGGAGGGAGTTGCAGGAATAAATGAATTTGTGATGCCTAAAAGGGAAGATACTTTCTGTAGTTTTGAGGAATGGATATTTTGAAAATAATGTAGTTCATTAAAAATAATGGAATTAGCAGTAACATAGTGGAAGGAATTCAAAAGAAGACTAGTAATAAGTCCTTAAACAGATTTAAAAACAAGATAAATCTCTTTCTCCTTTGTCTGAGCTCTTGGTAATGACACAAATAACAAGTATTTCTCACCATGGAGTGGCAGAGTGGCTCTAACTGTTCTGCATTATTGACTTCACACAGACCATGGGAGGCCATCCCTCACTCTGTAACAAGGTAACCTTACCAGTGGGCTGGGTTTTTTACCTTGTTTGTTTTTCAGTGGCGATACTGTTCAAAGATGACCTGATCGTTTGGGGCTTGCAATTTCTTTCAGCCCTGGAATTGATCCAGAAGCTTGGCACCACTTTTGCTTTCCTTCCACATTAAGAAGGACAATTAATTAAAATAAAAACTTTCTACAAAACACTCCATCACAGAAAATGGTTCTGGAAAAACTAAAGTGGGTGTCTACCATCTTCCATCAGGGCTGCAGGCTCCCAGCCCACCAGCTTCCCAGGCAGGGGCACCCAGCTCCAGAGCACTTGGCTGTGGAGCAGCAGGTCATAGATGACTCCAGGGCTAGGATTTATCCTTTGCTGGAAATTTCAAAATTCTGGGCTTTTCTGTTTATTGGCTGTTTTAAACCAAAGTGAAAGCATATTTCAAGAACATATGAAACACATAGAATTACCACAAAACTCTGGAAAATGCAGGGTAGAGATCATGCTATCACCAAGGTTAGTGTCTGCCTGTGTGACCCTGGGTCATAATTATCATTCTCTCTCTGCTCTCTGTGTGTGTTTGTGTTCAGGTCAAATAGTCTGAAATAGTGCATGTCCTGTCACTCCCCTCCGAGTGGTGTGCTTTCAGCAGCAAATCGGAGGTGGATGTGGTGTGAGGAATGCTGGGAATGCCTGAAGGCTCCAGGCTTTCTGGGGGAGTTTTGGGGTTCACTGTAAGGAAAAAGCTGATTGCTGATGTCACATCATCCATCTTGCTGTTGGGGAATCAGCCTTTGGAGCGAATCATCTCCTGGAAAATGCCCAGGAATTGTCTTTGAGCAGTCCCTCCAAAGCCAGCTGTCAGTTGAATGATGTGGAAGAGGAGGGTCTGCTTTTCCATCTCTGATTCAGCTGTACTGCAATACCCTCCTTACTGACAGTGCTCAGCCCCAGGCAGTGTTTCACCACAGCCCTGAGCCAGAGCTCTTTCCCAGCTGAGCTGGCAGTATCGAGTCCCCTTGGAGCAGTGGTGCAGTGGGGAAGCAAATCCCCCATTCTTTGCTATGTTTGGTTAACAGAGCAGTTCTCCATGTGCAAACTAGAGTCTTACAGGAAGAAACCCCAGTGGAAGCTCTGTTCTGCAATTTCTGGCATGAATTTCCCCAGCCTCCAAAATCCAAGCCTTTGAAAGCAAGTTGTGTAACTGAAGTTGTCTATGTTTCATGGTAAATCACATCCTATTATTTTGAGTTTAGAATCCACTGTGCTTTGTTACTCACAAAGCTCTTCCGGTAATGCTTTGAGAATGAATGGAGGGAAAGGATGATGGCAATCATGAGGGCTTAGCTGTAGAAAGTGTTTCCTGTTTTATCTCATAGAAATGGTTGGGGAATCCCAAGAAGCAAAAGGCATTCCTGCCCCAGCCCAGATTAATGTCACAGGATTCAAGTGACCCCCTTCCTTTAGATTTGTTTGTAAATCCCTCAATCCATAATAGTAACTGTGCTTGTAATTGTATAACAGCTTTGTAAACTCCATAAAGCACCACTGAAATAATTAGTGTGGATCACTACCAGGAAAAAATACTTAATCAATTTGTCTATATTTGGAAGCTTCCGAGCAGCCTTTTCCTTCTTATTTTCCCAGCACAACTCACTTTTGTGAAACCTGCTTTAGACCCTTTGAAATTTAGGCCAGAATCAGAAAGGACTATATAAAGAACTGCTTCTATTTGGATTGCATCTCAGCAGGCAGTTTGCCTCTGTAAGGTTAATCTGACCTGGGCAGCTCCAGCAGGTTAAATGTTTCATAAAAGGATATTAATCAACCTATGTCCATTTTTGAGATTAGAAACCAACTTATTCCATCCTTCCTCACTGTACAGTTTAATTCTTTATCTGTTACATCTGGACAGCTCTTTTTTTCATCAGCATAAATTGAGAATGATTCACATTAAGCTAATGTAGTTTCAATTACATGACAGTGGTTCAAAGCAGGGAGAGTGAGATGTATTGGGATTCACATGATATTTTGAAATCACCTTAGGTTTGATTTCTTAAGGTTAGCTATATGCATCTCCATTTGTAAAAGAGAGATTCCACCTTTTGGAGTTAATTTATGCCTCCCTTTTCAATGTGATTCTCTTAGCTATTAATCAAAACATTTGAACTGTTCATGTAAACACTTCAACAAGGCTAAATCTTTCCCCAGTGTGGTTTTTCCTAACTGGCTCCCTTGGAACAGTGTGCATATTCTGTGGATCACCTGTCTGATCACTAATGTGTAAGATACATTTCCATACCTTCTGCTAATATATATGGGAAATTGTTTTTCTTGTTCTGGCCATATGAAAAAAAAATACACAGAAATAGTGGTTTGCAGTGCTGTTCCCAAGTCCTGTCCTACTGCACACTTCAGCTTGCCTGCCTATGCTTTGTCCATTTTTCTCCTCATAGCTTCTATGGAGTGCAGTATTTTGGGCATGCGTGCTTGGGTCCTGTGGGAACTTGGGTGTGTACCTTTCCCAATCTTCCCTTTTTCTTTCCCTTGACTTCTGGTGGACCTGTGGTCAGCTGATGTAAAAACAACCATCTGGATGGCTGCAATCTTCCCTGATTGCCAGCGTTGACTCTCTTGTACCAGCCCCATTCCTGCTGAGGAGTATCTTTTCCCTCCACAGAGGGATAAGGAGGCCAGGAGGGATGGGCAGCCCTGCATCACATTAACCAAGATCACATGGAAAGCCTCTGGAGACATTTACATGGCATGACTGGACAAAGGTGGCCTGCTTCAGTTGTTGGGCTGGGCTAGAGACCACTAAAATTCCCCTCCAACTGACATTTCTATGAATTTATGACATAATTTTTTGGATAACCAAACAGACAGTTAACCAAAGTAGCAAATAAATAAAGTATAGAAGTGGTGCAGTGTAAAGCAAAACAGAACCACGCAGGGAAAAAAATGAGATGAGGGTATGTCCAGATGTTTTGCAATAAATTCTAATGACAAATTTAAGCAAAAAATAAAATTACCAAAGACAGGCCTTTGAGCATCTTAAGGGAAATAAGTTATTTATTGAAGCTACTGTTGAAGTTAATGGACTCTACAGCAAGAAGATTGCAGCAGCATCTGTCGAAAGCTGCAGTGACAGATGTGGTAACAAAACAATAGCAGAGAGGTGAAGGAGAAACAGAAATGTGTTACAGCTGGGGCAGATGGAGGATGAAATGGGTAAAACATAATGAAAGGTTGCAAAGCTTATTTTTTTCCAGACGTTGTCCAAAGGTGGTGTCTCACCTTCAAAGACCCATATCTTTGAAGACAAATCCTTTTGGCCAAGGAGTCCTTGACACATTTCCATACAAGTGACATAGAGGGAGATGCCCATTGCTGGGCCCCTGCACGTACTCAGGAGATCAACTCCAGGGAGGTGCCATCCTGCTCTGCTTCAGAGAAGGTGACCAGAAGGGCAGGCTGGCTGTGCTGCCAGCATCTAACAACCTGTGGGGCAATGCCTGTGGTCACTGGTTGTCTTCCAAGGGCAGAAGGCACTTTTCCTGAGAGCTATAGCCAGGAAGTGTAGAGCAAATGTTTTGGGTAGGGGAGGGAGCAACGGTTTCTGGTAGGGGAGGGATAGAGCATGGCTCTTCCACTTGAGGGTAGAGGGTGGAGTAATTCAGATTCATTCTTGATTTTATTTTGGACTCTAAGAAAGCCAAGTTTCTCTTCTCTTCCTCTTCTATTTATTTACTAATTTTTGGTTGCTACACAGGAACCCTGGGGAGGGTAGGCTTCTTTCAGCCCAACCCTGGTAGCTGTTTGAGTGAAAATTGTGTAAATCCTGAGAGCATTGTCTGTGTGACAGAAGCTGTTCAACAATGATCTTTCTCTGGTATGACAAGGATTCATTAAATGTAACTGCTTGTGGTCCAAGAAGGGCAAAACAACAGGTGGAGGCGCTTCAAAAAGCAGCTGGAATGTGGCAGCTGATGTTACCCAAGCCTCATTTGCTCCAATAATGAGAGGCACAGTGATAAAAACCAACATGGCATTTACAGTCATGGCATGATAAATGTTCCCCTGTGCTTAACAGCAGATCACATAGTTTTTATTCCTCTACACGTAGATTAAAATAATTTTATATGAGCCCTCACTTTGCCTCGTCCTAGTAATGGCCAGGAAGCCTTTGTAATTTGGTCAAGTGCACAAGTGAAGCAGCTGTCAGACAAAGCCCCTGGGGTGGCTGTCCTTTGCTCAGCTGCCCACTGTGATGAAGTGATTTGGTGTAGCTATGGACACAGCGTGGCAGAACAGGAGCTGTGTGCACCACAGGGAGCACGGAACTTTGTGGTTTCTTTCAGTGGTGAGATGATCTCCTCCTGGCCAGCCGGCAAGTGTAAGAAACCATGTGATATTCATGTCCTGCAATGGCCATGGTGCATTGCTTCCAGGAGATGGCCTTGGTTATTTCATTGGAAGAACAGCAAAATGAATGTTATCCAAAAGCCCGGTGTCCAGGACAGGGGAGAAATACCTGAGTAGCTGTCCTGTAATGTGACCTCCAAAGCAAATGCTTGGAACTGGCAGTATGTGCCATCTGTGACCAAAGGGACTTACCACTTGCCTGAGATTATTTTGATGAAGAGCTTGTGTCTAGCGAATTGCTCTGTGAAGAAACACTTGGAAAAGTAAATGGTTTCAAAGTTGACACAAACTTTGGAAGGAAAAGGCATTTGGCCTTCATGGAGGATCAAGAAATAACCTAGGGATGCTGATTATATCATTGTGACTTAAAATAAGTCAGTTTAATTCAGTCTGGCTGAGTCTTAAACCAGGCATACATTACATACTGACTTTGGTGAAAATTACCTCTTCTGGTGAAGGTACAAGGGGACACGCTGTTTCAGAGCCCCAAAATGTTGGCATTTGCATTTGTTCTGCTTGAGCTTAAAGTGGCAAGCGCCTTTGCAGGGGAGAAGGACAGTACAACAGGAATAGAACCCCCACAACAGGTATTCCTATTCAACAGCACTGCCTGGGGAGTGCTGTAACAGCTGGCTGAAGAAGTAAGGATTTCAGTCTCCTGCAGTTAAAAAAAGCACTGTTTAAAAATAATTAATTCCCATGTCTGGAGCTAAAGTAGCTGATTTTTCAGACTAATACACAAACTCTTCCAGTGCCAGTGGGCCCATTTACGCCAATATTTATTGCATCTAAACTTTCAGGACACTCTGATCACAAGCACAAATGGAATAGAAGGGCAATAAGTCAGTGGTGTACTCAGAGCTGAGGAAAAAGCAAGTGAGCACGAAATATTTGTGGTTTGACACACCAAAGGACAGTCTTTGCTTTGGGATATTCAAGTTGAGCATATTGATTTCTGAAGCAATTAACACATGGTTCTTCATGATCCATTTACTCTTCCTACCAATATACATTCAGGCAATGTCAGTCCAAAATCAAAACTGCTCTGGCTTTTTCTGTAGTGAAGATTTTAGAGAGAATAAAAATTATCATACCAATTTCAGACAGCATAGCTGAATTAATAAGCACCATATAAAAAGTGAATTTATCACTTTTAGAATGAGAGCTGAAATGAAAGGAAAATGTGTTGAGCCAAAGTGTAAAGGTGAGATATGGCCAATGAGCACAAGTGGTATATGAAGCTAATTGTTTCACTGCTTTGAACAGACTTGAGTGAGAATACCAATTAGAAGAATTTTATCCTTGAAACATGAAATTTTCTTCAGCATGGCCCAGGCTTGGAATCCCAAGAAAACAGGCCAATGAAAGACACAAAGTGTAAGTTTGGGGTGACATATAATTGGAATTATGGAATTAGTCTTCTATAATAATATTGAAACATGTATTTTATGTAAATTAACAGTAATATTGTGTTCTATTGACCAGGCCTTATTGAAAATTCACTAAAGTAAACTGCATTCTTTGTCTTAATGGGAGATCTTAAATGTTTTGTGTAGAATTATTTGAAGTTTATATGGCAAGAAGAACAAAGAAAAAAGAGAAATATTAAGGTGTTAGTTCTGTTAAAGAGTGTCTCTGTTTTCAGATTTCTCTAGCATACTATCATGCAAATAAAATTGCAGATGTCATTTAGACCGAAAAGGAGATCTAACATCTCTGAACAGCTCTGTACCCAGAAAACAACTTGTAAAACCAATAGGTTGCACTCTTTGAAACTATATTTATAGGCACTTTTCCCCATGGCATGGGAGAAAGCAGACTGTTGAAGGCACTAGGTCATCCTCCTCCTGTTTCTTGTGTACATTGGCAGTCATCTTCCAGCACAGAGATTTGAAGATTCAGCTGGGTCATGCCCTCCAAACAGACTGGGATTCAGGCTCCTTTCAGTTCTCAGCTTTGTTTTTCACTTAGGCAGTTGTTGCTCCAATGGAGGAAGATAAACAGGAGCAAATCCCCTTATTTTTCATGGCTTTTTTTCCTTTCACCAGCTATAGGCTGTGAGTAACCAAGTATATGACTAAAGAAAAGGAAGGGAGAGGGGTTAGGGAAGGAGGAGAAATAGCACAGTGAGTCACCCTGTCCACTATCTGTCTGAAGATTTATATGCTCCCTTCTTAAATATAGAAATTATTTCATTCAATTATTAACTCTTGCAATCTAAACTCTGGGTATGAAGGGGGCTCCTGGATGCTAATTCACAGTGATGGTTCTCTAAAGGAAAACTGGAGCAATCATGTATAATCTCTGCAATAAATCTTGACTGAAGCAGAAGATGTGTATTTAGAAATGCTTTTATTCAGTGCCTGTCACTTCTGTGTCCGTTAAGCTGTCAGAATCACTAATGACAACAGATGGATGTCCTTCCACAGAGATTGTCTTGTGGGCTCCAGATCCTAAGCAAGTGTTGGGTTTTAAAGGATAACAAGACTTTCCTTTAACCTGTGGAAGCTTTTTACCACCCACATAATCCAATGGAGTTTAATATTCCATGCTTGGAGGCTCATCCATGCCAACTGCTCTTGGTAGGTTGCCTTACTCATATTGCTTATGATTTCAAATGGTGTCTCACTCACCTGGGCAGAGGGGCAACAACCCCATCTTGAAATCAGATAGAGACACAATCCAAAGGTATTGACCACCAGGTTTTTGTGTGGACCTGTGGGATTAGCTTATCTCAGTGAGCTGTTAAGCAGAAACACATACTTGTTGGATCCTTGCAAGGATGCACACTGGGAAATGTTTCATTAGAGGTGTTTAGAATGCCACTGTGTCAGCAAGGTGATGTAGGGAAGTCAGCGAGGCTTTGCTTTTAGTGATTTTTGCTTCTCAGAGAAGCAGGATAAAAAAGGGAGATGTTTTGATAAAAACAGTTTGAGGGCTGCATTGGAAGATTGAGGATGGGAAAAGGTGCTGGGAAAGGCACTGCCATCTTCTGGGTAAATTAATGCAGAGACATGAATTTGGACCAATATGTTCATTAAAGACGAAATTCAAATATCTGAGCTGCCCTAAATTTCCATGGGAAGAGTTTTGAAAGTCCAGGAAATTTCCCTATTACTTTTAGGCTCTGAGAGCTAGGTGGGAGTCAATAGTAGAAAATATTTTATTTCATCTGCAGAAAACAGATGACTTGGCATCTATCTTGTAACTGTGATGGTGAAGGCAGATATTCAGTGTTCTCCTTCCAGACTGGTCAAGCTCTTGGTTGCAGGGGTCCTTAGATACTGAAATCAGAAATCAAACAATGCATCCTTCACTCAGAAGCATTGTGGAAAAATATGATTGCACTTTGAACAATGTGTGTTACTCTGTTCCTTTTTACTTTTTGCAGGCCAGTGATCCATGTTTCATCTTGGTTTTCAGGAAGCATTTCAGGAAGCATTATAAGCATTTGTTTCTTCTCGTTTGCAAAGCTTCACTGACAAGTGCAGCTTCTTCGTTTTGTAGCGAACCTGTTTCATATTTCCAGGATCAACTTTCCCATTGATTTTCAGGAGATAAAATACCATGAAGACGGAGAAGGGAGTAATAGCTCTGGCTCCCCTTAAACAAGAGCTTTGTGAGTTTCTACCATGCCAAGTTAATCCAGGCTCCTTTATCCATAATCTCCTTTAATAGTTTCACTCCTTTTCCTGGTTGCTTACCTGCCTCATGTTCACTGAGTTTTCTTTGCCATCAGGGACTGTGATTGGAAATGGGAAAGCTGCTTGGCCATCAGAATCTCTCAATACAATTTGTTCCTGGGAGGAGATGAGAGCACAAAACCTTCTGGAAGATGAAGTGGTGGAGCAGTTGTGATCAACTTGCCACTGACTCCTGGGTGATGGGGTTGTGAAGCAAGCACTTTGCTTTCTCTCTCTAATGCTGTTCTCCTTAAAGGGGTGAAATCCTCACTGGGAGACAAGGGAGAAGAAAGACAGTGAGTGGGAATAGGTACAGGCAGAAAGGCAGGCAGAGATTGCAGACGAATGCCCAGAGCAAGCTGCAACACACAAGGGTGCACTCAGCCAAAGAGTGGGGGGAGTGGAGGCAAGGACACCATGTCCAGAAGGAAGCCTTTAAATCTTTTGTTTTCCAAACGCAGCCAAAATAAGTGAGAGAATGTTGGAGTGTATTTACCTTCTTAGTTATTTCAGGAACAAGCCTAAGTCCACTCTTGCCTGCAAAGGTATCAAAGTCTCTTTCTCAAAAGCCATTCTGAGTGAGTGCATGAGAGAATGGGATGTGTTGGCATTCATACTCTTACTTACTGAGATGTAGATTTGTGCAGTGAGGCAATTGTGCATTGATTCGATTGTCCAGCAGTGCGAAGCATGTGAGCATTCCCTCACCTAACCACTGGAATTGACTTAGCAGGTGTGTCTTGGACAGCAGCTATAGAAAAACACTGTCATTTGCACTGCAACCTCCTGTTATAAAAGAGTATTCTTAGGTAGGGAGGTGAAGTCAAAAGTAATCTGATCTTTGCAAGCATCTATTTTGGACAATTATTGCTGATTAAATTTATTAGTGACTGCTTGGGAGCATACAGCTCACAGTTCAGATTTACCTTCTGTGGGAAGGAGCTCTTTGGCAAATGTGTCAACTTGGAACAGGAAAATGAACAATATACAAATTTGGATACCGTTCATCTCTTAGGATTCACAAAGAGTTTTCAACAAACCATGGAAACACTGGGGCTATTTTTTTTTTTTAGCAAGGGAGCCAGAAAAAACAGTTTCAACTTGGAAGTTTCACAGCCAGCACTTGCTTTTAGAACATGTAGTTGTACTCAAGGAGGAGCTGAAGACAGAAGTACTGACCCTGAAAAGGGTAACCATGAAATGTGAATGATCAGTGCAGTCTGATTCATTTACAGCGTTTATGTCTACCTATGGAAAGATCTAAGGATATCAAGCATTACATTCACCCAATAATGCTGATTATTTGTTGACTAGATTTGTCATCATCATTACTAGGGATACATTAGAAAAGCAATGTCCCAGATGAGATCAGGGTTTCCTTATCAGGATGAAACACATACCATTGGCTTGCCCAAGGTAAAATGGAACAGATTAACGTATGTTTCACAAAGTGCGATCATATTTTTCTACAGTCTTGGTACAAATGCACTGTAAATTCTTGCCTGCTCAGACAGGTTTGAATCAGTTCTAGTAATATGTACATACTGGTCATGATCAGATATGTGTGTGTGTCCTTTGTGGGGAAACAAGAAATTGGATATCCCATACTCCAGACTGGCTTATCTGAGTGCTTAGGCAAAGTTGATATGGGCACTTGATTACCTCATCCTCTTTGGAAAAAAGCTGACCCACAGAGAAATCACAGGCATGTGCTGTTCGAAGCCCAGCCTCAGGCAGTCCTGCTTCTGCCATCTGGAACTGGCACCAGGACTTCCAGCCCTTCCTCAGCCCCCAGAGCCTGGGTGGTGCCCAGAGCTGCTCCCTGCGCTCCTCTTCATCACACTCTAACGTGTGGGGCCAAAAGGGGGTTTCAACAGTATTTTGAGTGTGGATAGGACCAGAGATATATGTTTGCATCTATATTAGTTGTGTACTGTGACGTGGTGAGGCATTGCCATGGAATGCCCAGAGAAGCTGTGGATGCCCCATCCCTGGAAGTGTTCAAGGCCCAGGTTGGATGAGGCTCTGAGCCACCTGAGTTAGGTGTCCTTGTCCATGGCAGGGGTTGGAACTGGATGAACTTTAAGGTCCTTTCCAAGTCAAGCCACTCATTGATTCTAGAATACAATCCTATGATTCTATATAGAGCAACATTTTAAAATGAATTGGTGGAAAATGTTTACAAAATAAACGGACTAATTATTAATGGGCCCAAATTACTCTTCCCCTGCACAGCTGCAATTTCCAATGTATGGAGGGAAGGATGTGAAGGACTTGAAGACTGGTTTTATAAGAGGGGCAGGGCATTTCCAACTTGCCCTGGTTGAGTTCAGACCTGGAGCTGTGCCCCTCCTGATCATTTTTTTTCTGCTTGGTGCCATCAGCCTGAGTGTTCTCTTTGAGGAAGGCAATACATTTTTTTTTGCACACTAAGAAAAGTGAAACTTGTTCCCTGCAGGCAATCCTGTGCTGTAAAGGCTGAGAGAACTTCTCTTAAATGTTTTTCCTGCCCTGTAGAAAATGGTACACAGTTTTATGCAGTGAAGGCCTTGCTCGCCTGGCAGAGCCATCCCTGACGTTACCAACCATGAAATTATTCCCTTTATGTATGTACCTGCTTAGCATGTCCCCTTATTTATTACCTGCTAGGGTAACCTAATCAAATCAAAAGGACACCACTATGGGAGCAGCAGCCATTATGAAGTAGGTCATGTGCCCTTGGTCCTGCAACCAAGTTCAAGTTAACAAAGACCTTGGGCTGGGCTGTTTATTCTGTCTCCTTTGTGTGACTGGCTTGACTGTCTGATAATGAAGCTGCTGCTTTCTGTGTGCTGCAAATCTCCTCAGGGCTGTTGGGGCTGCAGAGAGGACAGGCAGACTTTCCAGGCCTGTTACATTACTGAATGCCAGCCTAGGTGTCCCTATGGAGCCCTGTGCTTGTGCCTTCTTTTTATTAACCTTGCAGTCTATGTGATCTTCTGAAATAAAGACTGGGTCATTTGTTTGCTTGCTTGCTTTTTCTGTGGACAAGCAATACTGTTCTGCTCCCTCAAATGTGAGAAACAAGCTGCTTCTCCTGCTCCCTCAAAAGCACTCCTGAACTCCCTCCTTTCAAACCAGAGGGAGAAAGAACTGCCTCAGCATTTAGAAATAGTCTGAATGGGGATTCCATTTTGCCTCTTTAAAGAAATGGAAGACTCTCTGAATCAGGACTGGAATGAGGCCTGTTTCTCCAGTGTGACTTAAGATTAGATCCAGAATTTTGCCCCAAGATCTGGTCTGTCCCTCTAGGATGACATCAGCCTGGTAATTGCAGGTGTAATTTTTTGTCCTGTGAAGGAAACAGGAATAGCTGCTTTGTATTATAGGGAAAAGGACAGTGTTATGCTGCTCAGATCCCACTGATTTGCAGAGAAATCATCCATTTGATGCAGGGAAGCCTATGTAACTTGTCCCTCTCACACACATGAATCCAGGTGGCTGGGATGAAGCCTATGAAGATGCAGACAGTAAAAGATTTGTTAAAGTATCACATGGCAAGTATGTATTATGTGTCTGGCTGTTGTGCTGGTGAGGGAGCCAGCAGATGAAGTCCTGAGGGATCAGTTACTGTGTGTATAACCCTTCTGCCAAGGCATGACTGGCAGCAACAGCAGCCACAGTCAAGTTTCACCCTGTTTGAAGGCCCTGAGCTCAGTGATCTGTTTTTCCTGGATGAAAAAATTGCCTGAAGAAGCAGAATTTTGTCAAGGCAGGGGAAACAGGAGAGTGTCCAAATAAATAACACCTTGTTCCTTTTTCCTAAAGAATGCCTAAATTAAAAACTTGAAACAAAGTTTCCTTAAAAATCTGAAGAAAGATTTTCCTAAAAATCTTTAAAATCTGGAACAAGCCCTCCCTCTTTCTCCTTCCCTTGCCTCCTACTGTCTATCTATTACTGCTGTACCCTTAATCTGGAGGTATCTGGGAGATCTATTCCTCACTGTGTGGCACCTGGGCCATGGTTTAGTGGTGGACTTGGCAGTGCTGGGTTAACAATGATTCAAGGATCTTAAAGATGCTGTCCAATCTAAATGATTGTATGGTGAGGCAGTCTTTGCCCTGTGGTGAAAGTAGCTGCAAACTTTCTGTAGCAAAAGGCAGATGCAGAAGCCCCTAAGCAGAAAGATTCACAGAAGGGTGCCAGCAACAAACCCAAAGACCTTGCCTTCTGGGAAGAAGGTTTTGCTAGATTTTGGTCTGGGGTGGGCTTGAAGGAGAGAGAAAAGAATGAGAACAGAAAGGAAAAAGTAGCAGAAACAGCTAAGAAACAAAGAAACCTGCCTCTGTGGGTTTTGGCAACAGATCCCTCTGGTTCATGGAGAAGCAGGCCTCTGCATATTGTCTCCAAGTTCTTCAAAGGTTTTACTCCTTTCAGTTTCTCTTTGTAGACGGGATGACTTGACAGTTTGCATGCAGCTGGTTAATGTGTTCTCCTGATGTTAAGAGACTGGAGTGAGTAGGGACAGAGATGTTAGGAATCAGAGGGAGGATGTTTGGGCTCAGCTGAGCTGAGATTAATCTGAAGGGAAAGGATAGTTGGATTTTGAGGGGTGAAAGGCACAGGGGCTGGGAAGAACAGGAAGATTGAAGTGAGTAGAAGGTGTGGGGCTGGCTTCTGGGGGCTTGTCCCATCCCAGGAACAAGCACAACTGGCTCTGCCAGCTCTACTGGTGGGGTGAGGCAAGCTCAGCATCAGCAGCGGGCGTGGAGTCAGGCCCTTTCTTTTCTATTTTGGACACTGCTTGTTTGAGAGTTTTAGAGGAAAGCAGTTCTTTAATCCATACATTCTATTGCTGTCCTTTTTCATCCTTCAGAGATTAGGAGAAACGTAGTCTGGGCAAAAAGCACTCCTAAAGTCAGCCCTGTGCATGACTGTACTGCACAAACTACCTGCACCAGGTACTCACTTGGCGATACCTCCTGCCTGCATGAGATAAAGTTTGGTGGAAGTGCTGTGGTGGGGTCAAGGATGCAACCCTGCAGGCATTTAACATCCTGGAAGCTTGATTAATACTGAAGGGGACACTGAGGTGCTTTAGCTCACTGCCATTTTCACTTCTCCTGCATCAAATGTGTGGAAGCATGCCTTGAATGCACAAAGAGGAATATTTAATAGTGATGATGTAATACTGTGGTGCTGGCTCGGTGCTCTCTGGCATTATTCAACACATCTTTCTCAGCAGAATGATGGTAGTGAAATGAGATTTTACTAAAAGCGAGCAGCTCAGTGCATCATCAAACATTCAGAGCAAGGTCTCCATTTCCTTTCTAATGCTGTGGTGCTGAAAACACTTCCCATCTCAAAAGCAAATGTTTAACTACAAGTGTAATTTGTGAGAAAGTAATTATTTTTTCTTCCCTTTTTTTGTTTTTGTCTTTGAAATCTGCTGAAAGCATGTATATTAGCAGAGCAGCATTTCTTTCAGGGTTTTAATTTTCTTTTTCTTTCAAGGGAGTTGCATAAGAAAGTTGTTTGAGTGATTTCTCCCCAGCTATTCTGTTGAACGATTCTTAATTACCCTCAGCATTTGAAAGGTGAATGGTACTCATATAATCAACATTAATAATTCAGCTTAGTCCAAGAAAGCTTATTGAAGCTAGTTCTTTGATGCCAGAAAAAAGCATTTTTTCTCAATTACTAAAGCATTCTTTCTCAATTTAATTCATAAGCTCCTAATAAAGCCAGTTCAGCTAAAGTATTTTAACCTGACTCCTACAGTTAAAAATGTAGCTGAAATTATTTCAGGTGGGCTGTGGTAAATAGGTATTGTAAATTTTAGTAGAAATGTACTTTTTCACTCTGTTTCTGAATCTCAAGATTGTTGTCCTTGGAAGAACAGAAATCATATGTATGAAAACACACTTTTCCTTCCTCTTCTTCTGTGTGCCTTTCTCTGTTTCCTAGCTGTCCTCTCTGGTGGAAATGCTGCCATCTGACATGATTGGCATAAACAGAGGTGAACAGAGAGGGTATTCTTTATACCAGAAGAGTGAAAGGTCATGCAAGATTTCCAGAATAACTTCCCATCACACTGAGACATCCCAAGCCACTATTACACAGTCAGCATGATTGCTAGGAGACAATGATCTCCTGTTCTTTTATTAAGGTAATACTGGAAAGAACGCACTGACTGACTGGTCCTACCAAAATTGCAATGTAGAGAAGCTCCAGGGAAAGAGAAATAATTTTCTAGTCTCCACCATTCTATGATAGACAAGTCTCTCCATAGGTGTGAGTTTTACCAGGTCTGATGGTCCCATACCATGAGAAATGTTGATGTTTACCTCAGTATGGCCCATGGCACCTCGTATGAACAGGGAACCTCTAAAAACAGTTATTTCTTTGACACCACTGTTCTTTTTAAGAGCAGTTACTGGAGGAGAATGAATGGATTGCTGTCAATAATATGACCAAATTTTCATGTGTTAACTTACTTCCTTCCACACTTGCTAATTTCAGAGGGATCAAGGTGGGTATTTGTCTTCTGGTGATGTGGCGGGAGGAAGTTGGAGGTACAGAAGGAGGTTGGCAAGTTGGAGTTCTTAGAGGTCCAACTACCCATTTCCTGCAGGGACCATATGCCAAGGATACTTGTTGAAATTCTTACTGGCTAGAGAAAGGAAAAGAGCTTTCTTTTTCCATTCAAGCCTTTATAATTAGTACCAAGATTTTCAAACGCTGGGAGAGTGAAGGGAGATATTTGCTGTTTGAGCACCTGCAAAAATAGTCACTCCAAAATATACAACAACAACAACAACAAAAAAGAGGAACATTCCTGAAAGGAAAACAAAAGGATTGCCTCTGCCTGAAATGCCTAATCCTGCAAATGTGTTTTGTGGGACCGCCATCATTCCTTAGAGGTATCATAAAGTTCAGCTGTTGGAAGCATTTTTACCTTATCTGTGGAAAATGATAGTTCTGGTGAACATTTCTTCATCCTTTCCATTTCAGGACTCTGAATAACATATTCACCTATGGTTGTTGAGAGAAGTAATTTCTATAGGTATAAACACCCTCTTTGCATTTTTCAGCTTTTCCATCTCTCAGACTGAGAGTATTTGCAAACCCTGTAGATGCATTGGAAAGGTCACTGGGTTGTGAAGTGCTGTGATAAATCAGGATGTGAGATGTTCCAAAAGAAGAAAATACTTTGATTTTTATTTTTCACTCCTGTAATATGCTGATGGGTGTTCTTGCTTCAGTGTCATCTTGATTCTGGGAGTCTTGTCACTGCTTAAAAACAAGTAGTGGGTTTTTTTTTCAGGCTTGATCATTTACCTGCCTTGAAAAATTTGTGACTGCATGTTTTGGGTTTGAAAAACATTTGGCTGGCATTGAGGAAAGGGTAATTTTGTGCCAAGAGGGGAAATAATACATGAAAATGATCCTTGCAGGTAACACAGAGGCAGAAGTAGCACACGGCATGCTAGTGAAGACAGCAGAGAGTTGGCAGTTGGGTTTCCAGCTGAAGTAAACCCACATGGTACTGACCAGGTGCTCTCAGAATCCGTGCTGTCCCAACTTCCACAGCCCAGTTAACACCACATGTTTGGAGCTCCCATTTCCTCCCTGCACTGTATTCTGTACTGATGTGTTTAACTCTTTGCCAGGTTTTAAAGTGGATCATTTGCCAGGTGAGCCATCTACTTCAGCCACTCAGAAATGGCTGTTTGTGTTCTCCCCAGTGAGGTGGAAACTGCCAGAGAGAAGGCTGGAGTGCACTGGTGGCTGGCACTGCTCTCCCTGCCCCAGGAGGGAGTTTCTAACTCAGCTAGGTTGGGATGCTCTCGTACAGCTTTTCATAGTGGATGACCAAAGTGCTTTTTTTCTGTTCCAAATCAGGTGGCAGGGACTTGAGCCGGGGTCTCACAGACGTCAGGGCAGCATTCCATGCAGTGGTATCGGGGCACACTGGTTATTATCCAGTTTAGCCATGCTTTTCTTTTTACTGCAACATTTGTTAGGAAGTTTTTGAGAGTTCATTAGCTGTGTTGTAGTGGTCTAAGTATTAAACATTACTGTGATTGTTTACCCTTTAAAAGAGTCTAGAAAAATGTTTATTATAGGCTGTTTTATGGTGTTCATTTCATGTTCATCTATTCAGCATTACGCTTCATTAGCTGCTGGCTTGTTGGATGATGACATGTAATCAATCAATCAATCATGTACCATTTGTAGTTATTCTGCTCATAAAGCCATATTTATTTGTTTTGGTATACAGACTGGAATGCATTTTCCAGTGCTGAACCATAGATAACACCAGTTGTTAGTCTCTGAGAGATCTATCTGCTCAGGAAACTGTGCGAAGAAAACAAACTGCTTCCTTAATCAGAAGGCGGTGGCTGCTCCTGATTTGAATGACTACATGTCCTCTTTCTTTCTCTCACATCAATATATTATTAGTAACATGAGAAGTCAGATTATTTTTGGTGGGAATTCCTACTTAGTGCTGTGTGGGTGGATCCAGCAGAAAACCCTGTGGTTGTTACTGGTTATCTTTGCAAAGTAGTCTTGATGGAGGCCCCTTGGCCTTCAGGAAAGGATGAAGTGCCATTTGGAGCTCTGGCAATGGTACTAGGGAAGCCTTGGAAGCCCCACATCCAGTGTGAGGGATGGCACTGTAAGCCCTTTTTTGAAGATGAAACATTACTCATTCCTTATGGCTACATCTTGTGAATAATTTATAAATGTTATGGCTGTTGGGGAAAAAAATGTGTGGCATAGAGTTCAGGAGAAAAGAAGGAGAAATGGTAAGGTCACACAGAGAAAAGATGTAAGTTAGGAAAATTGCTATTACTCCAAGAAATCCCTCCGGCCCATAAAATACAAAAGTTTTTTACTACTCCTTTGCATGGTGAATTTATTTCCCTGGGCACATGGCATTTTTGAGGGTTGGAAAATGTGAGTGCAGATCAGGAAGGAAGCTCTTGGAGTTCCCTGCAACAGGCAAAACCAAAGGTAGTTGTTAGCTCTGCATGAGCTAATCCAGAGCCCATGGTTCATTTCAGTCCTTACTGGCCAAGAGCAGCTGTGAATAGACAGAAAATGATACAGTGCTGCAGCCAGGGCTTGGGCTATATGGGCAGTTAATCATCAGCTCAGAGAGAGCTGCTCTTCTTCTGCTATGGAGCTGCATTCTTGGCGCTGCTCTTTGCAGTCTTGTGACTTTCTCTTTGTGCTGAATAACAGTTAATTATTCTGTTAAATCCACGTGGAGATGCATATAGTCCTCACTGCTCAAGAGTCATATGATTTTGAGCAAAAAGCCAACAAGTTTGCAGCTGGATGATGGGGCTGTGAAATACAGCATTATCATCTGAAGCAAATAGCCCCACTGGTTTTCTATTTGTGTACATGCACACATGACCTCTTTTGACTTAGAAGTGTAGTTGAAAAGAGAAATCCATTTGAATTTCAGTCATGCCTACAGAGAGAGAGGGAGAGAAGGGTCCGTTTG
The DNA here is from genome assembly GCA_034509185.1 of Euphonia xanthogaster. Taxonomy (NCBI): domain Eukaryota; kingdom Metazoa; phylum Chordata; class Aves; order Passeriformes; family Fringillidae; genus Euphonia; species Euphonia xanthogaster. The sequence goes on from JAYDZK010000169.1 coordinate 17,851,194, forward strand.
AGATAAACCTGGTAGCAGTCACTACCTAAAAAGTAAAATTGAAGTAATGGTCAAGTTGAGTGGGGACAAGTGGGTTGTTCAAGGTCAGAGGGAAGAGGTAAGATAAGCAAGATCTCCAGAGTTGTGCCTGGCAGGACAGCTGCTAGGCCATCATGCCTTCCTAAGATGTGGTTCATCTGTTCTTCAGCCAGTCCATTGGATATCTTAGACTGTGAAGATCAGCTTCTGCACCAAATCAGGTGGCAGGGACTCGAGCTGGGGTCTCACAGATGTCAGGGCAGCATTCCATGCAGTAGTGTTGGGACACACTGGGTATTATCCAGTTTAGCCATGCTTCAGCCCTGTGCTGCATTCATACCACACTGGTCAGCATGACATAGGAATATTTCAGATATGTGGGGGAGAAAGGGGAACAACACATGGGGACATGACATGGGGTGCTGCTTTCCACTTTGATTCAGCATCCCTGGTTTCTTTCATTTTTGCTCTGGTATGGTATTTACACCTCTGGGTGGGTGAAATGTCAGCTTCATGTCTTAATCAGCAGCTTAATCCTGATAGTTCTGAAAAGTCATTGGTGTGCACAGTGATAGACAGGTGTAGAGTCATACTAACAGTCATCCATTGGCTGTCAGGAGAAGAGAAATGCTCCATATTCTCCATAGCTGTGTTAGTTTACAGAGAAATTCTGTGGTTCAAAGAGTAACCATTGCTCCATCTGAACAAGAAATTGGCAAATGTCCCTAGTAGCAGCATGGGCTTGGTCAGGAGACTGGAAGATGTAAGATTTACGATGTAAAGATACCTGTGTGTCGCACAGATACACTAACCCACCATTTCCCCCAATATTTGACCAACTCTATTGATGAGAGCTGACCACAAGTGAATGGGCCAAAGTTTTTGGCTCTCCCTATGCATGTTTTGCTCAGCTCTACTGCAAAAGCTTCAGTGAGCTATTTGCTGCTAATCATTCTCAAGCAACGAATGAATGGAAAAGAATCTTACTAGAATGATTTAGTGTTCGTCACGCATAATGAATAAATGAATAGAGTTATTCACTGGCAGTCACACATCTCTGGCTAATCCTCTTGAAGGTCACTTGTACCAGTCACCAGCCTCTCGTCACAGCTACTGCAGCAATGTGTTGAGGATTGGAAACTGTTTAAAAATGTGGGATCATATCTGTCCACCCCTTTGGGTTTGTTCTTCACCCTGATTCCTACACCTCACATCATCAAGGACTAGCAAAGGGAAGACCAGAAACAGATGAAAATGCAGTAACACTGTTTGAATTATTAAATCCTCTCAGCCCAAAAAGAAAGAGCTCTCAGTGTTAATCGTTCTCTAGGGAAGTCAAAGCAGAACAGTTTGTTCTGAGATGTCCTCTCATGCCCAGATATTACGCTAACCAGGTTGCAGGGCATTTGCAACAACTTCCCCTTGGTGCAAAACTGTCTGACTGGAGGAGAACTGGATTGCAACATATTATTAGCAGTTTTATTATGTGCTAGTTTGAGTTCTTCAAAAAATCCCCTAATTTGAATTCTGTGTTGTAATTTCCTTCCTCAGTTCCTGAGTCACACAACACCAGAGAATAACAGCAATGTGACCTCACCAATGAGGTCATCGTAATGATACTTGGTGTACTTGGGCACTGCTCACTCCTTGGGACTAAAAGAGACTTAAACTGTGTTACCACCCACCTCTCACAACTACAGCAGAGTCTGCTGGTGACTGTTCCCTGCCTGAGTGGGTCGGAGAACCATAGGAAGTGGTAAATGTATATGGATCATTTGCACAGTACTAAAATTATGTCGTGTGTTTAGCCTAAGGGAGCCCAGACTGTATCACCCACCCAAGGGCATATTGCCAGCCAAGGTGTGCCTGAGATCTGCAGGCACAGGGCTGAGAGCTGTGGATAGTGACACGAGTAACACATTGTCCCAGCTTTACAAGAATTTTCCCTGTCAAGGTCTCTGTGAGTCATCGGATGTAGACAGGCACAGAGCTGCTAGAAAATGCCATATTTCTTTCCCATTTCCCATTGGCTTGAGGTGATCAAACCACTTGAAAGGCAGAAAGTGATTAGAGGCAAACCCTTCCTTCCTTCCTTCCT
>JAYDZK010000169.1:17854137-17884751 GCA_034509185.1 Euphonia xanthogaster
ACTTCCTTCCGCCACTTCCTTCCGCCACTTCCTTCCGCCACTTCCTTCCGCCACTTCCTTCCACCACTTCCTTCCTTTCGTCACTTCCTTCCTTCCGCCACTTCCCTCTGCCACTTCCTTCCACCACTTCCTTCTCTCCCTCCCATTATCAATCCCCTTACTCTAAAAAGAGGCAGACCTTAATTAAAGATACTGAATATTCTGGTTTGACAGCAGGCCCCTGTTTAGACATATGGACCAGGAGAATGGAGTAAATGGTGCCTGTTTACAGCACAGAGGGCCTTAGTCTTCACTAACAGCACTCCTGTTGTCAGTGGGACCAGAAGCCTACTCATAGGGGTGAACCTGAGGCCCTGGGCCTCCATGAATCCCTGTGGTTGTTCACTTCTTTCATTCTGGATTCACTTTGGAGCAAATCCATATGACTGCAAATGGCTGTTATCTATTCCAGGAGTCTTGGTACCCTTGACATTCTATGCTTCAGAAAGTAAATACAGGGTGTTGGCTGTATCTTATTAAGGATTGAGTGAGTCTGCCTTGAGAGGAACAAAAATGTACAGGCAAGAAATATCATTCTTGCAGAGGCTGTGCTTATTACACTAAATGGGTCTCTTCTGTGGGTAAAAGTCAGCTCCTACATATCTCCTCTCCTGGAAAATGTTCCCAGATATCCTGGGGAGACTGCAAGCATGGGTCACACCATGGGGGTTACTGATTTGCCTCTGATTTGCCTCCTGTCCTGTCTCTGGGAGCGTGTTTGTGCCATGAGTGCTGTACTGGTGAGTCCAAAATGTAGGCAAATTTCAAATGGCCCATGTTGCTGCTCTGCAAGATCTGTTTTTGGCAGGCTGTTAATAAATAAAAGGACAGTGAAAATACAGGTCACAGAATACAGCAGTATCCACTCATGTTCTTCTCCACTGGGCTCAGTGGAGTGATGGTAATTCGGCCTCTTCCCTTTTTCTCCGCAGCCTTCCATCTCAAAACCAGTTTTGCTCACATTCAGGTTGTAGGGACATGGGAGTTAAATTTGCTCACTTGGCAGCTCTGAAACCTGACAACCCCTTCAGAACCAGAACTGAAACCTCCTTTTCTGTTTCCTCCTACAGATTCCTGTTGTCAACTGTGGGGAACAAACCCCTGTGTATTTTAAATTTTTTTTTCTGCTCACGAAAAAAACACCTTCCCTGCCCTGAAAGTTCTAATGATATTAAAGCAGGCAAGGAGCTCAATGCCTTGAGTCCTGCTGTACACACAGACCTTGACTGTGATGTCAGCCAAGCTGATCCCTGCAGCTGTGCTTCAGAGGCTTAGCTTATTGTTATCAGGGCCCAGCAGGCAAATGGCACCCTGAACTTGGCTGCTGCTCAGCTCCAACTTTAAAATCCTCTTTCTCACCTACCTCCAAGTTAAAACAATTCCAGCTTCATGCTAGTTAGGAGTGCAGGTGTAGGAGATGAGAAGTTTGCAAGTAGGCTAGACTATTTATTCTTACAATGTTTAATTGCCCTCTGGAAGTGCCCTCATTGTGCTAAGTCACATCACTGTTGTTCAGCTTTCCCATGGAACCTGGCTGATTCTTCTGCATCCATGGCAGTGTCCTTCCTTCCTGCCTCCCACACTGCGCTATTGTGATTTCATTTGTTATTAGATATTCTGGCTGTTGCCTCTCCCTCCCAAAATTCTTCATCCTGTGGTATTTTATTATATGGTACAGTAAGAGAGGAGACAAGTTGAAGGAAGAAGTGAATTTTGGCAGCATTTTACTAGACTTTGGTAGGAAGGGGTGATGGCAGAAACCCAGGTGGAAGGAAAATGTAGGACAATGGGACAGAGAGAAGGAAAAGGAGAAAGTAATTGTAACCTGCCACAGAAGTGACAGATAGCAAAATCAAGTAGGGTCAGGCTTACAGTGCAGCCAATTATTCTGCCAGGAAAGATATGAGAGCAACTAATAATCTTTCGCCCTAGGGTTTATTTCTCCTTTTTATATCACCATTACTGAGAGAGACACGACATTGCAGACCAATTCCTGGCTTCATTTTGGGAGCATAGAATGGTGAGTTGCTCTGAGGAGGAGGAAGAATACTGAAGTGGATTATGAAAAATTGGGTTTTTTCAGCCTGGATGAAGGAAAAATGAGATTGAAAGAGTCTTAAGTAGACACAGTAACTAATTCAAGATAATGATGTTGAAAGAAGCACTGTTTTTCCAAGTGATTTTCATAATGAAGGAGGCAAATCCATGCCCAGTCCTGGAATCTCTTACTTAGAAACCTTCTAAATCATCTATTACTGACAATAATCTTGGCTTTGCTTATTATAATGAGGCATCTCCTCATGAATGGTTGGGTTTTGTTTTATTTCCTTCTTTGCTTTCATGGCAGAGTGGTCTAGATTTTTCCATATATTGAATTTTCAATAGGAAAATTGTTATTAATTTAGGCTTATTAAAGAAATTCCTCTACAAATTTCAGGGTGGTAACTGAGAGCCTCTGATTTCTATTTTGAACAGGGAGGAGTCAAGAATATTTCAGATATTCCTTAGCCTGCAGGCAGGATAGAACATTAGATTAACGATGTACTGGGGATGTTAATGGAGAAACTGGAGAGTGCAGATAAGCCCTGCACTAATTTCTAACATTGTTTGGGCATTCATTAAAACACTTTGTGCAAAAATGAATTCTTCTAGGATGTTGTATCTGGTGTCATTCTTCCTACAGACTGTATCTGTTGACCACATGAAGCCATGGGGCAGCTGGACCATCCATGAGTCTATGTCCTTTCTGATAATTTTGTTATTTCCTAGAGGGTAAATTTTACTGTGCTAGTGTGTAGGAAGTTCATTCTTCTCCAGACAATTTTAGAACTGTCTCTTTACAGAAATTATACCAGCTTCAAAGTAATTTGTTCATATTTGAAGTAATGCTATGAAAGAAGCAGCTTTATCAGCTCTATTACAGCGGCTGATAAACCCAAGTCAGTACAAAACCAGTTGTAAGTTAGTATGGGCTGTGTAAGAAAAGTAAGAGCAATGCTGAATTGCCAGAAACCAACTGGGACTTAGGAATCCAGGATGAAACTTGATTTTTCAAATGCTGAGTCTCAGAAACTCTCATGGACTCCTGGTGGAGCTTGCAGTCCAGGCAGAACATGTTGAGTGATGAGGTTCTCTTTTTCTCACACTTTCTAAAGTTATCACATCTGATTTTAACGCTCAAGTATTTAAGTACTTTTCACTGAAGAGTGCAAAAGACCACCCAGAATATCCACCAGCCCATTGGTTAGGAAACTCATCTGGGTCTTTTGGCATGACTCCTTTTCTCTGTTTCTGATTTTGATGAGAATTTAATCCTGAAGCTGGAAGAGGGAAGAATATGATCAAGTCTTACCGTGACAAATAGCATCCAAACATTGCAATGAAGAAGGGGCATGACAAGTTTTGAATATGGCAATGAAATCAGAAGTCTCTTTGCAGGGAATGCTTAAGTCTTGCCCACAGTAGTTGAAACATTGTAACTCTGCTGCAAGAGCAGTATGTAAATGTCCTTGCAGCTATACCATAGATCAGGAAATTTGCTGCCCAGTGTTAATGACCTGGCTTCACAGGCCACCAAACAGTTGATTCTGGAAATCAAGACACCTCAAGGTGGCCAGATTGGTATGATGAATTAGTGCAAAGAGGAAAAGTTGATCTCTGTGGGTCTAAGACATGGCAGTTGGGCCAAGATTCATGGAATCACAGAATTAACTAGGTCAGAAAAGACCTTTGAGATCATCGTATCCAACCCATGACCGAGCACCACCTTGTCAATAGACCATGGCACTGAATGCCACATCCAGTCCTTTCTTAAGCACCTCCAGGGATGGTGACTCCACCACATCCCTGGGCTGCCTGTTCCAATGCCCAATCACTCTTTGTGTGAAGAACTTCTTCCCAATGTACAGCCTAAACCTCCCCATATGCAGCTTGTGTCCTCCAGTCCTGTCTCTGTTTGCCTGGGGGAAGAGACCAACCTCACTCTGTGCACAGGAGGCTTCCTGGTAGAAGAGCAGGCAGAGGAATTAATGTTGGTTTGCTGAAGTGCAGCTTTACCATCTGCAGTCCCCTACAGTGGGAGAAACCAAATGGTGTGGATCACTACCAGGATTTGTAAGGAGCAGTCACATGTTGTGTTGGAGATGATCTGTGCTGCTTCCTGCTCTGTTCTTCCCTTTCTCCATCTCTCCTTCCTGTAAATCACTCCTGCAGACATTTCGCACCTACCCAACATATATGGAAATAATTAAAACTTTGGAGAGGAAGTGTTTCCTGTGATAAATTGGTACTTGAGCACTGAGGAAAATTGACAACAAATTGCCTCTGACAGGATTAAGGATCCCTGGTGAGAGATTATGTGGAATCGTGAGAGACACCTGCCACCCCTGCAGCGCTCCTCTGGCCCCCCTGCCCCTCGCAGCACTGCCTGCTTCCTTCTGTGGAGCAGCATGAAAGCAGCTTAGGAAAACAGAATAAATGTTGTGTGAGGCTGCAAGGACTTGCTGAGCACCAGCCAGTGTCAGAGCAGGGTCATTGCTGGCTGTGCCAGTGCAGGTCGAGGTGCTGGCCACTACTGTTGGACAGAAATATTGCTTTTGCAGACTAAGTAAAAAAATGCCATTGAGTTATGCTTTCTACACCTATAGCAGTGACAGACCTTCCTTTTTTTTTTTTACTTTCTAAGTCAGAGTGTTGAGAACCTGAAGGAAACTGTACATAAAGACCAATGCGACTATGTGTGGGGAGAGCAGCTAATTTCATCACAGTACCAGCCTCCAGGTCCAGCTTTATGCACTTTTGTTCTGCCTTCTCTAACCAGCAGTGCTGGATTCAGATTTTTAAGCCTTTTTCCCCCCTTGTCTTCTCAGAACTGAGCTCTTCCAGAACAGAATCCCACTGTTTGTGTTGGATGCATCTCCTTTATGGAGTGAGACAGGCTGTAGCAAAATTTATTAGACTGCAACACAGAGGGGGTTATTCCCTTGGTAGATTTGAGTTCATATAACCAAGCAAGAACTGGAAGGCAGTGGCACTATCTGCAGCTTAATAACAGCCACCTGAACCCTGGAATCACTAGCCACATGAGGCTTGCAGGGAAATAAAGTCTCATTGCCCATCCCTGTCACAGCTGTGACAAGCCAAGGTGTTTTAAACCACTGGGTTGTTCATCTTTGACTATTTGCAGTATCTCAATTTTGGAGCTTGTGACCAGGCAGTCTGATCTGACTGAAACTTACTGCTGGCACCAAAATTTTTTTTGATGTTATGGGCTTGTTATGATCCTGACGTTTTCAAACCTGCTGATTCATCCAGGCTCTTTTATACCAGCAGAAAAAAATCCAGTGAAAGGCCTCTGTCTTCTGCAGTGGTTATCTCAAGCCAAACTCTGCTCATTTTGGCTGGGTTTTACCTCTGCCGCTAGAGAGGTCCTTGAATGCTGGCCTGGCTGTGGGAGGGCAGTAAGTGGTGTTGGGAGGGGGGTTGATTCCTCAAGTCCATTTGGGCCTGGAGAATGAAGCTGGGACTGGCAGTGTGATGTGGACACAGTTACTGTGTGTGGTGGCTTTGTGATACAAGGCCCTATTACCAGCCATTTTCTCCTTGCATTATAATTTTTAAAGGCTTAAGGTCTGTTGCTGTTATGTTTAACTGGATACATGGCTAATGTCTTAGAAAACTTGGGGACAAAATTACATCTGCAGAGGCTTCACCTGCTGAGCCTCTATTTTAGATGTTTAGTGTAAACTGCTGGGGCATGTGCAGCCAAATCTAGAGCTTTGTTTTCTTTCAACACTGCCAAACTAATGCATTTAAGTGTGTTATGCATGAACTGTGGTTATTTACTTCTGCTGAACAGATTTTTCTTTGCTTTCCTTGCTCTGTAATACTTCTGGCTCTGTAATACTTCTGTCTTGTTTAATTAGCAAACCAAAATCACCTTGGGTGCAGTGTAAGCAACCCAGTCTGTGTAGGATTCAGGCTGACGAATCTGCCAGGTTTTTCTGGGATTAATAATTGCTTGGTTTTAAAGTTTGTTAGAGAGAGAAGCTACTTATAATTTATAAAAGTTGTCTGTACCAGCCCTGCCACCTTGTGAGAGCTGGAGGGCCCCGATGACAGTGGAGGCTGCTCTGAGGGTCCCAAGTTTGGGGTTCCTCCATCATCCAACCCTTATTTAAATAATAATAAATATTAATTAAAAAAACCAAAAACATCTCCTGGAAGCTATCAGTGCAGTGGACTAAATCTGGTGTTTGGGCCTTGCAGCTTTGTTCTCTGATATATGTCTCAGCATGGATGCCAAATGTAGTGTTTCCTTGACTGAGACTCTGTCCTGTTACTGGTGGATTTTTCTGGGGTCTGATAAAGGTTGATCTTGCTCTGCCTCTGGTTCAATGAAGAGGCTGAGTATTCCTTTTGCTCTTCCCTCCCTCCAATATAGCTGCACTTTTTTTTTTATTTCTTTTTTTTTTTTTTATGGAAGGTGCTGGGGCTTAGTATTTCTGGGAGCATTTCACTTGTTTTCAAATATTTGAGGGGTTCAAAACTGTCTCAGTGAAAATATGGAAGAGCTGAAAATATGGGAAGTAAGAAAAACTGAAAATTATACTGAGATTCTATTGGGTACCAGTGGGAGGTGATATCTGAGGGTCATTTGTACTTTTGCATTGCAGAAGTCCCAGCAGAAATACATTGGCCTCTGTAGTGAGGAGCTGGATTTGCTCGTGTTGTGCCCTGTGGTGAGTGTGTGACAAGGAGGAAGACTCTGCAGAAAAATCTCCTGTAAGTTAATTTTTGTTAGGGTGTTTTGGAGCTCTTGTCAGGTCCTGAATCCCATTAGTCCTCACTGAGCAATGGGCACAGACTGCAATGGATCTGTGTGCGGTTTAACCAAAAAACAAGAAATAAACTTGTAACATTTTGAAGAGGGCCACAAACCCAGGGCTGGGGCTAGAGAACATGCCTTCTTGTGGTGAAATCTAGGAACCCAGCCTTGACAAAGGGATCAGTAGTGAAGGGCAGTTCTGAGGATAGTGATGGATGGTAACTGGGGGGAAAGCAATGAGGAAAAGGTAGAATAGGGGCCAGTACCTGGGAGCTGAATTCAGCAGAGTGGACATCAGGCATAAAGAGATAATAAAGCAGTTGGCCACTGGGATCAGCTACCATGGAAATTGTGGACATTTTATCTTGTTCTCAAATCATGAGTACCTGCCTAGCCAGAGGATGAATTTTAGTTTAATCTGTCTTTGGAGATCAAAATCAGTGTATCTGTGGGTGAAGTCTGAGAATTTTTTATAGGCTTGAGGTAAATGCCATGAGCTGATAGCACAGCTGGATTATGACAGGCAATTATTCCACAATAACATGTCTCCTGTGTTCTGCTGTTTGCGTGGGGTGACTGCAGTTACTCCAGAGTTCAGCTCATGGTAGCAGAATGTTTATAGGCCACAGAGTTGGATGTCTTCCACAGCAAAATACACTGCCATATTTTTAAGTCTGTTTTTTGCAGGGTAATGCCTTTTGTACTGACAGCAAACGAAGCTTTAGCTAGTCAATAGAGTCTGACAAAAATCTGTATTTATGAATTACAAGCTTCTAGCCTTATGATCAAATTTTCAATTAGAACAATGCAGATTTTTGAGAGTGTTTTGTGTCTGAAAGTCCTTATGTTTGAAGGAGGAAGATGTAGACCAGAGAAGCACAAGCACTCAGGTTAGTTCATCATGTAGCTCATACTTCTCTTCCCAAAAGAAAAGCGGGAAAATTGAAAACGTTAACATTTACGAAGGATTTCTGGTTTTGTTTTTCTTGCTTTGAAAATACATGTTCACTGCAATTTAAAAGAATTAACTTATCTCAAGTAAAATTTTTCTTTTGGTGTTTTGTAAATTATCATTTCATCTGGAGATTAGGATTTCTGTTTTAATATCTTTATCTGAGAAAAGGGTTAAACTGTTGTTTGGAGGGAGTATATCTGGATCTTGAAAATGGAGAAATCAGATTTTTGAACTGCTTTATGTCCAGTTGTCATTTTAATTGCTGGCAATTTCTTAAAACAATTTCTTAAGCCTTTTTTTCTTTTCCAAAACTAAAACTACTACCGGGGAAAGGACCTGATTAGAAGGATATTTGTCTTGGCATAAGCTACTTTTGATTCTGAAGTGCTGAAAAGTTACTTTGCAGGGCTTTGTTGCATTTTCACAAAACTGAGTTGAAATATGGTCCAAGTACTGGTATGTTGTGCTCTCATGGGTTTACTTTAATTGTAACATCTTTTTTCCCCTGGTTTAATCAGAAAAGAGATTATAAAGAACATTTTGGAGTAGATCAAAGTCTGTCACACTACATAGTCTGGAAAAAACATAAAGAAGGCAATTAAGGTCTGCTAGTCCCAGTTTTTTAAGAGTAGTTTGGCAGGAAAGCTTATTTACATAGGGAATGGGGTTTGTGGTGTGGGATTCAAATGGCTTTTGTGCCACCTGTGGTGATTCAGTCTCAGCAGGCTGCTCTTAGAGTAGTAAAGATTGGTTTGATTATGTCCCTTGGTCATGGCAGCAGCAGAGTTTATCAACTCTGTGTGAAACCCTGGGTGGATTTGAACAGGGAACCTTTGGCAGTGTTGTCTGCCCTTCAGGCAGGACTGAGAAAAGGCAGTGCTTGGAGGTGAGCTGTAGCCCTGGAGAAAAGAGTCTGTGTGCATCAAGCTCTGGCTTCAGATAAAATAGCCTCCTCCTGTTGTTAAAGCTCCCTTGCTCAGTGTGGGCTTCATCAGCAAGGAAACTGTCCACCATAAACCTCCTGCAATCCTGATTTCAGATGTTGGTGTTATAAATGATAAATGAGGTCCATGTCTAATTTAACAAACCACAAACTTAAAATGTAGCAGCAGTTTTAAAGGAGATAAAATAATACAATCAAATATAATCTAGTAGATACAAAAAGAAATTTGGCAGTGGTTCGGATAAAGCATAAGCAAAAATCGATCGATCGGGGTACGGGGAGGGCTTCCCACCCTGCCTCACGTACAAAAGGCAAAAGGATCTAAACACAACTTATGTACTGCATACTAATACATATTCATCAATATTTTCCCATAAATCTCCTCCTATTTTTGATTCTTGAAATCTATGTCACTATACTGCGCAGTGCATGCTCCTGTTGTTGCTAAGGGGTCTTGTGGCTCTTTGGTGGTCTTCTTGGAGGAAGGCCAACAGTCTTCCTCGCTGTCCTCTGAATAACCTGACAGGATGTGCATGTTCCTTAAGTCTTATAGTGTTATAGAAGCCAGCATTACATTCCAAAAAGAAGCTTTATTATTACATAGATACTTGGAATAATTTCAATTTTGTCCATTTCAAGGCCAACTCTCTAATTATCCCAAGACCTATTCCATTTTTGGGATGTTACTTATCTCAAACTACATCTTGCATCCTATTTTCTCATGAACATCTGAAAACATCTGTTTTGTGACACTAACTACATATCCTTTTCCTCTATTACTTTTTAACAAATATTTTCTAAAATATTGATATAGTTACAATTGTTAGCACAAATCACATTCATTTATCACAGTAGCAGGTGGTGAAATAAACAATGGTGCCAGTGGAGACCATTGTTAGAAACAGCCATGCTGGCAAGCCATGGTTGGCAGGAGGAAATTTGCCCTTGGTCAAGAGGAATCAAATTAGGTTGTAAAATATTGAAGTAAATAAACTGAGTCTACAGAATCTTTCCCCAGAATGATCTGTCCTGTGCTGTACAGTGTGGTTACCCCCTGGATCTTGCACCCATCTGCCTGCTGAGGAGCTGCCCTCTGTGGGGACCCGGCATCAGTGCTTTTGCATGACTAACCTGGGAGTCTGTCCATCACTCCTCCTAAAGACGTTAGCTGCCCAGAAATCCCTGGCCTCACACTGTCCTTCCTGGTATGGTGCAGAACAGCTGTAAGCACAGCCTGACCTTAAATCAAAATGAGAACTTCACAGTTTAAAATAGAGGCAAAGGGCTGGGTGATGGATCCATCCTTTGCTACCAGGCTGGTGCCAGGACTCTCTGTCCTTTGTGTTTGTCAGTGCCTGGGTGTGTTGTGTAATGAGGCACTAATGCACAGCTAAAAATTTCTAGAGGCTGGTAGCTCTGCTGGGTGGAAAAACATGTCGTTAAAAGAAAGGTGACAGCAGCCGGTGACAAACCACAGCAGGCAGAGTATTTAGCAACCTGGGCTCCCCACTGTGCAAAGGGGTTAAGAGGCAGGAGAGATCATTTATAAAAGAGCAAGAAGGTCTTGCTTGCTGGTAAGTAATTTCTGTCACATAGTTTCACACAGGCCATACTAGAGAGCATAGCCAAACCACAGTGGAAACAATAGATGAGTGTGGGGTGACTGTGCAGATCAGGTACTTATTATTCTCACTTCCTCTCTCCACTTAGCTGTGTCTCTGAGGAATGTGCAGATATACTAAAACTGCAATTGATAACTTCATTTCTAGTAGTTAACTGTATTAAGTAGCAGTTATATATACTAAGTGCTTTCTGTTATTCCATTTATTTGAGCAGGGTTTGAAATCTTTTTTTTTTGCATCAAGGCCATAGTTATCAACTGTATTTAAGATCACATCATAAAGCTGGAAGAAAACTTTTTCATTGCTGTACCTGAGTTTTCACTTGCCTGACAGGTTTATCTCCTAGGTCACAGTCTTTTTCTCCTACTCTGAAAGCTATCCAGTTGTGGTTACACCAATCCCTACCCTGTACTTTTGGTAAAATGGGTGCCCCGGGTGTCAAGTAGCTTAGGAGGTGACAAAAACACCAGGATAACTGAAGCAGCTTTGTCAGTGGCTAGAGCATTTTGATGCTCAGATCCATAATTGTCATGGCTACAGATCAGCTCTGCAATGCTCTGTGCAGTGAGAGGAGTCAGAAGTGTCCCTTTCAGGATGTGCATTATGAGTTTTGTCTCAAACCACCTGGTGAATGGTGCTTTGGAGATGAGTCAGAGTGAGTTCCCCATGTGGGTCTCTCTGTGGCATGGGGTGAATGAAGCAGGATATTATGGGGCAAAAAGCCCTGCAACACCCACCAAAAGACTCTTGGAAATGCTTCAAAGAGTAAGCTAGGAAGTGGCAAGTTGCTTAGCAAAAAGTTGAAGGTGTAGTAGGATGCTTCTTTTCAGGTGAGTAAAAAGTCGCCATTTAAAGGAAGAGGCTTGTGTTGAACGCAGTTCTGCCCTTTGCACATATGCTAGATAGTTAAAATTCTTCCACAGCATTTATTGAAAACTTCAGAGAGGCAGAAACCAGCCCTCCACAGAATGAATGTATTTGTGGTGGAGGCTTCTTTTGTGTTATCCTGTTTCTCAGTTTTCATGCCATCTTTTGTTCTGCTTTCAGTCCTTTGTGCTTTGTTTTTTTTTTTTTTTCTCTGCTTACACTCCCCTTGGTCCGGCTCTGAGTTCACCTCTCTTGAAGTGGAGATTTGCCCTTGGATATGCTTGGCCTGTTGTGCCAAGGTGTTTATCTTCTGCAATGCAGATACCAAACTTCAGTTTCATGTTTCCCCAGGCAGTTTGTTAACTGAGGCAACACATGGGGAGGTTCCTTGGGTAAGTGCGTTTGCCTTCCCTGACCCCTGCAGAAATTTGGAGAGAAAGTTGAGGGGTGCAGTAAATTGGACCAGGAGGTGGGTGGAGAGGGGAGAAACAAGCAACTTTGCACTAGCAACAGGCATTGTGAGTGTCTGCTGCTTCACGAGGTTTGACATGAATTCAAGTGGGTATCTGTTACTGGTGAACAGAAAGCCAAAAAGTACTTCTTAAAAAAAGAAAAGGAGAGGATTTTTTTGCTCTTGGATTGTGAAATTCCATGATGACTTAGGAGAAATTGAAACACTTGCATCCAGTGGTGACTTTGAACTGGAAGGGGAACTTCGTATTTCATGGGGTGTAGTTGTGAAAGCATCTTGTAGCCAAGCAGTCAACTCCTTGCAAGAGCTTTTAGCTTTATGCCAAAGACAGAGCCCCTTGCTCCATAATGTTGTTTCTCCTCATGGAAAAAGGTTACAGGAAAATTATGTAATGTGTCTGCAAATCATTGGTTTGAGGGGCAGTTGTTCCCATTCAAGTCACTATTCCATCACTCAGCCTTTCATATTGCATAATTCCTGTTTCATTTACTGCTGCTTATGATAGGAGAGCTCAGCTCAGCAGTCAAGGATGGTGCCAAGAGTACCTAATCAAATCTGGTCATGCAGATCCCTGTCCGTGAGCTGGGCAGAGCGCAGAGTGTTCCAGGGCTGCAGCAAAACTGGACTTGCTGTCCTCTTCCTGGCCTCAATAGCAGCTGGAAGAAATGGATGCCCAGGTGCATTGCCCCTGCTGGTACACCACCCCTCTCCCACTGCCCCCTTCTTACAGGGTAGTGGTGGCCCAAGTACAGCATCTCTGCTGTGAGGCCGGTTTTCCCAATTATTCTCCCCAAAATAGTGTGTGCAGTCAGGCAAGACATCTTGGAGAATTCTAGTGACCAAAGAAAGAAAGAAAAGGGATGCTCCTTGCTTTTGGAGTTTTGCATGGCTTTGTGACTGTCCCTTCCCAGCGCACAGGATGCCAGCAGGAGCTAAAGCTTGGGTGACCTGTAATTCTTTGCTCAAACTCTTGGAGAAGGACCTGAGCCACTGCCATGCCATGAGCATCTGAATTACATTCTTTCATTGGCCTCTTATACTGTAGGAGAGAATATATCTTTTAGCTGGTCATTCTTCATTTCTTTTTGGAGTGGATTGGGAAGAGGTTTGGTCTGTGTGTGTCTGAGCCACTGAAGTACAGCAGGGACAAGCTAAAGAGAGCAGAAGCCTACACAAAGCCCTGATCTTTCACTGCACTCTGCTCACCAGGAGAAAACTGGACCCTTTGGACTCTCTGGCATTTGTGAGTTCTCTTCAAGTTGTGGCTCTACATTGCAGTCATGGAGGTTGGCTTCTCCTCCAAACCTGATGTTGTTTCAGTCCCCTACAAGGGAGCTGATCTGTAGGAAGTGCTGGGTGCTGTGAGCAGAGGGAGCATGCAGCAGGCGGGAGATGAGAAGGGATATGCCCGGCTCTGGGCTCTGCTTGTGACGCACATTTTGCCTAACCACAGCTGCTTTGTTCTCAAGGCCCCTGCTGCAAGTTTAACCCAGTATGTTCACAGCTTCTTCTGCTCATGTGTCCTTCTGAATGCTGTTGTCTGTGCTCTGCCCCAGCCTCAGCTGCTTTGCACCCTCCTGCTTCTCTCCAAATAATGGCAAGAGAATGTGGTGCTGCGAAGGACACTGGGGTAGAGTTAGGAGCTGCAGAGTTGTGTGTGACAAGATTGTGTGTGTTGGCTATCCTAAGTGTTTTCTTGATGCAGGTGCTAAACAGAGGATACATCCTAGTCAGCTGGTGCCACTCCCTGGGAATATCAGAGCTTTGGTCTGTCTTGGTAAACTGGGTGAATGGCAGTGAATTGGAAAGGGGCATCTCTAAAAGTATGATACCCCAGTAGGGAGTCATCATATGTACCTGCCCCTTCTGCTCCAGACTATTTGCCTGGCTGCAGAAATATTGCCCCTCTCCTACGACCCATCATCATCTGCCCAGATCTTGTCAAGTCTCTGCAATGAGGGCTTCTTGAACAAATTTTTTTTCAGCCTTTCACACCCTTCCAGCAGTGCAGCTCTACAGCACTGCAGACACTCACTGAGAGCACCTGGGAGTGACAAACTGCTGCTATTTGAGGCTGGCCAGGAAGAGAATGATGCCCCTCAGAGAGGAGGAATAATAAAGATTTTGAAAGAAAAGGCTGAAGTGGGAGAGTTTGTCAGAGCTTGGGAGTAGAAACCAAATCTGCCTTTTATGTAGGGATCCTCTTCAAAATTATTCTGGCTTGCACTGGTTTGTTTTACATGAATGTAAATGCCTTGACTGATGCTTTGACTTCACAAATTATTTTTTACTTCTGTATAAGTAGCAGAACCTCTGTGACCTTGAGTTGTGTGCTTACAACTGAACTTAGAGCAGTGTTTTTTCTTGTGTTTGAGGATCGTGCAATTACAAATTTTACGAAAAGGAAAAAAAAAGGACAGAAGAGAAATGTTTCGTGGGTATGGAGATAAATGAAAGCAAATGCTGAACTTGAACATGAGTGTGAGTGGTGGGGGGGTTTGGTGAGAGCAATGATATTTTAGGTCAGGAGTCATGGAAATTGGGGCCTTCCCTAAAGTTGTTGTTGTTGCTTTTGGTTTTGTTTTCTGGATCCTTCACCAAACTGAAAAATTTATTGTTTTGTATGACTGTAACTGTCTTGGTTTGGAGGTGATTTGTACAAGTAAGTGTTTGTCAGAGGAAAATGAGAAGCTGTGACATTTTTGACTGATGCTAGGGCTTCACCTGGCCTCCAGTATGGAAGATGATGGATGTTTCTTCCTGGAGTTTTTTGGGGATGAATCTTCTACCACCTGCCCCTGATATCTGAAGTATCTGAGGTGATATAAGAACATGACTTTTCCAGGGTCTTCGTTAAGTGCTCAGGCTGGACAAGTGTTGATGTTGATGAGCAGCTAACTTTATTTTATGTGTGTATACATATATATGTATGTGTACATATATATACAAAAATCAGATAGGCATATTATATTGAAATTCAATTATTATTAATTTATAGGTAATTTCATTAATACAGTAATAAAGTATATATTTTTAAAACTTAAAAAGTTTTCCTCCCAGGCATGCGAAATGACTGCTTTTGCCTTTGGTTCATTTTTAATATATATAAGAGAGTTTCAGGAGTTACTGAGGTGGTTACTCCTCAGATCAGCAAACAGATAAATGGATCTTGCCCTCTTTGCTCTTAAATTTTTGAAATTGATTTGCAAAATTCCACTTTCTAATCTGGCCCCTTAATTTGAGCTCATGACTGCTTCGAACTGACTTCTAATTCTTTGAATGATCAAGTAGGCTTCCTCTCTTTGTTCCCCTGCTAAGAATACAAACTGTTCAACAAACCTGCAATTAATTTTTTTCCAGTTGTCATGTCTTTTTCTTTATCAAGGCTCCAGGTGAAACATGGGTATTCAGATGTGAAGAAGGAGATGTTTTGTGATTTTTACCCTTTTGGTTTGGTGGCAGTTGGGTAGGAAAAAAAAGATATCCAAAAGGGGAAAACTCAACAGTGGCATAATGTTAGCAAGTCTTTTAATTAGATGATGTGTTTTCTGGGCTTTTTAAATCAGAAATATGAACTTCTGGAGGCTTTTATTTCTGAGGATGGTGAAGATTAGCTCACTGGGAAGTGATTCCTCCTCAGTGTAGCTTTTTAATTTGCCTGTCTGAGCCCTTTAATAATGTTGCTGCATCCCGATTGGAAGTCACTTGGAGGCAGACTAGGTTTTGATCGTGATTGATTTAATAGATCCTCATTGTAGCTCATTTTGAGAAGCCTATCTTGCCTCAGTGTGAAGCTATTAATAAGCTCTGCTGAATATTGCTGGTCCTTGGAGGTAGTGGAGGTACAGTCCTCATGATTTAATTCGGCCCTGCTGTGTCTTGTTTATTCTGAAGCTGGGTGCTTTCTTGGAGGAGAGGGCAGAGGTTTGTTCTTTGCAAAATCCCTGTGAGACCAAGAACCATAATGCCAGCAGCCACTGCTCTGGCACCTAGGATCTGGAGGGCCTCATAGCTGCTGCCTCCCATCGCCCTATCTGTCACTAGGGCTGGATTTGCTTATCTGGGCTATCATCCTGACATGTAGTACAGCCAGGACCCTCTGAAAATACTTTTTGAGACATGCTTAGTTGGTATTTCCCCTCTTCCAGACCTTTTTGGACTTAGTAAATCTGTAGATTTCCCTTGGACACTTTCCACCAGCAGCAATGCAGTTGGCTTTACAGCAGTGTAGAAAGGGTCAGAATTTGGCCTATTTGCTAGGTATAGAAGGAAAGTAGGAGTTACTCAGCTCCCCTTTTTTCACACCCTACTAGAACCCAGAACATTTCTTCACACCTTACGAGAGCCCAGAACATTCTAGTTTGCTGGCTCAGTTGAGCTGCAACCTAATGCTGAACTGCATTAATTTTAGGTTTTAATGGGAGTCTGAGTATTGGTCAGAGCCACCTTGTGATCTCTGACGGGCTCTCCTTTTGAAGCTTAAGACCAAGGCATCTCTTCAGAAACCCCATTACTGATTCAACAGCAATGGATATTAAAATGCCAATCAGTTTATTTTAATTATGTCTGTAGCAACCTGGGACAGCTACTGATTTAGTTTTGAAAATGCTGACATTTTGACAGGTTAGAAAGAAGCCTGGGCTGGCAGGATGCCTGACCTGCAGAAGCACCAAGGTGAGGGCAGGCTTGCTGCGATAAACTGGCCCTTGCCCTCTGTAGTCCATTGTTCCTGGCCCAAACTTGGAGTGGCTGCTACCTGAGCCAGCACAGTCTAATGGTATAAATGTGTTGCCTTTTGTACCTTGTGAGGACAGGGATAACCCAAGTCCCCCTTTTCTTGGGGTGACCAAATGTGACTATCTCAGGGGATGCCACCCACACACTGTGGACCAGCTCTGACACTGGGTGTGAGACCCAGAGACCTGCACTCTCCCTTGTGTGACATGGGACATGCTATTTCAGGGATGTAAAATGCTGCCTGGCCCCATAAGCTTGTTGTTCATCAGGCAGCTCCCTTAACAGCTTGCTAAAGCTCATTCTGTTTATTTTCCAAGCAAGGGGGTTTGGTTTCTCATGATGTCAGAGATCAAACAAGTTGTGGGAGGATCCTGGTGCTTACCTACAGATTAAGAAGCATGTCCTGGTCCTCAGGAGCCTTAACCAGGTACTTCAGCAGATGTGAGATTCATCTCTGTGTCTGAGATCTGACGCACTTCATGCTGGCATTTGCTGAGAGATTTCCCTCACACACATACTGAGTTTACACTCCTTGGTTACACATCACTTGTAGTTGTTCCTCTTCCAGCTGTCACAGAGCTCTTGTGCTGTGCCAGTGGTACCAGCTCCTTGGCATAGTTTTCCAATGTCCCTTTGGAGAGGCTCACATCTCTCTGTGCTGGCTCTTTTGTGATGGCACTAAATGAAAAAATGCAGAGTGCTGAGTCACAGGATAATGGTAATAAAAATGTTATTTGTGCTGGACAAATTGATCCTGTGCTGCCTGTAGCACACTGAATGACCTTCTGCTCAAAGGTCAGTCAAAGGTAGTAAGTGTTCTGCATGCTGACATGGCCTCCTTGCCCCAAAGCAGGTCTTGCAGCATCACACTGCTGCCTGTGTGCCCTAGGTGGTCACAACCAGCATGACCAGCTGGCTTGGGAGCTGCTCCCTGAGGCTTGCTTCTGTGGCACTTGCTCAGCCCCTGACAAAGGGTCCTGGCCACCTCTGCCACGTCTGCACTTGCCCTCCTCTGCCTCTGTCCTGGGGGTTGTCTCTGCTGCCTTGGAGATGAGTTTCACGGTGAATCACAGGACTTTATGCTCATCATTCTGGCCGGATGCAGGGTGGAAAGATGCTGTGAGTTCACCAGCAGCATTATAGTTTGTTTTCTGTGAAAACAGTGACTGGTTTCAGATGCTCCCCACCAGCTTGGTGCAGATGCAGTGTCTCAAAACACTGATGTCTGTGTCCTTGGGTGTGTCACCTCTAGTCCAGCTTGTTCCCTGGTACTAGATAATCAGATGACTCATGAGGGAGAGCTGATTTTTCAGCTAGACAGGGCTGGGATACCTTGCCACGGACTGGACCATCCTATACTTGCATAGGATGCTCCAGCTGCTTGCTTGGAGTCACAGTGACTCAGTCAGTGTGTCTGATGGTGCAGGAGAGCCAGCAGCCTCATTGCCACAGTGTGACCCCATAGATGTGGCTGTCCACAGGGAACCTTGGGATGTAAGAATTTGGGTACGTAGAGGGCAAGGGCAGGGGGTCAGGGAAGGTTAAGATGTGAGCAGTCAGGGAATGGGTGGGGATGGGAGGAGGCCAGGACAAGGGTGATGATGTGCAGCCCGACTGACCAATGTTCAGCCTCAGAAAATATACAGGGAGCTGGAGCTGGCAGACCTTGCCCAGCCACAGGAAATGCAGGTCAGGTGAATTGGTTAGACCTGGTGAAAGAGGGGCATTAGGGAAAACCTAATGCCTCTAAGGACAAGAGTTGGCTAAAGGTGCTGCTGGGACATGTGGAAAAAGGGCCAGGCCCTGTCCCACCCTGCATGGCCCTGGTGCACCAGCCTGGACACAGGTATTCTGAATCTGCAGCTGGGTGGGGCAGGCAGCTGCAGACATGGACATGGTAGCTGCCCTCAGCACTGTCATGGCAGGGGGACATGGAGAGCTCTTGGGGACACATTGCAGCAGGACTGGGAGTGAAGCAGCAGCATATGCTGCTGATCCCCATGGCTGCTTCTCCCTTTCTGTGGGTCTCTGCTGGGCTTGTTTAGCTGACTTACTTGGAAGGCTTCCTTCAGGACTGGGATGTGGCCTGGTGAAGGAGACAATGCTGAGGTCAATCACCACAGCCAGGAGCAGACAGTGACAACTCAGTCACATTCTTTGGATTAAGGTGCCAGGGAGTACTTGTTGGGTTTGCTGTCTGCATCTGTGCTATTAAATCCAGCTGGCATTTGAAGGTCAAGAAAAAAAAATAAACCTGGAAGTGCCCCACAAGTATAGGTATTTACACAGAGGAAATAACATTAGAAAGTGCCTGCAAATGGTCTGAGTGGCAAAATGTTCACAAGAATGAGCAGAGGTTTAAGATGGGCTGAAATTAAGAGCTTGTTCCTCTCACACTTGAAACAGCTCTCCAAATGTAAAGGAGTGCCTGTATATTATGTATTTGTCAGCAATAAGACCAAAATCTTTACCTTCCTGTTGAACAAGGAGTCAAAATTTTCTACTTTTCCAAGCTTTAACCTCCTTGCCAGAGACATGCTGGGTCACCACCATCACATTCTGTGCAAGCACCTAAGCTTCAGGAGCATCTTCTCTTCCCAGGAGCCTTTGAGGGTGTAAAATCCCTAAAGGTCTTTACTTTTTATTCTTTTTTTCTTCTGTTTGGTTCTGTGGTTGTTTTTTTTTTTTTTGGTTTTTTTTTTTGTTTTGTTTTGTTTTGTTTGGTTTTGGTTTTGTTTGTTTGTTTTTTTGTTGTGTAGAGGCTTATTTTGCAGTTATGGGCTGTGACTTTCAGTGTGGCTGTGCCCTGGATTGCCCAGTGCTGGGGGGAGGTTTTCTACATGAATTACTCTATATAAATAAACCCATGACAACAATGATGAAAAATGCAGGCTTTTGCTGTAAAAGTGCATCAGCTGCTACTTATTCTTAAAGAATCCTTTCACCAAATCATCACAAATCACAGTAAAGAGGAAGGAATTATGTAGTCTGACAATAGTATTTTTTTTAGACAGACAAAAAGATGTTGAGTAGAGAAAAGCAGTAACTATACAGGATTCTAAAAGTCTGTTGAGCAATTGCCCACTGGAAAGAATAGCTTTAGAGCTTATGCACAGAAGTTTTAACTCTTGGCTGCCCTTTAAACTAAGATAGTGTATTTGGTATCACTCTGGCTTCTTTTGCCTTTTTCTAGGATGCTGAAGATCTGCTTTTATCCTCCCATGATGTACATTGGCACAGGCTGCTTCATGGCACTGTGGTGCCCTAGAGCCAGAGGAGGGAACTGAGGATATGAGGGTGTTAGGCTGAGGCTAGAAATAAAGGTTGTGTTGGTAGCTTGGGATGTTAGGTCTGGAGCAGGATCCTGGTGCAAAGTAAAATATGCAGCATGCAAAGAGGGTCTTCATGACTGCTGGTTGGGAAAGGGCCTCAGCCAGGGTCCTCTTGTCGAAAGGTCTGGCATCTGGGAAGCAGCTAGGTAAGGGTTTGGTGGTATCTATGGCTGTCTGTGCATGTAGCACATGGTTATCTTTCACTGCTGAGGGCTGAGACAACTTTAGGGTACTTGGCAAGAGATGTTTATGCCTTGCCTGGATCCAGCATCCTTCATCAGCCCTATCTTAACACCTGGAGGATGCTGTCACATGGCACAACTCCTCTGTTCAAGTGCTGCAAGATTTACTGGCTCTCCAGCTGCTGCTAATAACGATGCATTTGTCATATGCTGTTTAGTTAGCACAGAGCATGACTCACAGTGAAGAGAAGTGAGGTACATGTCAGTTGATTATACCAACATTGTCACTGCAAACATAAAATAGGTTCATGTTTCAGCCATGCAATACCACAGTCGCTGTTACTTCAGCCTGTGGCTGAATGAACACAGGGAGAGCAAGGCTGCCTTTTCCCTGCAGGGCACAAAGAGCAATGGATTACCTGACCTTGGAGGGATGGATTTCTTTTTTCTCCTCTAGACCTGACACCTGCCTGACATTTGATACCTGTTATCTCAGGAGGACAAACAAAAAGCTCATTGCCTGCCTTGCAGAAGCAAAGCCTGCCATCATCTTCCTTGATGTGTGTTGGCAGGGCTCTACCTGGCTGGATTAGCTTGTTTAATTTGCTCCCTGTGTGATATCACTTTCAAAGTGATAACCACATGAAAATGACTGGGCTTTGGTTAATACCAAGGGCTCCTTATTCTGACATGTTGATTTGGGATACAGCTGCTCTGAGGGGTGCACATCAAGCCCCTGTTAGCTATTTGGCTTGCTGCTGGTCACAGATGTGGTCAGAGATGGTCCCTGACCGATGCTCTTCAGGCAAAAATGAGCAAACGTTGCATCCCTTTGCTGCAGAGATGGTGGGATGAGCCAAGTGCCCTGATATCACATGGCAGATCTGTGGCAGCTGTCTCCTGAATCCCAGATGGACCCATGGTTATTTTCTGTCCAGGCACCTGGCATGCCAAGTGACGTGGGTGTCTTGTGGCTTGACTTTGACTTGTCACTGTGCACAGAGCCCTGCAGTCTTCCTTCTCATTGCTTACAGCACCCAGGTCAGGCCTCCTGCCTGTGCCTCTTTCCCTTTCCCGGTCAGCTATGAGAGAAAAACGCCTTGGCTCAACAGCTGAGGAGCCAAGTTCCTGGTGGTCTTTGTGCTGGGATGTGTCAATTCAATGCTATTAAAAAAACTCCCTAAAATGTTCAGGTGAGACCTGTGTTGATGAGCTTTGCATTGCTGATGACTGGTGCATTAGCTGGTGCCTGCACTTTTGCCTGCACCTGAAAATCCTTTGGTTTTGCATAGAGGATGACTTTGCATAAGAAGAAAAAGTAACAAGGCTGCTGCCAACCTGTGAGTTTCAAATGGCTTTAGGAAATATTGCCTTCTAAAATGACAGACGAATGCTGTGGGTAAACTGGCAATATTTCAAAAAGGTGTCTGAGTGAAAGACTTAAATGTTTTTCAAAGTATTTAGTGGTGCTATCTTCTCTTATATCTCACTATACTGTATACTCACTATCACTGTAGTACTGAAGACATAATACTAAACTAGTGGAGGCTAAATATTGTCTTTTCAAGGAATTAGTAGGCTCTGGTGAGGCTGTACCTTGAGTATTGTGCTCAGTTTTGGGCCCCTCACTACAGGAAAGGCTTTGAGGGACTGGAGAGAGTTCAGAGAAGGGCAATGGAGCTGGGGAAGGGTCTTGAACACAAGTTCTGTGAGGAACAGCTGAGGGAGCTGGCGGTGTTTAGCCTGGAGAAAAGAAAACTTGGGAGGACCTTATCACTCTCTACAACTGCCTGAAAGGAGCTTACAGGCAGTTGGGGGTTAATTTCTTCTCCCAGGTAACGAGCAATAGGACAAGAGGAAACAGTGTCAAGCTGTGCCAGGGGACATTTAGATTGGATTTTGGGAAAAATTTCATCATGGAAAGTTGTGTTACCATCCCTGGAGGTTTTTAAAAGATGTGTAGATCTGGCACTTGGGGACACAGTTTAGTGGTAGCTTGGTAGTGCTGGGTCAATGGTTGGACTTGATGATCTTAGAGGTCTTTTCCAGCTTAAATTATTCTATGATTCTCATTCAAATCCTGCCCTCTGTCTTAGTCCTGATACTGCAGCTACTTATCTCACTACAATTAATCCCTGTTTTAGCTCTGTGTTGCATGGTTGGAGACTTCTGAGATGTGTCACCACCTTGGGGAGAAATAAGGAGTGACTTTACTGGATGCCCATTGTAGTACTCCATGTGTGCTACCTTCTTTCTTGGCTGGTATGTACAAAGCAGATCAGTGCTTGCTTTCTGTCTCTTATGAAAAGGGTAGTGTGCTGAAGTTATTTTTCTCATTATTTAGCTTCATTGAAGACCTTATAAGCTATGCTGGTGTTGATTTGGTTACACAAAGAATATCAGAGAGCCTTTGTTAACTGCCCACTCCAGCTTTTCCCTCTGAGGGGGCAGCTCTTGGGTGTTGCTTGGCCCAGCTTTGGATCAGGTTCCTGCCATGCTGCTGTGTCCTGGACAGAGGTGTAGAGCTCTTGCCCAGGGTCCTCCAAATCAGAAGCACCTGTAGCCAAGGGGTTTTGCTTGTGGGCCACCCAGGGAGGCTGAGCTGCCCATCCTCTCATGGGGGTGCATGGACAAAGTCATAGGTCAGCTCCTTGTTTTGGGACTTGAGGTCCTGCCACTAGCAATTAGGGAGCTCAGCAGGTAGTGCTGGGATGTGACGTTTGGCCTTTGTGCTGTGGTGCTAGCAGGATGCCTGATGTTTTGGGCCAATGTTCTCTGCATGTTGTGGTGGTGCTGGCTAAAACTGAGCCCAGCCTGAATAGTCCAAATACCGTAGCATGCTGCAGAAACTTGAAAAATGACATGTGCAAAACAGTGGCCAAACTGGGAAGTTAGACTTTGCTTTTGGCAGGCAAAGAGAGCAATGAGACAAAGCACAGAAATGAGCTTTTAAAGAATTTTGTAAGCAAGACTGGCTTGAGTAACCAGTTTTGCCAGGGAGGATCCTTTTATGTGTTTCTACTTGGAATATTAAATAATCTGAGTTTAGGATGAAATTGCTTGCTTCTCTGCATCATGTTCTGTTTTGGTCCTTTTAATGCCATCAGGAGTGGGAGAAGGGAAGGGAGAAGGGAAAAGCTTTATCATAAGTTCTTTATTTAGGCTGTCTGATCTCCTCCACAGAGATGGGCTGGGACTGTCCTGACTGCTGGTCTGTGCCCATGTAATGACTTGCTGAAGGATGTCACAGACAAGTTCTGTTCATAGCTGCCTTGGGGCTGCTAAATCCCACCCCTGAGGACTGCCCAAATGGAAAGAATTACCAGTGAGTAGGTGGCTGACAGCCTTCTCTTGCTTCTAATTCTCTTGTCAGTGCTTAACAGTGAGCCAGAGGAAGATGCAACCCGTCCCTCTCTTCTAAGAAGAAGAGGGTTTGTCATTTATGCTGCATTTTTTGTCTTTCATGTGGAAGAATTTTGGATATATTCTTTCAAAAAGCTTTCTTTCTAAGCCTCAATCAGGCACAAAGCTAAGTTTCTGGAGAGAAGTAATGGATGGGAGGGTTGGAGGGGATGTGCACTTAGGATTGACAGAATTTCCTGGACCCTGGTGCTGGCTGGCTGGATAATTGTGTTTGGTGATGGCACATTTCTTTCTTGGAAGTTGTGATTTTCATGTGCTTTCTTTTCCAACATGCTTCCAGTTATCATTATTCATAGGTAGCATGTGCAAACTCCACGACAGATTTTGTTTAATTTCAGGCATATGGCTAAATGCTTGTACTTTGTCATTGCCATAGCCTATTGACCACCAGTTCTTTCACAACTAATTTTTTTTTCTCTACCATGTAAGAGATTTGGAGCAGGGGCCTACTATTTTTCACCGGTCATAGAGGAACTTTCTGAATTTTCATATCCAATATAAATTAAACCATGCTCATGCAAAACATGGCTAAACACAGTCGTGCAGAGGAAGAAGGGGTGAAAACCACCCACTTCTCTAGTAGAGAATTTGCAGTCCCTATAAGTAAACTCCAATGAAAAGGAAACTGAGCTGTGTGAAAAGCCATGAGTGGGATGGGGCATAAACCATTCAGTCTGTTATAATCCTAGTCCTTTACTTGAGCCAATTGACAGGTCAAACCTGCTCAAGAACAAAACAAACAAAATGAAGACAAAAAGAAGAAAAATGTCTGTTGTCCATCCAGCTGCCCCAACAGCTCTTAGATGCTGTAAAACCTGCCAAAATCTACCCAAAGACATAATATAGCACCTTTTAGTAGCTAGAGAAAGCTGTAGAGGGACTTTTTACAAGTGTAGGTAGGAATAGGACAAGGGACAATGGCTTTAAACTGAAAGGCAGTGGGTTTAGATTAGGTATTGGGAAAAAATTCTTGACTGTCAGGGTGGTGAGGCACTGGAACAGATTGACCAGAGGAGCTGTGGATGTCCCATCCCTGGAAGTATTCAAGATTAGGCTGGATGGGGCTTTGAGCAGCCTGGTCCAGTGGAAGGTGTCCCTGGACTTGCACATCTTTCTTGGTGTAGTTGCCTTGTCACTAGACAGTCTTTAGGGTCCTTTTCAACCCAAACCGTTCTTCATTTTATGCTGGGGATTGTACCTGGGATCTGTTGGTGTTAAAAATGAAACAACCACAAACAACACTGAAAAAAAATCAAAACTAAAAAACCCCTTTTTTTTCTTAATCAAAAGTGTATTCCTTCCTTTCATTGTTGTCTTTTGTGTGGCCAGGCCAAGAACTACTCCATGACTCATGCCTGCTCCATTGGGATATGTGATGTCTGTCAAAGGTACCGTGACAAGGCATGGGACCGTGGTGGTGTGATAAGCGACGTGGTGACCTCTGATCTCTTATGTAGGTCCCAGTTGTAATGCAGCATTAAAAGCTCCTTCATGGGAGTCCTGGACTGGCTACAAACCCTTCTGGGGCATTGAAGAGCCTGATCAAAGGAAGAATCTGACCGTAATATGCGTTACTGTGGGGAAAAGTTATGAGACAAAATTAGTGCTAGAGTTAGGCATCCTACAAGAGTTTCACAAATTCAAATGACCATCTTCCCACTCTGCAGGCTCTCTTTAGCTCGTGATCACAGGCGTAGTAGGTGAGAGATGCTGTATTTATAGCTTGAAAGTTGATTACTTGGGGATGTGCGTCACAAATGGCACATCAGCTAAAAGATTTGTGTTCTTAAGCTGAAAATGTAAATACTTTAATAAAAGGGAAATAAAAAGAAGTGCATAGATGTTGCCAGCATTTTGTACCCACTCTGTCTGAGTGTTTTCACTCATTTGCTGGGGCTTTGCAACAAGCAGGCAATCGTGAGCTTGAAGACTGCTGAAGTCACTGGTGTGTTACCCATACTCCTTCTCTCCCAGACTTGCTCTTCAATCCTGTTCTTTCATCTCAAAGGGAAAATAAAGTAGGTAATCAGAGGCTGAAGAAGGTGCTTAAAAAATTCCACAATGACGGGGTTGTAGCTGTAGCAGGCAGCTTCAAAGGGAAGCTTTGGGTCTCTCATCCAGCATGTGACACCAACCCTGCCCAGCCAGGCAGGAGAGGGATCATGAAGCCACCTCACTGCTTCTGGGCTGATAAGCTTAGGAGAGCAGTTGGTGTTCTTGCAAAATGTCTGGGATCTCTGTACAGGCAGCAGTGTTGGGACTGGTGGTGACTTGGCTGTCAAGACCTTGAGGTTCCTTTTGGCACAGCATTTTCTTCACCCTGCTGTAGCCAGCCCTGTGGTCCATGTGGCCATCATGGCCATGCTCCCAGCAGAGCTGCCAGGATAGCTCACCACATATTTTGCCAGGGGCATGCCTGGCAGAGCATGGTCGTGAGGGAAACCCCCAGCCCTCCTTCTCCTATAGAGCTCATCTCCTATATGTCACTCTGTCACTTTGCCTTTTCTAAAAGTAGTACAAATATGTTTCTTTTTATACTGACTGTAGTCTGTATAAAAAGAAAAACAGACAATGGAAAATACTGTGAATGCAGGGTCTGTAATCTTACACATCTTTTGCATTTGTGAGAGTATCTGTGAAAGTACCCATCCTACAGTGAGTCAAACACTGCCCTCTCCTCCTGGGCAGCTCCTTACTGGGCAGCAGGTTTTCACTGGGAGGTGTTTCTTGGACACAGATGTGCCTCAATTAAGTTCCTCTCACAAGGTCTTCTCAGGCTACTTTCTTCTCAAAACACATGAACTAAGTGAAAAGCCTCCAACCTTTCTCTTCTATTACAGGGAAGAAAGGGGAAAGAATAGATCCCCTGCAGAAATTGTGGATTCTGGAACCATATGATATGGCAGCACTCATGTTTCCTTAACTGTTGTTCCCATGCTACTCTTATGCAAGTGTGACTGCTCTTGAAGGCAGAAGACCACGTATTTATGGCAGTGCCATCATATTTAAAAATAGTGGTGTAAAATTGTGTATTGGATTTGAGAGCTCAGGTTTATTCTCTTCTTATATAGCTTTTTGCTTTTTCTGATTTCATGGATTGTATAGCAAATTTAGTTTGACTCCCTAGTAAATATAAGTAAGCCTGTAGGAATTGTACTGTTTGATTGTGTTGACTATATTTTAGAGAGATTTTTAAAAATAATGTGCTTTAGCCTAATGTGGTTTCTGCTGACATCAGCAGCAGAAGGCCTCTCTGGATTTCAGCCGTAGAGGGGAAGGGACAATTCTGCTTTTGCAAATCCAGTCCTTAAAACATCAATGTAGAGTAAATATCCAGAAATATTCTTAAACTAATGCTTTCCCTATGTTTGTGTCATGAGCAGTGCTGTAGCTTACTTGCAAGAACTTGTGGAAAAGTGCTCTTCTTCTCCAGCCTTAAGTGTTGTGGGTCTCTCTTCCTTTCTTTTCTCCCCCACCTTAACCCATACCTTGTTCTTTAAGTCACATTCGGGTTTTTTCTCACCACACAGCTGCCATACTGGTTGAATGACTTTTGTTTTTCATATTTGCTCTGATGTTTTCACTGAGGGGTTGAGCAGCTGACACCTCATATGTGGCACTGCTTTGCCAGTATTGCTCAATAAATGCAAATGAGGCTCAGAGGTCAAAGTGAAGCAAGGTTCTTGTGGCTTAAATCAATAGAACTTGGGAGGTATGCGGCATGTGTCATAACTCTTCAGGGTCCTTTATTTCTCCTTTGTGAATTTCGGAGCAATTAGAGGAAATCCCTAAATATATTTCTAGCATTTCTTCTCAGGTTTAGCAAATACCACTTTAGACACAACACTGCAGATCTGGGCCACAGGTTTTAAAAGGGAGTGGGTGTAGATTTGTATATTTCTGAGTTAAGTCTAATGTATTTTTTTGTTTTATCCTGCAGAAGTATCTGTGCTGGCTACCAAGCCCAGCATTTGGTTTCTGACAACAGCAATAGGAGAGGTTGCTTAGGGAGAATGTTTGGCTGCTGCTCACATTCCCAGCTCTTATACCCTTCCAAGGGTCACAACTGCTGGGTTAGAGCTGTTGAGCCTATTAATCCCTTTAGGACCTAATACCCTTGACTCTGTGAAACAGGCCTCAGGTACCTGGGCGCTACAGACATCATTTTGCACAGTCATGCATTGAGTGGCTGGTTTGAAGCTCTCTGATGTAGAAGCCATGTTTTTGCATTCAAAGCTCACATCTTACGTGAAGTGTAGCCGCACAGCAAGTGCTCTTGGTGTTAACAGTCCACTTCTTTTTCACACAGTGGGTTGCTGAGAAGTCCTCCTGCTGGTCTTTCGAGGGAAATGGAAGAGATTAAAGTTTAAGTATTTAAAAAAACCCACAGTCTTGGAATATATGAGAGGTGGCAATGTTATTGCAGAGCATGGATTCAGCTTATGTGAAGGAGTGATGAGCTAGTGCTCTTACTTTCTGGTCAGGGAGGTGACAGGGAGTGAGACAAGTGTTATTTGAAAACACTTGTGAAGAGGGAACTGGCATAGCTCCTGTTTCATATTGCCTGATGAATGAAACTATTTACAAATATTTGTCTCCCTTCTGCCATATTCCCACCTTCTGCACATGTTTGTGGGGTTCTTCCCTCCTCTACAAAGATGGTCCAAACCAGCTCTGGTAGCAACACTGCTTAAAATACTGGTTGAGGTACTTGGGGGAGCAGAGGGCTGCAGTTTTCCATCCAGCACAAAGTTTTATGTGAACAAACAGTATGTTTCGTGAAGAAGCATTTGCTCAGTACTTGAGTCCTGGCTGCTCCTCGTGGTCCCAGGACTTGAGCACTGGATCAGTGCTCCCAGGTGGGCAGAGCTGAGGTATGAGACTCAAGTTTAAAGCAGAAAAAACCTTACATGCATCTTGGGCTTTGTTAAAGACTCTGAGGAGTTCTAAGAGGAGGTTAAGATGTGTGCACAAATACAGCTGTGTTAAGTATTTTTCTTGTCATATCAAAAGGAATTAGAAATTGTAGTGTGTAGTTTTTGTAATTCTTAGATAATTGTTTCTTTAATCTTTTTGTTTCAGGCCTGCTTGGAAAGTCCATTTTAGGGTCCTTTTGCCTTTGACTGATTTTTGGATTTACTTTCTAATGCTCTCTCAGTGAAATGGGAACTAGAGCATTCATGAGATCCATGAATGTGTTGGTGGCCCCATTGTGCACTCGTACATAAATGTGTAGTGGAAGGCCACCAGAAGCTCCAAAAGCTAATATTTGAAACACATGACCCTGGAAATTCTACTACCCTTTGCCATCTGAGAATGAGCAGTGATACCAGCATATGCAGGTCTGTGACAAAATTGTGGTTAGCCATGGTTATCCTGACCCTCATTTTCATTTGGAGAAGGATTATTTTGCAAATTGGCAGCCTTACTGCTTGTGACAATTCATTCCATGGGGTCTTTCTTGGGCTCTTACACCCTGAACAATCACCATCTAAGTGAGTCCCACTCACATTAGTCTAAGTGGAGTAGAGGAGGGTTTCTCATCAGTACTCCTTTGCAGATTGTTTTCTGCTCCAGGTTATCAAGTGGTAAAAGGGAGGAAATATGCTAATAGGGAATAGAGAAAGGAAGAGGAAAAAGAGTTCCACAATACCTTATAAAATCAATTTTTCTGCCCCAGAGAATACACTTTAGCTGGAAGCAATGATGAGGGATTAGAGATTCGTGGCCTGGTCTGATCCTTATGCCACCCCCTAGGTGATACAGTTATGTGTGTCAAAACACATGCCTGATTAGCATCTCTCTTCAGGCTTGGAAAATTCAGAATGATTCTGACAAGGATTTTTTCTGAAAATAAAAAGTTAGTTGCTGTTTTTTCCCCTGAATCTTGAGATACTGGTAGGCTTGACACTAAGCATGACTGAAAAATAGACTGATTTATAACTCTAAGTATTATCACGCCAGCTACACTGGAATACAATACAAGACTAACTGACACCACTTTCAGGAATCTTAATGAGCAGGCACAAGCAGAAGGGCAAACAGAAACAAATAGTGTAGGATTTCTCATTCTGGAAACAAGCATCATCACTTGCTGATGGTCCACAGTGTTGGCTGAGCTTCTTGAACTGGCTCAGTTCCTTGCCACAAGCTGCTAAATTACATTCAAAACAGATTAAAAAGATGTTGGAGATATTCCTTATGCTAGTTTCCATATAAGCAATGGCTGTTCCAGTTTGCTGGGGAGAAGATGCAGATGGTACAGAGACTGATAGAGGGGCAGGAGATGGAGCTCTGGAGAAAAGTGATCCTTTTTCACAGAGGACCAGGACTTCAAAATTTGTTGTAGATCCTTATGGCTGGAACACTCTAAATTGAAATTAAAGTCATAACTTTTTACATTTCTCATGCAGGAAGGCAGGGATGAAGATGCCTCTAAGACCTGTGGTTTCCATTTCCACAATATTGTGCCTGGTTTCTTTTACAACTTTGTTGGAATCAAGCTGTTTTTCCAAAACATTTCAGTTACAGAAACTCTATATTTGAGTTCAAAATTCTTTTCCTGGCTAGTACTGGTGAATTATGCTAAGGATTTTTCAGCTACACTGAGCAGCGTGCATTACCTTTTTAGTGTGCCCCAATGAAACAAAGAATGTTTTTTGCAGTCATTTGCAAAGTAATGAACACAGAGAAATGCAGACAAACCTTACAGAATGACTAGTGATATTGTGGAAAGTAGTAACCCTTAAAAGGATTTAAGGGTAAGTGAACACGAGCTCCAATCTGGTAATGTGGCAGAAAGCCAATGAAGCTCTTGAGCATATAGACAGGGAAATTAAAGAGTAAATAGCAGTGATTTATGATCATAGAATGGTTTGAGATGTAAAGGATTTTAAAGATCACCCAGTTCCAACCCT
The DNA here is from genome assembly GCA_034509185.1 of Euphonia xanthogaster. NCBI lineage: Eukaryota > Metazoa > Chordata > Aves > Passeriformes > Fringillidae > Euphonia > Euphonia xanthogaster. The sequence goes on from JAYDZK010000169.1 coordinate 17,884,453, forward strand.
CTGCCATTGGCAGAGACATCTTCCCCTAGATGGGGTTGCTCAGAGCCCCATCCAAGCTGGCCTTGAACTCTTCCAGGAATGGGACTTCCACAGCTTCTCTGGACAACTTGACACCTTCACAGTCAAGAATTTCCTCCTAGTATCTCACCTGAACCTTCCCTCTTACAATTTAAAGGCATTCCCCCTTATCCTATCACTATCTCCCCTTATAAGTCCCTCTACAGGTTTCTTGTTGTCTCCTTCAGGTACTGGGAGGTGCTCTAAGGTCTCCCTGAAGCCTTCTCTGCTCCAGGCTGAGC
>JAYDZK010000169.1:17885419-17897002 GCA_034509185.1 Euphonia xanthogaster
TCCCCTCCCCTCCCCTCCCCTCCCCTCCCCTCTCCCAATGCTGTAGCTCCATAATACAAAGTCACCACATTTCTCAGGCACAAATTGCCCTTAGCAAAGCTGTGTTGGCTGTCACTAAACACTTACTTATTTTGAATGTGCCTTAGGAGTTTCCAGGTGGATCTGCTCCATGAGCTTGCTGGGCACTGAGGTTAGACTGGCCTGTAATTCCCTAGGTCTTCATTTTTTTCCTATTTTAAAAAGGGAGTTATATTTCTTTTCTTGTCAGTGGGAACTTCACTGGGCTGTTGCGACTTCTCAACTATGATCAGTAGTGGCTTAGCCACTTCATTTGCCAGTTCCTGCAAGATCCACAGATTTGTCTCATTAGCCTCCATGGACTCACGTTCCTTCCTCCATTCCTCTTAAGGTCCTTTAGATGTTCTTGAATCCGATCTTCTCCAATGGGTTACTTTTTGTTCTTGCAGTCCCCACCTTTGCCTTCTGTGACTTGGCTGGTGTGGCTGGAGCACTTGCTGGTGAAGGCTGAGGCAGGAAAAGTTGTTACCTCAGCCCTCTCCATATCCCAGATAACCAGGTCTCCTTTTTTCTTCTGGAGATGGCTTTCATTTCCCCTAGACTTCATTTTATCACAGATGTACCTGGAGAAGTTGTTCTTGTTGCCTTTGAGATCCCTGGCCAGATTTGATTTTATAAGGGCTTTAGCTTTCCTAATCTAATTGCTCAGACAATTTCTCTGTATTTCTCCCAAGCTGCCCCTCCTAGCTTCCACCCTCTATAGGCTTCATTTTGCATTTGAATTTGTCCAGGAACTCCTCATTCATCTACACTCCTACTGGTTTTCTCTGACTTCTTCTTTTTTGGGCTCCTCCTGAGCTTGGAGGAAGTGATCCTTGAATATCAACATACTTTTCATCCAACCCCTCTTCCATCATGGGGTTTACCCCAAGGTTCTTTACCAAGAGAGTCCCTGGTGAGGCCACAATCTGCTGTCCTGAAGTCTGAGTCCTACTTGCTGTGCACTATTCCTGCTGCCTTAAGGATCTTCAACTCCACCATTTCATGGACACTGCAGCCAAAACTGCCTGGCAGGAAGGGTCACTTCCAAATCATTGGAATCATACCTTGTTTTTGTGTAGCCTCAGTACACACCAGACATGCTTTTGCTGGTGAGTCTCCACAGTCTGATGACCTGCTTTCATCACTGCTGGTTAGATGGCAGGCAGCAAGACAGTCAAGGGTAGACAGCAATGGGTGATGGAGACTTACCTACCATGACCTTAAGACCTGCAAATGATGTACTGAAAAGAGTCAGGGTAAGTGCTTCTGCCTCTTGGGAAAAGGACAGAGATGGCATTGTTTTATGCCTCTTGAAAACTTACCAGTGAGTTTTATTAACACCAGTCTCACAATGAGATCAATAAATCAATCAATTTACATATTTGCAGCATATTTGCCAGAAGTGCCTTAAAGCACTTTCCAAAAATACAGATGATCCTGTGAAATCTTTACATAAACAAGGCGGCTGGCGAGGGGAGAATCAATGCAACTTTTATGTATGTATTGATATTTCATACTATGCATTATCTGTAAATGGGTAGACAGATTTTATATTGTATGTATGACCTTATAAAAATAATGTAGCTGTGATGCAGCCTTCTACTTGCCCTTTCTTTTCCACCTGCTGAAAGCTCATTGTGTAATTGCTGAACTGCACATATCACACTTCCTTCTGGCTGGGGAAAGCAGTGGAACTCTTACCTCTTAAATGTCCTAATAATGATGCAGTAAAACAACATTTAAGTCTTTAAAAATGCTCATCAAATGGGTAGACTGAAGTCTCAGAGAATATGCAAAAGAAAACTTTATATTCAAATTATCTGTAGAGTGGTACCACGGTGGGTCTTTAACCAAGGCAACAGTATTCAGGAAAATAAGCCAACTGGGACTTGAATTAATTCAGATTTGTAAAAAATAGTGGACTCTCATACAGGAGTAGAACGAGAAACTAAAGGAAGAGCATTGGATTCAGGCACAGGATAATCCTGTTTCTTGTGGGTAATATCTATCATTGTGCTTTTCTAGATTCCTGAAAGAGGCAGATGATAATTGAGCTGTCTATAATAGTAACAGGGAGATGAACAATAAATTCTATGCTCAGTCAAGCATGGCTCAGTTTCTGCCCTAATTTCATTTTTAGCAATTGCTAGACAGTAAAGATTGAATTTCAGACAAGCAGAGGTAGGACCTGGATTGCATCAAGAATTATGTGTTAGTCATGAGAATTACAGTGTGATCTTTAATTAGAGCAACAGAAAATAGCCTTGTGAAGTAAAGGAGAGGCCGAGAAGTAAATAAACAAGACCTGAGAGGGATCTCCCTGTGTCAAAAGAAAAGGAAAATAGCAATTTTCCTTTCTGGTAAGCATATTTTTAGGCTTTTCTGGTGAACTTGGCAGTGTTAGCTTTATGGTTGGAATCGGTGATATCAGAGGTCTTTTCCAGCCTAAATGATTCCATGATTTTGTTCTGCAAAATGCTGCCTCAAATAGGAAGGAACAAATAGGAGGGCTCTCTTATATCCAGATGTCTTTGGATTGCCTGCCTCCTCCTTGGGGTGGATGGCCCTGACCTTTCCAGGTAGGTGAACATGGATTTGTTCCCTATCCTTAGAGGCATCAACTCCATTTTCTTGGGAGTACCTCTGTGGCCTGCTCTTGCACCTGGCCAGGTGCCCTGTTGATTGTGGGCCAGATCCTCACCCCTGGACTTGACTTTCCAGCTTGACCTCAGAACAACCTTGTTACTCTGGATTGACTTGGTGGTCTGGACTCTCTGCAGACCCTGGTTGCAACTCCTGCGTGGTCGTTCTCAGGGCTGGAGGGCCAGGCATGTTGTTCTGTTGGCCTCAGAGGATGCATGGCTCACTCTGTGTACAGGATCCTCCGGCACCATGCCATGGACAACAGTGACAATGCATTGGGACATGCCAGACTCACTGTGAAATCATCAGCTCTGCCAACACTTGTGCTCGCACAGCTCAGCACAGGCTGCCCCCAGAGATCCATTCTAATTTATCTGTCCCTCTCCAAAACTCCTCCCTCTTCTAAAGTGAAACGTTTTGGTGGGATCTAGTTCAGGCCTGCAGAATCACTGTTAAGTTCACTTTCATCAAAGGCCAGATAGGCCAAAAACCTTAACTTTGAGTTAATCAGTCTTTGAGTGCATAATCACACATTTGTGTTGCCAGCATGCCTCTCCAAAATTGAAGGTTGACCTGGCACAATGACCTTCTCCCGTGTACCTTTGTAATGGGAAAGAATGCACTCAGTTGTGGAGTTGCAAGTTGGTGGTTTTTGGGGTGTTGTTTTTTTTAAGTAGAAAGGACTACAAAAACATCATCCTTTCTTACTTATAGAAACTTGTAAATAGATTTTTGACAACTTTTGCCTTGGAATGGTCCTGGAGTTGGCAGTCTGATATGGATGCTGTTGTAATGGGTATCTGCTATGGACCTCCTATTAGGAAGAAGTAACAGATGAGGCCTTCAGACAAATGAAAGAAGCCTCATGTTCGTAGGCCCTTGTCCTCATGAGGGACCCACATGATAGCTGGTGGAATAATACAGCAGGGCACAAGCAACCTGGGAAGCTTCTGGAGTATCCTGATGACATTTCTGGCACAAGTAGTCAAGGAGCCAACAGGAAAAGGTGATTTCCTGGACCTGATACAGACAAGGAAGAACTAGACTGGAACATAAGTCAAAGTCAGCCTTGGCTGCAGAACCCTGAGATGGTGGAGTTCAGACTCTGAGGAGGCGGAGCAGGGCAACAAGTAGCTCTGGACTTTTGGATAGCAGACTTCAGCCTAGGAGAGTTGCTTGGAAGAATCCCATAGGACATGGCCTGAGAGCTGAGGGACCTGGCTGATGTCATTGCAAGGCCATTGATTATCTTTGACTATGTCAAATGGTCATTATGACTAGGAGAGTTTCCGAAAGATCCTTTAGAGCTTCTGTATCAAGAAAGGCAGGAAGGACCTCTGAGAAACTGCAGGCTAATCATCTTCACCTTGATGCCTGGGAAGGTGAAGGAGAAAAACTTCCTGGAATGTATTTCCGAACACATGAAGGGACAAGAAGGTCATTTGGAGTTGTCAGCATGGATTGATTTATAAAGATGAAATTACCCTTGACAAACCGTTTTGCCTTCTACAGGTTATCACTACCTTGGTGGACAAGGGGAAAGCTGTAAATGCTTGGGTTTTTGTTTTTTGGCTTTTTTTTAACTGTGAGGGTACTTAAACATTGGGACAGGTTGCCCAGAAGGGTTATGGGGTCTCCATCCTTCAAGATATTCCAAACCCAACTGGACACGGCCTCAGGCAACCTGCTGTAGCTGGCCCTGCTTGAGCTGGGGACTTGGGCTAGATGATCTCAAGAGGTCTCTTTCAACTTAAGCAATTCTGTGTGAATTTGTTCACCCTGTGTAGATTTTGCAACTGAAAAATGTCTCAATCTATATTGTAACAGTCAGCAGCAACAATGAATTAAATAAAATAGGTTATTTTCTAAAGCTATTATTGAAATTGCATTGAAGTCATTAAAAAATCCCATTGGTTTCAAAGGGCTTTAGCTTAGTTCCAATATTTCTTATTTAAATAACTATCTAAATGGCCTGATTTTCACAAATATAGGGAATGCAGCTGCTCCAGAGGGCTTTGCTTGGCTTTGATCAGACAAGTACAGACAAGTACAACTAATTAGTTGAACTTGTTTAAAATGTTTTTAAAAAGTTTGAAAATTTGGTGGGTTTTTTTTTGTTTGGTTGGGTTTTTTGTTTTGTTTGTTTTTGTTTTGTTTTGTTGTGTTTTTTTTTTCTCCTCACAGCCAACAAACCCAGTAATTCCTGAAGAGGTATAGCTTAAACTTTCCCCAGAGCTCAACCTTTTATATAAAATAACTTCACAGAAGGTATTGCTACAAAATACAACTGTGAGTATGAAAAACCAGCAGCATGGTAGAGAGACTGTTTTGTAATCATAGAAACAGGCCAAGGATTTTGGTGTATCAGGCTTGTAAGGGCAAAATTCTGGGGCAAAGAGGGTTGGAGGGTGTCATCCAACGATGTGTTCCATGTCAGGTATCAAGAAATGGGTATGTCTGGAAACTGGGAAAGAAGCACTGGATCCCTGTTTTTTTACAAGTGACAGCTGTGTGGGAGACTAATTCCAGTGATGGATGGTTTTGCCTTCTACTTAGTCAGTAGGTGCACAATGTGTAAATGATGATGTTTCTGAAAAAGATTGGTAATATAATATTCTAGACTGACTAGAGATCTGAGATTTGTTATTGAAAAACTCAGATGGGAATGCTGAAACTGTTTCCTGAAGACTGGGAAGCTAAGGTGCCAGAGGGAAAGTGATAGTAGTGACATTCTGGTGCAGTGTTCATCAGCTATTCTCATGCTTTATTAAAACCAATGAATTAAATACCCTCAACAATCACAGCAGTTAATAACAGCTTAGGAATGTGAAAATCTCATCCTTAAAGAAGGTCACCTGGGCAGCATTTCCTGTTCTGCTACCAAAATGGGTAATATCTGTGTAAATTATTTCATCTTTTCTACATCTGAAATTATTCATTGCTTAAATGACTATAATAAAAACCAGGCCTTTAGCTCACAGGGATATATTGTTATAAACCATACTGTTGTTTCTACTTAAGAGGTCAACATTTTTCTTATATAAGTACAAGATGTTATTACTTGTTTGTTTTTTTTTTAATACTTTATGGATCTACATTCTATTTCAAATTATTACCACATCTTAAGGTTGATACAGCCAGAGCCTCTTGTGTGGTGTCGATTTCTTCTATGGAAGCATTGGTGAGCATAGGTCCATCTATATTTCTTCCCTATCTGCTGCAGAAAGAATAAAAAAAGCTCTGATTGATGCATATGACTATGGGGAAAGACAAATGGGGAATATCCAGCCTGGTTAAGTGCAAACTGGAAATACCAAACCAGACAGCTAGCTAAGCAGAGAGGCAGATAAAGAAGTTATGGATACCCACAGAAATACACTGAGAAGTACACTTAGCTCCACTGAGGAAAGACACTAAAGAAGTAATGTCCCTCTTTAAGATACCTGAATGTCTAGGCATGAGATAAAGGACAGAAAGATATGTCTCCCCTGCCAACCTTTTTTCATCTCCTAGTGAAAATTCAGGGTGTAAAGATAATTCTAGAATAGATACTTGTGGGTTTCTGCTGTAATAACAAGAAGTGGAAGAAATAACAAATGCTAGAAGAGGAAAAAGTTTGTTCTTTAAATGGTTAAAGCAGATTATGGTGTGACTGGAAGGGACCAGCTAGAAGGGTGGTGAGCAACAGTGAGTGCTTCCTTTTCCCCAGTGACCCGCATCACTAGAGAGCCATGCTGTTATCCTACAGCAGGTAACTCATCCGAAACCCACCCTGAATCCATGTGCAGCAGCACATTGAAAATCCATGTGGTTTGTTGGTGTAGCTTGAGAAGTCACTTCTGAGCCTTCTCAAGAGAAAGCATATTATTCTGTGAAACAATTTGTTCTTGTTGAATGAAAAAAAAACCCCAACAAAATTCCAGCATTCATCATTTTTACCATTGTAAACTCCAAGGAAGCTGTACATGTTTCAAATTTACATGAATGTCAAAGAGGGAAAGATACATTTTTGGCTCAGAGACTTTGAACTTGTTAAGAAGGCGCAGATGCAATGACTGATAAAACTGAAGCCTACGCTTTCTTGCTTTGCTGTGGAAGAGAGGAAGTGGTTTTTCATCTAAAATGCAATACCACAAAGAACTAACTTTTTCCATGCCTGAGTTGTACAGTGTTCTTTGTAGCTAGATTCTTGGCATCTATGAAAATATGACTAATAAAAGGACAGCAGTTGAAGAGATATGTGCAGGATCCAGCTACTACTATGAAGTAACCTTCATCTCAGAATGGGCATTCCTCATCAGAGTGCTTCTAGGTTTCTTAAGATGGAGCGTTGTTCCACCTCTCTACCTGGTTTAGCTGCTGCTGAGGTGCATCTGCAGGTTATGACTACATAAGGGAGCTGTCAATACATTGAGCTGCCAGGAACACCTGAATCCACGGGGTATCTGTGTGCTGCCTTAAATTTCTGTACTTCCATTGCACCCACTCACCCCAATGGAAGAGTTGGTTCTACGTGCTGGGCTCTCTTTTCAGGAGCACTGAGGATGTCTTGTGGGGTGAAGCTCATGGATTTAAGGAAAAAGAGGATGCTGTGCCAGAAGTTTTTTGCTATGATCCTGTACCTGAAGGTAGTAGCTTACACAGGAAAAATTTTCAGGGAGGATGGAATCTCAGATGTGGCCTTCTGATTGGTTTTCTTTCATATAGAAACTAAGCTGTTGAGAGTGGATAGGAGAGAATATGCCACGCAGTTGGGCCCCTTATAGCGTAGAGGTGGGTGATATAGCAAAGTCTTGCAGTTTAGATGAGGCCAAAGGGTAGGTAACATTGAGGTCTTTTATTTAGTTACTGAAAACCTATTAGGTCTAATTTTAATTGTAGTAAGGCCTCATTGCACTAATGAGAAGGGGTAAAAAGGTACCTTTTAATGACAAATTAGTTTCGGTTTTAAAGCACTACTTGAATTCATTCTTCAGTGTTGAAGAGTGAAGAATAATTGCATTGGCTTCTTGATATCACTGCTTGGTATATTCAGACCATCTATGTGCATGTTATCATAACTGAGCAATGGCTGTAGATCTTTAGTGTATGCAGCAGAACTATGGAGCCTGACTTGAGGCTTCCAGAAGACACCAGGTCTAGGATTTTGTCTCTGAACATCATTTTAATTGTCTTCTAATTGATGTTTTGAAAGAGAAAGTTTTGAAAGACGCAAATTGAAACTTTCTGGAGGCAAAAATCCCCTGAAGCCCCATACACTGTTTCTCAGGTTACCGACATGGTTTCTTGTTCTCACACCAGCCTGATGAAATAAGGCATCATAAGAGCTCTTTCCCAGTTTCCCTTGACTACCCCAGCCCTTACAGGGGTCTGGTGATGTTTGGTATTTTGAAGTGGTTTAAGATACCTGATGAAAGATGTTGTAGAAATGCAAGAACTTTGTGTATATTTATTGAGAGATCTTCCCATGCCCCAGCTGCCCATCTAGAATGTAACAAAAAATTATTTTCCCTGGGCAGGGCTGGGAGAGCAGGTAGAATCATATTGCTACAGCTGTCTGTATGATTCAAAGAGCAATAAACCTCTTTAAAAACAGCACAAAACCCCAACCCCACCTCCTCCAGGTGCAAGGTTAGTGTGTCTAGGTGACTTGCCATGCTAGACCTGGGTGGGAATGAAGGGCTGCTGGTGGCTAGATTGCAGCAGCCAGGTGCCTGATCTTGTCCTTAGTGATGTACTGCAGTTTGCTTTGGCTTTGTCTCAATGTTGGAGTGACCCTCACCTGGTGTGGTGGCATCTCTGGGTGTCACTAGCTGGCACAGCAGCCAACCTGCCAAATAATTGGAGTTCTTCCAGATGGGCAAAAATACATGTGGAAGTGCCACATATCTAAGATGTACCATGCTCACTGGCAACAACCCACAGGAATAACCACTCTGGCAGCAGCCTGAGCACGCACATCAGACCTTCATGTACCACAGAATGATCCTGAGGTGATGGGGAAAGGCAAAGCAGTGGGAGACATGTTAATTGTCTGGGTGTCTTTATCAGCCCTCATCCTTCTAATCAAGAGACCCAAGGGTTCCTAAGTATCTGCTGGTATCTGGCTTTCAGGAAGTTGGGGTAGTGGGATGCATAAACTGAGGACTAGGTTTGTTTCCACCAAACAGCCATGGAAAATGTGTGCTCCAAGGGTGTAAGATAGAGCGATTTACATGCAAGAAGTTTCTCATCTCTCTGTTTCCCAGATTTTAGCTGACTGTGTAATAGATAAAAGTGTAAGAAAGAAATCATCCGGCTTGGATTATCTTCTTGCAGGGAAAGCATGAGCGCAGATTTTGGAGATGAGCTACACCCTGCACTATGGTTAACCACATCAACGAGCAAAAAATCCCCTTGCTTATCAGCGAGATCATCATATTTGATAAAAGCATGTTTTGCTAAGCCTGTTTTCTGTTTCAGTTTTTTACAAAGATTGTTGGGTCTTGCATACATTGCTAAAGAAGTCTTGTACTTCTGCTGTTGTTGTCCTTGGCCCTTTCAAACCAGGGTGAAAGGCACAGTATGAACCCAAGAGTGCTGGGGGTGGGCAGCTGCTGGATCATGGTTTCTTCAAAGTGGGCAGCTTTGGGTGCTCTGATAATTTCACTGTTTGCTGGTTTTTGTGTCCTTGATCCTAAATATAATAGTCATTATAAGATCTGACGTGTAATGTGCTGTATGTAGAATGCAGGAATCATTTGCTGTTCTGTGCTGGCAAGCAGCCTTCCCTTAGGATGGAGGGACTGTTATTTAACAGCCATAGAAATACATATGGAAGCTGGAAAAGAAATAAATATGAAACAGGAAGCAAAGCTTTTTCAAGAACTGAAGAGGGAGGACTATTATTTAACACTCAGGGATGCTCTCTATCCCTTGTGATGCTCCCATGGGATCTTCTGAATCTGGGCTAGTTTTTCTCTTCACTTTAACAAAGGCTGGATGGGTTCTGATGCAGTGAGTCCCCAAGAGAGTTGGCAAAGGCTACCCTGGAATGTCAAGGGGGAGATCAAAAGTAGCATTTTTAGTCTTGGTGCCTGATTTCATTCAAGCTGGCACCACACCTGTACAAGGGAAAGAAAATCAGCCAGGCAGCTAAACTCGTACTTCCTTCTGATATAGCAATACATTTTGTTAGGAACAATCAGTCAGTTATAATCCTTATACAACAGCTGCAGTTTCTCCTCTCAGCCTCTCACACTGTGCCATTATAAATAGATTGTCATATTCCTTGCAGCATTAAATTGCTTTCTACATTCCCAGTCCCTGGAAGAACTGATTGACTTGGGAAACCTGCCATTTTGTCAGCCCTCCAGAAAAAGTGATTACTTATTTTTGCATCTGTTGCCAAACCCCTATGTTACCATTAAAAAGTCAGTATTTAACCACAATTACCATAAGGGGGTATTTGCTATGACAGTTGTTTCCAGCTGTGTTATGTTTATCTGTACACAAAAAGTAAATGGGTGGTTCTAATTAGAGGAGGGGGCGTTCCTAGCTATATCTACACTGCTTTGAACACACAATACATTCTTGCTTCTTTAACTAATGCAGAGATTAAGGATTTAGAAGCGCAGCCCACAAAAAAACCCAACCAAAAATCCAAACAGAAATATACCCGTTGTAGGGAGCACAGAAGCAAATAAATGTGAAGTGCCTAAGGGTGGTGCTTTAAGTGGTGTGGTGTGTGGCTTTGAGATGCCAGAAGAATAATAATATTCCCAGCATTTGGCTGTCCTGTGGCCCAGTGCACTGTGCTGTAAGCACGGCAGTGTGCTGGGTACTCCAGAGTGGGGGATGTGTCTCTGTATTTAGCAAGATCTGTTGCCATAATGACCTGATCCTGCTTTGGTGAGTCAGTGAAAACCTCCCCTCTGAGGTGAATATGATACCATAATCCTTTAAAAACCTTCCAAGACAAGACAAAGGTGTCTCATGCTTAGCTTGCAAAACAGGACATTTTGTGCTGTGCAGTTCTTAATGAGGCAATGTCTGCTGCATTTTAATAGAATTCTCTTAGGCTCCAGATTGGAGCTCCTTCAGTGGCTGTTTATGCAATTAACATTGAGTGCTTATTGATTAAAACCCAAACACAGCCTCAGGAGCAGGGACCAGTCCAGCCTGACCAGGCACTAGACTGATGCCCCCTCAGTGCTTGTTTTCTCCCTCTTTCTGTCTAGTCCCATGAACAGTGGATTTTTTACTCCAGAGGGAGAGCTGCAGATCTGTTATTGTTTCTCTTTTGCTCTTCACCAACTCTCTTTCTAATCTGGCTGTTTGGCAATTAAATGCCACATGAGAAACTATGAGGTGAGCTGAGAAAGGAGCTGAGTCTCCCCTTCTAGGCCAGCTGCTATAAAAATTCAGTTAATGCTCAAAGGCTAGGGGAGGAGGGGACATCCCTAAAATATCATTTTCGGGAGTTGATGACCATAGGAGAGAGCCTGCTGGACTCATCTCTCAAGAGAAGTGAAAGATAGAGGAGACATCAAGTTTATAGCTGAGGCTTAGAGTGAGTATTAGGAGGTTCCTCTAGGGCAGCTGTTATCATGCAGAGGCTTTCTGGTGAGCTTGATGAGCTTGTGATCTGACAGGGATCTCATAAATGTATGTTCCTCCAGGGATTAGTGGCAGGTACTGACTCTGGTTTGGGTCATGGAAAGCCATGACACTTGGATGCTTCTCCTCTTCTGAAATGCTTCATTAAAGTGAAACCTAAACCCAGAGACCTCAGAGTGCTTTTTGGAATAGGTAATTATAGTAATTTCATAGTTTTGGATGAGGGAAGGATTTCTAAAGATAGCCATGTCTGCTAGCATCTGCTGTCTGGTCTTCTGTGAG
>JAYDZK010000169.1:17897102-17923264 GCA_034509185.1 Euphonia xanthogaster
GCTCTTCCGATCTTTTCATAGTTTTGGATGAGGGCAGGATTTCTAAAGATAGCCATGTCTGCTATCATCTGCTGTCTGTTCTTCTGTGAGGGGTCCTGTTTGACATGTATTCTAGTATTAGATTATAGACAACAGACTATTTATTGATTGATGGTAGAGGAATATGGGACAGAAATCATTTGTAATTGATGCTCACAGAAAGGTACAGGTATACAAAATTCTATTCCTTTGAACTGAGTAAGAATTTAAAGCTACTAGGCTGTCTGAATACCATTTTACATCTGGTCTGTGGAGTGTTTTAGCAGGCTCAGCCTATTTAGATTGAGCAGATACTTATTTCATGCTAATCAGAATACCTACTGATTAGCACATCTAATGTTTTTCATCTAGCTAATAGGATTCTCTTCACTTGTTCTTTTCCTCCATAAATCCTTCTTATGTCCAATGCTCATTTTTAATATGCAAGTCCTTTCTCCTGAATATGAAGAGCAAGATTAAATAGGATGCTTACAATATCACTTATAAAGAAGTAGCTCTATACTACTGAAAGCGGCTGGCTAGTAAGTACTGTAAAATTAGCATCGTTTTGTACTTTCAACAAGAGCATTAGGGAGCTTCATGCCTTGGTGCACCATCAAATCCAGGTCTGGAATAATATAAATGCAAAGATCCTAGAGTTTTTTTCCCAAAGCAAGGAAGAAATCACAAACCATTACATAGCTACTGTATTTTCCCTGTACTACCTTATTGCTGAGCTGCAGCACCTTATCAGCACTTCCTTCTGTCATTCCCTGTTGCCAGACCTCTACAAAATGCCTGCAAAGCCTACAATGTGAAGTAGGAAAGATGATGCCTGTCTCCAAGTTATGAAGATTGTTTACAATCCAAATATTTGAAGATGCTGCTAGTTATATGGTAACTAGAACCCCCGTAACTCAATGCTTTAATTAAAGGTTTCTCTTGACTGAAGTAGAGATGACAGCTGATTGAAAAGATGTTGCTGCAGCTAGGTTTTATCTACCTCTAAAGCTGATACCAGAAAACATGTAATTCAAAGCAAATATAAATGAAAAAAAAAAAAAAGTTGCTGGCTGGTTGCTGTGCAAATGCAGTCAGCTATGAGTAGTCTGGCATAACAGAAAGAATATCTCTGATAGGGGAAACTGCACTCTCTGAGAAAGCCTCCAGCTTGTATTTTCTTCTGTTTTGTGACTCTATGGTTTTAATCTCTCACAGGACTCTCTGCCCACAGAAAATACCATCTGAACAACTTTCTATGGGCTCTTTGCAGCTTCTTACTTCTTCTGTTGGTTTGGCCAACATTGTTGCTATTGATGCTGGATTTGGAGACTCAATTATTTGTGTAGTAGCAGGTAGTGAAGGACTCGGACTGGCAGTGCAAAGGCATGAGCTTGAGCCTTACCAGCTTCCTTGTTCCCAATAAATGTGAGCAGAAATGTTCCCTGAGGGGGACTTTAACAAGGCATCAGCTGCTCTGGAGAGGTGCCCAAAACTCTGGACCTTTTTAGGTTTGCCCATCACTTCTTACAATCAAGAAAGAAATGCATGACTCTTTGAGGAAGGTATTTTAAGCTTATTTTATTTAATCTTCTGGGTTCTGTGGTTGTGACTCCCCTGAGGTCAAACCGATATTTTTAAATGAATTCTCACTGCTTGAATAACAAGAAAATAATATCTTGCTTTTTAACTTTTGTATTCTCCAGCTTCATAACTTTGGGCACTCTGAAGTGAAGCTGAAGTCCTTGGGCCATTTCAAGAGTCCTTTTGTATTTACACTAATAACAAACCTTCTCCCTCAAAGAACATTTGCCATAATTCAAATGTTTATTGTTCAGCTGGGTCAGTGAACAGCTGTATTGAGCAAAGCCCCATGTGACACCCATTGCATTCCTGGGTGATTATAGAGTACTGCCAGTGACTGTTTAATGTGTACATTGTGGTAGACTCTGCACGGCCTGGAGCACAGAGAAGGGGAAAAAAAAAGCCCTTGCAATCTGAGTATGAAATTATTACACAAGGATACTAAAAACAAGGAAGAGGTCATTGCACCCCTGGTAAAATGTCTTTTGTGCCTTCTTGCGCTGAATTTGTGCCTGTTTTTTGACAGGAGAGCACTCAGCTCAGCCTGTGTGTTCATGTGCCTTAGCACAGAGCCTTTGGAACTGTTTTCCCCAGAGATGGCTCAGAGCTTTTCTCCAAACCACATTTGCATTGGAAAATGGAGTCTGTCAACATATAACACGTTGTGGGCTCTCACCAGCATTCAGGGGGTAGAAGAAGGGGACACATTGCTGCTTTGGGCATCTTCAGCTTGTTCTGAGTGGTGCCAGACTGGATTGATGTGACAAGAGGAAGGCATTTTGTTTCAACCAGCAGTGCTCCTATTGCTTTTCACTTGGTCGATTCAAGTTCAAGGGAATGTTAACATTAAAACCTAACAAAGGCAACAGCACTTCATATTGTGGTATTGTAGATGTAATTCTGCACTTTTGAATTGATTTATTTTAAAATAATTTCTAGCTAACAGAAAAACTTAAAAATTGGACTTTTTAGGTTTATCATGACACAGAGTTGGAAATGCTAGAGTTGAATGTGTCCCTGAAGTAATTTCTTGCTCTGACCTGTGCCGGATACCAGTGTCTGAAAAATTAAATTTCTGGACCAAAAAGCTTAGGAAAATTTTATCCACTGTTTCACTTATAAGACTTTAAAATTTTTGCCATAAGTAACAAAGTTACTCAGCTTTGCTAGTAGGGGAAAGATTTTAAATCATCCATGGTGCTTAGATTGCTGCCCTGCCATGAGCTACTGTCTTGCTAATGTCATCCAGCAGGCACAAAGGAAGAATGAACTACTGCAACTTGTTAATAAAAATAGTTTTAGTCCTTGGGATTGTTTCAAACGTGTTCTGCTTGGATGGATTTTTGTGCTAAGAACAATGTTTTTCCTCACCCCCAAATAATCTAAAAAAGAGAAAGGGCCATGTAGCTGTTGATTGTCTTTTAGCAGTTCCCAAGTAAAGAAGGAAATTATATTCAGGCAGGCCTTTTAAATTGATTTGGAAGTCTCATCTGGACTTGTCTTGCATGAGAGCCCTCCACTTCACTACCCCTCTGCTGTGTGCAAGCTGGCTCTACTCCTCAGCTTGGCAAATAATAGTCTCAAACGTGGGTTAAACTGACAAGCGGCTCCTCAAAAAAAGCCTTTTTAAAATGGCTCTATGAGAATTTCTAGCAAAATGTTTCAGGAACATTGGATCCGAAATTAGCTCCTTCCGATTAACTTCCATGCAGCAGGCTATTGTGGGGCCACCTTGATTCTTCCTGTTAATAAGGCTTACTTAAGGAGCAGAATGATAGTCTTGCAAAATGCGTGCTTTTGCAGGATTTTTGCTACAGTTTTGATGACTCAGAATGATCAGATGAGATTCTTTTGAATTGCACATGGCCAGTAACTGTTAATACTTCTGCGGGGTATTAAAAATTTGAAACTGTTTCATGGTAGCATTTTTGTTAGGAAATGAGGCTTTGCAGGCTGTGCAGAAATTTAGTGCAGGTTTTGGTTTCCCCTTTTTGTAATGCTATTTTCTACAAAATTAAATACTCCTTAAAATAATGTTTTAGTTCATGTAACATTAAAAAAGCTTTTCATTTGGAGCAAATAATTTCTCCAACCCTAGATAAAGCTGTGCCTAATGAACTTAAAGAATTGATTTTGCTTAGAAGCCAGTACCCCAAGTCAGACTCTTTGGGATTCACTTTCATGAGATGAAACTGGGAATGGAGCTGCTAGCCATGCTACAGCCCAGATCCCTGAACCCAAGGGGAATAAAAAAAAAATCACTTTTTGTGTACAGCTCTTGATCTCTGTCTGCTATTACCTTGCTAAGAAACTTCTCTGAACATTTACTCGCTACTCTGATTTAAGTGAAGGTCTGTTCAATGTCTCCCCTTTTTTTCCTCCTTTTTTCATCTGAAGTGCTGACTTCGGAGGACATTTTCTCTGAGACAGTGGGGAACGAGATACAATTTTCCCTTGAATTGCTTCCCAATCCTGTTCGTATCTAGCCTAAACTAGCCCAGCAGGATCAAAGGATAGCCATTTGTGTTTCTCAGCTGGGAAAGGATGCAGCCTGGAACAGCAGGGAGGTAGTTGGCTGTGTAACTGGTGTTTCTGATGCAGAATAGGGAGACAAGAAATGGAAAGGACTATGACCTGAAAATTAAACTATGAGCCCATTAAAAGTTTAGAATAAAGATTTCAAGGCTTTTGTTCACTCTCAGATGGTTTAGATATAAATGATCCATCAGATCTTTGAGTGAGGAAAATGCCAATATTTGGAGAAAATGCTCCATTGTAATGGAGCCACAAGACTCTTAACTCAAGGGAAGGGAGCAGGGGTGCCTCTGTGGATCCACTGGGATGCTCTGACACATCCTACCCAAGGCTGTTGCAGGAGAGGTGTGGCTGCAGGGGAGTCTCCACTCTGTTTTGGACCTTGCCACATAGATAGTGCAGCCTGCACTTATTTTCTGTCTGTAATACTTAGGGGGAAGTGTGGTGCACTGATGGGAAGCAGCTAAAAATGAGCAGGCTAAATCTGTTTGAATCTGCAATGTATTTCAACTTTGAGCTTTGATATCTTTGGCTGCCACTGTCTCGCATCTTCTTTTATCAGAGACTTCCAGTCTCGTGTCAATTTTAAGACATGGGCTGAGGGCCCTAGGGCATATATTCACTGGAGATTAGGAGGAGACTTTAATGAGCACAGTGCAGCAGAAGCACTTGCATGACAGTGGCTTTTGAAAAACCTTTCTCAGGGCAATTGCAGCAAATCTGGAGCACGCCCTGATTTTGTTCACTTGAGATGCCAGCTGCAAGGCATGTTGTTCCATGTGAATTTTCCTTTGCATTTCACCCACTAAAAATGCCTGCTCTGTGCCTGCTGGGGGTTTGGAATGAATTTGGGAACGTGTCCAAAAAATGGTGGGTGGGTATGTTGCGTGGGTGAAGGGTAGTGGATGGAAATCCTCATTAGATGAAGGGACACAGAAAAAAGATGATGCTGGAGCTGGGACAGAGAGAGGGAGGAAATATTTGTTTCCACAGGGTGCCTCAAGATGCTGGCCCAGATTTGCAACACTGCAGTGGTGAGGTTTTTGCAGCTCTGACTGCGCTGGCAGCAGCTCAGCAGGAAATGGCTGGTGCAGCATGAACCTTCCATCACATCCCTTCCATGTTGATGAACCAACTACCTGAAAGTCTCTGAAGCCTGATGGCTGGATTGGGAATTGCTTCCTGCTTTTCTCCCTCTTCTTCTCTGTAATTACTAAAACTCTGTAGAAAAGCTGAGTAGTGGGATCAGGCTGTAGAGTCAGCTGCATCTCTAATGCAAGCCCTGCTGTGAGCAGGTGATTGCACAAGGTAATCCCCAGAGATCCCACCTGGATCACCAAAATCAGTGGGCTTGTATGAGTGTGGTGTCAGGTCCCTCAGGACATACCTGCCAGTACAGAGCTGGTGCAAGTGCATCCACCTGCCTACGAATTGCTTCAGTAAGAGTATATTCCTTTTACCTGTGTCCTAATTACTTGTTCAGTGACCAAAAAATGATCACTGCTTAGTCTAATGCTTATGTCTCATACAGTTCTGTTGAAGGAAATGGTGTTATTCAAACACATACAAGATGCAGAATTTGGACTGACCTAGAGCTTATTTAATAAAGCTCTGTTGACTTTATTGACTTCTTCTTTCTGAGTTACAGATCCACATCCTCCTTTCATTTTCACCTGCCTTCAGAGTTCCAAGCTCAGACCTAAAAGAAGCACTAGGGAAAACAGGAAGACTGGGCTTGCTGCTAAGGCAAGTCTAAGGTCTAACTCAGTCCTGCTGAGATCTGTTTAAACTGTCATGGACTTCTGCTTCCTGTTTGTGACCCCTTTTCTGCCTCTAGAAAGTGGGAATTATTCTATTGGCTTGCCATCAAAGCATTAAACAGCTAAAGAAGTTGAGGCTTAGAAAGAAGCAGACAAAGCACTAACTGTGGCAGCATCATACAGTTCTCAAGGAGACTATATTTGCTTCATCACAAAGCAAGGCCACTGGGAAGGTCGTGGCAGCTTGGCTTCTTGCTCAACCTCCCTCCACAGGATTTGGAGGGCAACTCAGCCTGGCTCCAGCTGTGTGTGAGCCCTTAGGTCTGTGGATGTGACTGTAAGGTAGCAGGTCTTGGGATATTTCAGGTTTTTTCAATTTCCATTTCTGATGAGGTAGCAAGAGAAGAGCTGGTGGTCTGCTCCATGTACTGAACCCCAGAAATGTCACTACTTGTCCAGTTTTGGCAGATGAGTCACAACCAATGTTATCCTAAGTGAAAATCACCTCCTTATGTCCCATGAGGACCTGTGATGGGTTATCTTCCTGCAGGCCCACTTCTGTAATGATCGGCCAAGCAGGAGTTGGATCCCTCATGTGGAACAGCGTCAGGCTGGCCGCAGGGAGCTGTATTTTGGCACCATGCTGGGCCCCCTCTTCATACATGAGGTGACATAATTTTAACCCTTTGTGCAGGGAGGTGTCAGCTCCCCTCACTGCTGAAGTCCAACACATCACTGCTGTGTGATCCCAGCCCCATGTCTGCCCTCAGACATGCTCATCGTTCCTGCCAACATTGATTTCATAGAAGAGAAGCCCTCAGTTTAGTGTGCCAAGTTTTTTTCTTTTGTGTGTGTCAAGATCTCCTTGGCACAGGAGTGAGGGGTATTTGTCAGGAACTGCAGCTATCCCTGAGGTTTGCTGGTAGTTTTTAAAGTTGCTACTGTCTGTGAATGACCATGGAGGCTGCACCTTCCAGGTCACCCCAGGAGGGACTCAGTCACCCCAGTACATGGTGTTCTGTTGGGCTGCTTGTTCCAGCCTGCCCAGTGAGATGAAGGAACAATTCTTCCAGCACTATGCTGGATAAGGCCATTCTCCATAATGGAACACTCAGTGTGGTTCCTGTGGTCAGGATATGTCCCCTTTGCCTGGTTTGGGTTGCAGTAGAGCTGGGAGCATGGGGAAGACCTGGCTCCAATCCATGTGACTCTTCCATTTGCTACCTCTTCAGATGAACTTTCCCCTACCTCTGGTAGGGGAAATGCCAACTCAGACATGTCTAATTCTTCCCTTTCTTAGCCTGGACTTCTTTCCTTTTTAGAGAGGCCAAAAATAACCTCTGCCTCGTGTCCAAATGTTGTTCATGCAAGATTGGCCTCCCACTACCCACATAGGAGAGCAAAATGCACAGCTGGGATTTTGTCCCTAGGCATAAAAGGACAGTAGTGCAGTGAGCAGGGCATTTCCAGAGGCGAGGTTTGTCTGCAGCTACTGGGGATTTTCCAAACAGGATGATCCAAAGCAGAAGCTTTGAGTAGTCCTCACTGCATCTGTTTGGGTAGGTCGCATCTTATGGCCTATGTATCACAAAACACTGAAGGAAAAGATTACTGTTTTGGATTAGGGTTTTTCTTTCTTCTCTTCTGAAACATAGATTTATTCCTTAATTGCCCTCTTATTTTGATGTGCTTCTTTGTGGTTACTAGGTAAGAGAGAGACAGAAGCACTGGTCTAGAAATGCCCTGTATGGAAACACAGACCTTGATACGGGTAGATAGAAAGGGGCCAGATCTTCAGCAGAACGTCGATGGGTGCAGGGACATCTGATGGACTCAGGGGTTGTTCCCCTGCACAGGTGAACCTTCATGGAGGTGACTGTTCAGGCCAGGGCAGATCAGGCACAGGGTGTCCCATGACCATGAGCACATGAGGGAGATGTGTGGGAGTGACAGAGGTTTTACAGCAGCTGGGGCTCTGAGGAGAAGGGGCATGATGTGGCTAGAGCCTGCTTGATGCAAGTGCTGCACGTCTCTTGCATGTTTGGTGCATGAGATATGAAGAAGCATGGGGAAAATACTTGAGTTTTGTAGGCAATTTTATTCATATCATATGTTATTTTAGAAGGCTGTTCAGCCATCTCCATCTTCCATCTCTCATTCATTCAGTAGGGGACTGCTTCTCCTACCATTCTCCAGCACAGGGGAGAATGGTAGCATTGGCTGCACCTTAAGGCTAACAAAAGTGTCACTTGAAAGTCAGGATTAGAGCCAGGCTTTTGACATAGCAATCTCCCAGCATGATACTTAGTAAAATTTTCCTTTTGCCTTGCTCTTGCATGATGTTCAGCTCTTCCACATTCATCTGGAGACTGGATTTAAATCTGCAGCACCTTCAGTAGGGCCAGGATGTTGATTTCACTGCCTGACCTGGAATAGAGATTCTTGAATTATGGGCACCACTTATGCACCATTAAATAACCTTTGTAATGATTTCCCAGGGCTTTTCTTCTCAGAATTCAGGTAACCTGAGCATATATTAACTTTGCATGTGAGCTGGAGGCACTGGCTCTGTCATCAGCTTCATCAGGCAAGCCTGGATGGACTAGTGCTGCTGTTATGCCTATCCCTGCTGGCTGCAGATCTACTCTATCAATGAGTAGAAATAGCTGGGGAGGGGAAAACTCTTCCCTGGGGTCAGGGTCAATGTATCAGGACATTGAAGCAATATCAGAGTTCACCACTTGCTTCTCTGAGGCAACAAATTGTTAAACATTTGGCCCATCAGAATTGCTCGAGGGATGTGCTTACATGGATTGAAGCCTTCAGTCAGCAGGTTGTCACTAATGGTCTGGTAGCAATGGCAAAATATCTGCCCTTCTTTGGTTTGTTAAAAGGATTTCTCAATAGCTTCCACTATCCCTTTGTAAATAAGGGCATGAACCTCAAGTGGCATAAAAAGACAAAACTGCCTTGGTGTTGTTGCACCCATTCTGCCCAGTGTGATGGGGAGTGTTGGCCTGATTGTTACCGTTGGCCTTCGTTACTCATTTTTTCTGATTTCCACTCAGAATTACTCACACCACTTTTTCAAATGGTATATTTGTGGTGATTAAGCAGGGTTGAATGAGTCTAGCACAGTTCATGATATCTTATGCTAAAATAAGGTCTTATTTTTAATGTACTGGTTTATGAAAAGTATGTATACTGGGAGAGAATGGGTATTATATATGAATATACTATATACGGGATCTCTGCTTGTAGTATCAACTTTCAGGCAGTTGAAAGTGCTTCCTATTTTGTATGCAACCATATAGAATTGGATTTAATGCTCCATGGTGCTATGTAAAATGATGCACTGAGGGAATTGGGACCTAAAAAGGCATTTAAATGCACTGTAATATTTAGCTCCCAATGTCTGTACAGAAAGGAGTGGTCTGGGACATTTGCCAACACTTGTCCACAGCTGTCCCAAGAAATACTGTCCCTGGTGCTCCTACTGTGTGGTGGGTGTGCAGTACTGACAGGTTATTGTGCTCCTCCGACACTGGAATACCAGCTTTACACCCTTGGTGGGAACAGCTTTCTGGTATCCATTTGCCTCTGCGGGCCTAAAGACCTGGGAAAAGCTAGTCAGCAAAGAAAAAGACTATGAATCCTTTGTTTTTCTGCTAAAAGAGAGGTATCTTCAGAGGAAAACAAAAACAAACTGGGTGCTTTTGTCTTGTAGATCTGAGCTGAAAAGTCAAGATCCTGTGATATCCTGCCTGTGAATTTGAATTTATGCAATATCATGTGCTCAGGAGGTTATGGAGCTGCAGTATTGCACCAGCAGGAAGATGTTCTGCAGCTCAAGGAGTCTTGTTCTTGAAGTCTCTCGAATCTCAGGAGGGACTGCAGTGTCCATAGGAAACAACTGTGTTTTATGGCACATCCACCTGACTGCTGAGAACCTGTGGTACCACGAAACCCTTGAGAACATGTTACATCTTCCATTGGAGGTGGCATTTCAGCAAAATCTCTCTTCTTGCACCTAGCAGGGGTTATTCTCAGAAAAGATAATCCTCTCTCTGCAAGGTGGTGGTGACCTGGCAGTGTGTGAGCTGCATGCAGGTTGGAGGGTAGTCATTGAAAGTTTTTACTACCTTCCCAGTGTAATTACCACCCCTGTGGCAGTTTTGATTTCTAAATGGTTAAAGTTTATGAGTCACCTTCTGTTTCCCTTTTCCATATCTTGATAATGAATGTTTTTTCCTTAAAAACATGCCATGCCTAGCCATGACTGGTGAACTCCAGTCATCACTGCTGTGAATGATTGCAAATCGTGCAATATTGTCCTTTGATGAAGATTTGTCCCTTGATTAAAAGGGGTGACCTCATCATTTAGGACCCAGTGTGACTCTTCTCCCAGGTATTTTCTTCATTAGCAGGGGCTAAAGTCACAGAGGAGGAGGAAGGCTCCTGTAATGGGAAATATCAAACTCAAAGATTTGGGAATGGCTCACTGAAACCACCTGAGATTGTCACAGCCCTTTTCACTCAGTAACTAGCACATGAATTGAAGTTAGCTCACCAAATTTTTATGTGCTTCATACAGTCTGGGAGTATCCCAGAAAAATTAAGAGGCAGTGAGTGTGTGACAGAGTAATAACACTCTGTTTTACACATTATAATATACATGTGGAAATTCCTTTCACAGAGAGTCTCCAGGTCAAGAGGCAGAAGAGAGGGATTAAGAGAGTGAAGGAAACACTTAGAAGGCATATGAGACTGCTCCTAACAGCTCTGTTAGAAGGAATCAGAAGCACTAAGGAGTTTCACCTTCACGAGTGTTTGCCAAGGCTTGGATATTATAGCTGTTCCTTGGTTGTCCACTGAAGGGTTCAGTCAACTTTTTGCTGGATCTCTTTGCTGCCAGAAGCTCAAATGGAGTGGTCAGTCACGGGGGTTGCACATAATGCCAATTTGTTTGTGTGGCGTGGAGGGAATCAGCCAAAAGCGTTTTGTGTGTGTGCAATTGTGCCTATGTGCACAACGGTAATTGGAACTATTTAATATTCAGAGTTGTTCAGAGCTCACTAAGTTTAATGGCCAAAAAGTCTGAAGCCGTGACATTGTCAAGGAGAAATGTTGCATTTATCACATTTTTGCTTGCAGTCCCCATTTTATATACTGACCTCAGCAAGTGTAGCAATGAAGACAGCAATATCAGGGAAAAAAAAATCAAAACAAAGTCTCCTGACTGCTTACACATGCATGTTCCCAAATCCTCCAGTGTGCTAGGTATGAGTTTTGCAAAATCTTTTCTTTATACTGGGCTTGACAAGCAATTATATTAAAACAACCTCCTTTTCCCCACCTCTTCCCACTCCCTACCCAAATGTGCACTAAGATCTTCACACCAAAATTTGCTGTTTAAACTAAAATTTCTGAGCTCTTCCTGATATCTGTGTTTCTTTGGAATATCTTAGTGAAATGTGCATGTCCTAATCCTCTGAGCAGTGGCTCAAGGTTCCTGCTGTTCCCCAGCAGGCCAGGCTGCAGGACATTGAGCCAGCCAGGATGACAGAATGCTTGGAAGCTCCCATGACTCTCCTGAGCCCAAGTTTTATTTACGCAGTTTGTCAGAAAAACGTTAGTCATGAATTAAATATCCATAAGATCACTGTCCTCCTAAGCTTTTATTTCATCTATTTTGAAAGGATGTATAACCCCATAATACAATGCAGTCTTTTAATAAATGCTGTGGATGAGAGATGACTTGTATTTACAGTGACAAATGGAACAGATGAAGAGACCTGTTGTTTATGGCCCATGGTGGCATACATCCTTTGCCTGATGAAGTAATTCCTTATTTGTATATTGAGCACTAATTTTTTGTGTTTGCTCCATGTTGACCACAGAGGACATTGCTCACTCCCCTGTCATTTACAATGAGTGCTAATCATGAGCAGTGGAGTCAGACTACCACAGCGAGTAGTACACAAAGGGCTGCTGATTTTGTTAAACCTTGAGGTGGGAACATCACTATTACCTTCATCAGGAGCAGACTTTCTCCCTGCCAGGTGCCCTGAACTATCCCAGGCCCTCCTGGGAATGAAGGTGTGATTGAAGAGTTGAGAGGGGGCCAGCCAGAGAACAGGATGAACCTGGGATTCCTGGGAACTGCAGGACCTCCTCTTCTCTTCCGGTCTTGATGCCCTGATGAGAGAGTAGTGGGAGGATGAGGGCAAAGGAGAAGCTGTGCTCTGGCTGTGCTTGGGATTAAAAATGTGTTCGCTGTCAGGGAAAGCTTTGGTGATTCATTATCAGAGTCTCCATGGGTCTGAAACAATTTTACTGCACATTTCTCAATCCCTGTTCTGCTCATTCTGCAGATAACTAGGTGATAAGCAGAGACTTTTGAGAAAAAGAAAAAAAAAGAAAAAAAATTCTGAAGTCAGAAGCAGCTGGCAGAGCTGCTGCAGATAAGGCCTATGACAATTTCCCTTAATCTGTTGCTTGAGTGCTTACGGTTCAACCATTAAAATTAGTTCAGGACTAAAAACTGACCTTGAATTGCTCATCTCTAAAATTGAACACAAAGAAGGAATGGTTTTTATAGTGAAGATCTCTCATTCTTGCCAAAATTAGTAGTAAATAGATTTGCCCCCTCTGTTAGCTGCAGGTACAGACTTACATGTACGGTTTGCAGGTACAGGGCACAGACCTTCATAGGAAATTATCCAGGTATAGACTCATGGCTTTGTCCTCAAAATGTGCAGGCAGCTGTATGGCTGAATGTGTAACCACCCCATGTGTGCCAGTGAGAGCAGCACACAAACACACAGTGGTGTACTTGGCTGTGCTTACTGGGGTAGTGACATTTGCTGGTTTCTGCCTGGCCATGATACCAGAAAGAATATTTTTAATTTGAAGATAATGCAAACTCTGTTCTAATCCTTTACATTTTTATTTTTGGAACCTGTTTAGGTGATGAGCTGCGCCCTTAAAAGGGTAATGAAGGTCCAGTTCTCATCCCTTTCTGTCCTCCCAACAGTGCTGCTACTGCTAATAGTTGTGTTGTGAAGCCTCCCATGTGGGCAGGGAAGTACATCTTTGGTATACAAGGAGAAAAGTCCCTTTGGAGTGCTTATTTCTGAAGAGGTCCTTCACTGTAGGAAGTAAAGAAATAGAGAAGATAAATCTTGAATATGCGTTATGCCTGTGCTGACACAGAGGGATCTGGTAGCTGCTGTTGTCAATGCGTGTGTTTACTGCAATGCCTCTGGAAATACCTCTTGGAGCTGTTTTTCCTTAGTGATTCTCTGTGGTGTTTCTGAGACACCAGATGTGCCTGATCACTGCGTATGGGGTGGATTTTCTCCAGCCAAGCAGTGAAGCAGAATGGGAATGGGACGTGAAGGGCCACTAGGATATTCAGGCTGAGAAAGTTGGGGCTGTTCAGCCCAGAGAAGAGAAGGTTTCATGGAGACCTCATAGCAGCCTTCCAGTATCTGAAGCGGGGCCACAGGGAAGCCACAGAGGGACTCTTTGTCAGACGTGTGGTGGGACAAGTGAGAATGGCTTCAAACTGAGAGAGGGTAGGTTTAGATGAGATATTTGGAAGATATTCTTTAGTGAATCTCTTGTGAGTGAATTGGTGAGGGTGGTGAGGCACTGGCACAGGTTGCCTGCAGAAGCTGTGGATGCCCCCCCATCCCTGGAAGTGTTCAAGGCCAGGTTGGATGGGGCTTAGAGCAACCCGGTCTAGTGGAAGGTTTCCCTGCCCTTGGCAGAAGTGTTGGAACTTGATGATCTTTAATGTCCTTGCCAACCCAAGCCTTCTATGATACCTTACACCAGATGAAGGGTGTAATCTCCTCTGTGAGGGTGGGTGTGGTAACTGCTCATCAGGGAACACTAATCTCATAATGACCCAGCAGACCAGGGTGGGTCTGTTGTCCCACCTGAAGACAATAATCTTGTCCCAGCTCCCACATGGTCACATGTGTGACCATGACTTAGTTAACACTCAACATTCATCAAAAAAGAATCTTTCACTTCATTATATCATCAGTTTTTATTTCTACACTCCTTCGATAAAAACCTTGAGTAATTACACACACTGTTGACTTTGGCATCTCCTCTTAGATCTCCAGGGATAAGCAGTGGACAGGGAGGTGACTCAGAGCACTCCAGCGATGTGGGGGCGGTGTCTAATTTAGGCAGGGACAGCTGGGTGCCTCATCTGGATGGCATGGCTGCCTAGAAAGGAAGAAGACTAAAATCCTGAATGAAAGTCCTGTGATAGGATTTGGAGCAGACCTGTATGATAGCTGGAATGACGATGTTCACCATGGTATTGCTGCATCGGACAGGGGAAAAAAAAAATCTGTTCTTTACTTTCTTGCTGGCCAGATAGGATTAGTCTGGAAATTAGGAAAACTACTTTAATCAGACTAATAATAAATGTATGCCCTCATCTAAGAAAAATCCTTTTTATTTTCAAGGAAATCTGCTTGGTTTGTCTGATTAGCACAGCCCAGAACTATTTGCACAGTGCTCTGTCCTGGTGTAGAGGTGATTGTTTTACTTGCTTTTGCTATCAGAACCTTTCTCTTCTGCTAGGTTACAGCCACTTACACTGGCTTCCACAGCATTTTAAGGCTGAGTCACCATCTCATAAACAACATACAAAGTCCTGCAAGTTTTCTGTACCTTTATTATTATATCTCTGTAGTTAATGGCCTTATTTTGGAGAAGAAGGAGAGGAAGAAGTGTTCTTTGAGCATGTTTATAAAGACAAAATTGATCAGCATTTTAGGAGGAAGAGGAGAATTTGAACACAAGGATGAAGACCACCAGGCATTGTTTGTGCCATCAGCTCATCTTAGTGTGTTGCTGTTAATTCACATAGAACTGAAATTCTGATGGATGTCTTGGCATGCACTTAATGGTTTGATCTTGGTCTTGCCCTGGATTCTTCTTTCTGGGATTTCTTCTCATTCTTTTGTGTCCTAAATAGTCTGGGTTTAAGTCACCTGGGATCTCTGAGCTACCAATGATCCCCCACTTTGGACAGGATCTTATCTCTCAGATGGTCACTTTGGAACCTGCAGGGCCACTTCTGGAATGTGGCACCTCTGACTGGATTGCACAGTGCCAGCTCCTCTTTCCCTGTTTCAGGTAGTCAGCACAGAGGACCAGTCAGCATGCTGACAATGCTCTCAGGATGGACAAGATCCACTGCTATGACCTTATGCAAAACTGCCTTTCAGTGATGAGGAAGGAGGCAATCCTGGGGACCAGTGTGGTTGTCATTGTGAGGGTGGTGAGGGCATTGCTGCCTCAGCCATGGAGGACTGGCACCACCACTGTTTTCATCTGTAGTGACTCATTCCAGCCAGATCTCAAGGGATGAGCCATGAGATCACCTGCAAAAGGGCACCATGGTGAGGTGATGGAGCAACAGGGTATTGCAGGGTGATGATCCTTAGGGTAGTGACAGCCAATCCCACAGCTGCCTCAATATGGCAGGCATTGGTTGAGGTGCTGCTTTGAGGCAGAGAAGGGACTGTGATTAAAGCTTGCCCATCCAGCTCCTGACATCTGCAGTTTGCTGCTGAACATAGAAACAAGGGCTGAGCTGACCAACCCCACTAGCAGCCACTGAAGTGGAGCTGCAGCAGTGCTCCACTGAGACTCCTGTGGACAGAGCAGAGCTATGTAACACAAGCTGGGACATGAACACCTCACTAGGAGATGTCTTTCCAATACATTTTGCCCTGCACCTGCTGCAGGGCAAAATGCTTCTTCTGGGATCTGGAGCCAGGGCTGCTGGTGCTGGCAGGGATTTTACAGCCAGCTCAGGAGCAGCCATGTGGCTGCCTAGTGAGAACAGGATACTTACAAAGACTGAAGGAGCTCATTTGAGGTCAGGAGAACTAAAAGAATTGCCCTGGACCAAGGAAAAGGACTGGTCAGGTAATGGCCGCATGCCAAATTGCTTTCAGCAAGTAACAGGGGGGAAAACGATTATTGGACCAACCAACACATTAATCTCTCAAGGAGGTATCTAAGTAGATGGTAGGTGTGGTGCTAATCCTCAGCAGGCTGGGGAAGCAGGCCCATAGTGTGTAATTTCCACTGCTGGCATCTCTTGTGTGTGTCCCTGCACTGTGGTTTCACAATCCATCAGCTGCAGGATTGTCAGCGTGGGAAAACAGAAGTTATGAGAAATGCCTGGGACATTAATATTAAACCTAAAGAAACTTTATATTTAGTACCTTGCTATATAAGAAAAGGGCACTGCGATTTCCTATTAGGAACAGTCAGCCTAACCCGAGTTGGGTAATCTCCCTGCTAAGTGAGAAAAAGCATTTTGCACCAGATCTGTATTTATGGACAAGTACTACTTGCTGTCCTCTCAGAATGGGGCATAAGGAAGCCAGCTTCCTCTTCTGCCTTGATTACATTATGTCGTTTTCCTTGTACCCAGAGGGCTAGAAGTCCCTTAGGAAGTCCCTCAATCTCGTGAGTAAACCAAGCAGGATTTGCCATAAAATGTTTAACAATTGCAACCATTGATTATACTGTCTCATTGCCCTTACTAATTTACATGGCAGGAGCATAGTCTGCCTGTTTAAAGTTTGGTCACAAGCATGCATCACAGAGACAGGCTCATCTGGCAAGAGCCAAATTGATCTGTAATCTTCTCTTACCCTCTTCAGCCATCAGTGTCTTTCCCTCATCTCCTGGTGGCTTTGGTACATTTGACCTCACAAAGGAAGAGGGGACACCTAAACCATAGTGAGAGAACATGCTGTTCACCTTGGAACAACAATATTTTTAGAGGTTCAGCAAGGCCAGAGCATCACACCAAGGCAAAAGTGGTGGTGATCTACCAAAGAAGGAACTTTGCAGCAGCAACATGTGAGCTGGTGTCCCACATTGCATCACCTCACCTGTAGGGATTAGCAGGAGCTTGGCCTCCTGTACCTGCTCTGGCAAGTCTTGGCAGCCCCCAGCATCACAGCTATTGGGCCAAAATTAAGGGGGATCCCAGGCATGCTGTGGGACTCAGCTGGCAGCTGTAAGAGCAGAAGGAAGTGAGGAGTGGTTTTCTGGTTGGAGGGAAGCTCTTTGAAGGCAGGAGATGGTTTTAATTAAAATCTCATCCCTTTCAAGGGGAAAATTTATTTAATAAAAGCTGTGTAAACTCCAGTGGGCCTCACTAGCCTTTGGTACAATTGACTGGCAAGGGAAGCACCCTCTGCAGTTAAACTGTTTGTCATATCAGCATGAAGAAAATGGTCAATGTAAATATTGCTCACTGCCTCAGGGAAGTGGAGGAGGAGGGAGAAAACCTCACCCGGTGACCCAGAGCACTTTGCTCATTCACTAATGAGTTCAAATTCTGGAGCCCATTAACATGAACTCCACTCTCCCTGTTGCCTGGCTTTGGCTGCATGGGGGTGATCCCTGGTTGCTTGACCATAGTGGGAGGAAGGGGATTTGTGAGACAGGCAGAGGGGGCCGAGAACTCTCTGCTGTTGATAAAGCAAGCTGTGGCTTGCACTGTGGCAGTCATAAGTAGAACAAGGTCAACTGTCTATTTCAGTCAACATGACAGAAATAGAGTTGATCTCAATAAGATACCAGCTCTTTCTTCCTGTTAGCTCCTCAGTTCCAATTTTAGGATTGCTGTAATCAAGCTGAGGAAGAAGCTTTTTATCCCATGGAGGGGAAGTTGCTTGAGGCCCAGGCTGGAGAAGAAGAGTTGCTTGAAAATATACTTTAAGAAAGGTTTTGCTAGCCCATGGGGAGGCTCTGTGTGGTTCGGGAGCTGTTCCCATCAGTGTAGAAGGTATGCTGATCAGAAGAGGTCCTGTTCTCCTTCTGTTCTGGCAGCAGCTGCACTGAAGGAGAGAGGTAGTTGGGCTAAGCCATCTAGCTGGCCAAGAGCAAGTTTCCAGGTTTGCAAGTCTGCACATTTGTTAAACTGTTAAAAATGTGGCTTTGCATAGAGCCTCCCCTTCCTGCTGCCAGGGAATATTGATGTTCTTTTCACTGAAGGCGAGATGCTGACAGCTCTGCCTAATACAGACAGAAATGGAGTGGGGTGGAAAGTGGCACTGCATGCTAATCTAAATGCAGCAACTTGTAGTACAAAGCATCCTCCATAAGCAAATAAGTGAGGATGCTCTCTTAGGACAAATGTTTGGAGCAGTTTCATGAGAATTCAATTAGTTTCTTCCAAAACACCTGCAAATGCCAAAGTGCAGTGCTGCTGACGGCTGACTGAAGTGCTTTTCCTTGAAGCCTGCTTGTGTGGTCCTCAACCTCCTCATCTCTGTGGACTAGTGGGAGGGCTGGGAGCCTGGTGTCCTTCCACCTGCTTAATCAGGTGAGTAAGCTGTGCCATTCATGCGTCGAGAGAGGCTGTGGAGGCTCAGGTGGTCTTTTAGCAAAGGAGCAGAGCTGATGATTTCCCTGCATGGGTGGTGTTTGCCCATGGGTCTCTTCTGCTCTGTGCCCCTTTGCTGCTTTTGCATAGGGCCTGGTGCAAATTCAAGAACAGACCTGGTACAAGGAGAGGTAAAGGAAGGGGGATCTGTGCCTCTTCTGCTGGTTCCTGTCTCAGTGGGCCAGTGGAGGGCAAGCAGTGAGGCAGGAGCAGCAGCTGGAGGTGACACAGGCAAAAAACCCTGGGTTAAAAAGTTGCCTGTAAATCAGGGCAGCTAATGCCAGTTATCTGGGCTGCTATTTGACTCCCAAAGGTCAGGTCAATTATGTCAGTGAGTGAGGGTGGTGAGAGCTCAGCTCTGGTATTGACACAAATCTGCAGTCTGTAAGGGCTTCTTTTGCATTGCACTTTTTCATACCCCTGACCTTCAGAGCCTGACTAGTGTTTGCAGGCAAGCAGAACCAAAACTGCGGTCCAGGTGAAAGGACTTATGTGAAAGCTTGCTCTGGAGGATGAGAACCAGGAGCTACCCTTCCCAAATTAGAGCTATACAGGGCTGCTGCTCAAGCAGCTATGGCAGCAGTTGAAACCAGCATCTCTGATGATCTGTTCTGGCACACTTCCAAGTGCAGAGAATTCATAAAGGTCATATTCCTGTCCTGCTTCCCCTTTTGTTTCTGGAGGTGGAGGCAGAAATATGCAAGACAGAGTATTCTCACTGTTGTGGCTCAGGAGAGAGGAGCCACATTAGTTCATGAAAGAAGAAACAGGAGGGAGAGCGTACCAAAGGTAAGAGTTGTCACTTTTAGCAGGCAGAAAGCTATCCTTCCTGGCATGAGAAGCAAAGGTTTTGCCACCTGGCTTTGCAGGGGGGTAGGAAGGCTTAGGTCTGCCCAGGATGATATCTACCGCCTCTCTAGCTGGGGTCCTGAAAGGATTCCCAGAAGTGCCCTGTCCCACTGTGTCAGCCCCAGCATGCCCTCCTCTGCCCTGTGCACGTCTGCCTGCAGCTGCCAGGCCAGGATAATCAGATATTTGCCTCTGGGAAGGGGACCTTGTGCACAGAAGGCATTGTTTTCTCTCACAGCATCGATCTGGAGGGTTGGGTGTGACAGGGAGTGGAATTTGGCCCAGCTGGCTGTCAATAGCTCTGCAGCACTCTCAGCTCACACCAATTGTCACAGCAGCAATTGTCTGTGCACTTATTTTCCAACAGAGCCAATTTGGATAATTCACCTTTCCTGATCTCTTTTTGAAGCCAGAAGGGACTAGCCTTTATGACCCCAAACTGCTGAACAGAGTTATGGTAGTGACTCCAACTGGACTTTTTCCAGCCTTCTTGCTCTGCTCCTCATCACCAGTGTCTTTCCCTTTGGCTCTACTAAGGAGAGACAGAGTGAGGGATCTTACCCAAACTCTAAGAAAAGGAAGTAAGACTGTGTCTGGCCTGGAGGCAATTTATAAATAAAGACCTTCAGAAAGAAATTTCTTTTTTCTTTTCATACTCTTTTACTCCTTTCCTCCCAAGCTCTTGTCCCCTTCTGGGCAGCACAGATGTGCCTGCCTTGTCCTGTCCTCCTGATGTGCTCTTGGTGTGCTCCTGATGTGTTGCTTCATGCTGGTGGTGTGGAGGCTGCAGGAACACACCTGAAGACTTCTTGTAACCAGAGTCTCTTCTGCTCTCTAAGGTACAAGTGCCCTGGAGAGACCATTAACTGCCTGTTCACTCAGCCACAGTTTAAATGGGAAAATCATAATGATAAAAGGACTGTTAAGAAAATAATAATCTCTGTCTGTCCTGCTGAGATTCCTGGCCATGCTGCAGCCAGAGATGATTAGAGAACCTTAATAAAAATGACCAGGTTGGACCCAGGCAGCTTTGAAAAACTAGATGACTTTACTGAAGCAAACTCCTGTTTAATCATTCCTCTGTTGCTTTAAAGGTGTAATATACAGCCAGGTAAGTGGAAATATGGGTTTTTTTGAAGCCCTGGGTAAATGTCATATAGAGGAATTAAAATGTCAATCTGTAGCTGCATTTGTTTAATGAAATTGTATAAACAAGGCTGTGGGCCCATATCATCTCACTCCAGCATCTTAAAGGTTTTGAATCACTTCCCACACCTCCGAATGTGCAGCCATCCCCACAATCTGCTGGCAGAAGGGTCAGGGGGATGATGGGGTGCTGGAGGCAAACTCCCCCAGGTTGGCTTGTCCCCTAATTCATCAAACTAACTCTTCCATCTGCAGCAGCTCAAGGTGTTTGTAGGGTGGTCTAGAGCTGTCATCTGCCACCAAGCACAAGGGATGCCTGCAAGGGCTGTGGGGTGAGTACACAGTTCCACAGCAGTGACTCAGAGCTGAACTGGAGCAGGCATGGTCAGGAGACACAGGCTGACTTCACCTGTCTGACTGCTTGTATTGTTGCTTTGTTTAAAGGCTGCTGCTCACCACCATGGCATCCCTGCCCTAACTCTCCTGTGGTGTGCCCCAGGGAAGGGACACCTGGCATCACCTGTGCCTTACCAAACCCACACAGGCTGGTAACTGTGCAACAGAAGCATCCATGTGGAATTACAGTGCCAGAGCTGTTGCATTTCAGTTTCTCACTTAAGTAATTTTATAGCAGCTTCCCACTGGGGATGAGCCATAAAAACCATGCAGGAGTACCAGGATGCATCTTTATGTTTACTACTGGCTCTCATTTTCCTTATAAATTCATTTTGCGCACAGTTTCAATCCCACCCCCTTGCTCAGAAGATGAACTGTTTGTCTAAAACAGGTTGTTTCCTCTCATATCAGACGATCACTTAAGAAGGAAGCTTGTATTTTACTAAGGTGCCTTTAAAACAGGCTTCCAAAAGAAAGGAAAAAGGGGGATATCCTTTTCTTGCAAAATGGCTAACAGTGGTTTCTCAGCTTTGCCTGTGTAGTGAATTGACATTTCTAGCAAGGACAAACAAAGGCGCTATGCAATGTATTAAAACTGAACAAGAATCAAAGATTGCTTAAAAGAACAAATAGGCAAATTTAAGTAGTGAACACATAGATGTTCAGTCTAGCCCCCAAGAACATTTTCTTTTAGCCAGTTCATGTCATACCTGATGAAGTGCGAGCTACAGGTTTGCAGTTGAAATACTGGGCTGATTAGCACCTTTTTTTTCCCCAGTTTCCCAATTTTCTGCTCCACTGTGTAAGCTGTTGTGTTGCTTTAGAGAAGTTACTCAGTCTCTTGCTTCCCATTTCTGCTGGTAAAATTGGGAACTTGCATTGCTCTGTTCAAATGACAGTCTCAGGAGGGACAGGCATCTGTCCTTTCTTGTCTTTACACTCAGCCTGTTACTGTGAACTCCTGGCTTTGGTTGTTACTGTGCGCCTAAAACCAGAATAATGCTACCCCAGAGAGCAGCCAACATTGGAGTGCCCCATTCTGCAGTCATATGTACAACAGGTGAAATTCTTTCTTTATGCATGACCCCAGAGATTTGAGTGTTCAGGGGATAGGACAGCACACCTTCTTCTCTACTTAGGTGCAGGGCAGGTGCTGTACATGGCTGTGTTGATGAAGGCAATTATGTTCTGGGTCTTTTTCTAATCCTACACAAGATAAAACGTCCCTGATTGTAGAATAGAAGAATGGTTGATGTGCAAGAAATATTTCAATAAGAAGGAACTGTTGACTTTGAGAGCACTTAAGGGGTTGGTAAGAATTGTGATGGCTTTTTTTTTGCACATCTGTCAAATATATAGCATGTGCTTTTAGCAATTTTTACCCTTTTTGTGAGGTTGAATAGGTTTGATTGGATTTTATGCAATTAGTGTACTGTGAGAGTTTGTGAGGATTTGCTTTAATTCTGAGATGATTTCACTTTGTCTGCCTGTGGTTTTCTTCAAATGTCTGAGCAAGTGCAGCATAGTGGCAAATACATTTGAGGAAAATAAATGTCAAAATCCCATGTGCTGCTACTGCTGGAAGTGGAAATTTAACTAAGATCTGCCAGCTTTCATAGTAAGAATTCTTGTGTGCTTTTCAGAAAATAGAAGTTTAGTTCTTAGGGAATAGATAAGTATTGTCTGTTTTGGGTGTTGAATTACAGAGA
This sequence comes from Euphonia xanthogaster, assembly GCA_034509185.1. Lineage (NCBI taxonomy): Eukaryota > Metazoa > Chordata > Aves > Passeriformes > Fringillidae > Euphonia > Euphonia xanthogaster. The sequence goes on from JAYDZK010000169.1 coordinate 17,919,545, forward strand.
GCATTTAGAAAGCTGTTCATTGAATATGCTCAGAAAAAAAGTCACAGCGGGCTGTGATTTCTGAGAGCAGGAGAAAAGGCCAATCTTAATTCATAGGCCAATAAAATGTATTAAGCATGAAGTCAGTAAATTCGTGTAGGAAATCCTCTGAAACTGGGGTGGAATAGCAACTTACTGTCAACGTTCTTAGAAAAATAAAAATTTAAGTAAAATATCAGACAAGACAACATTTGGCCTGTCTTTGTATTGTAAGGAAACTTGGCAAAGGCTGAATGTCCTTCAGAAGGGAGCATTGCTTGCTGTGAGTAACCTCCGCACAGCTCTTCTGTGAGGAGAACTCCTCCATAAGCAAGTCACAACACATTTTCTTGGTGCACATTGTTAGTACGGTACTGAGAAGTTTGGTCAGAAAGCTAAAGGTTGCTAAATCAATGACTCCAAGTGTTTTCTAGCAAATATTTGCCTTAGGAGATGTCTAGCTTTGGGAGATGCACAAACAGGAATACACTTTCCAGCTGCCTGGGTGGAGGACACCATTTCAGGTGGTGAACTGAACAGAAGTCCATGGGGAGCTCCTTCCCCAAGCCCAAGTGTGGCCTGAAAGGGAGGTTTTTGAGGAAAGCATGAGCTACCCCTCCTCTGTGAGCCCAGTGCCAACCAGCAAGCCACGGACAAAGAGGAATAGAGAGTGTGGAAATGCTTGAGTGGTGTCTCACAGTGGCACCTCTGGGGAACTGACCAGTGTTTGTCGAGTCTGAGTGGGACCAGTGTGTTTCTCTCTCGAGCTGTTTGCTCCCTCGCTGGGGAGGGCAGCTGTTCATGCAGCAGGCTGGTTTGCATTTTTGCTGGGTAGCATGGGGACTTATATTTTATGAATATTTTATTTAGAAAGTAATACCTCCAGACTGTGGTCTTTGTGGGGTGAAGTCACTCTATGACTTAATTGCTCAAAGTCTTTCCACATATTTGTTCTCAGTAGAAGCAAATTGCTGGAGGTGAAGCTGTTACAAGTGAGAGCCTTCCCCCACTTCCCCTTCCTTCCCAGTGTGTAGGGGAACTAGTGCCCGCTGTGGTATTACAACACTTGAAACCAAAAGCCTGAGTTTGTTCTGGATGAGTTGCTGTCCTACAAGGAACATTAAGGAGAAGCAACTGATTGTTTAAAGAATGGCTATGAGAAAAAGGATTTGCTGTTTACCTTAGAACTGTTTACCTTAGAACTATTAATTTAAAAAAAATCAAGTATTCAGGGCTTCTAAAGTCTTGCTCTCTGTTTTCATAATTTTTTTTAAACTGAGTTGCTGGATGATGATATTACTGCATTATATATATATATATATATATATAATTTTTTTGCAATAGACCCAGTTGGATTGGCAGTTACAGCTTGAAAATCCCAGTTGAAAAATGAATTATCCGCATACATCCCAGAACCAAAATCTTTGGGGGCTAATTTAGATTCAATGTTATCATGCTAACAACTTCTTACCAGCTCTAACTTCATCTTTCCTCCTGTAGCTCAAAGCTCAGTTGGCATTCCCAGTAGGTGAAACGCTTTGTCACCCCCATGGTTAGGAAGGACATGGGAGGATGCATTGCTCTGGATATGCCATTGTCACTGACTTGAAACTTATTCACAGGCTAATTGATACATTATGGACTGGTACATGATGAGATGTAGTTGCCGAACCAGGAAATGTGTAAACAGATTGCCCAGTGAGGAAGGAAGGGGTGCAGAAATCCTGTGCTGCTGCCAAGTACTCTTCTAGTGTGTGTGATGAACTAATCCATGTGGCTTGAAAATCAATTCTCACCTTGTAATGCTCATGTAACAAGGGTGAGAGCTCATTATTTTGCCAATGTCAGCCTCTGACAGAAAGGATGAAAGGGATTCATGCTTATCCTCAAAATCTTGTCCTCCAGCCTGTGCTGCTTTCCTTTTTACACTGACTGGACTGGGAGAGTCCAGTCTAATCTGGACATTCAGGATCTTTACTGAACAATGTGCCAAAGCTGGGTTCTATCTGAGTTTCCGTAACACCGACCATCTGGGGGTCAGGCAGACAGAGACCTCCAGGCCTGGCTGTCTCCGGGCAGTGTAGGGCACATCTCCTTCTCTCCCTGTGATTTACTGATTTTGTGTGAGGAAATGACTGTTCTTCTACTCCCAAGAAGTTAGTGTGGGCTTTTTCTTATCTGTTCCAACTTCACCCTTCATCCTGTAGCTCAGCGGGTTTGCATGCTGGGCTGTGGGAGAAACTCTCCAGCGCTCCCATGGTCAGGGCAGACTGGTAGGATGGAGATGACTCTTTCCCTGTCTCTGCCTTGGCAGATTGATGTGTGATGGACTGACCCAGGAGGAGTTGTAGTTGCTGGGTTTTCCTCCTCTAAGGTACCTTATGCGGGCTTGTTTCTGACAGGGAAGGACTGCTTGGAAAAACACCTATACAGCATCCTCTCGGGTTGGCGCCGCTCGTTCACTGCCGAGCCTCTTGCGGCGGGGCTGGGGCGGACGGGCAGCACTGCCCGCTGCCGCTGCTCTCCGGGGTCCCCGCCGGGGCCAGATACCGGGGAGAAGCTTGGAGCTGCGAGCGTTCATGGGCAGGGGGTGCGGGACGACGTGTAGGGGGATGCGGAGACCGGGGGGATGTGGAGAGATGTGCACGGGGATGTGGAAGGAGAGGGGGATGACAGCAGGGCGAAAGGATGTGGAAAGACAGAGGGATGCGAGAAGACGTGCAGAGGGATATGTTGTGGAGGACAGACGAGCTCCACGGGGCCGGAGTTTCAGGTGCGGGAGCAGCGCTTCTTTCCAGCGCTCTCGCTTTCCCGTGGGGTTTCTAAAATTCACGTTGGCTTCTCGGTCCGCCCGACAGCGTGGGATGTTGCGACGGCAGGGCCAGGCGGGGATCAAGGCTGCCATTGCAGCCGCCACCGTGACCTGGAGCTGCCGCTCCATCCACTCTGCCAGGTCAATGTGAGGGGCAGAGCCGGACAAACCGCCAGGACTGTGTGGCTACACGCTGGGCAAGCTTGGCCTCTGCCGGGAGTCACCCACATTGCCTGAAAACTGGGGGATCAGTAATCCCTCCTTCAGTAAATCCAATAATCCACTTTTACTTCCAGGAAAAAGTTCACTCTCTTCTAATGGCACAGAGCAACGTCAGATGCTCACATTTATGAACCTCCTCTCTCAGCTATCACTCAGCATCTTCCAGGTCCTGGGAGGGCAAGAACAGAAGCCATTCTGTCATTGCAGAGAAGGGCTGGAGATCCCTCTGGCAGCGACTGAGCTGGGCCATCACAGGGCCACTTCTCTTTGAGAGAACTCAGTCTCTCAAAGATGAAGTGCTGAGCTGAAAGTAATCTTCCTTGCTCAGCAAAATATTTTGTAGCAGGTATCTCACTGCAGTTCTTACTATTTCCAGATATATGTTGAAATAAATCAATCCGTAATGGATTCCTGTGGCAACATCCGTCTAAGGAAATGAGCTATGGTATCCTGGCTTAATAGAAATGAAAGTGGACATTTTTGTAATTTTTAGCAATTGGGCATGGTTCTTCGCATATATTTTGGCATTCTCAGGAAATATGAGTTTAGAAAGGGGGCAAACTCCTGGAAATATTTCTCTTGTCTTCATATTTCTTAGTTTGCCCACACTGCTTGAGGCAGTTGTCCTAGGAAGGCACAGGAACACTGTGATGATTTAGATCGGAAGA
>JAYDZK010000169.1:17923364-17969385 GCA_034509185.1 Euphonia xanthogaster
CTGAGCTTTGAGGTCCCTTCCCACCCAAACCATTCCATGATTCCATGATTGTCCAGCCAGGTAGGTGCAGGGGCCATGGGGTTCACCACGGAGCCTTCCCCTTCCAGGGTGTTCGGGCTCTGCCTGGCTGTCAGACCAGGGTGTGGCTGTGTAAATGAACTTACTCTGAGTTAATTAAACTGCTCGGAGCTGGGAGACAAGCAGGGGAACCGGTGTCTCTCTGCCTGTAGCAGTGAGTCACATTTCAAAATGCCGGCGCTTATCGCGTCCCATCGGAGCGGGGTGAGCCCCGAGCACGCCCGTGACTCAGCCCTCAGCAGGGCTCTGCCCCAGTCACAGGGCCCTGTCCTCATGGACAGGCCTTGGAAAAACTCTGCCCACCGTTCCTAATTGGAAATTATCCCTGTTAATGCAAGTCCTCCCAAAGGAATGTGTCTCGCTTTAAAAATGTTGGCAGAACAGCTGGCGCAGGGGCTGGGAGAGCCTGGGGAGCCGAGGGGATCTCCCTGCTCACTGGGCTTTGGGAATGGGACAACAGGGAGTGCCGGGAGCAGGGAACTTGCTGTGGATGTGGAAGCAGCCTCAGTGTGAGCTCTGTGACTCAGACTTCCCTCTAACACACCGCTCTGCTTTTATCTTGGATTTGCTTTTAATATCTGCCCAGCCTGACAGCTCGCTGTGGGCAATCTGAAATCCCCTCCGCTTCGGTGCTTTCTGGAAGTTCAGATCAAAACTTTCCCCGGTCTCGTGGGGCAGCAGCAGCTCCCAGGGGCTGTTGGGGAGTGTGGCAGCCCTGCTGACTGCCTCAGTTCCTCTTTGAGGTCCTGGCGCCCTCGTGTTTCGGAATTACGTCTGAGCAAAGGCTCTCAGGGCTTCAGGCCCAGCTGGAGCCCCGCCACCCATCTCCCTTTCAAAAGTGGGGGCACCCCAAGAGCACGAGGGTGTCACTCGCACCCCGTGTCAGCTCTGGAGGCTGCAGGCTGAGGCAGAGCCCCAGCAGCTCTGTGGAGGGTGGTTTGGACAGGCGGGAAATGGGCTGGGCTGGGGGTTGTCCAGGAAGTGGCTCTGCTCTTGCTTAAGAACAGGTATCTCTGGCCTCCTTAAGAAAGGAGGGGGAAAAAAGTCAAGCTGTGAGTCACTGCTGAGTGTCAGGGTGGTTGAACAGGCTCTGGGCCCTGCTTTGCCTCAAGTTTTCCCTTCCAGAGGCTGCACTTCACTCCTCTGTTCCTGGTTTTTTTAGTTGCGTCTTCCAAGACAGCTTTAGTTAGGAAAAAAAACCTTCAGCAGGGTTTAATGGGTGTCCTGTGAGATGGAAACTGGTGATGCTTGGAAATTGGTAGCACGTAGAACACTTTGTTTTCCTTAGGAGTTTTCAGGTGAGAGCAAACCCCAGGGGTGTCACCAACAGCTTCTGGATCTGCACAGGATCCCAGTGCTCCAGCTGCCTTTCAGGGGGTGAAAACTCCCTTGGTGGTTAAACAGAGAAGAGGAGAGAGCCAAGGTGTAGAAAAGAGCCTGAATTCCTGGCTGGGAGGGAGGGGAGGCCCTGGCACAGGGTGCCCAGAGCAGCTGGGGCTGCCTCATCCCTGGAAGTGCCCAAGGCCAGGTTGGACAGGGCTTGGAGCACCTGGGACAGTGGGAGGTGTCCCTGCCCATGGCTGGTGTGGCACTGGCTGAGTTTTAAGGTCCCTGCTTGAACCATTCTGTGATTTTACGATGTTGTGAACTCCTAAAATTATCCCAATCCCCATTCTTGTGCCTAGAATGGATTCCTTGTTTGATTTTCCACTGCATGGACCAGGCACTGCCTTCATCTGAAGTTCCTGATGGAGCAGGAGGGGAGGTTTTCTCTCTCATCAATGCAAGGCATGAAAACCTGAGGAAAGCTGCAGCAAATGCATCCAGTGATTCTTGAGCTGTTCTGTGAGAATGCACTTTTATTTCACATTTTGGGGGGAAAAGGGGAAAACCTCAAGCAGCCTCTGTAGTTACAGGAGAGTAGGACACGGGGTGGGCTGGCTGGGAGACCTCAGAAGCCAGGGAAGCAATTCCCAGGATTATCCTGGATTTTTGAGACCACGTTGCTTTTTTTTGTGCCTGATCTCCAGCAATTCTCATCCCACGAGGGTCCCTCAGAGGAAGGCACCTGCCTGGATCACCACTGCAGGGGACAGAGAGGAGCAGAGGGAAGCACCCAGGGCCAATCCAGCCCCAAAATACCTCTGCCATTCCTGCAAAGCTGCCATTGGGGAAGGAGCTCACTCCACGAAGGCTGGGAGCTCCAGGCTCTGCCATGCCTGCTGCTGACAGCTCCGTGTGCCTGCTCCAAGGGAGACTTTGCACTTTGGGAGTGGAATGTGGCATTGCAAAGTCCCTGTGCTGCTGATATTTGTTCTTTTTGCCCCGAGGAGCGTTGTGCATTTTCCCCTAGGAAGGAAGGGGCTCCTGTGGAGCAGCAGGACCCTGAGGCTGGGCACTTCCCACCACCATGCACCACTGGAGTGGGATGTGCCCACAGTTATCCCATTAGCTCAACATCTGCCAGGAAGCCTTTCCCCACAGGGGCTGGATTAGGCTGGAACTGACCCAGCTCTCCAGGAAGCTTTTCCTACCATGTTTTTGTGGCTTTCAGGCTGCTGTCCTGGCTGGAACCAACCCCAGCACCCGCCTCACACTGCCAAGAGGGAGCTGGCTTTACCTTTGCCTCCAAAGAATGTCTGTGAAGTGTTCAAATTCCATCCTGTATATTCTGGATCTACTCATATTTTCAATATAATGAGTTTTTTGGGCTGTGATGACTCAGAATGGACCAGGTTTCACATCAGCACTGAAAAATGAAGCATCTGGGTAGGGAGATGAGGGCCAGCAGCAGGACAGACACTGCTGGTGCACCCGGTGGCTCCTTGATGCCTGACACAAAGGTTTGGGATGATCTCCCCTGGCATCTGCTGGCTGGAAGAAGAGCCGAGCTCAGCAAGGGCTGCTGTGGAAGCCACTGGCCCCTGGTGCTGTGTTGTGGAAGGAGCTGAATGGCTGCCAATGAGCTGTCCCTGGATCCCTGGCTCATCTTACAGCCTTGGACCCGTTAATGAATCCAAAGTCCTCCAGCCCTTGCCTCCAAACATTTGGAGTGTGTGGCACTTGAGAGCCAGGGTCATCATCCAGGCTGGGCTCTGGTGATGCTCCTGGGCTGCTCCTGCTGCTCTCCTGCAGCTCTGCTTTGGATCTGCTCCTGGCCACGCTGGCTGCAGTGCTCTGGCCTCTTTAGGGAGGGCTGGGAATGATGCAGGGAGTAGAGCAGAGGTCTGTTCTCCTTTAAGGAACACTGCCTGCAATCTCAGGATCTGCCTCTGCCCTGCCTGTTTGGCTGATGCCTCATGGAGAAATCCTGCTCTGTGTTTTCCCCGGATGGGAGGTTACACTTTTAACCACAGCACCAAAACTTCCCAGCTTTTCATTTCATCATGGCCATGATGATGATTTTTGGCAGGGGATGCATCTCCCCACCAGGATGAACTGCAGCTTTTCCACCTCGTTTGGAGTGACCTGTGGGTTTCCCTGACCCAAGGCCTCCAGGTCAAAGCCTGGAACCTCCTGCTCTAATGCCACACTCACTTTTTCACTCCTCACCATTCCAGTGTCCCCCAGCCCCACTCTGCCATGGAGGAGAAGGGGCTCCACAGCTCCTCCTTGCCTTCTCCAGGATCTCCAGCTCCCGGAAACGCTCCCAGTAGTGAAACTGGTTAATCCCGTTGTCACTGGAGGAGCGCTGGCATCCGAGAGGGATCTGTGGATTAACTGGTTCCGGTGTTTGCCAATTTCTCGGCAGCCTGATGCATTATTCAGCAGCCGGGCTGCTTTCGGGCCTTCGGAAAATCTGGAGCTTCCCAACACTTGAGGGTTTATGAATTGATGTCTCTCCTTGCAGCTTCCTCCTCCCTTGGATTGCCAATTAACCGCGGGCAATTAAACACCAGACCCGGAGTGTTTTGCCGCCGGTTCCGCCGTCTACAGAGGAGGCTCGGGGCACCCGCAGCTTCCCCCTGGGCTCTATCCCACCTCCCAGCATCGGCCTCGGGAAACCAGGTGCTATTTAAGGCATGGGATCGGCGGACTCGTTTAACATCTGCCAACTCCCCGGCATTCCCAGGTTGCCAAAAATGTGCGCGGCGGCAGCGGGGAAGGCTCGGGGACAGCCGCAGCTGCGTGGCTCCAGAGCAGCCCGCTCCCAAACCTGCAGTTCAGGCCGGAGCACTTGCAGATGGCAGATAGGGAGGGAGAGGTGACTCACGGAGATTAAATATCCTCGTGGGCAGCGATGGCTCAACACACCAACCGCACTCACAGCCGGCTCCCTCCTTCCTGCTTTTCTTTTGCCTCCAGGTAGAGGGGAAAACGGGGAGAGGCAGAAGCTGTGGTAGCTGGGATGGCCCTGGGGGAGGCAGGGGGTGGGGGATGAAGGGACGAGAGGACAGAGAAACAGAGCAGTGCCGGGGGGAGGCTCGTCCTTCCTCAAACACGTTTATATCCATTGGTTTCGATGGCAAAGCCCGGATTGCCGCATCCTTTCCCACGCTGCAATCCCGCCGCTGACTCGGTGCCAGCGGAAGGCGCTTGCGGGGCCATCGGGTCCGAGACAACGATTTTCCATCTTCTCTGATTGTTCGAGGCACTGCAGAGTTGTTGCCAGAGCCTGTTCCCCGTTTTGGAAACATAATTGGAATTATGCAAATTCCGGTGCGGCACCGGTGAGTGACTGAGGCGCTCCCTACCCGCAGCTGGGCTGTTGGAGCAGGGAAGGCCGGGTCCATCCCGGGGGAGCTGGGGGCTCAGCCCTGCTCCTGCAGAGCTCCCGAGCATCCCAGCCCGCTCAGCCCCGCTCCTGTCACAGCTCCCGAGCATCCCAGCCCCGCTCCTGCCGCACATCCCGAGCATCCCAGCCCGCTCAGCCCCGCTCCTGCAGAGCTCCCGAGCATCCCAGCCCGCTCAGCCCCGCTCCTGCACAGCTCCCGAGCATCCCAGCCCGCTCAGCCCCGCTCCTGCAGAGCTCCCGAGCATCCCAGCCCGCTCAGCCCCGCTCCTGTCACAGATCCCGAGCATCCCAGCCCGCTCAGCCCCGCTCCTGCACAGCTCCCGAGCATCCCAGCCTCCTCTGGCAAAGCACAGAGCTCTCGGCAAAGCACAAAGTTCGTTCCTGCCCGAACGCCCCGTACTTGGACACCATCACTCGTCCATTCTGGTGTTGCCAAAAATTCCTGATGGTCGGGGGCTGGAGCTGTTTTGGGGATGCTGAGCTTCCCAATGGCAGCTCAGGGGGCTGTTTGGTGGGAGCAGAGTGGGATCTGGGACACAAGGCTTGGGGGACGGGAGCAAGACTCCCTGTGAGGGCTGGGACTCTGCTGCCCTCCAGACACGTGGTGGGAGCGTGGGGATGGTGCCTGTATCGGGCCGTGGTTCCCACCTGCAATGTGCTTTGGGCATTGCCCCACTGGCCCGGGAGCCAGCTCGGCGGGGGGAGCTGCTCTCGGGCCCGCTGTGACTCGGCCAGGCCGGTGGGAGCGCTCCCTGCCCCACTCCAGGCTCCTGGGAGCAGGACCCTGGGAGAGCTCGGCCTCACACACAGGGCTCGTGCTGCACAAGATCCTCCCGTGAGGAGATCTGCGTGAGGAACGAGGGATTTTGCCAAAATAACAGCACTTCCCCCCCACACCCATCTCAGCCTTTCCATCCGCGCGTCCCGCAGCGGTTCCTCTTTTAGCACCACGTCTCCTAAAAAAAAAAAGTGTTGACTGCAGCTTTTCTGGAGGCTGCAGCGCTCCCGCCCCGGTGACTGCACAGCTCTTCCAGCCTCCTTCCCGCTGCGGTTCCCGGGCTGCAGGCAATCTTTTCCGGTCTGATCGCATGGCCAAGGAATGTACATGCACGTACAGCGAGTCTGGAGTCACTTCAGTGCCAGCAGCCAGGATTTGGGAGCAGCACGGAGGAAAAATGAAGCCCAAGCTGCTGCTTCCCCAGGTCCCTTTGGGATTGGGACGCCAATCCGGCTGCCCCGTCCCCGACCTCGGTGCCTCTGCCCGTGCTGTGGGTGTGTGGCAGCGATTTCTGCCTCTCCACGGTCTATAAAGTCTTGGCCAAGTGGAACAAAAATATTCAATCCTGTTAGCTTGAAGGTAATTCCAGCTAATAAATAAACGGGGTTGGGAAAAGAACCCCGGTGATCCGGCGTGGCCAACAAGCGCATCATCGGCCGTTCCCCCAGAGACGCTGTGAGGGGGATGAGGGTAATTAACAAAGCAATTAATGCAAGAGAAGAAGCTGCTTCCCAAATACACAAGGAAATCCAGACTCCAGCTGTGCTGGCATTGCTGGTGCTGGCAAAGGCCTTGTCTGGGCTGGAAGGGGGATGCACGTGGCGTGTTGGTTTGCAGGATCCATTACCCAGGAGAAGCAGCAGGTTGGGGATTTGCATCCTCCAGCAGGTCCCCTCCTTGAGCTTTGCTGGGATCTGTGCTGCTCCCTCGAAATAAAGCTGGAAAAGGCCAATTGGAGCAGGAGGACCAGCAGCTCTTCCCAGCTGCCAGGGCTGGGTGATCCAGGGCTGGAGCTCCCTGAGCATCTTTCCAGGCCAGCTGCTTTGTCAGCTCAGAACTCTTGGAAAGAAGAATGGGATGATGTTTCTGCAGCACAGCCAACATCCAACACGCTCAGCTTGGCTGCAGTCCATGCGTGGGGCCGTGCTCAGGCCTGGAGCTGGATGGAAATGCCTTTAAATGTGGATCTAAATTGGATCTAAATCTATTTCTGTGCTGGGGGTAAGCTCAGGAAAAGGGGGAAAAACCCCAAAGACTGCTACTGGCTCCAATTGCAAAGATTCATATGTATTTATATAGGTATAAATAAATGGAAAGGTTTATCTCTTTTTGTGTTGGATGAATCCCAGATTTTATGAACCAGATAAACCCGATGACACCACACGTTACAGAATCCCAGAACGGTTTGGTTTAGAAGGGACTTCAAAGTTCATCAGTTCCAACTCCCTGCCTTGGGCAGAGACACCTTCCACCATCCCAGGTTGCTCCAAACCCTGTTCAAAGTGGTCTTGGACCCTTCCAGGGATCCAGGGGCAGCCACAGCTCCTCTGGGCTGCTGCTGGGGGTTCATGGCAAGGAAAAGAAGGTTCTGATGTGGCTCCAAGTGCTGCCATGTGATTTTTTTGGGCAGACACAACATCCTCTCTCGGTTTATGGGAGACTCAGGAAATGGATCTGGGCTTTCTTTGCACGAGTGTGAACCCTTGGGAGCACCTCCCCACCTCCCAGCTGTGTCTTCCCGGCACCAACTTCCCTCTTCCCAAAATATCCCCTCCAGAGAGCTCTCCCAGCTCAGGCTGCCCCAGCAGCGTTCGTAGGGCGTTGCCTGCAGGCCTTCCCACTGAATTATATATAACACTTGGGTTTGGGGTGGGATTTTTGGGAAGGAAATCTGTTGCCAAGCAATGGAGCTGTGGCCTGGCTCTCTCCTCCCAAACTGAGACTTAGAAGTGTGTGTAAAATATCTGAGACATCTCAAGTGGGGTTGCAGGAGGCTGGATCACGGGAATGTGGTGGAAAAGCTGCTGCTGGGGTTGGGAGAAGGTTTTCCTTTCATTTTCCAGAACCAAAGCTGAAGCGGAGAGTTGTTTGATCCCAGAGGCAACAAGAGAGATGGGGGATCATGAGAAATCCCCCAAGGGTCCTGTGGGGAGTTCTCCCCATGGATTTACACCTAGAACATGTCCTGGACAGCATGTATAAAAAACATTGGGTTTTCCCCACAAAAGGAAGGTGGGACCAGCCCCAGCACGGAGATGTTGGGGGGTCAATCTCAGCACCACAAACTGGAGCATGAACTTCAGCACTCACTCATCAATCCACGGCACCCACAGTGGGTGTGGATGAATCAGAGGGTCACTACTGACCCACATCCCACAGCTGGGGTGGCAGAGCCTGCTGGCCTCCCTGGGCAAGCTCCAGTGGGAATGGCAGTGCCAATCCAGGGACTGACTTCATCCCGATGCCCGCGAGCATCGCCCTCACCGCAGCCCTGCGTGGGAGCCCCTGGTTTGCTCCAGGCCAGGAGCAGCCTCACAGGAGGGTTTCAGCTGACAGCAATCCAGAGGGATACAAAGTTTTCCTGATGTTTTCCCCAGCTGTTCAGCCTGGGAGGGAAATCCCACCGGCGTGCTTTCCTCATTAACCACTGTCACATTTTCCAGGCAGAGCCTCGGCGTGCCAGGCACTGATTTGCATCACCAGATCACAAGGATGTGACCTAATTAAATTTCAGCTCTTTTCAATATGATTTTCATACTCACATAGGGGGTTGTTTTTGGACCTGTGGAACCAGCTGTCTCGGCAGGGATGTTTCAGGCTTGGAATGGAAGTGCAGAAAACATCTAATTTCCCACTGGGAGTGGCTGCAGAGGCGAGCTCTAGGGTCTCTCCAAAACCTTTCCCTGCTCCCAAAGTTTGATTCACAAGAGTGAATTGTGTTATTTTTTTTAGGGCAGATTGTTTTATTATTATTTATGCAGAGGGGAATATGTTAGTCCCACCCCTCTTCCCATACAGATGGATTTAGGTCACGCTGGGAAGAGGGGTGGGAGAACATGGAATGAACCACATCCCTCCTGGAACAAACAACCTTCCCAGGGCTCAGCACTGGATCTTCCAAGATGCCTCCAGTCAAGACAGGTCCCATCAAAACCCACCAAGGCCCCTCAGCACAAGGCAAATCCAACCATTCCATGCACCCAGACCTCCCCAGGAGTCTTTTAATCCCCAAAAAATATTATTTGGAGTCTCAATTTTCCCTGGGAAGGGTCTGTTCACCAGTGAGGATAACACAGGAGGGTATCCTGGCTGGATTTTTGGCTGAATGAGCAGAATCCCCCGTTTTCCCGTTGCTACTGCAAGGGGGAGAGCTGGGATTTTTGTGCATGGGTTGGTAAATCTGGCCCGTTCTGCACGGCTGATTTGCCCTCCAATTAATTAAGGGCATTCTTCACTTCCCCTCGCAATTAACATAAAGAAAACCCAATTAACTCCTGCAGGGTGGACGCTGAGCACCGCCTTGGGCAGTGTGAAACCTCCCTGCTCTCCTGCAGGAAACATCCAAAGACTGTCAGGCTGACCACAGAGCCCACAGCAGAGCCCAGAGCCCGTTGTGTTGCCATCCCATCCCTATGGAATCACCCGGTTTTCCCTGAGTGAAATCACATTCCTGGCTTTGCCAGACCTGTTGATTTTGGTTGCAAGCTGAGAACTGGGGTGGAAAGGGAGATTTGGGTGGAAAAGGAGATTTCTGGCCATCCTCAGGCTGGCTGGTGCCTCTTCCCACAGCTCCTGGGCTGTGATGGTACAAAGGGCACGGCTCCTGATCCCTTGGTCACTCATCCTCCTTTTTTTATGGCTGAAGCCATGAGTCTGGGAGCAGTCTGGGAGCAGAGTCTGGGAGCAGAGTCTCTCAGTCCGTGGCATCCACGCCCCCTGGCCACGCCCGTAATCCCTGCCATGAGGTGCAGCAGGTATTTCCTGTTCCCGGACGGCTCCAACTTGCCCTGCACGGCTCTGGCTGCCCCGAGCAACTCCCGGCCCTCCCAGATGGAATTGTGTCCTGCAGAGCAGTGTGGCTGCAAGGACGAGCCGTGCTCTCTCCGGTCTCCCAAAATAAATATGGGAGGAGGGAAGGGATGGCAGTGCCCTGCCAAGATAAAGGGTGACACGGTCTGAGCTGGCTCCTGCTGCCTCACCAAGTCCTCGGGATTTGCCCCCAGGATTTGCCTCTGGAATTCCCACACTGCCACAACATGAATTTGCCTCATCCAGGGAATGCCTGGTCTCTGAGCAGGGAGGTGACTTGGTGACTTCCAGCTACTGTCCTACATCGCTTTCTCACCCACACTGGCTTCTGAATTTTGGGGGGGTTGGATAAACCATGCTCTGGCTGGTTTATCAGCCCCCAGATGAATTGGAGCAGATCCAGTGTCCTCCCCACTCCAGGAATTGCCAAAAATCCCAAGTGCTGGCACCACCAAGCTTTTTTTTTTTTTTTTCCCCCTATTTAACACTTTTTGGGCGTTTGTGTCCAGTGCATTGGGCAAGCCCTGGCTTTGGATGAGGACAGAGCAGCCTCCTTCCCACAAAGGCACCGGGAGTATCCTTCATTTCCAGCACCGAGCCCTGAGCCTGAGGAGAGCTGCACGTCTGTCCATGGACGGGGTCAATCCCGTGTCCCCCGCACCCTCCCCAGGGCCACCCGCGGCGCTGTGACAAAGCGACCACACCAACCACCATCGCACCGACTGCAATTCCCGAGCATCCAACCCCGTCCTCAGCCCCTGCCAATAATCCTCGGGGACAAAAGACCCCGAGGGCAGCAGCTCCCGCCCCCGCCTGTAATTCCTCCCCTTCACCCTAATCCCCGGCCCTTCTGTCGCAGTGCCCGAATCCAATTAACCGCGGCAGGACCGAGCTCCACCGGCGCCCAAGGGAAGCCGCGGCAGGGCTGGGTGGGGCAGCAACGCTGCGGGTGGAGGAGCAATCCCTGCCTCGAGTGGGTTTATTCCCAAAAAAAAAAGACCTGAGAGCAGAGAGCTGTGTCTGGCCAAGGAGAGAGGGAGGGGAGGTGCCCTGGGGCTCGTGGCCATCGCTCTGCTGGGGGTGACTCTTTTCTCCCAGTTTCCCAGTTGGCTTGGTTGTGGTACCAGCTTCCAAAGCTCCACTCCAAACATCCCTGTGGTCCCACTCAGCCTCCAGACTTGCTCAGGGTTTGCCATAAGCCTCTGAGCTCTGTTTCACATCTGGTTGCAGAGGGGGATGCTCTGGTCCACCTCCAACCTGGCAAGGAGGAGGCTGGGGATTGGAAGGATGTTCTCCAACCTAGCCACACTCCCAAGGGTCTCAAGTTTTTTCCCCATGATCTTGTTTGCCAAGAAGAAGAAAAGACTCAGCATGGAGGTAGCACAAATTCAGGATGGTCCCAGTGAACCCCCAACCAGAACCAGAGTGAAGAAAAAGAAAAACCAAAGAAAAACCCAACAGTTTGGATTTGCAGCTTTTGCCAAGCTGAACTCAAGCTGCAGTTGGGATGTGAAATCAAATAATTTTGGGATGATGAAGCTCCTGGGATAGAGAACAGAGGGAGACATGGGGGGCAAGGGGACCTGGAGGGTGCACAGGCAGCAGAACAATGAGGAAGGGCTTTGGTGGGGGCAGAGAGGATGTGCCAGGGAGATGCTGCTTTTCCAGGCACAGAGAGGGTAGAAGGTGAATAAATGATGGTTGGCCCCAGGGGCTGCAGAAGGACCAGGCTGTGCCTTAAATGAGGTGGGGAAACACGTGGAAACAGAGGCTGAGTCACAGGGAACGAGATCCAACCGGCCAGGGGAGGCTGAGGACAGCACAGTGACCACTGGCAGCTGCTCCCAGACCTGAGCTAATGTTTAGCTTTGGACTTTGCCAAGTTGTCCAAGGGGCAAAGGAGGAGGATGAGGGCGGGTGACCCGAGGGGGGCTGAGGGTGGCTGTGAGCTGGGCCAGGGCCCAGGGCTGTGACTCCTGCACAAGCTCTGGGTCAGAGGGAGCCACTTCTGGGTGGTTTCTGCTGGTTTGGTCCTGGTTCAGCAGGACATTCCCTGACAAGGCCTTGCTGAGTTCCTCCATTTAGCTCAGCTCTTCCTGATGTATTTTATTCCCAACACATCGGGCTCTAGACAGCACCTGCAAGGGCTGCCCTGAGGGGACACTGTCATGGACAGGGTGAGGAGCCTGGTGGCACCACTGACAAGGCTGCAAAGGTGTCCCCAGCACTGGCCTAGGGCTGAGCATGTCCCATTGGCCTGGATAACCCACCCTGGCAGGTGCCTCGTCTCTATTTAAACCCCCTCTCCTGGGATGTAATTAAGGACGTATCTATTAATTGCTGTGTCACAGCAGCACGGATCGTCCCCGCCACCACCGGTGCTCCCCGGGCAGCTCCCGCTGGACCATTGCCACGTGTCTCCTCTCCATCCCCACCACCTCAACCTGCAGCATTCCAAACCTTCACGTTTTGAGTTCTACCTTCCAGGCAATTTTGCACAGCAGCATTCTCCAATCCCAGATTATTCTAATGACACCGTGGAAGAGCTAAAAATAGCAGCAAGGCGTTTTGTGCCTCTCCCCCAGCAGCCGCTGTCGGGAGCGTGGGGACGGCACCGGCAGTGGGAGCCTCTGAGGTGTTTGCAGGGAGCGTTTGGAGAGTATCACACCTCCCCTTTCCCTTCCCAGCCCTGGATCTTTAAATATCTGGCCCAAATCCACACAAGCCTGTAGCTGCTTAACTCCTTCCTTGCACTCAAATCCAAAGGAAATTGGGCACCTGGACGGGATGGAGGACATGGGGTGGTGGGTGCAAAACGCTCCTGAGTGTGCCAGACCTGCAGGAGTGACTCAGCCATGGTGTGGGTGCTGGGATCCTCTCGGCTTCCCTGGGGACCTCCTGGCTCCAGTGGGAGTCTTCCAGCTCCTGTGGGATTCACAGAGCCCACCTGGCCTATCCCACTTCACTTCTTCTCCTGCCAGGGCTCTCGGATGTCTCAGGGTCCTGCATGTGCCAGAAAATGCTGTGGGAAGCAACACCTGAATCCACGCTGCTCTCCCTAAAATGAGCATCCCAAAATTGATGTGCTCACCCAAAAATGGTGCACTCCCCAAAAAAGTGATGCCCTGCCCCCAAACCAGCCATGCTGGATTTAGCACCTGAACATGCTTGGCAGGGTGAAGCAGCAGCCTGGGGGCAGCTGCTCCAGGTTATTTCTGTTTTGTGTTTTTTTGTTTTTTGTTTTTTTTTTTAAGGCATCCTATGCGATCCTGCACCCAGAAAGGGTGGCTGGAGCTTGGGAATCCACAGGGAAGCGTGGACAACATTCCTCCACACAGCCCTGCCAGCCCTCAGAGCCCATCAGGCATCAGCTGGGCTGGGCAGGGGGAGCAAAACCCACAGAAACCGTCACCAACTTCATCCACAGCTTCAGAGCAGATTCCCAGAGCCTGCACTGGGAACGGCTCCGTGCTCCACTCTGGGCACGGCAGCCGGTGCTGGCATGAGGGCACGGATGTGTGTGGAGAGGCAGGGGGCAGCCAGGGAGACATCCAGCCCCGCGGCACCGTTTGCCCTCTGGGATGCAGAGAGCCAGATCGGAGGGGATTGAGCGCCTGCTCAGAGGCTGCCAGGCCAGGACTGCGCTGATGCGGGGCTGGAGGCGGGATGGGCAGAGCGGGAGAAGCGGCCGATCCCGATCGCTTCCCCCCAGGGGGAACAGGAACGCCGTGAGCCGGTGGCCGCCACGCGCCAGGGATTGCACTGGAGGGAGACGGATGAGTCAGAGGATTCGGGCACAATGGGAAGCGCGGGCTCAGCACCACCGGGGACACGCAGGGACAGGGACATGCCGGGATGGGGCCTCAAGGCTGCCAGCGCTGCCTCACCCCGAGCAAACCCTCCTCCAGAGGGAAAGACGTGCCTTTTTTCCTCTCCCTGGTCACAGGGAAAGGAAATGGGTGAGCTCATGGCAGCGTGCATGGGGAGGGCTCTGCCACGCGTCCTCCCCGTCCTGCTGGCCGCTGGGCACGGGGCCGTCCTGCACTTCCCGCTGGTGCTGGCAGGGTACCAGGGGCCACAGCCCAGCCCGGCTGCTTCCCCAGGCACCCCCACTTCCCTCCTGCCCACTGCTGCCTTCTCACTTCCACAGCCTTTCCTGTTTGATAGATCTCCTTTTTTTATAACCCCCCCAAAAAAGCAAATGCAGGAGCACAAGAGGATAAAGAAACAGCCACACCAAGGCAGGAGCCCTGTTTCACCTCCTGGTCCGAGTCACCCCATAAGCCCTTGGCTGCTCCCACATTCCCCAGGGGAGCTGGTGAGGGCAGGAATAACTGGCACAGGATAATTACAGGGCTGAAGATGGAGGTTTTGCCTGGGCACAAGGTCCCATAACTCACAGGGATGTGAGAAACCTCCCATGGCAAACCCAGGCTAGACCCAGACAACCATCCCACAGGGGAATTTGGGAAACTTCCTTCAAAAATGTTTCCACAGGCCCCACTTTCTCTGCTCCTTGTCATCTTTCTTCCACTTCTCACGGGATGGTGGCTGGGAGAAGCTGATCCTCAGAAGACACTAAACTTGGACACAAACATGGGCCACCATCGCCCTGGAGGTCCTGGTCCCTCCCTGGAGGGTGGAAACCACAGCTCTGGCTGCCCACGGGTGCAGGACCAGGAGCTCCAGGGCCCCTGTGCTGCACAAACCTCATGGTTTGCATGGCCTCAGAAAAGAAACTTTCTTCTCTTTTTTCTTTCAGGATGTGAAAGGAGACCACAAGACTGTGGTCCCACGGCTTCCCCACCCTGGGATGACAGGACACTGCAGCAGCAGCAAGCAGATCAAACTGACACCATTTCAGGAGGGGAAGGCTGGGATCCCTCTCCTGGCATCCCACACGCCCTACAGGCACTTGTGGGGCAGCACTGGGAACGTGCTGGGCCAAGGAGCCACATCCACACCACCACTGTCACCAAGGAATGTCCCCATCCCCCAGGCTGGGCTGCCAAAACACCAGGGGTTTGAAATCACGAAATTCCTGAATGGTTTGGGGTGGAAGGGACCTCAAAGCTCATCTTGTTTCACTCCCTGCCGTGGGCAGGGAACACCTTCCACTACCCCAGGTTGATCCAGGCCCTGTCCAACCTGACCTTGGGCACTTCCAGGGATCCAGGGGCAGCCACAGCTGCTCTGGGCACCCTGTGCCAGGGCCTGGCCACCCTCACAGCCAATAATTTCTCCCTAACATCCAGACTAACCCTGGCCTCTGGCAGTGGGAAGCCATTCCTCCTGGTCCAGGCCCTCCAGGCACTGCCCACCTCCCAGGGCCCCATGAGGTGGGGGGCAGGTGCAGCAGGGATGGGAAAGCCCCCAGATGTGACCTCCTGTCACTGAGCTGCTGAGTGATTGTCACCCTGCCGTTGTCACTGTGCTGTTTGCTCCTTGGCTGGGGCTCAGGAAGTGGCACAACAGCAGCCACACGATCAACCCGAGACACCGTTTAACGGGCGGGGAGCCCACTGCAGCTGGGGGGAGCACGGCAAGAAAAACCCTTTCCTTAATGCTGCAGGCAAGAAGTGTCATCTTCTAAGAGGAGAATCCACTGGCCCAGGACTACATGCCACAGAAAACGATTACACAGCTGGGGAGAACACTTTCCCAAGTAAAGCCAGCAGCCCTGAGGGATGTGTGGGAGCAGGTCCTGGCCTCACACAGTCCCAGGGGCTCTGCAGCAGCAGCAGGGATCACTCATGGATGGCCAGATCTGGACACCAGCACTCCTCCTGGCAGCCACCCTGCATCTCCTGCTTGTCCTAGAAAAGGGAAAAATACTCAAGCAGCATTGAGGGGCCTGCAGTTTGTGCCTGACACCATGACAAGAAGCCATCAGTGACTGATGTGGCTGGTGCTGAGCTGGCATCACACACTGTGCTCCCTCCCAGAGCGCGTGCCCTCGATCCAAGTGGAGCTGGAACAGCTCCACTGGCTGCCACAGCCAGCAGTGAGCAGCCCAGCAGAGCCCCAGAGGCACCACGGGATGGTGGCACTGCCACTGCTGTCACCAGAGGGACAGGGCAGGGCACCCTCCAGGGCAGTGGGCTGAGCCAGCACAGGAGCACCAAGGCTCTCCCAGGAAAATCACACGTGACCTCCACACCACAGCCCACAGTTTCCCATGGCTTGGGCTGGTGTTGGAGCCGTGCCAGGACATGATCCACGATTTAAGCACAACTTCAGGCAAACGCCTCCAACTCCCAAATGTCTCTGCCTGTGACACCAAACCAGCTCCCACAGCAGCAGCACAGGGAGGTTCCTGCTCTCTCTTGTGAGGACAAATCTCAGCAAGGTGAGGCACTGGGTGGGTACCCAGCTGGGATGTGGTGCATTTGGTGCTGCTGGTTCCCACCACAGCCAGCCTGGAGGCAGAGCCCAGGGTGAGCTCTCTTACATGGAGAGCTGGGACAGATTTGAGCTGGCATGGCAGGAGGGACTGCCGGGGACAGGAATTCTCCTGAGCAGGAATTCTGCTGTGCCCCAGAGGCTGGGCAGAGCCTGACTCTGTCACAGCCAGACTTCTCCAAAGAGCCTGTGTTCCACAAAAGTGGCACCAAAACTCTCCAAGGAATCAGCACAAGTCCAACTGGGACAAACAGGACAGGTGAGAGAACAGAGAGGTTGGCAAGAGGCAGGATCACCACCTCCCTCGCATCCTGTTTTCCATGAGGGCTCCAGATCCTCTCCTAGCTCAGAGCAGGCAGCCTCTCCAGACACAGTGGAGCTGAGCCCCAGTAGGATCTCATCCCCTTTCCCAAAGCCCTTTTTTCTCCCCAGAAAGCAGCAGTTTCACGTGGTGGCTCTGGGGACAGGGGGCCCCGCCCTGCTGCCCCGGTTAGCAGCAGTTTCCTCTCGCAGCTGCAGAGCAGCAGCAGCAGCTGGCTTTTACATCCCCCTCGCCGGGTGCAGTGACAGGAGGTGACACAGGGGGTGACACGACCCAGCCCCCTCCCACGGGGTCCCGGTCACTCAGGGACAGTCACAACCTGAGTGATACAGGCCCAAAGATGAGGGCACAGCAGAGCAGCAGCCTGCAGGGAAGAAAAAGCACAACTTCTTCCCTTTGTCTTCTGAAGAAGAAATCCGAGCCCTGTGCTAAAGGAAGTGCTGATACCACACATCCTGCAGATGAAACACAGTTATTCCATCAGCTCCAAACCCTTGGGAAAGGCTGCTCCCCTCTGCATCACCCCCACCACCAAGCAGGGTGCCAGAGTGTCCCAGTGTGACACCGTCCCTTTGTGCTCTCATCCCCACCACTGCTGGGATTTAGGGATCTTTTCCTCATTTTTCTGCAATAAGAGTTTCCACTTGGGAAGCCACATTGGTGTAAACATTCCAGTAAATCCCTTCCTGCAGGCCACTGGGTAATTAAGGAGCTCTTTTCATAACGAGGTAACAAATAACACGTGTGGTTTGACAAATTAGGTTCTCACGTTTGCTAATCATCGCTCGGCAAGCCAGGACAGTGGTTTAGGATGTGGGAAGTTTGCAAGGAATTCTCTTAATGGAGATAAAGAGAGCCTGAACTCAGGGCAGGTGCAGGAAACTCCTGGGAGCCTGCAAACAAAGCTCTTCCCAACCCACCAGCTTCTTAGGGAAAACTCAGCCACAGTAACTCGTGCCTCTGTCACAGACCCAACTTCCACAGCTGCTTCCACCACAGAAAAGAGAGAATTCCTGCAAAATTCCTCCTCTAAGCCACCACTGAGCTCCAAGAGGCAGAAACACCAACAGCCACAAGGAAACTGCTCACCAGAATAACCTGAGGGTGTCAAACTTGAACACTGTGGATCTCTGCACTGGAAAAGCACAGGTGAAAACAGAGGGCAGAACAATTTTGCACAGGTGTTTTATCTGTGCAGGAACCACCACCTCGACAGCCCCAGCTCCTGGAATGAACTTCCCAGGAGGGAATGACACAGGAAGCACAGGATGAATGAACAACCCACCATCTGAAAGCCAACTGCCGTGCCAAAGTTTTATTGACCGGCCGTTCCAGCCGCTCCCGTTTTCCCCTCTCGGCAGTTCCAGCGCGGCGCCCTCGGGCGGGCTCGGTGAGAGCTCGGCAGCGCCGCTCCGGCAGCAGCCGCCCAGCAGAGGCACCAGCACACGCCCCCCGCGCTGCCCGGGCGCTCCGGCTCCATCCCCGCCTCCCCGGGCCGCAGACACGGCCAGCCCACGGCAGTCCGGCCGGAAGGCGCCGTCAGACACCTCGGCTGCCGAGCCGGCCAGCCAGAAGCTGCTCGGTGCAGATGAGTCACAAGCACACCGCAGACAGTCCCTCTGCGGTGTCACCCCATCCCCGCTGCTCCAGAGCTCTGCCAGGGGACACATCCTGTGCTCAAAGATCTCACGATGGGAAATTCTGTCAAGAGATTTTCACAAAGATGACAGATTCGTAAGTGGCCTGGTTTTGCTCAAGAGCTGAGCCTGCACGTTGTGTCAGCACAATATGCAAAATATTTTCTTCACGCTTCATCAGTTAACCCCAAAACGATCAAAGCACTCCTGGCAGCTGCTGAGTACCACATCTAGAGCCTGGTTTTGGGGAGAGGGAGGCACAGCAGAGCCCACGGTGCCAAAAGCGGCACCAGGCATTTTATTTTTATTACTTTGGTGCCTCTAAACTCCAGTTTGGAGATCCCACCCCACCAGTGCATGGAAGCAGGAGAAATGGGAAGCTCAAAGGTAGTGCTGAAGAGGAAGGCTGGCACCTGGAGCACCAGGTTTGGGAACAAAGCAGCTCCTCTGTACAGCAGGGCTGTGGTTCCACGGGGTCCCGGATTTCACAGTCAGACTGGAGCACACCTCCGGAGTGCTGACGCTGTGCCAAGGAAACAGCAGCTCTGGGAATTCCTGGCAGCAGTTGCTGTGCTGGTGCCATGAACCATTCCAGTGCAAGGTGTCCCTGCCCA
The DNA here is from genome assembly GCA_034509185.1 of Euphonia xanthogaster. Classification (NCBI taxonomy): domain Eukaryota; kingdom Metazoa; phylum Chordata; class Aves; order Passeriformes; family Fringillidae; genus Euphonia; species Euphonia xanthogaster. Next base: position 17,941,960 of record JAYDZK010000169.1, read on the forward strand.
TGGCAGGGGGTGGAATGAGATGAGCTCTAAGGTCCCTTCCCAACAACCCAAGGCATCCTGGGATTCCATGGACCTACCATCTGCTTCCTGTGGATGCTCATGATGTGGATGTCCTCGCTCCGATACTCCTCGTCGTGCCTATCCAGGGGAATTTTCTCCAGCTCAAAGTCCCTCTGGAGCAGCTGTTCCACAAAGAACAGTTCCACAATCATTCGAGATATTCCCCATCATGCAGCACTTCACCCTCATTTAAACTGCTCCAGCACTAACTTGAAGCTACAGTCACCTGCAATACTCCAGAAAAATCTACTTAAGCTTGTGGTAAAACACTCCTGGAGGGATTTAAGAGATGTGTGGATGTGGCACTTGGGGACATGGCTTAGTGGTGGCCTTGGCAGAGCTTGGGGGATGGTTGAACTTGATGATCTCAGCAGACTTTTCCAGTCTAAATGATTCTGTGAATCCACGATTTTCTTCAATCCCTAAAATGCTAAGCCAAACCACAGCACCTGCCTGTCTGCCAACCCCCTCATCTGAAAGGGAGAGGAGAGAAAAAACCAGCCTAAAATCCCCCAGCGTCAGCTCTGGGCCATGCTCAGATTGCCTGGGCTGAACCTGGCAATGAAGGAAATAAATCATAAAAAAAATGCAGAAATCAGCCAGAAACACCAACACCTGTTGAGTTTATTGTGGGAGCAGCACCTCAGCAGAGCTGAGCACAGCCCTCCTCAGTGCCAGGGCCCCACAAGAGGGTGAGGCACTAATTACCAAAGAGGTGCTGTGATTAACACCTACCAATCCACTGGAATTCTCACCCTTTTCATGTTTTTTTGCAATATTACAGGTATTATACACAATCCTGCTGTCCTGCACAAGAGCTGCCTCTCAGCACTCACTGCAGGTGCAGAGTTAAAGCTGCACTGACCATCATCCCCCACAGGTGTTCCCTGTGTTGCTTTTCCTCACCTGCACACAAGGTAGAGCTGGAACATTCAATTAAAACACTTATTAATGGGCTCTCATTAGAGAAAAGGAATTTTTTCAGAAGCACCTCTATCACTCAGGAGAGAGTTTTGAGTCCCTGAGCAAAACTTTGCATTTTCCCTCTACTTTCAGTGGAGCAGCCTAAAAGAAAATATGCTTAAAACTCACTCACTTCAAAGTATTTTCTCTCAATTTCAGGGTTCTTCCCCACCGTCCTCTGTTCATAGCAGCACAGGACACAAGTGTCAGGGCCTGTCAGGTCCTTCAGGGTCTTCAGCAAGGGCTCCAAGGACTGCCCAAAAAAGGTTAAACATTTCCCATGTGGATTTCAAGTTCATTTCTCTGGTTACAATACCCTCTAGCTAAAGTCTTCACTCAAGAGAGAGCCTCCCAGTTTTGCTTTCCTGCTAGTTATTTTTAGTGCTTTAACTGGGACAAGAAGAATATGGGGAAAAAGCTGGGAAGCAGAGGAGAAAAGGGGACTCACAGGAGAAGAACTTCCCAGACTGACCAAGAAAACTGAACTGGAATCCAAGCCAGAAACATCCCACGCTGCTGAGTGGGCGCTTCCTTGAGGCACACAACAATGAGTACTCCTCAGTGTGTTTCAAAAGCCAGAGTTTTCTCAATTACTCCTGGAGGATGGCTCAGATCCAGACCACAATGGAGGGAAATGGGACCAACAGGCAGGGACTCAATGCCAGGGGCTGCTAAAGCCATTGGAAGGGCACTGGGACATGGGGCTTTTCAGGTTATTTCCCTTTTCCTGCAGCTTTCCTCAGCTCTCTGTGTACATCCTACAAGCTCCAGCTGAGGACACGAGGCAGACTACACCAACCACTCAGCTGTGGCAGGATTTCTCCTCTTGCCTTCCCAAGGAAAGCGTGAGGAGAACCCAAACAGCAGATACAGCACTTTTAAATTTCATTTACCAATGATTTCAACAGTTCACATTTTGCTTCACTATTACTAATGTCAAAAAAAAAAAAAAAAAGGGGCGGGGGGAGGCACAAACATTAAATTTGGGATTTTTAACATAAAAATAGTCTCTAGTTCTATGTCAAATGGCCTTACATCTATTAAAATGCATTTTCCAGTCTTGTTCTACATACTCCTATAAACCACAGGGACCATGACATGAGCAAAACATTTATCTGAACACTTCTCATCCTAAACACACTGATCCCACCCCCTTCCCAAGAAACCTTTCTGCAGGGGTTTAGCAAAGTCCTCAATTACCTCCTCATAGTAAATGCAATCAGCCATGAGTATATAATCGGGGGGAGGCTGAAATTCTGTTACATCTTCACCCCTAAAAAGAACAAACAAGAAAAAAAACCAACAAGAAGTGAAAGGAAGCTTTAGTGATAACACATAATAAGGACTCAGCAAAAAGTTAACTACTGCGTTCTCATATTAAACGTTCCTCTCACAGCGGTGTTTTGAAGTTATTTAGCAATTTAAGAAGCCAGATTCTGCAAATCATAGAATCCCAAAATGGTTTGGGTTGAAGGGAACTTAAATCCCATCCCATTCCATCCTTGCCATGGGCAGGGACACCTTCCACTATCCCAGGCTGTTCCAAGCCCTGTCCAGCCTGGCCCTGGACACCTCCAGGGGCAGCCACAGCTGCTCTGGGCACCAGGACCTCCCCACCCTTCCAGCCAGGAATTCCCAATTCCCTATATCCCATCTAAACCGACTCTTTTTCAATCTGAACCCAGAATCCCCGTTAAAGCTGACCAGAGACATGAAATAAAGGCTCATACAAACCATTTCAGTACCTTGGCTCGGACGGACCCTGTGACCAGGTGTTTGTTGTTCTCAATATTAACCATCAACAGCTCCTGCAGCTCCTCCAGGTCTGTGACGGTCACGTTCGCCCTGTAACACACACACACGTGGTTAGGGAGTCACGCCATGGCAGGGAACATCCCGCACAGCACAGAAAACAGCGTTTAAAGGAATCGAAAGAGTCTTAGGGAGCAGAGAGCGCCGGGCAGGGAATCCGCTCACCCCAGCGTGGCTGCCATGATGCCGACGGCGCCGGTGCCCGCGCCCAGCTCCAGGACGTGGCGGCGGGCCAGGGGGCAGGCGCCGGTCTCCAGGAACTTGGCGAGCACCAGCGCGGCGTCCCACACCACACAGCCCACACCGCCGGCCGCCCGCTGCTCCAGCCGCAGCGCCGGCCCGGCCCGCCGCGCGATTGGCGGTAGCCCTGGCTCCCTGCGATCGGGGGCAAAACTCTCGTTTCCCGCTTCTCGTGGGCTCTTTCGTTGTCTCCCCTCGCTGTGGTAACTGGGTTGTCTCCCTCGTTTATTTAAAAATTTTAACTGCGTCAGGCGAATGCGCTCGAGGCGCCCTTATCCTAGTTCTTATCCTAAAATAGGGCAAGAGGAGGATTGGGAGAAGAACGGGCTGGGAAAGTCTCGAGCGAGCCGCTGCTGACCCCGCTGTACCCAGCCGCGGCATCTCCGCTGTGCCCGGGCCAGCGGGTCGCGGCACCTTTCCGCGCTCCGGAGGTGCCCGCGGGTTCGCTGCGTAGAGCGGTGGCTGCTGAGGGTGGCAGTGCCCCTCGGCCATGCCCTGTTCGGGATGGACACCTCCTAGCCGGCCCGGTGCAGAGCCGGCCGGGACGGCAAACGGGAGCTGCGAGGGGGAGCTCGCCCCGCTCCGGGGGCTTGCTGGAGTTGGTGAAGTTGCTGCTGGGATGGGTTTTTCAGAGAGAGCTGCGGCTGCTCCCAAAGTTCCTGGTGAAGGTGACGCACTGTCAGGGCTGGCTTTGGGTATTTTGCTCCTGTCGTCTTCATTGTCTGCCGAGTAGAAACCGGGGGATTCAAATCCTCCGTGCTGCGTCTTAGCAAATGGGAAGGCAAAGGTGGGGCAGGCAGTGACCTTGTCTAGGGCAGAGGGGACCACTCTTAGAATAAGCTGTGAAATGTGGTGGGGAGTGGGAATTTACCTCACGGGCTGCTGGAGAACAGCAGACTTCGCGAGCCTGGAGCTAGCAGCTTAACTGGGATTGGATTCACCTCTAACAGGGGTAGGGAAGTGCATGGTGCACGCTTGTACAGATCTCCAGAAGCTAATTTTTTTGTTTTCTCTTGGGTACTTTTTGTTTAGCCTTATGTGTTCATGTTTGTAACTGTCTCAGAAAACTTATTCACAGGCTAATTTTATTCTAGCATGCTGGAAAAGTTGCATATCACCCCTGACACATTCAGCTCTTACGTGTTCCTCCCTGTAGTGGACTAAGCCCAGTAGTTGCTTCCTTTTCAGTGACCAGCGGGATAAGGGAACGTGCCTCTGTCGTTATCAGTAGTGAGCCTCGCAGCCTGGGGTTTCAAAATAGTTCAGTACCATCTGCCTGTAGCTAAATGCCTTCTCCTGGGTGTCACTGCACAGTACAGGCTGCTCTTGTGGCTTCTGCATGCCATGGGCGCACATGCAGATAGCTAAAGTATTCTCTGCAGCACTGAGAAGGCTTTTTAACAGCTACTGTGAGCTGGTAACTGTCAGAAGGGGTTGTTAGGTTAGGGATAATGGGTGTTGGCAAAATAAGTTGCTGGATCTGTCGGTTTATGTGATTTCATGATCTGTTTTCATCACCTTTTTTCTTCTTTCCCTTCTCCTTTTTCTTTTTCAGGATGATCTTGAGTTCTTCTTAAATTGCTAGTGCTCAGCCTCCTCATGCCTCCATCTCCTTTAGACAACAGGGTAGTAGTGGCACTTTCGAGGCCAGTGAGACCTCAGGATCTCAACCTGTGTTTAGACTCCAGCTTCCTTGAATCTGCTTCTTCTGCTGGTGAGAGCCACTCCAGTCTGCTCAGTGCAGCTGTTGTGTCCCTGAAGACTGCTAATCTCACGTATATGCCCTCATCCAACGGCTCTGCACGCTCCCTGAGTTGCGGATGCAGCAGTGCCAGTTGCTGCACTGTGGCAACGTACGACAAGGACACTCAGGCCCAAACTCAAGCGAGCACCAGCAGCACCCACGCCGGAGCCTCCCCCTCCTGCCCTGCCAACCAAATGGTCAACAGCAATGAGAACGCTGGCAGCCTGAGCTCGCTGGGCGGAGTGGGGAGCCCCGTCTCAGGCAGCACCAAGCAACTCGCCAGCATCAAAATCATCTACCCCAATGATCTGGCCAAGAAGATGACCAAATGCAGCAAGAGCCACCAACAGAACCAAGGGCCTGTCATCATTGACTGCAGGCCCTTCATGGAGTATAATAAGAGCCACATTCAAGGGGCTGTCCACATTAACTGTTCTGACAAGATCAGCCGGAGAAGGCTCCAGCAGGGCAAGATCACAGTCTTGGACTTGATCTCCTGCCGGGAAGGCAAGGACTCCTTCAAGAGAATCTTTTCCAAAGAAATTGTAGTTTATGATGAGAATACCAATGAGCCAAGCAGGGTGATGCCTTCCCAGCCACTCCACATAGTGCTGGAGTCACTCAAGCGAGAAGGCAAGGAGCCCTTAGTCCTAAAAGGTAATCCTCCTTGTTACCCAGACACAGTGTGTTGGTTTGCTTTGCAGTGTGTACTTTCTACTGTCAGCCTTGCTGATGGTTGCACCTTGAAAGCATCTGTTTATCTCTGGGAAGGCCTGTGTGCCTCAAGTCAGCAGTGGCAAAGCAAATGCCTTCCATGGACAAATCATGGAGCTGGTAGCAGAGAGATGCTTTCTTTTCTCTGGATGTTGTTCTTGAGTAGCAGGAGGGGTGAGAAGTGCAAGGAGGAAGAAATGTGCTTCCTGGTGTCTGTCTGTGCAAGCAAAGGATTTCCCCCAGTGCTTATTCTGAGTATTTATAGCCCAAGGAGTAGAGGTCCAGGAGGGGATACTTCTCTTTTAGCTTGTCAGACTGACCTTTACTTAGCGGCCTTATTTTAGTCCATGTAAAACTGCACTCATAGGTGCTGGAGATGGACAGTGGGATAGTAGAAGGAGGGGGGAGGAAAGGCAAGGGAGGTCACTTGTTCTGAGGCATTGTGTCATGGACCAGTCAGCACAACTTGAGCAATCAAGCGTAGTTTTGGTGATATGGGGCCAGAATAATGGACAGGGGGACATTATTTGTTTAAAAAGTGATCTGAAAGTGGTGTGTTTCTGTGTATGAGTGCTTATGTATGTATATGGCTTTCCTGTAAAGGCTCCTGTTTTAATATGGAATTTGGTTTATCCCTTAATGCTCTGGTGGAGATGAGCCCCACCAATTAAGGCATCATCCAAGGACACTTCCCTTTCTTCACTTTGTTCTTGAGATCCTATTTATAACAATGCTGTCCTCTAGATTAAATTTCCTTTCCCCTGGGTGCTTATGCCATTCGGAGGCATGGTTGGCAGAGACTGGCTGTGGCAGTGGGAAACTATGGAAGGATTTGCTGTTTAGCTCATACTGTATGTATTTAATTTACTGTATGTATTTAATTTTTCTGTGCAGCTTGCTACTTTCAACCTGCACAGTGTGGCAGGAGAATGGAGTGGGCTGGTACTTTATCCTTTTTCCTCAGCTGAGTTTCATGGCTTTGTAGAACCTAGGGATCCTGTGAGATACTCCTCTGTGTGTGTATCTTGTGGAAGCTTGAAATTGCTGAACTGTCCCCTTGTTCCTGGCAAGAGTGTGGTCATGCTGGGCTTGTTTTGATACTTGCTACAGGATCCCAGTATGCTTTTATTGAGTCTCTGGGGTCATGATGATGCCCTTCATCTGTAGAAGAAGGAGATGAGGCACTTGGCAGAAAGAGGCTGCCACTGGAGTTGTGCCTTTCTGGTGGTAGTCCTTCTGTTGTACAGCCTTTGCAGCTGGATATGTGGTTGTAGTCCGCAAGCCTTCCTATCTTTAGAAAAGTGGAGTGCTGAAGGTGTTTCTGTTTCTCTGAAAATACTGTAGCTTCTCTGAACCTTGCATGGTACTTCTTCAGTACCTGGAATGAGATCATGGCTGAGATGAAGCTGCAGAGCAGTAATTGGGCAGCACTGAGCTGTTGGGCCCCATGGGCAGATTGTGGCTGCCACTGCTCTGACCTCTGTCTGCTGCTCTGGGTTTAACCAGGTGCTCATGGCAGTCCTTGGGCTGTTTTTGGTTTTCAGACACTGAGAAATGTTACCTCAAAGCCCTGCCTAGCAATCTCTTCCCCAAACTGGCTTGTCAACAGATCTGAAAGTGTGCCAGAAGACAGAAAGCCCAAATCCTTTGCTTTTTGAATATAATGATGAGCTGGGCTGGAGCAGAGCTCACCTCGGAGAGCCTGTAGTGAGGAGCTCCCCCCATCACTGTAACTCCCCTCCCATTCTTTGAAGTGGGGCTCCAACTGGGGTCAGATGGAGTTGAGCATGGGGTAAAGCAGCATTTAGGAAGGTTACAGCTGACTTTCCGAGCTCGGGGCGTGGCGCTGGAAACACTCGTTATTTAGTTTCACTTGACAGGTAGCGCTTTTTCCTTCATGCTTCAGCCGCCCAGGAGCTGGCACATCCCCATCCCTGTGTTCAGGTGCTAAAACGAAACTGGGGGTGGCCGGGGAGCCCTCTTTGCCTGGGTCTGTTACTTTGAGTTATTTCTCTCGCTCTCCGCTGCCCGGCCCTAATTTATTGCCGGCCCATCTGATCCCCCGTGTTGTGTTTGCAAACACTGGTTGCTAGCCGGGCTGTCCAAGTTCCCGTCCCCCCGATGCGGTGACACCTTCTCCATGTTTGGTGCTGCCTGTCAGCCTGCGGCCCCGCTGCCGCTCTCGTGGCACGCTGGCACGTCGCGGGCTCCGTCCCATCGCCGAAGACGGGGCTTGGGTTACAGCTCTGCCTGACAGCGCCTGGTCCCGCAGGCGAGGGGCTTTGAGGTGCCCCAGGCTTTTTAAGCAGCACAGAAACCCTCTGCTGTTTTCCAGGGCTGGGCTGTGATCTACAGATAAATGTATGTATGGTGTGCCTTATTAGGCACGATTTAAAAAGAGATGGTCTGGTTTATTTTTAACGTAGCAGACCAATGTATAAACTAGCACTGTGACAAGACAGGGTTTTGTGTACACTGTGGCATGTAAGATTTTAAGAGTATCCATGCCTCTCCTTGCTACTTCCTTAAACATTTTTTTGGTCATAAATGTAACATATGCATAATTTCTATTTAAGCTCTTAAGAAAGATTTGCTTATTTCTTTTGCCATGAGGCACAACAACACTTGAGCAGGCATAAATAGTCTATTTTTACAAAAAATAAACCCATAAGAATCCCGTGTTTTGCAGTCCTGCTACACGGGCTGTAGCAGCCTGAGCTGTCCTGGCTAAAGCTGCTGCTCAGTCTGTTTATAAACAAAATAGGAAGAAGTCATATTTCCCCAAACAGCCCATGACCACAGTATTCCATGTTTGCTGAAAACTAAAGGCCTCACTTTTTGTGGATGCTTTTTTTTTGTAATTTAATTTTTTTTTCTTAGGATTGGAATGGAGAGGGGACCGGTGACTTGAGCCCAGTGTCCCTTCTGCTCGAGGCCAATGTCAAAGCTGAATTTGAGGAGGGGAAGAACATGGTGCTGTGACCCCAGGCTGGGTCAGCAGCCCTGGCCCTCCTTGGTGGGGCTGTACCCCTTTCCCTCCTGCAAACCCAACAGTGAGGCATCTCTGCCTTTCCTGAGCACCTCAGCTCATAGCAAAAGTTCCCTTGAGTCTTGAGGGATTGTGTGCTTGAGTTTCCTACTGGGACCTCAAAATGAAAAGTGGAAATTCATTTGCATTCAGATGAAAAGTACTCATTTTCCATGACTGAAGCATTTAGGCTTGGAGTTCAGCTTTTTTTTTTTTCCCACAAGCTAAATTCAATCTTCAAAGGAAAATACAATGAAAAATTGAAGCATCTATGCCAGCACATCTTGGCAGCTTTTAACACAAGAGGATTTGCCTTTGTCTTCCTGATCAGGGTCCAGTGGCATTGTCTCCATCCTGCCATTCTTCTTCTTCCTTCAAGACCCAGCAGTGGGAGCCTTGTGAACCTGCTTAAGTCTTGTGTTTTAGTTTGTAGAGGCTTCTGTGTTTGACTTCAAGGAATTTAAAAGCAGAGGTGAAAAATATGATTTGGCTTTTTTTTTTTTTAAATTCCCACTATAGACTGTAAACTCATGGCTGGACTTATGCGAAGGAGATAGGGAGGAACCAGCTGGTTCCTCCACAAAATGTGGTTCTTTCTTTGTTCTTGTTCACAGTCTGAGGAGCTTATTTATGCTCTGCCTTTCAGTCTTCTCTCTGCTCATCTGACGGGGAAATAAATGAAGTGACTTGCTCTCATTATAGTGGGGAATGTAAGACCTGCCAAGAAATCACTTCATGCTTTCTGCCATGGTCTAAGAATAGTTTCAGATCTCTTACCACACTAGAGTCACATATCAGCAAAGTTGAAACAACTACAGAGGGACTGAGATCCTTACAAAAGGAATAATTACTTGCTTTATGTTCTTCTACATTCATGTAAATACTGTGATCAGCTGCCTTTGAAATACCTGACCTGGTCATAACTTGTACAAATAGCTTAATTATTACATTCATTAATTATAGAATTTAACAGTGTCAGTGTTGCTTTAAACCCTAATTGGATTACACTGCACAAGTGTGTTTGAAAGTAAAACTTGATGTAATGGTCAACAAATCCAGCTGACCAACAAAACATGTGCCTGGCATTTATTTCCTCCAGAGATCTCCACTGAATAAGTATTATGTCATGGTTGTAATGGGGAAATGTGTAGTTTTAAAAACACTGGACATTTCACATGAGTCACTTAACATTTAAAAATAAAATGTGTTCCCTCTGTGCTGCAGAGGAGAACTGGCCCTATCAGTCACTGGGGGAAAAACTTCTGCTAGCTCTGTCAGGGCTGAGATTTCACCTTCAGTGTTCAGGCTCTGATTGCTGATGCTTAAAGTATCTTTCTACTGGAATAAATAATATTCTTGGCCATCACACTAGAAAATTGTTTGTATGTGTCATTACCTTTTGCATATAGATAAATTGGGATGATGGTGTGGCTGGAGACCGGGGTCTTTGACATGTTTTGAGAGTATACTTCTGCAGAGGAGAGGTACCTCCACACTTTGCCTATTCAACAGTAATGGTAAATGTGGCATTTTCTTTGAGATATGGCATCTGAGAGTTTGCTGTGCTGGCTTGCATGGTGCCTATCACATTTTAACTGTCCTTGGGAAGAGAGCAATGACAGTGTCTTGGAAAGGGAGGAACAGAAAGGAGATTTTCCCCCCCCAACCCTGTTTATGGCTCCCCAGTTTCTTACACCCTTGGAATTAAGAACTAAGAGTTAAGAAGCAAAATGTTACATTAAGCAAACCTCCCTGATGCTTGTAAAGAAAAATCTGGTCCCAGTTTTGTGTAAATTGGGGTAACGTTCCCTATGATGTTCCTAGTTGGTAGATGTTGAGTTATAATTAGCTGAATGCCTCGTGTGCTGCCCTTACCCTTGCCCTGCCAGAGAATTTCCTCTACTGAAATTTCTCTAGGTTGCTGTGCTCGTCTATCTTCTGGCTTTTTGTTCTTGAGGTGAACACAACCTTTTGGAGAGGCTCGGGATGGAAGGGTAGCTGTGTTTGAGGTTTGAGTGGTGTCTGGATCTTAACTAATACAGATGGGCTATTTTTAAAAAAAGGTTTTTTAGACCTGTACATGTGTGATTTGCTTCCAAAGCAGCAGACAAAGTTTTCGCTACACTTGTGAGCACAGAAGTTTTTAGTGAGATTGCCTTGGCTTTATGATGTGTTTTAAGTGGAGGCACATCCCTTGTCTTTAGGCTATGACTCTTTACTCTCTGAAAAGTCCCATTATAGTTAGGGGTTGTTATTTATGCAAACAACTCAAAAATGAAGGAATGCCATAAATATAAGCAGCATGCATACATCTCAATGTTTCCCTGCTTTGCAATTTCACCAGCCAGCCAGGAGGGGAACACCTCTCAAATATTCAGCATCAGGTTGCAGGGTTGTAGAAGTCATGCTGTTTAAATAAATAGATTATGGTAATCTGAAGATAACCTAATGCATTGTCCCTCTGTGTGTGAGATAAGATTTTGTGTGGTGCTTTGGCCTTGTTGGGAAGTCCCTGGTGGGCCTGGGAGAGTGCTGGCTACAGAAATCACAAGGCTGACCTGAATTACTGTGAGCAGCTGTTTTTCTGAAGCTTTGAGTCTAAGTTCTCACCTGAATCAGTCTGAAGCAGTTTTTTAAACACCTCTGTAGTGTAAAAGTTAATTTGTTGTTATCATAAAGGTGTTTGGTAAGGTGGGGCTTAAAGAAGAGCAGTGTATCATGGATGTGCATCATGGATGTCACCTTTCCCTGCCTCATGGAAAAGCAAAGGCCGCAAAGAGTCCGGTTGAGAGGAGATTGGATCAAGGTGCTGTCTTAAACATTGCATTTGCTTCAGCTTCCTCTGTCAGGCCTTTCTCCTGCTCTTGATCCATTGTGTGTTGCGGGTTGTGGGAAAGCTGAAATGTGCATTAGCGCTCTTGGGTTGGCCACCAGTCCTGGAAGTGCCAGTCAGGACAGTCTGTGAGGAGGCAGAACGGGGCCTGCTGTGGGCAGGAGAGATTCAGGGAACGTGTTTTTGCAGCTGGGAAGTCCAGGGGTGCTCATGGTCTCTGCACAGTGTGTTGATGAATGCTCTGTGGTTCAGTAGTGAAGCTTGGGGGTTTTGTTGTTTCATTTTGTTTAAACACCTTGTGACTTTTTAGTACAGAAAACTCTTTGCTTCAGTTAGTATCTATGGTGAAGGCAGCCTCACATCTGGGAGCATTTTGAAGGTTGTTTTTGGTGTGTCCTCTGCTGCTTAGAAAGATGTTGATTCCCCATGGGCCTGTGTCCTACCAGGAGGTGGTCTCTGACTTAGTTCTGGAGCAGCATTTTGGGGGCTAGAAGGAAAGGGGAAGAGATGGAGAAGGAAGTCCGTCCACCACGTGGTACAGAAAGGGAGGAACTGGACTAGAGGGATAAATCTGGGCCTAGATAGCAGGGCGGTCTCGTGGCCAGGGGAGCTCTGAATAAGTGCACACGACAAACTTGCCATGAGGCACAGAGAAGTTATTCTCATCTGATTTGGGTTTTTTTTTTGTGTGTTTTGTTGTGAGTTTCTTGTTTTGTTTTTTGGTTTTTTTTTTGTTTTTTGTTTTGTTTTGTTTTGTTTTTTAATGCCCTTTGCACCATTTGTTACACAGAGCTTCTCTCTCTTGTTGCCATTGGTGTTAAGTGTGTTTGACCCTGGCTCCATCCACAGTGACAGTGGTGCCCTGGGACAACACAGCAAGTGGGAGATGGATTTAGAAGCACCCTTTTCCCTTGATAGTGCATTTTTGCATGTCATTTTGCAAATTTTAGGCCCTAATTTGCCTCCGGGTATTTTTTATAAGATTGAGGTTCATCTTCATGTGTTTCTCTGCTCAGGTGAGGGAGTTGCCTCCTTTTCAAAGGAATGCTCTGCTCCCAGTAAAAAGAGCTAGATCAGGAAGGGGCATGAGCTTCTGATCTCCTGGCACTTGGTTTCAGTGAGCCTGTCCCACGAGAGTGTGTGCAGAGAGACCTAAACTGGCCAGTCTGCAGAGGGCAACTGGGACCTTGTAGGTCTAGGTGCCACCTAGTCCCTCTGACTTGAAGGAATGAGCTTCTGATTGCTGCTGCCTGGAGCAATGCCACCCTTTGTCTAGCTCAGCTACACCCACTCACAGCTCCTGCAGTGGGAGCTTCTGCACTGGGCTGTCCCCACTGGAGGGCCTGGGCATGGTGGGGTGAGGAGGGAACTGTAAATCTGTCATTACCTGCTGCTGGAGGACAGGAATGCTCCTACTGGGTGGGAGGGCTTGGGAGCCACTGCTCCTGCCAGGGTTAAGTGCTGCTTTGTGTGCATGCAACACCCTGCTTCCAAGATCAGGGCTTTGAAGGAGTAAATTGGAAAATATAAATTAGGAGAATAATAATAGAGATGTGAACACATTGGTTCCAACTCTTTTACTATGCCTTAGCTTTAAAAAGTCTACAGCGTGCCTGGATAAATTCCCACTTGATTCACTGCAACAGAGAAGAGCTGCTTCTAATTAAAGGTAATAAAAAGAACAAATGTTACTCTTTGTCCACACATGAATTATCATATATATGTATATATATTTTTTTACAATGGCTTAAAGAAAATAGAAGATAACTTGCAAGCTTCTGTCATATCAGTCAAATTGGCTGTCTCCAGTTCATTATGCCAAAGTGTGATATTAAGCCTTATGTAAGCAGTTGAACACTAATGCTTTAAAGCAAAAGCTGTTGTTGGAGCAGTTGACCTGGACTATGTTGATGCTGGGCTCTTAATTCTTCTTGTTTTCTGTTAAGATAATGGGAATCTGTTTGCCCAGTTGATGAGAGCTAAGAATAAGAATTTTGCTGCTGCTTAAAATTTGCTGGCATATTTTAGGTACAGAACCACTCTGATTGTTTGAAATGAAATAATTCTTAAATTCATAGGTGTTAGTCCAGGAAGGCAGAGCATCATCTCTGTTGAGGGACAACACAGTTCTCATGTTTCCTGGGAAATATTAGTGGAGACAAGGAGTTATTTTATTTGGACACAAGGGTTGATTTTCATCTAGCTGGAAATATTCCTTGTTTTATTGCTGTTTAGCTCTGGATTCTGTAAATATGTCTTTTTCTCTTCCCTCTCTCCCTTCTGCCTTCTTGCCTTGAGTCTGAAGAATATGCATGCAATCTGGGTCAACTTTCTCTTTACTTATGGGGTTTTTGGGGGCTAGCCTTGGTTCCTTGACCATTTAGACTGGGATGTATGTGCCAGCAGAGCTTGTATGTGCCCTGAAGCTTTTGTCAAAGTGGGGGCTAGCATACACCATGCTAGTTCCAGTAGTGTGCTGCTTTTAATTTGGACTCTGTGGCACTATGTCAAGACACTATCCTTAGCTTTCTTTGTTTTTCCTTCATCTGCTTTGGAATACCTTGTTAGAAAACATCAAATCAGAGCCAGATATTGTTATTTCTAGATAAAAGAGTAGAAACTTTTCAGTCTAAAAAGAGTTTAAATTCATCAGGAATGGATGGTACTCCCAAATGAGGGTGTGGTGTATCAGCACCCTGTTTTTCTTTCATATTAATGTGCATGGCGCTGGTGTTTCTGATGCAGAGGAGCAGTGGCTTGGACTGGAAAAGATTCTGTGTTATCCTCAGGAGAAACAAAGCAGCCTGCTTTCTCTTTAGAAACAAACTGTCCTGGAGAGGTTGCCCTTAAAAGGGGAAAGAGAATAAATGAGTGCCTGAAGCATGAAAATGTCAGTATTCTCTAAAACACGCAGATTAAACAGAAAGGTCCACTCCTACGCATCCAGGATTACGCATGTCTGACCCAGTGCTGGGACCCATCTCCCTCCTCAGACGTGCTGAGGCACAGCTGCCCGCATCCTGCTCCTGTGCTGGCTCTTTCTAGGCCACTTGCTTGAGAGATGCATATGGTGATGGCCAGGGCGGGAACTGGTAATAGATTAAAAAACAAATGAAACTTGCTGTTTTGGGCAAATCTGCTCAGCTCTATCTCTGTCTGGGAAAACAGACCCATAGCTCTTTGTCAATATAAAACCATTTGTGGTATTGTATTGCATTAAAATAGTTTCAGTTCCCTCCCCTCTCACTTCTCCTGCCTCTTTTGTACATAGCTTTAGCATTTCTTGATGACCTTTTTGTTAATATGATTTCCAGTGGGAGCATTTCACAGTAGAAGTATGTATTCCTTCAGGGTTTATGCTGACATTTTCAGTGATTATTTAATTGGACTTCATGTTAGTCTGCATCCCCATGGGAACACATACTTTTGCTATGAGAAGTTGTAATGTGACTAATTTTGAGTTTCTGCTATAAACGCTTGCCCTCCAGGAAGGGTACGTCCAGTCCTCCTTGGTGGCTGCAGAGTTGTCACCATAGTATGTTTGGGATGTGGGGTTTCTTGCCTTATTCCTACTTACATTCTTGTATAGTTTAGTCCTTGTACCAAAATTCAGAGCAGGCCTTCTCCTCTTTCACCTTCCTGACTGCTCCCTAAGGATAACACAGTGCTTTTGAAGAATGCTAGCTTATTTTCCCATGAATACTTGAGTTTTTATTTTGAAATAAGCAGACTCAGCACTCCCATAGCATAGGGCAGATTTTCAGTTACAAGCTGGAACCACTGTCTTGAATACAGAGAGGTGGTCCCAAAGTATTCAGAGTGGCTTCTGGACAGGCTGATGAGCCCAACGGTTAGTAGCATCTCTTGGAAAAGCTGACAGGTAAAGGGGAGGTGTGGATGGGATATGGGGGTTTGCTTGGGTTTTCAGGGTCTGAGAAAAAACCCTAAATTTAAGACAAAAGAAAATATAAAGAAGAGTTAAACTGAAATCCAAGAAAGGTTTAATAGTGACAGGTCAGGGAAGAAGGATCGTTTTTTTCTGAATGGAATGGATTTAGATGATGTAGTAGTCATGACAAGAGGAAAAGTGAAGAGGTGAAAGCTGATGGTGGAAAAAAGCAAGTCATATGTTGAGGTGCGGGAGGCTCCTGGGGGTGGTGATGTGGTTGAAAATGGGTGGTGGTGGGATGGGAGGAGATGAGAATGGAGCTGGACAGAGCCAGCAGCTCTGGCACAGTCTGGCAGGGGAAGGGGCTTTGGATGACTTCTTGCCTGCCTCCCCAGGATGTGACCCTGGGAGAGCCAGCTTTGCTGTGCCTGGTGTCAGAGGAAAAAATGAAAAGTGAATGAGGTCAAGGACCTCAAAAGCCAGTGGGAGAGGATGTGCTGTGGTGAGGGGTGTGAACCATAGTGAAATAAAATTAGAAATAACATGCAAACGTGTGTGCATGTCCCTCAATGCTGAGGGGAAACCTTTCCTCTTCATCCGGTGTCACACTCTTGACTTCTAAAGGGACCTCAAAGCCATTGTGTCAAGGATGTCCTTGTGACTCCTCTAGGCCAGAATTTGTGTACAAAGTGACCTCTCGGGATAGTTCCCACATGGAAAAAAACTGACCTTGCAAGTTCTTTGGAATGCGAAGTTTTGCCTTTTTTTTTTTTGAAGTGTTTTTGGCAGCTCAGTTCAAGGGAGAGTCTAGATTAGATTGAGTGTATCGAGGTGGAAGCTATTCTTTGTGTGTGTTGTTTACTTTTTTATGTTTGCTCAAAGCTTAATCTTTTGCAGCACAGCTGTTGCTGAATTCTGTGTGGGTGACAGGGAAAGCCCCATGGCAGGGTTTCCTTGGAACATCCCACAGGCAGGTGAGATGTCATCTAATGTCATCTGGCTGAATGTGGTCCAATAGGTCCCCACCCCTCTGGTTATAAGGGAGTTGCCCTTCCTGCTGTGTGGGCAAATACAGTATTTCCAGCCCTGTCAAGGTTGCTGCAGTAGTGACAGCAAGCCTTGAGCACTGCTCAGCTGTACCTGTGGTGAGGAGATGGCCATCCGCTTGGAGGGTAGGAACACTCCTACAGTGATCTGCTTGGATTGGCCTTGTTCCTCTAGAAGAAGTTTGGGAAGCAGAGCCCTTCTTGGGCAAGGAAAATGTGTGTCTTGTGTTGTTCTGACATCTGAGCATCCCTTCTTTCAGTGCTTCAGGATGAATAGAGCATAATCCCCAGGACACACCAGGAACCATCTTTGTTATGGCTAAAATCACTCCAGCATAATCTGTGAGCAAGTATGATGGCTGCATCTTCTACTGCAAGGTGGCCTTAGGTCCTGTGCCCGATGGGCGCAACCCCAATCCCTCTATGCCCTCTCTGTCAGTTTCCTTGGTGCTCAGCAGACCTACACCTGCAGCCATAGCTGTGTTGGTGGTATGAAGAGGTGGTCTAGGTCGTTGTCCATATCCTGGGAGTGGATTTGGCCTATAATGGCAGAATTCTGCTTCAACCTGTACAGCAGCATCTACCTTGGTAGAAGGCCCATGGTACAGGAGTAGCCCACATTGTAGCATTGCAGTGGTGGTGGCTCAGCACCGGTGTGCCACCCTGCAGCAGGACCTCTAGATGCTGGTGGGCAGCATGGTGGGGCATGGCCATGAGACCTGGGCCCTCCTGCCCAGGAGGCTGAGGAAGGAGGAGAGCACTGGGTGGGTGAAGCATCTGGACAATACCTAACTTCTATTTTTATATGCTGGAGTCACGTTTGCTTAACCTTGAGGCATCCTCTGCTTTGAATCAACTTAACACAAAGTCATCTGTTCATTAATAACAGGAGCAGTGTAATTGTTGTCTTAGTGGAAAAATACATGAGACTGTCATCAGCTGTTGCTTCTGGCAGTGCTTTTCTGCAGTAATGTAAATAAATGAGGTCACAGGTTTAAAGGAACAGGCTGTATTGCACAAATTCAAAGCATTGTCTTAAACAGATACACACCTGAGTGTCTCTGTCCTGTACCCTGAATGCTCCCTGTGACATTTCAGCCCTAAACTCACTCAAACACAGCCACAGGATTTGCTGTGGTGGTACTGACAGGGCACATGCTGAGCAGATGTTTTAAAGCTTGGCTTCATTACTGAGTGACTAAAGCTTGTGGTGACCAGAACTGTGGTATCACCAGATTCTCTGCTGTACACCCCACAAGAGCCCAGCAACACAAGAGGAGGGGAATTTACAGATTGAACATATCTTTTGCTGATACTTCCCAGTGTCCTGGGATTTCTGTTGTTCTTGTGCTTATGTGCACGTTGCTTTTCTTTTTTTTTCCTCTATTTTTTTCCGAGATGGCTTTGTGGTATTGTAATCAAGGATGAGCAGATCCAGAAATCCGCCTGGACAGCTTAGAAAGCCTTATAAAAGGTCTGGTTGTCTCCTAAGACCACGTGCTAAGTCTAAATGTGGCTCCTACATCTGCAGTCCGTCATGTATAAAAGTATGTTCCTGTTTGCAGTGGGAGCGGGAACACCCAGTACCTGCCACGCTCAGAACAAAGTATATCCACACCGATGAGGTAATGCAAAGGTGTTTGTTTCTGGTGAGGGTATTTGACTGTAGCTGCCTCTCTCTAAGGTCTCGCACTGGAGAGGAAACAAGGTCATTTACTCTCTTAACTATGGGGCAAGAGCCTGTTTTCAAATAGGAAACATATTGCAAACGTGCCAAAGCATATTGTGAACCCAAATCCTAGTTTGCATATAGTCATGCAGCCAGAGAGCAGCAGTGGTGGCTGAAGGAGGGACAGAGGAGGCCAGGTGTTACTGTACTCCTTGTACTTAAATTCTCAATATTCTTGAACAACAAACAACAAAATCCCTAAACCAAAAAGCTGAAATGGTACAAACAAACAAAAAAATCCCCTCAAACAAACAAATCCCCAACCAGCCAATCCACTTTTATAAATTTGTGCAGGTAAGGTTTGTTTCTCTGGATTTCTTTGAAGATGATGCTATTTCAATGCCATAGTCTTTCATAAAAAGCTAGCTGCCTTATTCTTGCTGTACCTTTTGTGCTTGTTTTGCATCGTATTTGCCCTCTTGTGATGGCAAATGACAGACACTGTGTTAAGCATGACTTTAATGCCAGACCCATGATTCTTGTCTTTTTTTCATTTGTTCAGAGCTGCTTTGGCTGCCATTCAGCTGCTTACCTGGTCTTGCAGTGCTGGTGTGAGCTCTGGGCTCCTGGGTGGCTTTGGAGCTAGAAAATCTGTGTGCAGCTGCTGCTTGGGTGCTGCCTGATTGGGGGAGTTTGAGGAGCATTAAGTGAGATGTTTATGGGCAGAGGGCTGCAGAGAATTAGAACAAATGAGTGGAAATAGCTGGAGCACGTACAGTGCTGACTTAAAACTTCCCCAAAAGTTTTGAGGTCTCAGACACTCCAAAGTCTGTTGTCATTTACTAACTGTTCTGGCAGGGCAGGATGTTGGAAAATGTCATGCAGTTACAACTGCAAGAGGTTCTGCAACCTAGGTCTTGAATCAGTGGTGAGCAAAGAGCCCTTGGTGTTCTGTTGTATTCTGCTAAATACCACGCAAGGCCATCTGCCAGCAAGGGTTCTGCTTCACCAATTGATTTCCTCATGGAAGAAATACCTTGGGTTCCCCAGAGTGCTGAGTGTTCTTGTATGTCCATCTCTGTTTGGGTTTGGGTAGGTTCAGCCCTCTGAACACCTGCCCAGCAGCCGTTCTGGAACAGAGCAAAGGCACTTGGGATGTTGTCTGTGCCCATGCACAGGCTGCATCCCACTGGCTGGGCATACTTCCCCATGCTTTAGTCATTACAAGCTCTGTGGAGTGTTTAAAGCCAGGACAGATGGGCTGCAGGCAGGACAGTCTGTTGAAATGGTCATCCATCAGTGGTTCATCTGCCTGCTGGCATTTTGGTTTGTCACTGAAGTTGGCTACACTCCTGAGTCCAGGCTCCGTGGCTGTGGTTCCCGCAGCACTGCCATGTGCTCCCATGGGTTTTCTTGTTGAATATATTATGTTGCCTCTCTACTTAGGTTGTCTCTGTATGATGAAGGCTTTTCCCATGTTGCAAACAGCATCTGAAAAGCTGCTTTTAAAATGCAGTTTTTGTGTTAGTAAGAGGCTTCTGCTAAGTTGTGCTTCTTGGCCATAAGTGCTGTTACTGCCCTCTGTAATGCTTCCTTCATTCCCCAGGTTTGGAAAGGCTTGGGCCGGGTCAACCACAAAACAGCTTTTGTTACAACCCCAGGTGACGTCTCTGCATCCATGCATTGAGCTTCCTTGTGATCTGGAATTGTGGTCAGTAGCAGTGGCGTCTTGCACCTTACTGAGTTTAATGAATCAACTCTTAGACCAAGCTTGCAAGAGATTTGTACTGGCCTCTGGTGTGGGTACAGCCTCTTCTCTTCCACCTTTTCTACCCTTTCTAAATGAAGACTTGAAATAAACTGAAATAGCAGCTGCTTGCCAAGGGAATACAGATGCATTTGAATACTTTGTGTGTTGTATTTACCTTCATGTGGAAAATCCATCCCTCTCTTTCTGACTATCATTATTAAATTTTGCTTGGACCTGTTTTGGGAGGTAGTCTCAAACTTAAGAAAAGCCTGAGCATTATACATGCTTGAGCACCACTTAAATTACCCTAGTGCCTCATAAATTAGTTTGTGCAAGGATCATGTGTGTTGAGAATGGAACAGCACTCAGGAGGTGTCTGGGTCCTTTTTTGGGACCTGCATGACTCATATGGCAGCACAGATACAAGCTAAGCTCCTGCTGTTGGATTAGAGTTCAGCTTGCTGCCATGACTGCATCTTGCTGCATCTTGCTGCATCTTTTCCTGGGTACCAGTTTCTTTCTTGTCCAGTCCTCCCTTACTGACATGCCTGAGCCAGTTCAGGTTAGTAATCCTATCCCCAGTAATGAGTACTTTCAGGAACATTTGCTCTGAGAGTTGCTTAAATATTGTTTGAACTGACTTTTTAACTCTCCTCTCACATGAGGAGATGAAAAAGGAGAGTGGGGGATGTGAACTGACATTAGGAATGGTGACACTGGCAAATGTCTATTAAAAAATTGTGAATGAAGGTATTATATGTCTGGCTACTCCACTTGTTGGGGCATCTTCTGCACATTATACTTGGGGTCCCTTCCCACCCTTTGCCCTGATATTCTGCTGTGTCTTACAAGGCAGCTGGTGAAGCAAGATGGTGTCTCCCACACCATCAGTGTGTCCCCACATGAGTGATGAACCAGTGGGGTCCTATCTCCAGCTGGGGCTGGGGCTGGGGCTGCTTATTCCCAGAAGTCAGCAGGAGAGGTGGAAAATGAGCATTGGCTCTGGGGTCACTAAAAGAACTTTTTCACGGATTTTCTTGGGAATCCCAGCATGCTGTGGCTATTGTTTAAACAGCAATATTCAAGCTGAATGGATTGCTTGCCCATTCAGAAAGATGGGAATGTGGGTTAGGGTTTAGCCTTTAGCCTAGACTGTAGGCTGGGGCTGTTGGTTTATTAGATGAGACTTCAAACATCTTCAGCTTTGGGACCATCATCTTGTTTGTTTTCTTGAGTGGACTGAGAAGACTTTCAGGCCCTGTTGAGGCCAGGTGGTGCAGCTGAGCTCAATTTTTTTTCCTTGCTCTTCTTTCTGTCCTGATCCCCTGTTATAACAACTTTGAGAATAGAGATCTTTAAGGCAAATCTCTTTGCTCTGTGCTCTGTTCAGAAATAGCTGAAGACAAGCACATTTTTGAGGCAGGGGAAATATTCTGCATTTTGTAGGTGTTTCAAGGATTTCAGGGAAATTACTAGTAGTGTGTGAAGGACATGAGTTTGGATGTGGAAAAGGGCACTTTCATTAGAGGGGCTCAGATGGTTGTAACTAGTCTGGGTGCCTTGTGCCCTTGAAATACAGCACAGGGCGCTGAAATGGGCCTAGGCATGTCACAGGCACTTGAATTGAACATTTGAATTGTAGCCTTGAGTAGGCATTGATACCCTTTGCTCTGTCTGATCCAGAGCCTGAGTGGCAGCATATTTTGCTTCACTTTAATGCCTTCACTGGATCACTGTGAAAGAGCATGGAAAAGACAAATAGCCTCTCTCTTTTTTTTTTTTTTTTTAATAACATTATTGGGAGGGTGACATTCTGCATTTATTTTGGCTATTGTGGCTCTTTCAAGTAACTTCAGAGTTGCTCTCCCCGCTGCTGGGTTTTTTTTGGCTTGCAGTTAACAAAGTGCAATTGAGCCTGAGCGCTTGGCTTGTGTCAATGCTGAGCATGACTTCAAGTATCTCGGTACAACAGCAACGTGCGTAAAGTTGGGGGAACGCATCCCTGCCTTTCCCCTCTTTCTGCCTTTTCCCTTCAGAGGAGCCACCTGTTAGCATTACATCAGCGGCTCCCAGGAACGCTGCCGCCTCCTACCAAAGGCCTTGCACACAGTAGTAGTTCTTGTATTGTTTGCACTCAAAGAGCTGATGTCATGCCAGCTGATGTCATTGTGTGCTTTATGGGATTGCTATGGAAACTGGGCAGGTGGGGAGCCTGCTGCTGATGTCAGTGCAGAATGAGGTGTAGAAAGAAGGTCCACTTTGCTTGCTCCAGCTCTGCAAAGCCACCCTCCTCAAAAAAAAAAAAAAAAAAAGTAAGGGGAGGGAAATGTTTATTGAAAAAGCCAGCAATAGAGCAGGGAAGGCATGAGCTTCCTTCACTGATAAACTGACTTCTCCCTCCCCCCTCAGATCCATTTCCCCAACCATTTTAATGTCCTAAACATAGCTCTTGCTTGATATTTTCAGGTGGCCGGGGCAACAAAAGGAGAGCTGTTTGCCACCTGTTAAGAAAGCACCTCAGTCGCTGTTAGGTTACAAGGAGTGGTTTTCTTTTGTTTGGGTGCACAGATGGGTACATGCTGTTCCCTGGAGCGATGCCGGAGTGAGCTGCTCCTATCCCCCTCAGAGCTTTTGGGTGGGGGGATTCCCTGCAGGCCTGCTAAAGGGCAGGTAAAGCTAAGATTGCCCCAGCTGGCTTGCTGCTCTGCTCTAGTGTGCTGATAGCCCCTTGGCCCCTTAGTTTTGGTAAAGTTTCTTTCTTGGAACACCTTCCTTGTTGCATGGGCCAGTAGGTGAGGCAGCCTCAGCAGGCTGATGTTGCACAGAGGCATGTTTGTCTGTGAGCTCTGTTGTTCCTTGGCACCATCCACCACGCAGGGGGAGGACAATGCCTGCTGCTGATTCATGCCACCCTTGCTGTCAACAGCCCAGTGACACTGTTACAGTGGTGGTGGGGACAGTAGAGCCAGCTCCAGCCCTTGTGGCCCCACTGTGTGCTCTGAAGGAATCTTGGGGTATCTAACCAAAGTATCTGCTTGGTCTCTCTTCCCAGGAGGACTCAGCGGTTTCAAGCAGAACCATGAAAACCTCTGCGACAATTCACTCCAGCTGCAAGAGTGCCCCGAAGGGGGAGGAGGGGGCAGCGCCTCCGCTGTGCCACCCGTGCTACCTCAGTCCATCCCCACCACGCCAGACATTGAGAACGCTGAGCTCACCCCCATCCTGCCTTTCCTCTTCCTCGGAAACGAGCATGATGCTCAGGACTTGGAGAAGATGCAGAGGATGAACATCGGCTACGTCATCAACGTGACCACTCACCTGCCCCTGTACCATTACGAGAAAGGCATGTTCAACTACAAGCGGCTCCCGGCCACTGACAGCAACAAGCAGAATCTCAGGCAGTATTTTGAAGAGGCTTTTGAGTTCATTGGTAATTACCCTTGTCTGGAAATACTTCTGTTTGTTTTTTTATTGTTATTATTTTTTACCTGTTATAACAATTTAGAGTGAACTTTATGCTTTGCCAACAACTCTGAAGGCTGGTTAAGGCCATATTTCCTTTACTTTGGGTTGTCAGAAATGCTGAACACCTCATACTTCTGTTCTTACCTCTGGCCCATCTGGTTAAGTAGCCCGAGGTTACAATTTTTATCCTGTGATAGTAGCGCCTACTTTCAGGCTTCTAAATTCAGGAAACCCCACAAAATTAAGACTTCCGTCATACCCTCTTTTTGATTCCTTTGCATTCCTGGTTTCCACACGGTGGCTTTCAGCCAGTTTTTCATAGTGACTGTTCTTAATGGTCTCTCAGTCTTTGCTAACTTAATGAGAAAACTGACAAACTTTCACACTTGGCTTGTTCCACCACTAGATTTGTAGCTTCAGAGTGTATGTGTGGTTGAGTGGATAGTGATGAAAACTTGCATTAATAAGCCTCTAAACCCTTTAGGCTGTGTGAGAGAGTTCACCACAGGCAAGTTGTTGTTGAGATTGCTGAAGAAGTGACCCAGCAGCGTTGTTCTGGACCTCATTACAATCAACACAGCACAGCCCTCAGCCAAGTTTGGGGCCATGCTCAGCTAGGCTAAAGCCAGATGGCCACTTCAAGCAGGGCTGGTCAGAGAGGACTTCAGCATGTGGTACTCAAAGCTTTTGAGGACCTTTCCTTTCTCCTCTAGATGTCTTTGTGGACACTGCTTTTTTGGCCTAGTAAAGGTGTTTCCCTAGCACAAGTATGTGTCCTAAGAGGTTTTCTGAAATATGCCAGGGGAACCACTGACATAAAATTCTATTTTCTTGTGCTAAAACTGAGCTAATTCCTTTACCAATACTTCAGGCTTGATGGAGGAGTACTAGACAAAGGAAGAGGTGTGCTTGTGTGTGTGCCACAGTGTAGGTCCTTGACTGACCCCGTACTGGGGGGCGGGTGCAGAGCTGTGTTCCTCCCTGCCCTCCTTTGTGCTGGCTCTGCACTCAGGTGCACTCAGGCTTGGCAAGGATTTGGCCCCAGCTGTGGGACTGGGTGCCAGGGCGGGAGGGCCAGGCTCAGCAGGTTGCTGTGAGCCCATCTGCCCCTGCTGTGTGCTGGGCAGGGCTGGCAGCTCAGAAGCAGATGGCTCCTCAGCCTTGCCTGGCTGTGTCTTGGCCGGAGCTTGCGGTGTGCTGATGCCTGTGCTCTGCAGCCACACTGCTTTAGTGAAGTGAATAGAGAAATCACTGCTTATGCTGCAGTTCAAGTCAATTTTACCACTCTGAGCCTTTGGGCTTGACTTTTACAGTGTGAAGGACCACAGGATCTCTAACTCAGATTTTCTCTTTTGTCCCTAACCCAGTCCCAGCAGTACCAGTAGCGCTGTCAGCTCCCCAAGCTGCTGGTTACTGTGTTCCTGGGAAGGTGAACACTTGTTTGGGTGAAGGGCAGGAAACCTTGCTTTGATCCTTTAGGAAGACAGCTGTATCAAGAAATCCAGTAAAACCTTAAACTTTGAGTTCAATAAGACGAGGAGATGCAATAGGCTAAGCTTGGGTAAAGAGACTGTGAAGCTCCATTGAGGTCTTTCTGAGGTACAAGAGAGAGATTTCTGCTCCCCTCATCCCCATGAATTGCAGGATTAGAGTTCTCAAAACCACTGAAAGATAGTCTTTGGCTTGTGACCTTACCAAGAGCAGGGTAAGCAGCTTTGCTCTGGAAAGGTTTAGAAAGCATTTCAAAACCCATTTTACTTCCTTTTTAATAATTACAGCTTGAGTGTCTGTCTTTGTTTTAATAAACAAATATTTCTTCATTGAGAGGTTTTTTTTCCCCTCTCAAATTAACCAGCTGGGGAAGTAACTGGTCAAAGCTTTCCCTTCCTCAGGGTAAACTTTAAATTGCATTTGAGAAGATTTGGAAATGTTTAAACAGTGGATTGTTGGCCTATGTTTCTTTAAATATGTCTTCAAAAAACCACAACCAACCCCAGGTTTAGCTAAGACTAAAGCTATAGGAAGTGAAATCATCAGAAACTCTCTGGGAATGTGTGTCAAAATGAGTTAGAGAGTTTCAGCTTTCTGAAATACTAACTGGCAAAAATGTCTAGAGGGAAGTTGGCTTCATTTATGCTCTCACAGTACAGGTTGAACATGTGGGGTGGGTTTAACTGTACGCTTGGTGGGGTTGGATTCGTGCCAAAACCTGCAAACTAAATTAATGTTCCTCCTGCGGATTGAAATAAAAGAAGTAGTTTGAAGTGTTACTTCCTGAAAGTTCCATCTCCTGCTTTAACAGCAAGCTGTGGCAGATGAGGATGGTATGGTAGTGACTGTCCTCTCTCATGTCCTGTTAGCATGTGGTTAGAAGGACTCTGTCCCCCCTAAATGCTACCCAGGGTGCCTCCCTGTAAGTGATGTATCTTGGTGGAGTGTGTGTGTGTGTCCAGCTCCTCCTTTTGCAGAGGCACCGCAGCAGAGACACCCACTGAAGCTCATTTCAAGGGTACTTTTGTAAAGTTTCAGAGGACAGGGCACTGAAACACATGTATTGTTATGAATTGAATCTGAAAATAACTGATTTCTAGAAGTGGTTCCCTGCTCTGAAAAAAAAGGGGGGTTGAGCTGCTGACATAATGCTGTGGTGTTGCAACTGAGGTGGAAATGGAGCCTGAGATTCCTCATCATGGACCTTGCCCTCCTCACAAAATGCTCGCTGGCAGTGAAGCAGCATCTCTCAATGCATGGTTCCACTAATAAAGCGCAGAGAGTGGATGTGAGGATTTTCAGTGTCAGAGTGGACTGGGGGTTTCACATTCAGTAGGTCTGAAACTTCAGGGGAAGATGTGCTGGAGGGGAAGGAGAAGGGACACTGTTGTGCTTGTAATCAAATCAAGGGATTTTTCACATTAAGTTACTCTTAATTGCAGTGAGCTTGTTCTGATTTACAAATGGGCAGAAATCTTACTTTCTTTTGTCTATCTTGTTTGCAGAAGAAGCTCATCAGTGTGGAAAAGGTCTCCTCATCCACTGCCAGGCTGGTGTCTCCCGATCTGCCACCATTGTTATCGCGTACCTAATGAAGCACACACGCATGACTATGACGGATGCCTATAAATTTGTCAAAGGAAAACGACCAATCATTTCCCCCAACCTTAACTTTATGGGGCAGTTACTGGAGTTCGAAGAAGACCTGAACAATGGAGTCACCCCGCGAATTCTCACACCAAAGCTGATTGGTGTCGAGACTGTTGTGTGACGGCCACACTGCGAGGGGCGGAACCTGTTCTTCACCTGATTTGGGGCAGTGATGGGTGGGTTGTGGGGTTTTCTTTTTAGCTTTAAAAGGGGAGTTTTGTGGCAAACTTTTTGTGAATAAAAACCTTTTTTTGTAAGGAAAGGTGTTTAAAAGATCCAAGAACTTTGCAGGGTTTGGGATGCTGTTGTGATTTCCTTCTCAGACACCGGCAGAGCAGGGAGGCTTCAGAGCAAAAAGAGTACTTTTTAAAATAAAAAAAACAGGAAAAAGAAATGTTGGGCTTTTTTTCTTTTAATTTTTATTTTTCCCTCCTCTCCGGGTACTTGTAGAGTTTATGGCTAAGTAGTCTATGCAGGTTCATAGACTGAAGAAACCTAAGTTGAAGACGAAACGCAAATAACCAAAACAAAGCAGAAAAAGCCCTCCCTGAAACAGAAGGGCCTTTGTTCTGCAAAGGCTTTGCTAAAGATAACCTAGCAAAATGCTCACTGATGCAAAGGAAATCAGAGCAGCTTAAAAGTCTGCACGGCACTTTTCACACTCCTGACTCAAACTAAAGAAGAAAACAAAGTTTATTTGGCATGTTTCATGTTCCAGTTCTATTTTTCTATTTTGGACTGTTAGGTTTTAACAGTAAGGGACTTTGATCATTCTATGCCATATGCCTTCACTGGCTTCTTGTGCAATAATAATTTGGGGTTTGTTTTGAGTGTTCAAACCAATTAAGAGTTGGCTGCCAACTAATAATAATTTTTAAAGTCTAATAGTGCAACAGCAGCCAGCTTGATTCAGAAGGGATAAATGAGAGCAATTATTTCGTTCCTTTATATGATTTTGATCCTGGTTACAGTGCCATAAACCTTGTTACATATGTATATAAGAATGTACAAAAATGTAGAACAAGCAAAGTTTATTTAAAAATATTTTTTGCACAAAATATTGGTGTGTTTC
>JAYDZK010000169.1:17992914-18012921 GCA_034509185.1 Euphonia xanthogaster
TCCCCTCCCCTCTCCTTCCTTTCTGAACCTTTCCTTCCTTTCTGACCCTTTCATTTCCATTAGAAGTACACCAGCTCTCAACTCATGGTGTTATGAGCACTCGAGGGCTTTCGAGAGAGAAGAGAAATGTCACTAGCAAGTCACAACTTCAGATAGCAGTTGAGTGCCAGAGCTGGAAACAGGGCCTGGTTTTTGAATCCCAGTTTCTAAAATACTGCTTGATTGAGCTGGCTAGAGGGTATTTTTTTAAGCTCCTGTGTGCCCAATGTTTTCAGTATGTTCAGCTCCTCATTATGCTCTCCAGGGAGCTACAGGGAGTCGGGGAATCTGCTTGGCTGATTCCAGACAATGTTACAAGCTGTGAGGAAGCTATGGTACAAAACTCTACCTGCCCCATCCTAAGCTTTCCAAGATTTTGCCTTGTGTTATATTTCCACAGTCCCCAGTCCCAGTTTGTATTGTATGTGCAGGCACTGAATGACAAGCTCAGGCTGCTGAAGAGCAGCATTTATCACAGGACACGGCAAGTGTTTTTTCCCTGGGAAGGGCTAGGGCTTGTTTGTATATTTCTACTCTTAAATTCTGTATGAAACCTAATCTGAAGCACTTTAGTAACAGCTGGAACTGCCAGATGATTTTTTTGAAAACGTTCATGAGATCAGATATGATCTCATGTTTTATAGATAAAACATGACGCCATTAGAAATGAGAAGTCTTAACGATTGTGCCATGCGCTCTGGATTGCCAGGGGGGAGTATTTTTAGGCCTGCCATTAGCGCTACCAGGTCTAGCCTGTCAGCTCTCCAGCAGGCATTTAAGCTTCTCTAGAAGCCAGTTGTGTGCTGGCTCTACAAGCCCCGTGATGTACTCGTTTTGGTGTGCCCTGCTCCTGATCTGGTCAGCCAAGCATTCTCACTGCACGGCTCCTTCAGGCACCTTCACTGCATCCAATGCCAAGCTGTGCTCCATCTCCTCCAACACAGACTGCTAGACACTGCCCAGGGCGGTTGGCAACTCAAAATGCTCAATAAATTGTTATCACCTTCAGTAAGCAAGGGCAGGTGGGTTGAAGTGGACAAGAGAAGAGAAAGCACTAGGGAAGCCATATAGCACCTTCCAGTGCCTGAAAGGATCTGCAAAAGAGCTGGAGAGTGGCCTTTTACAAGGAAAAGTACTGATAGGACAAGGGGGAATGGCTTCAAACTGAAAGACAGTAGGTTTGGATTGGATATTAGGAAGAAATTCTGAACCGTGAGGGTGGTAAGGCACTGGCAAAGGTTGCCTAGAGAAGCTGTGGATGTCCCATCCCTGGAAGTGTTCAAGGTCAGAATGGGGTTTGAGCAGCCTGGTCTGGTGTAAGGTGTCCCTACCCATGGCAGAGGGTTGGAACTGGATGATCTTTACAGTCCCTTTCAATCCAGACCACTTTGAGATTCTGAATTCCACGTGTGGCGGGGACTTTGGGAAGCTGAAAGCAGTTGATCCATTGAGAGGAAAAACATTTCAGGGACTGCCAGCAGGGAGAAGGGAAAGAGTGAGGATCATGTGCTTTCTCTTGAATTTGAAGCAGAAAGAGAAATAGGATAGGGTAGTGCTGGGAGGATCCAGAGAATGTTAAAAGGATTAACTGTGAGCAAGGAGGGTTATGGAGGAAGGGATTTTATACTGAAATAGGGCTAAAAGGCAAAAAAAAACCCTCAAGCCAGCAAAAAACCCAACAAACCAACCAAAAACTTCCAGAAAAGCTGGGATTTGGGGAGGGAGCTATGAAAAGGAAAAGAAGCACGATGTCTCTGTTAGCCTGGGGATGCAAGACCGATTTGTTTCTTAACCTCCTTAATGTTTGACTAGATGAGAAACCAAGAACTACTTTTATTTGTTTTTAAGATGCTGTCCATTGTAGCGCAATTCCTGCTAAAGAAGGGATTTTCACTCATGAATTTGGGGTAATAAATGAAAGGGAAGAGGCTGCATGTGCAAGGTAGAAGACCCATGATTCCTTAAAATGCAATACAAATATTTAGGGGGTAGGAAGGTCCTGAAAGAGTTTTTTCTCAGTTGGTAAGGCCCATAATCTTAGAGAAGCTTAATTACCCTTATTCTCCATTTCCAGTGCTGGTACCCATGGGATTCCTTGGGCTCATGGGAAATCTCTGTGCAACCCAGCTATCTATAGTTCCTACATAATACGTAAAATTTAAATGCCTAAGGAAGACTTTCTTAGAAACCAGAGTATACTTGCCGTGCTATTTCGACAACCAGTATTTCAGGGTAAGAATACCGAGATATGGACTACAGACAGGAGGATAAATATATATGGCCACAGCACAATGTGACTGAATCCCATCTGAGAGTTCCCAGCGCTATGTTGGTACAAAAGTCTGCTTCTCTCAGTCAGAGCTGGCTTCAAGGCATGCATCCCATGAAGGGAAAATGCTACTGCAAACTCTTAGAGCTAGGAAGGTGTTAAAACCACAGCAAAAATATGAAGCTGTATTACATAAGGTTTAGGAAAAGTCCAGATTGCCCCACCATGGCTAATCTGTCATAGCCATCTACTGGCTTGCTGTTTTCTCACAGCAAATACAAGCTGGATTAGGTAAGTTTAGAGGGGTCTTGGGTTGTGATTGGGTTTTTTTGAATTAGTTCAGTCACTGTGTACTGTTTCAGGTGAAAACAGGCCTAAGGAAATTTAGTGTGACACACTGCACTGTGTTGGAGCTCACAGGCTGCTGCTGAGATGAGCAGCTCATCAGGCATAAAATAATCCTTATTTTGGCAGATTATAAACTCTGAAATGTGAAGACAATGGTATTTAAAACCACTTTCTATTCTTGCTATTCTGTCAATAAAACCCCTGAACTAATCCAGTGGATGCAGTTGTTGCCCAGTCTCTAATGATTCTTCGTGTGCAAACAAACCAGCGGATGAGAGTAGGTGGCTGCCTGTCCAACACCCCCCTACAGGCACAGAGGATGGGTTTGCTCTTCCAGCCCAGGCATCAAACAGTGGGTGACAAATGTACTTCTCCCAGGAATGTCTGAGCTCTGGCTCAGAGCAGTGATTCAGGGAATGTGCACCCTGAGCACGAGGCATGGGTTTTTATGGTGTAAACGTGGTTAAAATTATGGTGGAATCTCTTCCTCGCCCACCCCCCCCCCCCGCCTTCCCCCCATTTTTTTAAATTAAATTACTTATGAGGAGGCATTAGGACCATTTGCACAGGCAGAAGAGATGAGGATTGGACTGAAGCAATAGATCAAATGCCTTCATTTTCTGTCCACATCACTCTTGAATCTATTTCATCATATGGCTTTCTGTGGATGAAAAGTACAGGCTTTGGCATTGCATACAGGTGTGATGTGAATGTAACATTCCCTGAAAGTGGACCATTTTACATAAAATAACTTCCCCTCATCTGCATGCCTTTGATTTGGTTTGCACACGTTCCACCAAGCTTCCTTGACTGGATGTATGTGTTGCCATCTCGCTTTCTCTGCTGGCACTCGGAAGGAAGCTGTTGCTGCCCACTCTGCAGAGCCAGTTATTTCCAGCCATCAAACCAGCTGCAGCCAGAAACTTCATAAATGTCATTAATTTGGGCTCCTGCTCTGCAGCTCCAAGTCAATCCAGCTTTGTAGGTCCTGCACCTATTTTTGACCTAGCAGTCTGTCTCTGGGGGCTTTGTGCAGTTCTTTGCTCCATGCCACATGGCTGGTAATGTAATAGCTGGGTATATTATAAGATTTCCTCTACCACTTTTTAGAAGCAGCAGGTACAGTATCAGCAGACTGCTCTGGTAATAGAGCACAGGTAAGGTGGGAGCTGCTTTGTGGAATCCCTCCTGTCTCTGCTGCACCATCTGATGTTTAGACAGTAGTTTGTTTCCTGCTCCTCTGTGTCAGTGAGCTCCCAGCTGGAACAGACTACAAAAGATGAAATATATTGATGGAGAGGTGTCACTTTCGCAGCAATGAGCAGCTGCAATATTCCCTAAGAGTTTTTCCATGCAAAACCTGGGGGAAAGATGCAATATCACTGTCTGCTTCCTACCCAGAGCATGGCAGTGCTGGATGCTGTGTGGATGAACACACACCTCTAAGAAGCTCCAGAGTTTGAAACAAAATGGTTCAAGATATGCAGGAGACCACAAAGAAATGGCAAAATGACAGTCAGCACCACAGACAGAGGATGTAGGGCAATCAGCAACCTCTAGACTGTCCGGCTGTCTGTGGGTAAATTGACAAGAGAGCGCTGCAGTGGAGACACTTTGTGGATGCTTATAGGAGTTCCTCAAAAAGAAAGAAGTTTTTCTCAAGGCACTCTAGCCTACTGGGGGTACACTAGGGGCTTTGGGGTTAAATCCCCAAAATAAAATCAGTCTTGGGGAAAAACCCAAATGAACATGGACTGTGTGCTTATGGATGTTCTTGCTTGTCTGTTTTATCCAGAAGCAGGAGAGACTGGAGCTTGGAGAAGTAAGGTCTTTTATCTCTGCCTGCACAGGGAAATCAAGTAGAGGGAGAGGAAAGGATGTAATCTGGCCCCTTAAAGGAAATTCTCTGTTGTCTGCACTGATGTGCTACTTCTATTCCTCAACTGCTTCTTTCATATCTTGTCTGTGGATCTGAAGCTGAGCAAACACCTGATGTACGGGCTTGCTTAGTTCAGCCAGGTGCCTTCACAGCAGCTTTGTGGCTCCTGAAATGCTTAAAATGGTTAATTGGAAAGGCAATATCTCATATGATTCTTGGGTGAGATATGCCATACAGACAGGTTAGAAAACACTCAGGTTTTGTGTGTGGGGACAGGTTCCCCAAATGCTCAGCATTTGCCCAGCAGCACATACCACATGTGGATTGGGGTATGGGGTGCAGAGCATGTGCTCTGGGTGATGGTTTTGTGCTCTGGGTGATGGTGGTTGTGCTCTGGGAACCCTTCTGGTCTGGGAACAGCTGAACTTGGATCTGTCTCTCCTGTTGTGGGTACAGCCCTGGGAAAGGGAATAGATTACACCTATGATTGGCAGTAACTTGAAGGGAAGCCAGGGTATCTTACATGTGAACCTTTGAGGATAAAGGGAAGGCTATTTCATGCAGTCCTAGCTGAGGGATGACTGCAGCTGCCTGTGCCTGCTACATTACCTAATAAAAGCTTCTCAAAAAAAAAAGCACCCGAAACCAATGCTTTTTGGTTTATCTTTTCATAAGCCAAAACTTTAGGGTAAGTGTCAATTCAACAGAAGGCAAGAAAAATGGTTGAGGTAGTCCGGGACAAGGACCTGGTGGGGAAAGCACTGAGACAGAGATGCTGTGGGGGAGGGAGGACAGTGGCACTGGAATGGTGAACTTAGAGAAAATGGAGGAGCTTGGGAGGGAGCCAAGTGCATTGGGGGAAAACTGAGACTGGAAA
Organism: Euphonia xanthogaster; assembly: GCA_034509185.1. Taxonomy (NCBI): domain Eukaryota; kingdom Metazoa; phylum Chordata; class Aves; order Passeriformes; family Fringillidae; genus Euphonia; species Euphonia xanthogaster. The sequence continues at coordinate 17,998,327 of JAYDZK010000169.1, forward strand.
AAGAGCCAACATAAGCAAAGAGTCAGCTAGTGGGGGACAGAGAGTAAAGAAACTTGCTCTAGATGGGTCTAGGAAAGAATAGGGCAGAAGGTTCTGAGCACAAAAGCATGTCCTGTTCAGGGTCTACAATAGGGCTGAGCCTTTGTCCTCCACTGCCAGAAAGCAGCTGCAGAGCCTGGAGTGTGGATCTGGGCCTCTGCTTGCTGAATGGCACAGGACAACCCACTGAGCTCCTATGCAACTGAAGGGCAGAGATCTCCTTTTTGGGTCCCTGCCTCCTGCCAAATCTCACTGAAGGGACCTGGTGCAGGGCCCCACAGGCAAACAGGCACAGCAGGACAGGGACATGGGATATCCAGTGTGCGGTAGAAAAGGAAGGTTTGCCTTGAAATCTCCTTATTGAATGAAACAGAGGCTTGAGGGGAAAAAAGTGGCATCGTGTAATTAAAGAATTCTTGTAATAGACAATATCACCTTAATTTCTTCCTCAGGCCAACTTTTTGAGTGCTTGACTTTTTAGCCTCGATGCCTTTTGGTGGATATTTGGGGATGTAATGTAGCTATGGAATTCCATGCAACAGAAGAGGACAAAAACATTTCTCCACTTTGTAAAGTATTCATAGGATTCACAAAAGAATCTCCAGCTGGTAACCCTCTGTCTTGGCCTTTGAATCCCCAGGTGATTATTTTCTAGCATGATGTAATTCCCTTTCAGAAAGGGAAACCCAGGCTTTGGAACAGGTAGACAGATTTTGCCTTCCTCTACCCTGATATCTTTTCCAGGTGAATGTTCTTATAGTGTTTGGCCTTTCAAATTAGACAAAGGAATTACTGAAAATGTAATGATTCTTGGGGGTTTGATGTCATTCACACTGTGTCATAACATGTCATGAAAGAGCAGAGCAGTAATTCATGGGGCCTGCCTGGTACTACAATGATGTGAACTCCTCTTGTCTGCAAAATGTGTCTGGGGATGATGAAGCTGTTGCAGGCTGGATGCTATGGAAAGAGGGCACAGGCAAAAATTTTGATGAGCTTTAACATAGTCCTTATGCTCAGCTCTGGCATTCTCATTGTTTTTCTGGGTCTGCTGGCACCTGAATATTTTGTCCTTTAGAAAATGGTCAAAAGCTGCTCCTGGGACTGAACACCAAGGAAGGAGTGTGCAGGCAGGACATGGATTGCTGTGTACAGGGTCTTGCCTGAAAATTTCGGGGGAATGGATTTTGATGAACAACTGGCTGACTGGAACAGAGAGGTGGTTTGATCCAGCATATGTGCCTGCTGTATTTAATCAGCTATAATAATTACAGATAGATTGAACCAAGGTCCTTACAGGGTGCTGCTCAGCCAGGCTTTCACACACATTGGGATGTCCACGTTGATGTTACGTGGCAGGCAAGAACAGTGGAAACAGTGCTCTGTAATCCCACCTCTGCTCACACTTCCACCCACAAGCCTGGCACGGGAAAACTTCCCAGCCATCCAAACAATTTCCCTGTCTGAAATGGGCTGCATTTTTTCCAAAACCTGGCTGAAACACCCTTATTTTTACACGGGATGATTTACATGAAGACGGTAGTGTAATCCTGCTGTTAAATTCCCTACCAGGACAGCAGCAGCCCACACGAAGTCTCAGGCTACAGGGTTCTACATGTGATTGTTTCCATAACCTATCATCCCCAGGGGAAGTAGGGGTTCAACAACAATAGCCAGGGAAAGAGCTAAGGGCTTAGAGGGAGATCTTGCTGCCTGCCTCCAGTCAGATTCACTGCTCACCAGCCAGCAGCAGCACCAGGCTCATGATACAGTGATATGCTGTGGATTAGAGTTATGCTGTCTGATTGTTTCCATACACAGGACAGAGCAAAATTAGAAAACTTCATAAAATGAACAAGCATTAAATCTGCATGTTTTTATAGAGATTACTCTGAAATCCTAGGCAACGTAAAAAAACTGGGCTTTCACAGGCAGCTCCTGGTGTTCCATACTGATTCCTAAGCCTACTAATTGAAATTGAAGGGATCAGCATGGTTAAAGATCCTATGGCTTTGTTGCTGCCCTATAATTTTCAAAACTAGAAATGTAGGGGTACCAAATAAAACTAGATAGGTGTTTTCTCTGACCCAGAATGGTTGCTTTTACTACCATTCTCTATCTCCTCCCTTGGGAAATGGGGCTAATGGCTGTGCCACTCTGCAGCTGAGGATGTGGCTGGAGCCATCCCACATGTCACAGGAGGCTGCTGGGACTGGGTAACCCATGCCTACACTCCTTGTCTCAGGTCCAGCTTTGTCCCAGAACTTGCTTGTTCTCCTGTATGACCTGTTGGCCTAATTCCAGCCTTAAAGACAAATCTCAAGGGAAAATATAAAGCAGGGAGTAGTTCAGTTTCTCTCTGAATTATACAAATAACAACAGATAACCACATTGCACCAACCTTACCTGAAGGAAAGCCAGATTTGTGTCTCTCAGCTGTGATGAGTGACCCTCTCTGCCTCTTGTGAGGCTTTTGTCAAGGACTGCACTTTCTATAGAAGGGAAAATGTTCTTAAGACTGACTAACTTTGTGTAACCTTCCCATAGGCTTGCTCTTAGTGTTCTGGGCTTTTAAAAATATGCTCTTAGTTACAAATAGAGAGCTTTATGTTTCATCATTCCTCATTAGCTGTTCAAAGGCTATCCAAGTTAGCCTTTGTTCTAGTTATATTAAGAGTTCTAGTTCTCCTAACCATTTTGCTCTAGCCCTTCCCACCACATTTCACGGTTTTAGAGAGAGCACTTGGTCTTTTCCTTCACCTGTCCTGGTGCTGGGAGGGTGGCAAAGTAGCAGTGACTCCTTCCCTGGCCAGTGCACTTGGAGCTGGCTGTTCAGAGCCTGCATTAGAAGACTGTCTGTTCAAATGCTACCAAAGACATGACTTCCAACACCGCATCAAACTTCAGCTGAAATGCAGGTCTGACAATGTGTGAAAGTACAGTAACATAAGTAAGATGTTGGCTGTAGATTTCTGATGACAGATGTAAGTGTAAGTTTGAAGTGTGCTTTATAAAAATAGCCTACATGGAGCAGGTCCTGGAGGTGCTGGCTATTGAAGAGGCTTAAAAATAGGTCATAGATGACCAAAAGAGTAAAATGGCAACATCAGCAACATTCATTGTGTGAGTCCAACATTTCAGGGCACCTGGACACTTGGGATCAGCTGGGGATGAAATGGCACCTGTGTGTGATAGACCTTTTGCAAAGGCAATATATGGCGTGGAAAGTCTAACTGGGTTTACATCTGAAATGCATGTCATTGTCCATTTATTGAAGAGGAGTCACGTTCTATTCCCCCTTTAATTTCATATAAAAGAGGAAGAGTTTCCCCAAGATTTCCCACTTTCTTTTCTAGTCTTTTGCAACAGTCCTTCATTTGCTAATGGCCTGTTCCTGCTCTGGGCAGTGCTGTAGATGTGTTTGCCCAGTGATTACTCTAGGGGAAGATGTGACAAGCTATCTGTCTCGACAGCGTGTGCCTCCTCTTTACAGCTAAATCTTGCTCTTTCCAGCTACATCCAGGACAATTCTGTAGGTTTTGGTGGCAGGACTGGCACACTACAGGCTGAGCAGGAGTTATGAGACCCTGTGTCAGTGAGTGCTGTGTCTGTGCCAGCTCTGCCCTCACTGCAGAGACCCTGACAGGGCAAATGCACCCAAGAAAGACTGCATGAGTGTGCTTGGAGTAACTGGAGAGTTTGAAGGGCCTGGGCTTGTGCAAACCTCTCAGTTAAAAGCTGCACAGAGTGAAAATAAAAGTTGAAGCAGACTAAGAACTGAACAGAACCTGATTTGTAATTTTACCTTACAGTGGAAGATATGAGAAGTAGGAGTTCAACCTTCAAAATGAACCCCAATAACTCCTTCATGCTCCCCAGTGATCTTTGCATAATGAATACTTGAAAAATGGACATGACCATGTTCTGTATCTTTCTCTCCTCTGTGGTCCTTACTGAATTGATGTGTAACACATAGACCTGCCACTGGAATGAGTGAACGTATTCCAGTGCTGTCCTCTGTTATTTCAACTAAAAGAAATTAGATTTTTACACAATTTTCATTGCCCATTTTATTTTGCACCTATATTGAGAGGTTGTCTGTAGGCAGTGTAAGGATTCTTCCATTCCCTCTCACATGTCCAGTGAGACCTTCAATCCATGAGAAACTCCAACCAAACAATTTTCTACCTGCAACGACCTTTGCAGTCCTCTTCAGGTTTAAATAATGTTCCAGGGCATGACTGGGCTGCCTTGGCAGCAATGCACTGTTGGGGTTACTGGGAAAAAATAATACAAGGAAGTGTAAGTAACAGCTGACCGGAGGAGAAAATTTTGTGACGTTTTTCACTAACGCGTTTAGAACAGTGTTGTTAGGGAAGATCCTGCCAATGTAAGGGTTTTTCTGCTTGCAGTTGTGGGACATCAAATTAGTTTGTAGTCACTTTAACCACTACTGTAGTAAGCCTTGAAACAATGAAGAAGTGTTGCTTAGTGATTGAGCTGTGAGTAATGGTGGTTTTCATACACAGCATGGCCAGCATCTCCCTAGGTGGGTCTTTAAACCCATCTCATGGTGCTGCTGCACTATGCTGGAACTTCTGGAGAGGTATGAAAGGCTGCAGACAGAACTCTTTGTCCTAGGCACTAAATGTTCAGTGCTGATTTTGCAACAAAGATGTAGAACAAGATATCTGAGTTTTATTGAGCTTGCTCAGCTGTATGTTTGCTAGCAAAACATGAAGTGATGTCTGTTGTATGACTCTTCAGAGGCCAGCATGAGAAATGAGGGCAGAAGAGGAGGGCCACATGGGATGGAAGACAGCATACTGCAGTTTGAATAGCACTGGCCAAATCCTGGGCCCCTTGTTTCCCCTCCAGCAGGTGTTGGAACACTGGACCACATGGCTGCTCTGTGTGGGTGCAGAGCTACAGTTAAACTTTCCTTTCTACAGAGTTCAGATGTAGTGAAACAAGGGGAAATACTTCCTGCAACAGTGGCATGAACCTATCAGATTCCTACATCAGTAGATTGACTGAGTTATCCTGAGGCTTACCATCAATAAATGCCCATCATCTCTTAGTTTGAATGAGAAGGAACAACAAAAAACCTGCACAGTTTAGCACTGACCCCTGTTTCAGACTTTTATTTTTTTGTCTATTTTAAGTTAAGGAGATAGAGGAGGGAAGACTGGGAGAGGAAGTTGAGATGAAGAATACTCCTCCATGCCCTTTGAGAGCTGCAACAATTGCATCTCTTTTTTGAGGTTAAACCCTTGTCCATCATTGGTGTTAGAAAGAGACCAAGCTGCAAACACACCTGGGAATGCCTCTGCTGCAGGGTTTTGCAGCCTAAAGGAACAATCACCCCTACATTTCTCTAGTACTCAGCTTTCAGGAGATTGCTTTGAACAGTTTTGACATATCAGAGGGTATAGTAGTGCTGAAGCTGATACTTTGATCTGCAGGGAAGTGATGCTGAGTCATCACTGGAGTATTTTTTCTGCAGGAAAACTCCAGTTAAGGAAAATGTCATAGCAGGCTATCAGTTCTGGCATGAAACTGCTAGCAGGTGGATATTGTGATGGGAAGTGTTAAGTGGGTTTTGCTGGCTCACTGGTGCAGCTGGCTTGCTCTCTCGCTTACATAAAACAGAAGTGGGATCTGCCCTCAGGCTAGAATGAGAATTTGGGTTTGGCATGAGATGGAGAACACGTAACAGGGACAACAAAATCTGAAGTGAAGCCTTAGGCTGAAGTTTAACACAGTATATCGGGAGAAGTGAGGGCAATGTTTAGCTTTCCAGGCCTTAGCCTGTGTGAGTGATTTCAGTGCAGCTGTTAAAAAAAGCGTAAGGAGGAGGTGAAAGGAACTCTGAAATGTCACATGCTGCCACAACCTGGAACTGGCTTTTTAAGACCATCTTTGAAAAACAATTGTCTTACCTGCTTTTGAATTCTGATGCAGCCAGCTGCTGCCATCCTTGTAATGCTGCATTGGGCTTGCTGCATTTTCTCTTTCCCTGCAGTTTTAGACTGCCAGTTCTTGACCTGGTCTGGGGAATGGCTTTCTTCTCCCCCTTTGCAGTGATTCTTTACATTCAAATGGCTTTCATCCTGAATTCTCCTATTTTTCTTGGTGGAAGAGGGGCTAGTGTGGAGTTTTGAGGAGTTATTTTGCTTTCCTCAACGAAGTCAATACTCCCACATATGTAGTAATAAGAAAGACATACGTGGAATTAAGGGAGTTTGTGATCAGAGTTCAGTTTTTCTGAAGTGGTCAGACTTATGATGGGGAAAGAATGAACAACAGCTTTGGCTTTGGCAGAAAAGCAGTACAGCTTTGGATCCATGCTGGAGAAGCTCTTGACTATGCTACAATAGAAAGTCTACAGTAGGAAGATTCCAGTCTTTTTGCTCAGAGTAAAGGAGATAAAATGATGCTCACAGCCATAGATTTTAGCTAAACCATGCCCTTACTATAAGCAAACAAAAAGGAAATGTTAGAATATTGTGTTTAATCAGGTATAAGTGCTTTACTATTTATCTATTTCTGTTTCCTCCATTCCTCTGGGCATCCTTGTAAATTAAAACACAGGGACTTCCCCACAGCTATAATTTAATTTGACCTTCTTGTGAAAGAATTTTAAAGTGACATTGCACTTCTAATGTGAACATATTCCCTTCAGCACTGCCCCTGTACTGGCTGGAGTGGGAGTACTCTCAAGTCCTGGCTGCCCAACATCTACCAGCTATGTGTGACTGTCCTGCTCCTAACCCAGATGCAGGGTCACTTCCTTTGGAATGACCACTGCTTTGCCTTCTTCCTTTCTGTTTCTATCCTTACTGTTTCCCACTGTAGCTTTAGTGAAGCACTGGCAGGGCTTTCTCTGCGGATGTGGATAGGGGACTACAAAATCTGAGCCAGGCCATGGTGGGGGCTCCTGTCTACCGGTCCTGCTTCTTCCACAGACTTTGGGCACTCCTTTGGACTGTCCTATGAAAACTTAATCACTTCAGACATAAGGACCAAATTGTCTTGGCAATATATTAAAATGATCATGCCTAATCTTGGACCTGACACATACGTAGCTCTTCACACATTCAAAAGTAAGGCTATTAATTAGTTCTTGGAGCTCTAGCTGTGAAAGATGATCACTTTGCTGTTGAAAAGAGCATCTTGAATTAAATAAACCATCAGACAAAGCAAGGGCACTTTTCCTACAGCCTTTTGAAAACATAAATAAGTTCTGACATTTCTGTTTTATGGGGGAACTTGAGTTCCAGAGAGGTCAAAAAAGCCTGTAGGGCCTGAAGTCCCATTTACCTTCTGTTGTAGGTGCCAAGTCCACCCCAGATGTCTCTGCGAAACTGTGCACTACTAGAAAACAATCCTGCTTTCACACCAGTTTATTTTGAAAATATCTCTAGCAGAATAATCTGGTTTGTAACTACATGACAAACTCAGTTTATATTAAAAACTAGTCTTGAGTACTGTATACATAATTCCCTCTTTGGGATTGTTTTTTTTCATTTTGCTCCTTTTTATCACAATCCAGTGAGGGAAAAGTAAGAATGAATTTGCTAGTCCTAAAACAAGGTGTTAGGCCAGGCTGAATAGTGGAAGGAAGTTGTATGGACAGAATGTAGCTCAGCCTTCCTGAAGGAATGAAAGGATGGTTGAAGAATGCACAACAGTCATCCACTGCCTTGTTCCTCTGTGCAAGGTGTTAGTCACTGTTCCAACCTCTGGTGCTCTTTGCCTGTGCAGGCTCTCCAGAGTGTACAGAAAGAGCTTTGAATTCACCTATGGTTGCTAGGAGAATGGTGTCTTACACCCCTGGCAAGTGAAATGCTATGAGTGAGGAAAGGAAGACTTACCACTGGAATTTTAAGGTTTTGGCCTGTGTTTCCATAGCAGGCATGAAAACATGGGATGAAGCTCAGGCCACACTCAAGATGGTAATTCCAGCCTGCTGGAAAAGTTCTGTGCCCAGGCAGAGTAGCTTATGCCCCTTTGCTCACTCAGTGTAGCACTGTGAATTCATTGAGTCCTTTTGAATTAATCTCAGTTTATGCCAGCGCTCTGGGAGAGAGGCACACATAGGCTAAATTCTGGTCTGCTCTTTAGTGTTGAGACTCTGCCATACACAGTGTTTAAATGCAAACCAAGAACACAGATGCTGACAGGATTCCCTTCAGGCTGTGGATAGTGGTGGTGGTCACTGAGCAGCTGTGTCCCCCTGCAGTGGAGCAACTGCACTGGAAAGGGGACCTCAAATGGGATAACTCACACAAGTTTTGTTCAGTGGCATTCATAAAACCCCTTAATTGGCTTTTGCATTAGTACTGTTTTACATTTGTAACCCTTAGTTAGCTTTTGCATTTATAACTGTTTGAAGGTACTAGTTTGATCAATTAAAAGTGTTCAAGTTAATGAGGTAAATATTATAAAATCATTATAAAGTTATACTAGTTATTGAATGTTTAATCATTCTGTTAAAATAATTAACAAAATAAGAACTATGGCATTCACATTCTCTGAAAAATCCCTTCGCCCAGGATTTTTCTCCTGGGAAGCTGAGAAACCTCAGAGAAAAAGGAAAACAATAATTATCTCATTTTCTTCTCCTCTGTTTTGCTCATATGGATTGTGTTTGGAGATTGTTTATCCACAGGTGATTGTTTCATTGGTTTCTGGTGTGAGTTGTTTTGTCTCATTGGCCGATCAGTGCCAAGCTGTGTCAGGACTCTGGGGAGAGTCATGAGTTTTCATTATTATCTTTTTAGCATTCTGGAAGTGTCCTTTCTGTATTCTTTAGTATAGTTTAGTATAGTATGCTTTAATATAATATAGTATTGTAAAATAATAAATTAGCCTTCTGAGAACATGGAGTCAGATTCATCATTTCTTCCTTCATCGGGGTACCCTGCAAATACAATAAAGAACCACACTATTTTTATAATCCTTTGTTCTTAACCTAATTACATTATTTGTAAGTTTAATAATCTCTTTTAAGTATCACACTTTCAAAGGTCCTAGCGCAGTTTCCTCTCACCATCAGCACACAGCATTTTACGTATGATTTCTAACCCACTCCAGGGAACTTGTAACTTGATACCACAGCAACTATGCATAATAATGAGAGACCTTCCTGCCAAAAACCTCAGCAATATCATAACACCCCAGCGACAGCACACTATTGGAAAGAAGATCTTACCTCATCATTTACTAGCATCAATCTACTAGCATCAATCACCAGAGACTATGGGAGCGGAACTGCAAGTATAGACTGAGGGGACCGAGAATGTAAAAGGGGCAACCTGACCTGAAGAGCTGTCTTTTGCTGTCTTTTATTGTTCCTTTGACTGTGAGTTAGATGCAGTAGGGGACCCGACACTGCAGACTTCCGCTGATATCTCTTTTTAGAGACCTTTTTATAGACTTGAGGGCAGACTAACTGCATTCACTGCAGTGCCATCAGGTTCTTGCTTTGGGGCCAAACGCCGGTTCAGCTAGAGGTTTCCTCAATCCTCGGGCTCAGGACTTTATTTTTTTTCTTTTTTTCCCTTCTCCTTTTATCCCTTTCTCCCCTTTGTTTTTCCCCTTTAAATAAACCCCTTATTTTTGTTCAAATCCCCAAAGTTGTATCTTTTTTTATCACATTCAGCAAGCCGAGGGTATGTCAGACCCATGTCTTCCACAATTTCCCAGAATTGTGCATACCCCAAGGACACCGAACCTTAACAAGGTTCCTCTGCTGCAGCTGGAGAGGTGTCAACAGTGTCCTGCTGGGAGGCTTCCTGACACCTGGGTCCCACCAGCAGCACCATGGCAGGGCTCAAGGAAGTTGGTGGTAGCAGCATAAGCAAAGGCAAATGGAGTCACATTTTTATTCAAATGAGTGTAATGTGATCGGTGTGTTTGGCTTAATAGTTGTTTATACCTCATAGGATGGATTTCAAAAGCAGGTTGTATTTTCTCTCCATTAAGGCAATACACAGTGTTTATTCTGCTTGATGAAGTGGCAGAACGAGAAGATAAGCTTGTTCCATTCACTCCCCTTTAAAAATGTGTGAGTGATGCACGGCTGAAGAGATGGGTGATGCACCTTGCCCAGTCTGTGCTGCATTAACTCACTCATTTATGGTTTTTGGCTGGAGCTGGGCTAACCAAGCTGGGTGAACCAGGAGAGATGACAGGGAGAGCCCTGTCAACATGTTTTGCCTTTCCTACAGAACTGTGACCTCACTGCAAAGCAGAGTTCAGTGTGAATACAGCTCTTTTCCCCCAGCACTTCCATGCATGTGAGGTGACAGGTTAATCCTTTTGTGTCCACACACAGGTTAGGCAGCTAAGCAGTGAGAGTAAGCAGAGGATTGCCTCCAGAGCAGAAACATTTCCTGCCTTTCTGGAGCCATGATTATGCTAAAAATGTACCGATTAGAAAATGGAGGCTAATATTTTGAAGATAGTGGCTTCTACATCCTACAGAAACAATATTTGCATTTTAGGGACATGTGCTCAAACTTATTTCGCTACTTCCCCATTAAAACCAAGAATTTTCTAATAGCCTATACTTCAAATAACTCAAGTTCCCAGAGCAATAAAATTCCTTTAAAACTTACATCATTGGGCTTAATTACAATTTTCTCCTTGAGAAGCACATGGCTGGCATAGCGCATTTCCCAACCAAGTAATTCCAATTGGTGTTTGAAAAAGTCACATTGCCAGAATGACCAAAGCATTCACTGTTTGGAACAAATTAGCAAAAATCTCTGTCTTTCTTTCAGCTGCCTGTTGCCGTTCCACATATGAAGGGGACCCTCTACAACCCTTTTCCCAAGTATTATAATGGAGCAGGAAAAGACAAAAGTGTTTTGTTCCAGAGGGATGTGTTTTGAGCCATCTTTAGCCCCCGTTGAGTTACCTGTTCCCAGAACTGCTGGCACTGCACCTCCCACCCATGAGCTGGCATCTGGTGCACCATCGTTATCTGCTGTCAGCAAGCTTCCAACGTGCCTGTGACCTAGAAAGACAAAAATACCCTGATAACAACAGCAGAGCTTTTGTGAGGTGACAGGTTGTGCCACTAGCAAGTGACAGTTTTGGTGGGGATCTGAATGAGGAGCCTTGTAGGGTCTATAGCACCACTGAAAGGAGAAGCAGGAATCATAGGGTGGTACTATACCCAGAATTGTTCTGTGAATCCACCCAGTCTCTTCTCTTTGCCTGTGGTGCTGGTCACTGCTCTCTCCCAAAATTGTTGTAGATATCAAGGTAAAAATAGTGGTTGCGCAAGATCTAGCCAAGACCAAATGCCTCTTTGTGAAGGTTCCTGTTCACTACTAAGAAATGTGTAAAATATCACAGTATTCCAAATGGTCTGTCTGGCAGATATTCTCACCCAGCTCAAGCTACTAGTTATCTAGAAAAAGATGGAAGGAGATAATGCTGAGCCTGGAAAAGCAAATCTGATTTCTCATCAATCAATCAATTAAACAATAAATCAATCAATCAATATCCAGCAAGGGGAGGATGGGCAATACCTACAGCCCAGCCCTACAAGGAATTTTGCTCTCAGGAGGTTGCTTTAAGAGGTAGTATTTCATCAAAGATCTACTTTTAATGTTAAAATTATATCTCTGCTGCTTTCAGTAGAGAAGAAAACAGTGCTACCTTCTTCAGATGCTTTCAAAAATCTCATAGGAAAAAGTCTTCTATATGGGTACAACACTGATGCTCCTAAACTACTTTTTAGGGACTGCATGGAGGTACAACCAAAGCAGAGAATCAGTTCTCTGTCAATGCACTCTGATAAGATACAAGCACAGGCGGAGGGGAGATCTACCCTGAAGGGAGGATCTTTGACCATTGGAATGGGACTTCATAATTGTGTACACAAAGCTAAGCAAAAAAATACTGTTAAAATCAGGACCATCTTAACCTCATAATGTGTAACAGGAGCAGGAAACCATTCTCATATGCAAAGAACAAACAGGTCCTGTCTCTGAAAGGTGTGTTTCAGGAAAGGGTGAACAGTAAGTCAGGGGATAACCAAAGTAACTTTTCATTTCCCAAGGCTGTGGTCAGCTTGGATTTGGATCAGGTAGAGAAACTGCAAGAGCGTTTAATCTGTTGTACACAACAGCTTCTGCAAAAGTTGTTTTCTAGCCATCTTTCCTTGCAAAATCTGGAAAAGGTATCTTCCTCTGTGTAATGCCATCACCAATAAACTAACTTTTCCCAGAGGAACTCTTCTCCCTAAGGAGAGGGAAAGTCACCAGTCTTCATTCCACATTTCTTACCACTCTTTTTTGATCTGGTTTTCCTTTAGCTCCTTTCAACCTCAAATTCATTTGTCATTACTCTTTCATGAGCTTTTAAAATAATATGTTGGTATAGGAAATTAGGCTTGAGAGTGCTGCCTGACTGTTCTTTTCCTTGCCTTTTCACTGTTGCTTCTGAAGCTATGCTCATTATCAATTACTTTAATGGAAAAGATAGCTGTCACAAATGTTGTTCCTTACATAAGTTTTATGAGAAATGGAATCTGGAGAAGTACTAATGGAGAGAAAGTAGTTATTGGACATCTTGTCATTTCATTTGCGGAAGACAGCTGGCCAGTCAGCATTTTAAACATGTATTCTTTGAAGTCATGTTTATTGTGTTTGCTTACTAAGGAATAAGGATTTTGTTTTTCTTCCCCTAGGGAGAGCTATATGACAAAGCACAAACAGTAGGGAACTGGACTTTTGCGTTAGCCCCTCTTCTTTTTCTTTTGTTCTCTTTGACTTCTCAAAATGTAGTTTTCCTATTCTTTGAGCTCTCTTTTGCCAGAAAGGTTGCCAGAAACTTTAGTAGTGATGGAGGTGATGACTCTAGATGAAATAACTGGAACTTGACTGAGCTGTCCACTCTTTTCTTTTGGAATTTTGGATCTAAACTGTTCCTTGGTAGTGTTAGGAGGGAAAAGACTGGAGAATCCTCATGAAATGTGTTTTGAAAGTGTTGTCATATGTCCTTTAGAGGTATTTAATTTTTTTTCTTGTTTTAAGTAAAAGGAAAGGGAACTTTTGAAAAATATGTATTTCAGATTAAAAATTCTGAATGTTTCACTAAGAAAAGATCCATGTTTTCATGGGAAACCTGTGAAGATATTTTCCAGTAAATAATTCAGTAAAATGAATTCAGGTTGATGCAGAATTGCTTAACTTGCTCCCAAATTCATGAAAGGAAAAATTTCCTCAAAGCTCTTGCCACAAAGAATATCTTTGGTCACATATGAACCTGATGTTCATTTCCCTAATGGTTTCATGTTTTCCAGATGGTGAATTAATCCTGAGACTAGCAGCTAAGAGTTCACAAGTCTGTTTCTGACCTTATAATCTTTGTGGGGAGCAAGGTTGGCCACTTGCATGAAATCACAATCCTGCTGAGGATCTGTCTAGATTTAATCAGGGAATTAAAGATGTCCATTGGTGGATGTGGGACTTATGGTTGTGCTCTTAGATTGTGATTTTAACTGATTTTGAATAACACCTGTGAGCTTTTGAAAATATTGTTCTTGCAGTCAGGACATTTTGGTCTTTGGTACTGACTGGGGATACATTCTATTTCCCACTCTGCCCAGGCATCCTCTCTAGTTTTAACAGGGTACTCAAACTTTGAGTACTTCAGGCACATCACATATACTTCTTTACATTGTCTTTTGAGGACTAAAGCATTTACTGCACGGTGGTGATAGCACACCACCAATTTTTCCACGCTGTTGTCTGAGTTCCAAAGATGTGTTTGAGCTGTGCCAAGAAGCTGGTAGCACAAGAGCTTTCATTCGTACAAACCGTAGAGCTGCGATTCCCAATTCCCCATTCAAACAGATACTGGGTGGTGCAGGTGGCTCCTTCTGCTCTTCCAGACTCAGATTTTGCCCTGACCTGCCAGGAGAGGAGATCACATCTGAAGCAGAGGTCTGCAAGAGGTTGAGGCATGTAGTTCCAAAGATGTGTTGGAAGCAGCACAGCACAAGGTCAGAACAAACAGTGTGTTTGCAGCTGGTGAGGCTTGCTGGAGTACAGCATGAGATCAGTGATTTCATCCTTTTTTAGGATAAACTTTCTGCAGTCATTCCTAAACCAGTCAGTTGTGTGAGTCCTGAACTCACAGTCTCATCATGGCTTTGAAACCAGACCATGTGGTCTGGATGACTGACTTAGATCAGATGTTGTAGAGAGGGCTGGGTCATACACAACTCATAGTCTGAGTATTTTTCATCTGAATTTGTTGATGAAATGTTGCAATTAGTGAACGAAGAATCCTTGTATAAAGCTGAGACAGGGAAAACATAATTTTCAAGGTTGTCCTGGTTTAGGGCAAATTTGGCAGAAAACCTCCAAAAGGGGTTGGAGAAAGCCCCTCCAGAAAGCCCACCCACACAGCCCCTCCCCCCACCAGCTTTGGGAAAAATTTCCTTGAAGACAAATGGAAAGAACCTGTTTATTTAACAGGCCAAGCACTCCCCAGCACAACAAATGAACAATACCAGATGACAAAACTCAT
>JAYDZK010000169.1:18013107-18039223 GCA_034509185.1 Euphonia xanthogaster
AACAGCCCAGGGAAAACTCAGACTGCCTCAGCTAGCTAAACTAACTAAAAAGCAAAAGGAGCACTGTGTTCTGCCCTGTCCTTGCCCAGACAACAACAGTGTTCCAGAAGACTGTGCACGAGGGAGTCCAGTCCCTAATAACAAACTCAGTCTTTCTCCCTGCCTTCGCTCTCCAGCCAGTCTTGAAGGCACAGAATATAATATCCAGCATTAACAGAAGACATGATTGGGGATATAAGCATCATAACGTCACCCTAGGACAGGTGTAGCTGGTTGGAAATGGGGATTTTGAAAGGATCAGCAGAGCTTTTCAGGTCAGTAAATGAAAAAAATGTCTATTCACAAGCAGCCGTGGAGGGCCAGGGACCTTATTACCGTGTAAGAGGACATGCTGGAAACCATCCCTAAAAGCTGAGGCACTTTGAAAGAGGCACATGTATCAAAAGAGGTGAGATCAAGTCACACTTGGAAACACTGAATAGTCAAGGTGCCTGCACTTAATTGGAGGGATTTCAGGAAAACTGATAAAATAGCGTAAAGCTTTAGGGATGTTTCTTACAGCAAGGAAGCAGAGTTTTCACTCTACTAGACATCTCTAAGAAAAGAGTGATACTGGTCTTTTTCATTATTTTCCTAATCAACACCTTATATAATTTAACAGGGGGGAAACAAAAAAGGAGGCCATCCAGTCAGGGAATAAGGCAATATTGAAATTAAAATCAAACAAGAAGAGAAATTCAGCCTTTAATTCCAGAAAGGTCTGGAATACTTTCTGAAGAGAAATTGGCTGGATGGGCACTCTTGGAATGGAAACTCTAGTCCTGAATGACAAATGGCTCTTAATGGGCTTAATGTGGTTCATTCATGTAGTTAGGAAGGAGGATAGTTGTGTGGTGAAGTCATATGGCCTGCTGAAAGAATCAGAGTGGATAGCTATAGCCATATTTCTCAATGTTCTTCACCAGTGTATTAAATTCCCTGCTGACTGAACTCTCCACAACTCTGCAGGCACATTGCTGTTGTTTCTATTGAGCTGTGGTGCTCAGCAGGAGTTTATTTCAGGAGTTATTTCTCTTGTACAGTTGAGAAGTGTTGATTCATCTTTTTGCTGCAAAAATGACTAATAACAAATGCTTTCCAGGAACCAGCCCCAGTAAATCAGCCACAGACGTGTAGCTGAGATTCACTTAAATTGATAGGGCACACAGTTCAGCTCCAATTTAATTATTTCTCATTTTATGTAAATGAGATTTCTTATTGCAGTGAAACAAATTATTTTCTCATGACAGTGCCTCATTTGTATGCTTTAATCCTTATTCTGCCCTTAGTTTAACCTGAAAACAAAACAAAAGGTTCCTCAAAATTCAGAGGCTGAATTGAAGTGCTAATCTTTCATTAGCATTCTGGAGACAGTTCCTTTGTGATCTGGTTGTGCTTAGCCTTCCTATAACACTGTCTGATTAAATCTGTGTGTTTGACAAAATAAACAATTCAGTATGACATCTGCCAGGTATATAACCTCAGAGGCAAACACCCCAACCTTCGGGAATTTTCATCAAAAAATCTGCATTTGGCCAAATTTGCAGTTAAATTAGGATCCAGCTGCTTAAACAATATCTGTTTTATATTTCAGGGATGAAAACATTTATTTTTCAATCTACTGCCTACCTACCTTCTACCATGAGTAATGCTCACTCCATTTGGCAGTAAGCACAAAAACAAGTGAAGCTGCAGAAGTTTTTCATGCCACTATTTTTCTCTGGGACTCAATCCCAATGAATTTGTCTCTGCAGAACCCCTGTGACTGGTGCAAGGGCAGTGTCCTACAGACAAGGAGCTGGAGCACACCAAGAGTAAAGGAACTACTGAAAGGCACAGGCAATGCCAATGGTCAGGGATGAAATTCAATCCTCTTGCATCTTGACCCAGTGCCTAAGCCACAAATCTGTTCCATTCTTCTTCAGGATACAAAGCTGTTTGCCTGCTGTCGCCTGTGCTATTAGAGCAGGGATTATGTTTTTTTACCAGCCATGTACGTGAAGTCCTGGGAATTGGGCATAGCCTATTTTCCTTTGAGAAAAAGATAATGGAAGAAACTCTATGCAGCCAGTGAAAAAAATCCTGTCCTTCCCACATACCTGAGTGAGACTTCCACTGGGAAAGACAAAACCATTCTTGGGTTATCTGCCTATCCAGCCCTTGTAATGTAAAGTTTTTACCGATGTCAAATCCAGCAAAGTAAGCAAGATGCTGTATTTATCATCAGTAACACCCTTCTTCTTCTCCTGTTGTGAAGCAGAGACATATAAATTGTCAGGTGCCTCTTCAGGCCACACTGACCACTCAAATAGCTGTGATTCTTTTCCTGGGCTTTAATTGTGCAGTAATTTTTCGCACTTCCTCACACTAAGCCATGGCTGCTAAAGTTCATCCTGGAGTAGTTTTACAACCAATGGGAACAGCTTAATTAAGGGCTATCAGTCTAAATACCAATTCCCACTGCTTAGGTTTGTTGCTGGATTCCTTGCTGGTTTAGCAGCTTGGACACAAATGCTCCCTGGAGCTGATGCTGCCAGTGTCCTGGAGGCTGCTGAAAGGAAAAAGCTATTTTGTTCAGGCAGTCCCAACATTTCAGACAATTTAACTGTCGTGGCAGCATACATGTACACTCAGAGATGCAAACAGGTCACTGTGAAGCGCAGGCTCTGTGCTGGTCCCTGTTGAAGCCTGACAGCTCCAGCCAGGCACAGGCCAGGATCTGCCTGAACCAGCAGGGATGGGACAGGGCTGACAGCTGAAGGGGAGCAGAGAGAATGGCCCTGCCCCTTCATCTCTGACCTTTTGCTGGGAACCATCCGCTTGAGTATTATCTGCCCACTTCTTACACAAAGGCAACAGCCATATCTCGTAGGGGCTTCATGGAATTGGTGCCATTCTCTATTTTTTTTCCTTGCTCAAGTATCTGCTAGGATTAGTTTGGGGTTTTTTTTTTGTTTTGTTTTGTTTTTTTTTTTTTTTGTTGTTGTTGTTGTTTTGTTTTGGTTTTTTTGTGGTTTTTTTTTTTTTTTTTTTTTTTTTTTGTGGTTGGAAGGAAGAACAGGTTGGATTATTCTCCCTCTTTTGCAGTAAATGGCATGAGGATTTTCAGTTTCAATCCAGCAGGACTCCTGGACTGCGGACAGCTTGTAGGAAAGAGGAAGGTGCTGCAAAGGCTCTTCAAGCTGGGCTGTGACTCCATTCACTCATGCCGCTCTGAGAGGCTGCTCCTTCTGTGAACTGCTTCCCCCTTCCCCAGCCATGGCCACTGCAGCAGGCTCTGACTTGTGGGCACACTGACCCCAGGGCAAGAGCTCTTATCATGGATTATTAAGCCAAATTATAACTCTCTCTTGGTTTTATCATAAGAATTGATGTTATTCACTGTGCAGGGAAGGTGTGCAGGAGCCAGCAGCAGAAAAAAAGCCGTGTGAGATGGGTGTGTGTGAGGGATGAGATATGGGTGCCACGTGGGGGCAGGCTGCTTGCCAGAGGTCCCTGCTCTTGACATGGCAGCAGTGAGGGTAAACACAAGGCTTGGAGAAAGGACTGGGAGATGGCAGTGCTGGTGTCTCCTTACATCTTCTGTGGGAACCATGTGAGAAATGGGGAGCTGCTGCTGGGTTTGGGGTGGAAACCTACTGCAGACTGTGACCAGAGCAAAGACAGACTTTGGTCTGGCAGAAGGAAAAGGGAAATGTGGAGCTGCATTACACCAGCTGCTAATCTTGCTGTTGGAAGCTTTTTTTTTTTTTTTAAGACATTTGATGAAAATGCTTCTGCTTAATTTACATTTGTATCCTTTGTGCTCTAAAATAAGTAACTCATCTGCATGTAGAGAAGGGACAATTCTTACACACAATTGTCCGCTTGGCATATGATCTGCCAAGCGAATGTAATGATTCTCTGCTTCTGTGAGCTTTTATTAACAAATACAGGAAGAAGAGCAGAAAAAAAGAAATTTGGGAAAAATTGCATAGCTCTTATGAATATTACATTTCTAGTTGTTGTTGGGATTTGGACATAACTTAGGCCAAAGCTCACTGTTTAAAAAGCTGTAACAATAGTGACTACTCTTGTTTCCAGCAGTTTGAGTTTATTATCTTTCATTATTTTTTTAAAAGCAAAATTAAACAGTTTATTTTTGCTTCCACAGAACCACAATTTTGGCAAAGTGTAGACAACTTGCTATCTAAACTTTGTTCAAATAAATAATCTTTTTTTTTTGCCTCTTAAAACTCACTTGCTGATATGCTCCAGAAAAATTTTGTAAGCTCCAAATGGCAAAATGAGGAAAATTATGTACATATTTCTTCAATTGTATCCCAGTGCTATCTTTATCTGTAGGATTTGCAAGCAAATTGACTTTCAGTTCTATCCTTTTCTGGTATCTTCTCTGCAGCTGATGAGAGATTTGCAAGCAAATAGACCTTTTTGAAAATTTAAAGCAGATTTGTCATTTCACAGTTTGTATCTCTTTTGCATAAATAAATTTTATCCAGAAGGCTTATAGGAAGTATTATCTGACAGTCCCACTGGCCAACTTCCTAAAGATTTTGTTTGTTTCCCAGTGATTTAAAAGCATCTATAGTCTTCGCACCCTGCCTTGCCATCTCCCCCTCCCCAGAAGACTCACTTGTGTCACTTCACATGCATTTATGACATCTCTATCATGTAAGCAGAGTGTTTAAAGGGAGTGAAGTGTATTTAAATAAAATCATTTTTCCCAGGGGAGTCATGCACTATTATCATTAGGGCTGTTGCAGCAGCTAAATTTACCACATACTTTGCAATTTGGGAATTTCCAAAACCAAATTCAGTTACTTGCTGTCTGCCAGAATCCAGCAGTTTGGATAAACTCTCCCTGCCAGGAATCTGTGTTTTAACTCCATGCCACTCCTTTGCTAAATTCAATATGTTCAAGGAAAGAGAGGTAAGTTCTTTGCAAAGTCTAGGATGTAATTAAAGACTTTTTAATAATGAATGCTCAAAAAGCAGCAAAACGAAGTGTTAAATGGGCCATTTAATGCCAGGATCTTCTAGCATTAGAGAATTTGCCTTTTGAAGTGGGCATCAGTCTCCTCTCCCAGGTAACAAGTGACAGGATGAAAGGAAATGCCCACAAGTTGTGTCAGGGATGGTTTAGATAGGATATTTGGAAAATTTTTTCCCAGATGGGGTTATCAAGCACTGGAACAAGCTGCCCAGGGAAGTGATGATATCACTAAGCCTGGGAGGGGTCAAAAACCACATGGATATGGCACTTGAGGACATGGTTTAGTGGTGAACATGGTAGTAATAATAGGTTGACAGCTGGATTTGAGATGATCTTAGGGGTCTTTTCCATCCTCAATAATTCTATGATTCTATTAGATTTACTTAAGACAAATTGTAGGGAAATGGAAATTTTCCAGGATTCTTTTTATTACTAGCTAGGCCCAGATCTTTAGCTTATCATATATCTAATACTGAACAACTGTACTTGCAGGTAGCTCTTGTAAGTAAGAGGAGAAGTTTTCATGATGTCTACAATCCCCAACAGTGAAATATTCAGAGTAGTAACCCAAGACATACAGAATGACCTAATCCGGAGGCAAGGTGTAAAGTGTATTGCTCCTGCCAGGGGGCATCTCACCTCTTCCTTGCCTTGGAGAGCCCCAGTTCTCCTCTCCCTGACAATTCCATCCATCCTTATCGTGTGTGACAGCACCAGGAGACATGAAGGTAACACAGAGCACAGATCGCACATGCACCAAGTCTCAGTGGGGAGATCAGTCTCACACCACTCACCCCAGAGCTGTCAGGGCCCATCAAGAGGAAAAATTACCAGATTAGTGAGCCAATGGGAGTGCACCAGCACATTGATGTTGTGCAGCTGTAGCTGGAGTAGGAAAATGAAGCATTCCAATGAAAAGCTTCAAAAGCAGTAGGGAAGGCTAGGGAAAATATTCCTGTTTGAAAGTTTTCATGGCATGTCTCATTTTGGGACAAAACACAGTTCTTTCTTCTTATATCTTCATGTTTTTGGAAAGTACCTGTCTCTGCCTCAGAGATGTGTGTGGCCCCACACTGGACAACTTTGGGTTTTTTTCTCATAAAAGAGCAGACGGAGGTTTTTTTTCTCATAAAAGAGGAGACAGGACAGATTTTACATGTTATGTACAGGTGGATCTTGCCTCCTCCTGCCCTGGTAGTGTCTCACTATCCCAGCACAGTGCTCGAGGATCCCCATTGCTGCTCAGCCCTGCATTTCCCATCTCAGGCAGCTTGGAGGAAGAGATCACATCTTCTCTTGAAGATGAAGAGAGAAGCAGAGAAGTGAAAGATGAATGAACAAACTGGTTTTGTGCAAAGTTCATTGATTGTGGCAATAGTTCTGACCAGGAAAAATATCAGAAATTCATACCAGATCAGTCTTGAAAATTTGAACTGAAGTGAGAGAAATGAGTTTGACCTGCCACCCCGACCTGAGCTCAGAACGAGTCTTCTGGGTTGTTTTTCTGGACTACAGCAGCAGAATGGAAAGCTGACATTGCAAACCCATTGTATTTATTGATAACCTGCAAGGAATCTTTTTGAGCAACAGAAGAGGTGATCATACAAGTACCAGCCATGGGCAATTGATACACAAATCTACCAGCTGGCTTGATTTTAGCCAGACCAAAACTGAATGCCTCCCATTTCCCAGCTGGTAAAATGAAACTTCAGAGCTACAAAAGATGTGTTTGGGGAGTGTCATCCATTGTCTTAGAGACTGAGCAATCATTTTGTTTCCAAGAGTGTTTTCCTACTGAACACTAGAAAAGAGAACTGGAGGAATTAATGCTCACTTTTCCTGTATTGTTGCTGCTTGCTGCTAATGTGCTTTCTCTGGGCAAGTGGAACCTGATTCCCAATGAGCACATGTTGGGCACTGAACGTCCCCACCATCAGCAGAGGTTGAGGCTGTTCAGAGCGGTGCAGTGTCTCTGCTGTAGCATGGAATTTATCCTCTGGCTCACTGGAAGGATCCTCCTTGGGATATGCCAAATTCAGCCCAGCATGAACTTGCAAAAACACTGAAGAAGCAATACCTAGGAAGGGTCTGTGCTAATTCCAGCTGAGTGTAACTGGGGGAGTAAATTGCATATTGGGTACATGTTTGTAATGAAAGGTGCGAGGGGCAAATTAGCATGACCTTTCCTGATGAGGAATGAGCTTTGCAGGCTAATCCAACAAGTGTAGTAGGAATAACAGATTACAGAAGGATGAAGGATGGCTCTGGAGCCCTCTTCCTTTAATTTCTGTGTCCCTCATATCTGCAGAACAGCTATAACGGAAACAATAGCCATGTATGTCAGGGCTGACTTTGTCCCCAAGGTAAGCCAGGTAAATGATGGGAAGAGTCATGTGTTCAGGAAGGTGCCAGACTGCTCTCCACACTGGCTTTGCCCTGTGCAACAACAGCAGTACATGACTGGCAGTGCCCATACCAGCATGAGAACTCTGCTAGAGGAGGGAGGAAATGGGTTTAAAATAATTTGCTTGAAGAGAGATATTTAATGTGCTGCTCACTTTATTCACTTCCTCCTCTGCAAGAGTTGTCAGACAAGGCTTTCCACCAGTGTGGTTTGGTAGGCTTTCAAAAAGTGTCTCATTCTTTGAGAAAGCACGTCTGAGATTGGTGAGAAACAGCTTCAATTGGAAAGTGTTGTAATTGCTGAGACATTAAACATGTGAAAGGATGGATTTGTGCTGAATGCATGATTTGCTAAAAATAGTCAAGTCTGTTCTGCTTGCCAGCATATTATCCTCTCTAGGTCACTGTATCTGCACTGAGTACCTTTTGGGGCCCAGAACAGAAACAGAGTCTAAGGCTTGTCTGTGCTGGACCTTTGCTAGAGGATGAAATCAGGAAAACTTTGAACTGTGCCAGTAGGCACATGCTCTGTTATGTGACCCACAAGTTGTCCTCCTCAGTCCTGCCAAGACAAAACCTTGTTTTTTTAACAGCTCATTTTGGAAAAATCATCCCTAGTCACTGCTCTATGACAATAATCATATTTCTGGATGGAGATCATCTAAATACAAATATTTTTGCTTTCCAAGTGCTCTGTTTAACTGTAGTGCCTCCTTGACACTGCAGAGATCTGCAAAGTCACTTTTCTTACTGCTTTTGTAGGACAATTGCTTACAACATGGGAATAGTCCCTGCCATTACTCACTGGTCCTTCAATTGTGACTGTGCCTGCAAAAGACAGAACACATCCAACACAGATTTGCATAACATGTAAGAGGACTTCTTAATATTTCAGAAACCAGCATATATATATTTTAGGGACAGATGGAGAGCAAAAACGAGCATGTAAGAAAATGTTCCAATTTTACCCTTACAAGGAGCAAACAGAGCAGAGGTTTACATCTGGAGGTCAAGCCACAAGTACAGCAATTCTCCTACAGAGAAGTATCTAAGATTGTTACGGAGAGCAGGAGAATGGCTTATAAATCGTATCTTCAGAGTGACTTCAGTAATCAACATGAAGCAGAAATGCAAAAACTGACATAAGTAAGCATTAAAAACATACCATTTTTCTCAGGGATGCTCTTCTGAGTGAGATGAACTAATATGGCCAGCTGAGCAACCCAACTAAATTAGGCAATTTCCGTTCTATTCAGTGGGAGGAGGAAGAACAGAAACCCTAAAAATAAGCCCCCACTGTAAACAACATTCTAAATGAATGTTACAGGTTTTATTATTATTTTAAGTGCCTAATTCCTTCCCTTTGTGATGAAACGCAAAGAAAATATTTAACATAGGCAGAATGCCCTTTCCCCGCCGTTCACTTTCTGCACATAGAAGGAAACTAGTTCTCTGAAATAGTTACATTTTTGACATTTGACTAAGCACCTAGAGATGCTAAGAAAAATACTTTCAGGATTTTATGGCTAGCCTTTTCTTAATGCAGCGTGTGAGGAACAAGTGATGGGGCAAGCCAGCAGAAAAGTAAAAAAAAAAAAAGTCCAAATCCATATCCTGCTGTGAACACACTATCACTGCACACTACTGGCCCCTGTGCTCACAGCTCTGTGTCTGACCTGGGTCAAGTCACTGCAGCTGCCGAAAAGGACCAAAGTTGCACCAGGAAACACACAGCCTTGGTTGAGGGGAACTGAGAAAAAGGCAATAAATGATTCGGATGGCAGAACCACCCCTTTGGGAATCACTGGAGGTGGCAGCGGGCAGCAGCCATGCCTGAGGAGGGGGAAGTGGGAGATGCTGGGAGAAAGGACTGATCAAAATATCCCTGGGGGAGATGAGTGAGCAGCTGCCACATCCCCCTGCTGAATGTCACTGCAAGGAAAGCAGGGCACGCTGCACCCACTAGGAAGCTGGGCACTGGCACAGACATCTGCACTTTGAGACCACTCCAGGCACTCCTTGTGCCCCATGCCCCTGCCTGCTCCCCAGCCCACCTCCTGTCTGTGCCACCTGCCTGGTCCACATCCTCCGGCCTCTGCTGCCTGATGCTGAGGACAGGGTGGAAGAGAGGCTTGTCCATGACAGTCTGGTGCCTTGGTTCTGGCCATCAATGTTTCATTACCATTCTCTGGTTCTGGAGTGTTGGTGGAACTTGTGTCCATCGCGGGTGGCACTGGGAGATAAGCTGAGGCTCAGAGGTCATTTTGAAGTGTGCTGTGCATCCTAATGTGCTTCAGCCACACAGCAGCACCTTCCCAGCTCTCCAAAGAGAGACAGAGCAGCCTCTGGGTTCACTCACAGGCAGGCATTTGGCAAATATAAAAAGTCTTATTGGTCCTCATTGAAGCAACAGCTGAACTCCTTCCTTGTTGGTAAAACGCTTTCTCATGAACTTTCTTTCAAGTGTAGAGGAAGATCCCTTTAAAGTTATTAAATAAAGGGAGAAAGTGTTTATTGTTTGCAAAAAAAAAAAACAGAAAGCGTTTCTTGTTTTCAAAACTGAATGAGGAACTTTACTAGGATCAAAAAAAAAAAATCCTCTTTGCTATTTGTGTGAGTTATAAAGTCTCTTTTTTAGCTTTTGCTAATCCATTTCACTGGTGTTTTTCATGTGGACTTAGAGAAATATTGCAGTTATCTATGTATCCCACAAAGTCAGTTTATACTTATTCACTTTGCCTCCTTCCACATCCTTTCTAGCAGAAACAGCACAGTAGTCATAGGGGAGAAAATTACCCAGGCAGATTCTCCATCTGTCTCTTTTTCTATTTCCCAGGGTTATTTGACTGTGCATATTTTTGTGAGTCTTGGTGGATCATTTTTGAATGATGCAATTTAAAACAAAAGAACTCAAACCCACATCTTCATTCAGACAACTAACCAGATGGTCTTAACAAAGCTAACCTTGACTGTGGCTCTGTTGGGTTGCATGCCATGGTTTTCTTTGTCTGAGGGAAGACACTGCAAGCTCTGACATTTTTTCCTCATGGTGTTTGAATTCCTGAATCTGACCCTTAGAGGTAGAATGGCAGAGTAACCCGAGTTGAAATGGATCCATAGGGATCAAAGTTGGCTCTGCAGAGGACAACCCCAAAACCCATACCTTGTGCCAGAGAGTGATATCCAAACACTTCTTGAACTCCAGAAGACTTAATGCCGTGACCAGAACTTCCAGATGATCATGTCACAGAAAAAAAATAGCATTGTGAGAAGCCTGAGTAGATGCTGGCCACAGAAATAAAGCAGGAAAATGCTAAGATCATCTAGATAGAGGAAGACAGAAATCAGTGATACAAAAGCCAGAGAGTTTGCAGAAATTTGGAACAGAAAAATACAGGTCAGGAAGATGCTATGTGAGGAGAAGGCAGAGGTCTGAGAGACTCTTTGTGTGTGAAGAAAATAAGGGACAGAAGTGGAAAAAAAAAACAAGTTGCAAGGTCTGTAAGGCTGCAGGACCCTTGCTTTTGGTGGCATTTTTTTCTGTGATGACTCTTACTTCCTTCATGATGAATTAGTTTGATGTATGGTCTCTCTACAAATACCTCTGTGAAGTTTTGGCTTGGAAAAAGTTTGCACAAAGTTCCTCTCATGGCGCTACAAGGGCTCTGGTTGGGCTGCTGTTTCCATCTCCCAGTTCATCAATTTTACCTCTTCTCCTTGACTCTCATTGTCAAGGTCACAAGTTTGCCATGCCCAGCCCCGAACATTCAGTATCTTTTCCAACTCAAAGCTCTCAGCTCCTCTGAGTCAGTGTGCTCCTGTCAAGAGCAACCTAAAAGAGATATGTAAGTCCCAAAGTCACTGCCATAAATAATGGGTGTCCTAAGGCCATTTTCATCTCTGAGAGTGGTGTGCCCTTTGTGTAATGTTCTGCCAACATTCCCAAGGGCTGGCCATTTGTTCACAAAGTACACACTCTTGAGAATCCACCCAACACCAGAGGTACTGCGTGTTCATGCTGACAGCCTGGGACAGCTCATCTCCATCACTCCATCCCTGGGAAAGAAAACGAGCCTGAAACTGAATGAAAGGGATTGCAGTTTGCTGCTGGGGAATGCCACTTGAAATTTTACTCATGCTTGATGCTAGATACCTTTCTCTGGTCGCAGTTGCAGCATATTG
Source organism: Euphonia xanthogaster (assembly GCA_034509185.1). Lineage (NCBI taxonomy): Eukaryota > Metazoa > Chordata > Aves > Passeriformes > Fringillidae > Euphonia > Euphonia xanthogaster. The sequence goes on from JAYDZK010000169.1 coordinate 18,024,725, forward strand.
CAGAGCTGATTAATTTGGCCACTGTGAGTGAGGGTCATAAATTTAGCCTGTTTTTCTCTGGTTGAGCTGTGCATGAAATGATCTGGGTTTCTTCAAACGTATTTGTTATCCAAAAAGATTCTCAGAATAGTTTGGACCAACACTTTTCAGCTTGCACATGTTCAGGCTGATGATTTGCAATCCACTTCCCACTTTCCATGGTTTGTGATTTGTCTTCCAAGTCAAATGCCATTACCTCTGTTTGCCAGGGAGTAACAGAAGATTTATAAATAGAATAATAATATGTATTGAATCATTATTTTGTTTTGTATGAGATTTTGGCACAACTCCGTATAGATCTGGCCATTCTAGAATACTTTTATGAATATCTTATTTTCCTCATAGTACCAAGACAAGTTCTGGTGTAAATTTGAAAGCCAGCTGTCTTCAATCCACTTGTCCCTGGAGAATAACTTAATAGGATGTACTGAATTATGACAAGTTGCCTTGGCCTGTGCCAGCTGCACGTTAATCACTGTTAATGTTTTATGTTTCAAAAGCTGAAAATATGTCAAAGGACAGTGCAAACTAAGACTTTCTGTACAGTTTGCCAACTTAAGACATCAATTTTACTTCCTTTCAATCTGATAGGAAAATTTCCAAATCATCCCAAAGCTGGGTTCTTAGCTGACTTGTCTGGAAAGTGTTGTGACACCTCAGGACTTGAAAGCTTGCTTTTCTGTTTTAAGAGGTTAGCAAAGTAAATTTCCAATGCCATGGCCCAGGCCAAATCCAGGCCATGTTTGGGGCTGCTACACCATTCCTTTCTCCTTAGCTGCAGCAGTGTGTCTGAGAGTCATTTCACCCCAGCCTCTTTCAGTCCTTGTGACTCTGCAGTTCTTGTGACTTTATTTAGATTGATACTGGGGTTTGCCATTGGATTCCCTGGACTCCTCCCAGAGACATCTTAATTCTGTTCCCTCTGACTGAAAGATGTGACACATTTCTACATTTGTGGTTCCTGCATTCCTGGGAAAGTCCAGAAAGAGATGACTCCTCCTAAGAGTTTGAGAAAGAGAAAAGGGAAAACAAAAGAGAGATATGGCTCATTTTCCATAACCATGTCTTTCCCTAGTTCATTTCTTCATGCACTTTCCATATTGAGCCAGTAGCAGAAGTCCTTAGTGAGAAACAATGTTTTCTCTGATGTGGCTGTCATTCTGCTTATTAAGTTGATAGCGAGATACAGCAAAAACAATGGGAAAAATCTGTGCAGCAGTAACCAGAGTTCTATCTATTCTATCTACACTTCAGTGGCGTCAGATATTGAATGAATTAATTGCTTGTGTTGAAAGATATTCTGTCTTTTGTTACTATTTTAATAGTGTGAACTGGTGTAACAGTATAAATTGGCTGTAATGATGTGGCAAACCCTTTTCCAAAACTCAGTCAACTGTACTGGGTTCAATAAAAATATCTCCTTCTGACAACAGAACTGGCAATGCCATTCCTTTTGCAAGACCCCCCTCTTTATTTCAGCTGCCATGCCATGAGTATTATTTGCATTCCTGCAGTATTTAAAGACACCAGCTTTCTTTGTAGGTGCCCCATCCATGGCATGTTCCTCACACAGTGCCACAGCTGAAATGGTAAAGCCCTCCTGAAAGGACATGAACTGGCGCCTCTGGAAAGTGTTGCACTCCTGCAGAAGACAGAACCAGCTTGGGTCTGGTCTAATATGGGGCTCTCACCATCCTGGTTCTCTGTGAGGCATTAGTATGCCTTCAGCACTACAAGGAATTTATGGATGTTATGGGATAACATGGGACAGATGTGGAACAACTTTTTCTCTTCCTGGTACCACGTAACCAAATTATTAAGCAAATAATTTCTTTGTGCTCCTCTCTTTAGAATGGAGGCTGAGATAGCACAATCCTTTTGTGGAGTCCTTGGAGATGTGCTGGTGCTTGCTATTTTTGCCCTTGGTGAGGTTTTGTAATACGTGGATCTGGCAGCATCAATGATTATTTTGCCTCAGCTTCTCTGTGCAGTGCTCCTGGCCACAGCAAAGCCCCTCATTGCACCTCTGTGTGTGTTCTACTGCTGGGATAATGCACAGTTTTGAGATGGCTCTCAGATCAAAGTTTTCTGGTTATGTTACCTTACCCAGTCATTAAAGGCATTAGCTCCAACTTTCTGAAATCCTGTAAAACTATCACAGCTTTTTCTTTGAACCTGCTGCAGTCAGAGAATGAGAGTCCTCTTCATCAAGTGCCTTTGGACATGCTCACAGTACTTCCAGCACCCCCACAATTCATTACTTTTTTAAAAATAGTTTCACTTTTCTGTTTAAAATTATTTCAGAGTGGAGGAACCTTCTACAAGATAAAATACAGGCATTTCATTGTTCAGATTCTGCAGTAAGAATAAGTTATAATTAATAATAGATAGGCAAGTACTGCAATATTACAAAATGTAGATTCACAAGATTTTTTCCATACATTTTGAAACAACCACTTTCTCTCCATGATTCAAGAATCAGCTGTCTAAGAATATAATTGGGTTGTATTAGAGTTAATGCCAGGTATTTGGGTGAGTAACATGTGTATTAATTCTAAAGTTTCCTCATTCTATAGCTAAGGCAGGCTGTTGCTGCATTGGTACAATATCACACGGTAAGACAGGAAGGATGGCAGCACCACTAGAAAGGAGTGAAATCACTTGGATAAAGTAGAAGACAGCTCAGTCTGGGACTTCTATTCAACCTCAGCACTTTTCAAAGCTTAGGATCATAATCTAGTTTCTATTTCATATTAGTATTAAAGATGTAGAGTCAAACAAATCATAGTTCTAACAAAGCAATTATAACCACTAACTCATCACTAACCTGGAGTCAACCTGAAAATACAGGTTTTAGATTATTTTGAATAGAAGTGTCTCCCAAACCCTCTCTGGCATCTTGTATCCAACCACTCCTGGGCTGGGAGAAAACTTAGAGTCACATATAATTTTGAGTGATCAAAGGTATTTCTTTTGCCTTGTCAAATTATCATATTCCCTGAATAAAGGTTTATCTTGCTTTGCTCAGAAACCTCTAAAATTCAGAAATCTTGCAAAGCAGAGGATTTCCAAAACACTTTGATTTTCTACTGAAACTTGACATGCTCTTGGTGAGTGACATGTGACCTGCTCTTCCATGTATGCTGCTACTTCCTTACAAATTTCCTTCCACTTCTAAGAATGAGCTCAGAGGGTGTGAGAGAACAAACATGGCATGTGCCTTTAAATGCAAAGCAAGATACACTAGAATGCATTTTCACCTCAGCAGAGGTGATAAGACACCTGTACATTTCAAGGAAAACTTCACAGGGAGGGGAAGGATGAGCGAGGAAAGGAGAAACTTCCTTATCAGGACCTTTAGTTTAGATTAACCCATTGCTAGAACTGAAAATAAATGTCAATTTGTCCTGGTGGCTACCCTGAGTTGAAAGTCTGGGTTTTGACATGCTGAGCTGATTATTCAGCTCTGGTCTGCTGCGCATGGCAAATGGTCTTCACCCTGCAATCAAACATATTTTCCAAGGCAATCTGCTTGCTGGCACTCAGCCTCACAAAACCATTGTAAATGGCTCTGAGTTGTCATTGTAAATCAGGATAAAAGTGATCCACCTCCTGCACAGAAAATGGAGATGTGCATTTTGTCCCAATGTGTGTGTTAAGCTCTTCTTGGGCTCAGGCTCACAGTAGCTTTTATCTTTCAAACTGTTCATTATCAGTGTACTGCAGCAAACCGAATGGGCAAGGATTATGCAACCACCGCTGCCCATTATCTTTTCCCAACTTCTTCTCTCCCTTCAGAAGCAGCAGTGCAGAATTAATTATCATTCCTTTGAAGAGATATCTGAGATCATGTGGAACCTCCTTCTGCACAGCTTGCTTTCTTATCAAAAGTGATTATATAAAATCATAATTCCATTGTTTCAACTTTGATTGACTTAGACACACTAGGCTTACAGCAATTAAGCTAATATAATGAACAAATCATCAGCAGTTATATGGCAAGATAACAGGCTATAGCCAAATTGTTAAACTGCAAATACAAAATGCTGAACTTTTTGCTTTTTGAGGACCTCCTAGTTTAAAATCATGACTGAAACCAGAAAACTTGTGCCCTTACATCTGATTCAATTAATGTGTCTTCATTCTGACACCATCCTGCCCCTCAGCTTTGAATTCAAAGACAAGAAATCAGACAGACTGCAGATGCCTTTCCATCAGGCTTTGCTGGGGAGAACATGTGCTCCTGGTACCCCCTCCTGATGGGGAGAGCTCAGGTTGCAAAATGATCTCCTGCCTTCCCATACTTGTCACTGCTGCACCTGGAACACAAACTCAAACTCGGTCAAAGCACCCACAGGAGCACAATTCTGTGAGAATACTTGGGAATAGCTGAGCCTGAGGCTATGCTGAAGGAATAGGCATGAAGTGGTAAGCCTATAAATTTTGGCCTTTTGCCCTCACACCTACAGGCAGGACAAACACAGACACATTTGTATGTACCAAAACTAGGTAGAAATTCAGGTTCCCAAATTATAACCTTGACTTTTCCAGCAACTACCTGGAGATACTTCCTAAATATATACTCTAGTGATGTAACTTTAAATGCTGGCAGACAGTTGTTAACACTGGATGTATCCATGGGAAGTTCGCTCTCCTCACCTGCAAATGAAGGTGTTTCGTTAAACGCACACATACATCAGCTGATTTTGACAAATGGATGACCTCAACCAATAGAGCGGCTGCCAAGCTTGATCTCTTAATTTTGTATTTAATACTTGTAAGATATTAGAAAAATACAGATGGCAGCTGTAGATCAGAGATTTTTAGTTACCCTCTCAAACTTCTTCCCTAGCTACTATTGCTCTTTTGGGATCTACCTGACTGTCTCTAGATCCCCTTTGGATTTTTGCTCAGATTTTATTAACTCAGCTGTTCCATTCCACCAGCTTCCTTTTGTTTCCTGATAGTTCATGCCATTTTACAGATAGGGGTGAGAGTTATTTTGAGGATCCAGAAAGGACTTTTGCTTTCAGCTTCTCACTTCCAAAGGCACACTGGGGACACTCAGATGGAGCCAAAATGTGTGTGCTTCAGTCCATCTCCTTTCCAGAAAAAGCTCTGCATATTTTTCAGGAATTTGATAAAACTGGTTTCTGTCCTTGAACACTTTAATGTAGTTAGAGTAAAATAAAACAACAGTGGCAGGTCATTTAAATAAAACATTTGAAATAGAAAGGAGTCCTTATTGTAAAAGGCACTTTGACAAAGTTAGGCATTTCCCTGGTTCCACTGGGTTTGACCACAATTTGTCTTGCAAGCAGAATCTCAAAGTGTAGTGGGTTTCCATCCTGTCCCATCTCAGCTCTCAGCTCTCAGCTCAGCTGATGCCATGCCATGTCTGTCTGTTCTTGGGAATCAGTGGATTTATACTGGAAGATGCACAGGATTCTGAAAGGGGTTGAATAACACCTTCATGCCTGATCAGGGTTTTTTTTTGTTGTTTGTTTGTTTGTTTTTGTTTTTTAATGAAGTGTAACATTTGGTGAACAATAGAATTATCACCTGCAATTGCTGTGGACTACACACAAGAATCATTGCGAACTTCTTTCCCTGCCCCATTACTCACTTTTGTGGAAAAACAGTGAGTTTGATAAACAGCAGTGACACCTTTGGAGTTGGAGGCTTTGTGTCACTGCTCTGAATTCACGGGGCCACTGTGCATGCAAGTTTAATGATCACATAAATTTCAGGTACCATCTCACCTCTGCTACAGAATCCATCAAATAAATTTATCTCAATGCTCTACTGCCTCCATAGACATGCTGCAGGATTTTCCATGCTGCTTCTTTCCCCTCTCTCTTTTACTGCTTTGTTTAAATCACTGCTCACACCCACAGCTGAGAAAGGGAGGTCACGCATCCCAGCACAAGTAACAAAAGGGATTTGCTGCTACTGGACACCAGAGTTTACTCTTACTGGGACGGTGTTGTGGCATTAAACTGCTCTGGTGGAGGCACCTGGTGCCAAGCTGCAGAAAGACTCCCTGGGCACAGATGAGCAGGGTCTGTAATGTCCTTCTTTTACTCTCCTTGCCTGGCTGACACCATTTTGACAGCCTGCTTAAAAAGCATCAGCTGAGGAGGTGAGCACCTGCTTAGTCACTTTGGGTGGAAAACATCCTGAAGCCTAATTTAAACAAAACCCATTGGGCAAATTGACTTATTTCATGGTCAATGTTCAGGTCAGTGTGTTCAGTATCCATGCTGCTCGTCAGGTAGCAATTCCCACCATGCATATATGTTTTTACCAAGCCTCGCTTGATTGTTCTTCCACACCTGACTGACCACTCCACCAGGACTGAGCCTCAGCCCTAGAGCAGAGCATAGCAGGAGACTTCCTCTTTCAGGACTTTGATAGAAAACAGAGATGCACTAGACTTGCCTTAGGTTGCAAGACAAGACCTGACACACACAAAAACATCAGTGGTTTTTCTGACCTAACTTATAGCAAAAACAAAGCACTTTACTGGCCCACCCTGCTCCTTGGCCTGCCATCTGTAGCCAGTGCCCAAGAAGAGCAACACCCTGATGGACATACCCACCTCAGAAGTGCCCCTCTGGGTCCCCATTGGGATGTGTAGTTGGATCAAAGGGGGGAAAATTAACATCTAAGACTGCATTGCAGCCCCCAGCATGCAAGGAGGCTCTGAAGAACCCTGGTTGTAGTTGGAAGGGCAGGAGCAGCACTGTAGCTGTGGTTGAAGGGCAACCTACCCCCGTCTTCCATGGTCGGAGGACAGGTTTGCTTTACACTGCCTGCAAGTTCAGCAGCAGGAACTTAGTCACTGCAAAGCATTAGAAAGCAAAGGGAAGAGGCAAGTGCTGCAACAAAAGGGGGTAAACAGCAGAAATGTACATGGGAATGGTGAACAGGTTCAGGAAGCAGAATTCCTCCTTCCCAAGGTCAGGATGTCCTGGAACATGACAAGAGAGGGAGTTGGTGACAGCAGAGCAAGGTCTGATTAGCACTACCTGTAATGATTGTTGCTCTCAGCCCTCATGTCCTTGAAGTAATGGGACATGCGATCCCTCCTCTGCTCTGGGATCACAGCTCTTGTAAAAAAAAGAATTGCCAGTAGTTTGTTTCTTCAGATCATTCCGGACCATGTTGTTTAGGAACGTGGAACTGGGCAGTACGGTGACATCTCTTTCTCTTCTGGAGAGGGACATGTAAGAAAAAATACCTTGAAATGGCACCTGAATGTCTGTGCTGGAGGGGAACTGCAGGGAACAGAGAGAAAACTCAACTCACTGAAACAGGGAGAGCAGATGAGAATTTGATGGACAAAACCCGTTTCTAGGACAGGAAAAAGTATCAAAACTGACCATCTGTGCAGGAGTTCCTAACATTTGGACTGCTGTGAAAGAAGGCAAAGTGGCTGCTACCTTTTAAAAAAATAATAAAAAATATCCCACAGTGCCTCTCTCATTGCGAACATTTTTAATAGCTTTTACATAACCTCCAGAATTGGCCCATTCAAGCAGCCTTGGTTTTGGTGAGGGGAGGTAGTCAGGCACAAACTGCGCCCACCTAGTTGGTGAACTGTGTAAAGGCTCCTGAAATATTTTCACTCCTAATCGATTGCAGAAAGATTCTGTGACGTGTCACTATCTGCCTTGAGGAGAGCTTGACCCAAGGGGAATGTGAAACAGCAAATTGTGTAGCCCCTTGAAAAATCAGAGGGATAGCACAAAATCCTCAGCACTCCCCACATGCTGCTCTCCCTCTTCCTGTTTCTGCCTCCCAAGTGCTTTTTAAGAGGAGACTGGAAGAAGAGCACAGCATCTCAAATGTAGCTGAATTTTTCACAGGTTATGGAGCAAAAGGCTTTCTAGCTGTATAACCATCCTAGAGGACTTCCACAAAATTCTTCCTGGTTCTTACAGGGCAGCTGCTTCTGATCCCAGCATGCAGCCACCCCTTGAGCATCTCTCTTGGTTTGAGTGAGTCTTGGAGATTCTTTGAGAAATACAGGGATACAGCCTTTGTCAACAGTGCCTGTGAATTCCTCTGTGCCTGACCTATGTCCTTTTTCATCCTGAACTTTTTCAGAACTTGAGTTAATATTTCAGCTGGATAATTTTCCCATTGTTTTTCTATGATGTGAAAGAGCATGTCAGCATTTTCCCATTGGTATTGGTAAAACTTGTGGTCCTTCTCCTAGGAAGTCCTCACCAGCTGGGACACTGCAGAGGAGCAGCAAGGAAAGTAGATTTTCTTTTCTTTTTCCCCTCAGCATTCTGTTTTTCTTTCCTCCCTAGCTTTGGATGGTATTGATGGCACATCACTGTTCAGTGCTCCTGTGCACGTGCAAGCCGAACAAGAGCAGCTGCAAGTGTCAGACCTGCCTATTGCCTTCTCAAAGAGACAGTGACAGGAGTGAGAACAGGAGTGAGAAGAGGTGGAGTGAGGGAATGTTTGTTCATTGTGCTCAGTCTCACATGGCCTCAGAGGTAGGCATGTTTCTCTTTTGAGTGCTGAGATCAGTCTTGAGAGGGGACATTTGAATCAAAGACAGAAAAGTAGCAAATCTGAACTCTGTACTGCACTTGACAAAAGCTTTGAAACAGAAGGGGGGAAAAAAGAAAAGCATGGAAAAGGATTTTTCTTTCCTGTCTTGTTCTTTAATCTCTCTCTGCTTTTCTTTTATTTTGATTTTGTCCCTGTTTGCTATATCAGTTGTTGTTATCATGCCCATAGAAGTGGGTTTTGGACAGAAGCCCTTCACAGCTCCCACTTCATGTCAAACTATCAGCATATAATGTGACCAAAGCCTCCCAGCTTACCAAGGCATGGTCACAGCCCCATGTCTCTAATACACTGAGGTCATGATGGACTCCATCAGGAAGTTTCTGATGGATCATGGCCCCATTCAGGCACAGGAACAAGTTATCTGCAGTAATCCCAAGCATTGGTACTCATTGCCAGAGCTTCAGAGAGTCACATAATTGTGATATCCAAGATCACCTTGCCATCAGCCAGTCAGTTCGGGAGCTAGGCACAGAAAACCCTCTCTGTCTGCAGGCTCACAAACTTCATGTGCCGGTCGATTCCCATCCTCCAAGCCTGAGAAGTTTCCTCCATCACACCACAGAACATGGACCCTGTGCTAAACAGGGTGAGAGGCTGTGTCACAGCCTCACATCTCAGAAGATACTTGCGGAATGAGGGGTAACTTCTGCTTGCCTTGATATTAAAGGAAAATAATTTACATACTGATGTCTTTCCTGGTGTAACCAAGTGACATGGGAAGGGGCCAGTTCTGCTAGATAAACTAGATTTCTTTTTAATATTTTCTGATCCTCTGGTGGTCACGGAGACTAATGCAGCCTCATCAATGCTCTGAGATTATGATGTTGGCTACAGCCTACTCCACTGGTAGGTGCTTTCCTTTTTCAGTGACAGAGTTTACCATCATCAGCTTCCAAAGATTTGCTTTGCTCTCCTTGCTGGCTTCCCACCAGGCACCTGTCCTCAAAATTGCTTCCGAAGTACCAGTTCTTGGAACTGGCTCCTTGAAGAAGATCAGGCTGTGCAAACAAGCATTTTCCAGGCAGTCTTAATATATTGTGAATAAGTATGGACAACAAACGTCTCTAGAACGGATGTCCTTAATTTCACTTCTAAGGGCAGGTGGCCTCTTTGATGTTACACCTGCAAATAACAGCTTTGAAAGACTATCTTTTGTTGCTGCTGGGTTGGAGGAGGATTTTGAAGTTTCGTCACAGGCATCAAGGGACCAGACCTCACCTTTCACTGTAATGTAACCAAATACATGGTATCTGCCTTCCAGATTTCACATATAACTGTTGTCAGCTTGTGCTTGATGAGCTGCCTCTAGAAGACCACGTTTGAGGTAAATGCTGCCTTTCTGATAAAACACTGAGGTGCTCTGCCCCAGCTGTAGTACTCAAGTTAACTCAGCCTAGCACAAATGGGAGATGACTTCAAATGTGATATCAGTATCTGGTCAAGAGGCATATGAAAACATTTCTTGGAACCCTGTTCTGCATTGGTTTTATGGAAATATCCACTCTAACATAACTTTGTTTTTGTGATGATCTGCTCCACTGTTCCCAAATGCTTCTAGCAGTTGGTACATCATTAAAGCTAGAAGCTGAGAGAGCTTTCAAGTAATTGCTAGTGACAAGTATAAATAGATAAAATGGAATTTGGTTTCAAATACTGAAAGCTTGCTTTCAAGAGGATTGCTAAGCAACTCCTTTGTAGCTTTCTCATCTGACTGTATAAAACCTTCTACTTTAAAGCTGATTATTCAGTTGGAAAGCAAGCCCCAGTTGGTGTGTAGCTAATGTTTAACTCAAGATGTGCTTTATACTCAAAGGTATTAGCCTGGGAGGGATGTAGTGCCTGAGGAAAGAGGGGTGATGTAACCACTGATGGATGCATGGGGGAGAAAGTAGATGAACAGCACAAAGGAATGAATCACAAACATGCCTCATTGTTCCAGGCAGCTCATTTCTCCAGCAACTGTAGTAGTAGAACTGCAAGTGAGTGTTGTGAGAGGGCAGGTACAGCACACACTGGGGAACTGGAGCGTGATTCAGGATTGAAGGGAATGGTAGCTCCTGCTGAAGGCTCTCTCACAGTAATGTACTGCTGGTAATTTAAGAAATGCCTTCCTTAGAAATGTCCTTGTTCTAAACTCAGCTCTGTGAACAGGCTTGGGCAGCTTTGTTAATTTGTGTCTTTTACATGAAAAAGCTTTTAATTCCTTTTCCTTGAGGGAAAAAAAAAGAGCACCATTTAGCAAACAACATGTACCACATATTGTAGCAGGGCTTAGCAGCTGTATATGGGGGGAAAAGGTTTTGATAGGAAATTGTGAAGTTTAATTGCGCAGTCTGGATTGTGCTTTTGATGTGAATTATTTGGAACTACTTTATATGATCTCTGGGACAAGTCAGTACATCCCAGACTGAATCAGCACTGGGAACTGCTGTGGGATCTGAAGGGGAACTGGTTTTGGCAGTGAGTTCAGCTGGGACCAGTGATATCCCCTCAGGTGAACAAGCCTCTTAATGAGGTCTCCCTAGGTATCCCCTTCCAGCTCATCATCATTTTTCCTTTAGCTTTCACTTTATGACACTGCAGGTTGTTTGCAGCAGTGTGTGTGTGTTGGTGTGACACATGGAGCCCCAAAACAGCTGTAAAAGTTCACATAGGGAAGAAAAGAAGGAGGAGTGCAAGGTCTTAGTTCTTTCTTGGGGGAATCTCCTTGCAGATTGTGAAACAGAGAGAATCTAGAAAAAGAGCAGGGAAATCAGAGGTCTGCATGGGACCTGAGTTTTATAAAGCTTTCTCTGTCCATGGTATGTCCTGCCAGGATGTTGTGAAACAGATGGAACCCATAAAATGTTTTATGTGTCTGTCTCAGAAGGTAACACTAAACTGTTTCCCAATGGATGGTCACAGTTTCATGGATGTGACTTGTCAAATGGACTAGATCACCAAATAAGAGGAAAGGGAAAGTCAGAGGAAAGGTCTAGCTAGCTTCTGCCTGACCATGTGCATGAATTAAACAAGGGGTAAAAAATTACCCTTGGGATCCTAGCAGTGTTATGGGACCTGTGGTGACAGAGGTAGTACCAATGTTGCTCAGGAGACGAGTTGCACTCCTCATCTGCCCTTGTGCAAAATTGAAGTGAGGATTACTGCAATCTAAACCAGTTCAAGCGAGAAACACAGAGTATGTCTTTTCCTCACACTCATTAAACTTTCAAGATATATTGAAATACAAAATAACAAACTCCAAGAATCCTGGGCGAAAAATCCTGGGCAGAGAAACTGTGTCTGTGTTAATAAAATAATGAAGACAAGCTGTAAATTTTCTTGCATTTGTAGCTTTGAGAATTCAGTCTGGTTTATGTTCAGTATATGGGGAAGAAAGAAGAAAATAGACAGCTTTATTTATTTTATCAATAAATGAAATGGTTTGGAGTGGGACTTGTAAGTGCTCAGACTAGAGTAAGGAGGGAATATCTTTAGTCTCATATAAGTGAAGGAGTGTGGTGTTGAGAGGTCCCCAGGATGAGGTGAGAGATGAGAATTTGACTCCTTGTTCTCAGAAGGCTGATTTATTATTTCATGATATTTTATTAAAAGAAATTATATACTAAAACTATACTAAAAAGATAGAGAAAGGATACATCAGAAGGCTAAACAAGAATGATAATGAAAGCTTGTGACTGACTCCTCAGAGTCCGACACAGCTGATGGTGATTGGTCATTAATTAAAAGCAATTCACATGGAACCAATCGAAGATGCACCTGTTGGTAAACGATCTCCAGTCCACATTCCGAAACAATCAGATAATTTTTGTATTCATTCTTTTCTGAGGCCTCTCAGCTTCCCAGAAGAAAATCCTGGGCAAAGAGGATTTTTCAGAAAATATCATGGTGACAAAGGAGTAAAATTTTCTAATGAATCTCTTATAGTATACTGCAGAGACTTGCCGGGAGCAACCCATAATTGAATAGGCTTCTTTAATATGTCTGTTTTCCTGTTTGCTCCAATCCATCACCCCAGAATTAGCACCAGTGTAGTGAGGACTTGTGAAACTTTTTAATCTGTTAATGCTGCAAGAAAACAATTGCTTTCCTGACTATTGTACTTCAGCTAGGAAAATGTGAATAAATCAGTTTGGTTTCTCTCATTCCTCTCTCCTCCTTTCTTACCCGTCTTTGTTAGTATTTTCTCTGATTCCCATGCTGGAGCATGTGCATTTCTATACAGGCAGCGTGTTCCATGAATTTTTGTCCAAAGGAAGGTGTTCCATGGTACCCTCAGGTAATCTTTGAAAGAAGCCTGTGGGATAGCCTTGGGATAAGTGGTCATGAAGTCATGAAGTTCATGGATCATGAAGTTCCTGGACCATTTGGGACCTGCACCCTTCTACTGCTGGAGAGCAGGACTTGTGGACAACCTAGACACCGGTGCTGGCCATGGCAAGCTTTTCTAAAGGGTGCTACAGTGACTGGTAGAAGCCTGCTGGTAGAAGCAAAGCTCTAAGGAAAGGAGAGGAGGTCTGTAAAAGCTTCATGTGTCCGTTCTCAGCCATGGCATCAACTGCCCCAGTCCTCTTCTGGCTCTCCTGAGGTGTTCCTCAGCTTCTCTCTTCTCTTTCTGATCTCTTCTAAACTTTCTTTTCCTTGCACAGTTTGTTCAAATCCCACTTGGAGGAAATACTGGGCGAAGGTGAGTACATTGAAAATTAATATCTGATGGCCAAGATTTCCTATTGTCTTGGAATTTTTTTAACATTCTCTCAGGTAATTGCCTCATTCAAATCCTGAAGGACTGCTCCAGCTCTAGGTAACACAATTTAGTGCACATATCTACAGGCTCTTTGTCTTTCTGCTAAAGAATAAACTTCATTCCATTCTGTCCAATGAATAGTTGTTATATAAGGGTGAAGAAATGGAAGGATGCACAGCAAACTTACACAAATAGTACAGAATCTGCTCAGGTTCTCTGTACAGTGAGTGAGGAGCTACATGGTGTCAGGGTTTCCTCCTTTCCTCTCACAACACCCTGGCCATTTCACCCTGGGCAGTGGGCAGAAGAGGGAAGGAGTGAGAAATCACTTAGTTTAACTGTACCCAATGGGACCTCTTCCTTGATTCATTTCTTTAAGATGCAAAAGCTTCCAGAGGGCATTCAGATGATGCAGACACTTCCATCTGTGCATACTATGTTGAGATATACTACAGAAGTCAGTTTATTAAAAGTTCTCAATCTTTTTCATTCTGCCAGGTGATCTCCATCAGGATGTCTCTATGTGTACCCCAAAGTCACTGTGGGGAGCACAGACTGCCATTGCACATTCCAAAGTCTGTGCATAACCAGGCCTTTCCCTTCACAACATCTTTCCAACAGCATAAAAAGCTTGGGTGATTTTGCTTGTAATCCAGAGGCTTCAGTTTGATGTTTAATACAGACATGTTAAAATCTTGTGGAAATTGCCTGGGAGTTACTGTTTCTTTTTTAATAAAAAAGGTAAACGAACCCTGAGAGATGTAAGAGAGGTAGCACCATTTGTCACTATTTAATAACAGGGTTTATGAGACTGTAATTCCCCTGGTACCACCCAGCTTCTGTCCTGCTATTGGTGGTTAATTATAGCATCCACAGAGCTCCCAGCAGTGGAGCACAGGGACACAGCGTGGCCTCTTTCTGCTAGACTTTTCCTCTGCCTCAGCCTCTGCAGTAATCCATTTGGTTTCTGAGCCTTATATTAGTCCACCCGGCTTTCTCTGGACTCTAGGCCAAACGGACTTGCATGGACGAAGTAAAAGACGGGAAGCGCTCTTTGCCACGTGGGGACGAGTATCCCTTTTATTAGCTTGAGACAGGACACTTCTGGTGGCAGCGACCAC
>JAYDZK010000169.1:18039323-18189493 GCA_034509185.1 Euphonia xanthogaster
GCTGGCATCATTTCTCATTGCGAGACATAGTAAAAAAGCTTTTTGCTAGCAGGTAGGCGACAAGAGACATAGAAGATGGTGATAGGGTGCCCTCCGATAGTAAGCGCCGGCAATGGGAGTCATTCAGCAAAAGCCACACTTAGGAGCTAACCCCACCCGGCACAATGCGCTCTGCACAAAGAAGCTGCTTCTTCGCCTCCGGGAGACGGAGAGCGCGGCAGATGCTGAGACGTGAAGAACGAAGACGCAAATCAACAGGATTCTGTGCGCAGCTTTCAAACTGAGAGAGAACAGTACCTACACATTGGCCTGACTCTAAAACTTACAATAACATTTGTAAGGATTGAGTTTTGGACAACTGCAGTAATCCGTTTGGTTTCTGAGCCTTATGTTAGTGCGACCCGGCTTGCTCTGGACTTTAGGCCAAACGGACTTGCATGGACGAAGTAAAAGACAAGAAGCGCTCTTTGCCACGTGGGGACGAGAATCCCTTTTATTAGCTTGGGACAGGACACTTCTGGTGGCAGCGACCACCCAGGAAGCAATAAGGGCGTCCCCCACCTGCAGTGGGATTTTCTTCCCCAGGTGATGGGGGCGGAGAAAGAGGACCACGGCCAATGGGGTAACATTCGGGAGGGGTGAGGGGAGGGACCACCTGTGGGACTGTCCACCAGGGCATACAGAAACCAGGGGGTTATGTGAGGGAGAAACCATGTGAGGGGAATATGTGACCCAGTAACTTATTTTTTCCAACACCCAGTACTAACAACTAAATAACAATTTAGTGCAATACAACACCTCCACTTTTCTGTTAACTAAAATTAAAAGGAAATGTGTCGGACTATTTCTGCTGCTGATTATGAATTTGTCCACCACTCATGGTTTGCGGGCCTGTCAATTTGCTTTAGTCCCACAAACTCTGAGCGGTTGACTTCTGCGGTACTGGAGACCAAACCGATGATAGCCTTTAAAAGTATGCAACGTAGAATCCCGAATGCTAACATGACTCGGAAAAGAACAACAAAAAACAACAAGCCTCCACTTCCCCTCCTGCCTGGAAGATAAAGAAGTAAATCCCAATTTAGCCATCAAGGTCTGAGACATGCAGTGAATAATTCAATTCCTCATTTTAACACATGGACTCAGCTGTATAAACAAACTCAGCTGCTTCTGCAAAGCAGACAAATATATTTCCCAATGTTTTTTTGGGAATGGGATATATTGCTGTAGTTGAAAGATGTGAGACTTAAAGAGAGAAGGGTCAGGAAAGATTTGGTGGTGAAGCAGCAGGGTGAAAAGCCAGTGAGCCCTGAGTGCCAGGCCTGGAACTGGGGCACCAGGAGACACCCAACCTATCAATCAGGTAATCGTGCCGGCAGGAACTCTGAGCTGCTTGCCTGAGAGTCACAAACGGGACCATGGGAAATGCTGACATTTGCCTACAACGGTTCTTCCTGACACTCAGTTCATCGTGTCGGCTTTGTAAAAGCCACCAGACTCCAAAAGGTATGAAATTAGTCAATTTTGTGGCACAAAGGTACAGCTCCAAGAGCCTCATGGCAACAGCAGACATGTGGAGGTTTCAGTACGTGTGAGAATGTTGCCAGACCCCTGAGTCAGCACAGCTGTAAAGTGGGGTCAGAATGATCTTTATTTCCAGTAAAGAAGATGAGACTCGGTGTGAAGAGGCTGACTGACGAGCAAGAGCAGTCACAGTGTAACTTACAGGCTGTTGGCTTACTCAGCTGTGACAGTGGGTGAGTGCAGAAGTGCTTTGGCACTTCCCTGTGCTTCGGAAAGGGAGTCTTTGGGTGAGGGTTCTCTGTTTGTGGAGCTAATTCATTCCTCTCTGCAGTATTGCCTGGGATGTGTGCACACACAAATTTGGCACTAACATGGCTTCTGATGGTCCTTTTCTCTATTATTGCCATTCATCTGTTATACACTAGTATGGGTGCCTTGATGCTGCCTACATTTATCAGATATTAAGCACTGTCAATCATCTTCTGCTCCTGAAAGGAAAACTGCAGTATTAATGGAGGGCAGCATCCCATGTGAAATCATAAATGAGTTGGAAGAAGCGACAATCCCATAGGTATCAGTCAAACAGTGAAATTAAAATTTACATAGGCTAAGGACACATCTCTATGCTGTCCTGGGGTTAACCTGCCAGCTCTTTGGATTTTAAATTTAATCTTGATTCTGGACACTGTGAGGATTCTTCTTGGCTTGAATGTAACCAGCAAAATAAGATGAGGTTTTGATACAAAAGGGAGATGGTGTCTCCCTCTACTTATTTTGTTTTAAGAAGCAGGACTTGGTTCTTAGTATCAACACACCATGAGGGTCTTGCTACAAGGGTTTGAAAAAACCAGAATTAAGCTCTGAATGCATAATCAAAATAGAGAACTGTGTGAGTTTCTGGCTGGGTAGGTTGCCACCTTTCCTGGCTTGGGGTTTCCTTGTGCTACCCTTTAATGCTTGTTGCAAAACATGTCAACTCATTGCCTGGCAGACACCAAGAGATGAACTGTGTCAATACATTAGCCTACAAGGTCAGGAAGCTTCAATTAAAGGAGTTTATTTGCAGTGTACAGACATGGAAGAACCAATTCCCAAGCAGAGATAAATTAAAGGGACAATCAGTCACAGCCAGAAATGGATCTCAATGCAGTAGCAGATAGGTTTGGTGTGGTGATGGAGGTGTATCTGCAGGAGAGCTGTGTCACACCACACAGCTGGGGCTTGAATCAGCAAGCCCCAGACAGGACAATCATGACCCAGTGGTCCTGCACTCTCAGATGGTCACAGCTCAGAGTGGCTCCTCTGCCTGTGGGGCAGATGTGTCCCATGGCATCCTTGCAGCATGCACAGCCTGGCTGCACCAGGCAGTGGGGTCAGCAAGCTCCACAGCATGTCCTGCTGTAGGGACAAGCTTCAACAGCCACCAACAGGGGACCTCTGGGAGCATCTCACACCTCCTTCCCTGCCTGTGCATTTTCCACAGGAACTGGGAAAATCCAAAACGTGCAGTCGGGTGTCAGGCAGCTTCTCAAGGCCCTTGTCACCAGCCCCACAGCTACCACCTGTGAGTATCTCAGGATGTCTCCTGTATTTTCCACAGTATTTTCCTACTTACTGCACTTCTGTGGGGAATCCTTTGTATCTGGCTACAAAGCACTCAGAGGACAAGTTCTCAGAAGGTGCAAAACAGGAGTTATCAGATGATGCTGATAATCTCCTGGCTAATGTCCCAGCGAGAGAAGGTCTGGGATGGGTATGCACTTGAAGTCTCCTGCACACAGTTAAATTGCTCTGAGCTTTGGATGCTGAGAAACTGGGTTGGCTGTCCCCTGGGAAGCATTTCACATTAGTGTCCTGTAACTGCTCTGGAAATAAAACTGGGTGTTTGCACAAGGCCAAGGCCAGGGGGGCATGAATCGGTTAACCCAGAGCAGCTCAAGTTGTTCCAGTTTCCAAAGAGCTGTGAATACACAATTTGATTTCCAGGAGCCATTAAGCCCACCCAGCAACAACAGATTTATTCCTAGCTTCCTTGTAGGCCATTCTCTCACATGATGAAACACCTACCCTTTTGATACACAGCCTGCTCCTTTCTCACACCTCTCAGTGTAGGGTCTACTTATTGGGCTGCTCCTGCTGCCATGAACTTTGCTCCAAGGTTTTACCTCAAGCTCGGTGTCTCCCTGTGTGTGGCAAAAGCCTTTGCTGTGTATGGTGTACATAAAGGTAAAAGCCACCCACCCAGATGAAAGGCAAATGTCATCTGGTGTTACACGTTCATTGCACAAAATAAGACAGAGTCCTGATGCCTGGCATCTCCCTCTGAAATAAAGGTTTTCTTCTCCTCCCTCCTTAAATTCAAGGAAGATGTACGGTTTGCTCTTTCCCTGTGTATGGGGAGAGACAGTAGATGAAAGAGGGTCTCATATCAGTGCTGGGTCATGCTTGGGCAAAGTTTTCCTTCTCCTTATGAATTGGGAGAGCAGAGAAGAGCAACCTGATAGTCATTCACTTACTCTTGGCCTTCTTCATGTTCTGTGGGCCAAATTTGTCCCTTCTTGGCCCAGTTTCCCCACTGCTCATGGGCATTACTGCCAGCACGGAAAGGGCTGGCACTAAGCCACTGTACACTGCATGCTGCAGACAGCCTCTGCCACATCTGTGGCACCTCACCTGGCACAGGATCCCACTGCTTGGCCTCCCAGCCCTTCTTTCTGGTGACTTGGAAGTATTTGCTAACAGCAGTGACAAATTTCTGGTCCAACCCCAAGCACTATTTCCCAAACAATTATTCAGCTGTATCAGCTCTTCACAGCCCTGATTTTCCTCACAGAGAGACAGCTAATTAAAGCAACAGGCACGGCACAGATTTGTTGCTGAACATGTAAAACTTAATAAACAGCAATGACATTGGTTCATTAATATCTCCCTCTGTTATGTTTCTCTTTTCTTCCCTGAAACTAGGGGTAATGGGCAAGAAAGGCTGAAGAGGAGGGAATTAAGAAGACAAGAAAGCCATTCAAAGCAGGTGGGATACTTGCCCTGTAGAGGTAGTAGCTCAGTTGAACCAAGGAGCTACAGTAGCATCCCACTCATGTGGTTCCTGGTGATGCTCAGCCATGGCTCAGAAGCAGTTGGAGCTGGCAGATGCAGCCATTGCCTTCCTCAGTTTTTCTACATCCAATGCCCACCCCTCCAAGGAAAGAGCTGCAAGAGCTGCTGCTTTTTCATTCCTGGAGCCAGCCCTGGATGTAGATAGATGGTAATTGCCCAGAGACAGAGATGTGTGGGCTGTGAGCCCTTCCCACAGTGTAGGCTGGTTGTAGCCAGAGACTCGTTTGGTGGCTCTGAGCACAAGATAGCTGTTGCAGGCAGGGGAACAACGTTTTCCCACACAGGGTGCTGCCCTGTATTTTTTCGCCTTTCCTTATCCCAGCTGTCAACACCTTTCTCTGCAAAAAGGAACATCTTCTTGTAAGCAGGATTCTCCCCCCTCCCCCACTAGCAGGCAGGATTCCTGGGTCTTTCCCAAACAGTCTTGTGTCACACCTGCTCCCTTGGAGGATATTCATCCCTGCATCAGAGTCCTTCTCCTACCACATCATCCATGAAAGTCTGGGATTCCTGATGTCTTCAGGAGGCTGAAGGTTCCTTTCTGAAGGGCCATAATCTCCATGTTTGGGTAGCCCAGAGATGTTCCTGCCTGCCTAAACCGATTTGAATAATTATTTCTGTGGAAGCATGAACAATGTCAGGAGATTGATCTCCAGAGGTAGAGGAGTGTCTGACTAGGTCAGAGAGCTCAAGATGAACTCACAGATTCATTTGAATGGCAAATTTTTAGTGTGAGAAGAATGTAGGTTAATTTCTCATGCTCAATTGGTGAACTCTGTTGCTATCTTATTGCATAACTTCCATACCTTATCGGTGATTTCTCATGGCCAGCTCCTCACAGCACAGCCAACAAACTCCAGCTCACTTTTCAACCAGCTAACCCACTCTTTTACAGCAGCCATCCTTATTGGACATAACTGGGACCCATTAAGGGCAGTCCTGTTCCTAATCCTTGGTAATTAGTACAGCTGCAACTCCTCAGGGGTGAGATTGCCTTCTCCACTATTTCTATTCTCTTACATTCCATCCCCCCATAGAACTCAAAGAGAGCAGTGGTGCTCAAGGGGGCATCTCTGAGACCTTTGACCAGCCTTCACAGCAAGTGTATATCCCAGGACTTCCCTAGCCCCATGTGTCATGGGTATATGGTTGTTCTTGCCATGGCCTTCTGATCTGAGATGTATTTAAACAGCCTATTCAAGGCAGGGCTGCTCCTATGGGAGAAAATTCTTTTGAACTGTTTCCTTGTTTCTGGTCACCACACCCTCATTTTTGGGCAGGGTACTGCTTTCAGGCTTTGTTTCCCATGCCATCATAAGGAAAATAACTCTTTTTCAGGAAGGAAAGGAGAAACATATAGAGTCCTAGCACCCCAGAGGAGAAAAGTCTGCCAATACCAAATGGAGGCACGGTGTATTTTTAGGGACAGGCAGTGCCTGTACAGAGAGAGACCACCTAATGCCTTTTACACAAGTCTCGCAGCTTAACGGTTACATACACACAGTAGTGTGGGAAAATGTGGTTTTTTCAAATAGCTTTAGTGAGAGATTAGTTAAGAGGTCTTTTTTTTTTTCCCTAAGAAAGTTATCCAGCACCTGCCGTGCTATCAGAGAAGATGCCATGAGGACATGCTTCTCATGAAGAGGGAAGAAGACCTATTCCATAGGTACAATAAGGGAAAAGCTCGAGGTAGAGAAGTACCTGCTGCTTGGAGAGAGAAGCCAGCTGCATGTTATCATATGGGTTACAAAGTAGAAGTAGGTGTGTCCTAATCAAAACACCTGTGAGAAGATCAATGCTGTAAGACAATAGCTGGTTGCTGCTGTTTCTGTTTCATTGCTACTCAGGAGGATTTTCAGGCTTCTGAGATTCAAAGATTTGGTCTCTTGTGTCTTGCATTGGAGAAGCTACTCCTGATTGTAGAGTTTGGAGAAGGAGTACTATTTATCAGGTTTGGCTTTTAGTGGAGAAGTTATACTTAAGGGTGGAGTACAATGTAATAATCTGCCTTATTTTATAGACTATGATTAGGCTGTCATCTTTTTTTTTTCCTGCTATTATAAAGGGAAATTATTAAGTTACTTCTAGTCCAGAAAAGTGTTAACTTGACTTTTATATCTAAAAGGTATTAGGTGTTGGCAGGAAGGAAAAGCTTGCTATCAAATCAAGGTGTTCAGGGTAACTTTGGGATCCATGTGTATGGGCTAGAAGACTACCCCTGTGCCTCTTTATGGCTGGCTAAGAGTAGCCAGAACTCAGTCAGAGTTTAAGGCAAATTAAAAGTGGAAAATTTTAAGTTATGCAGGGGATCAGGGAAGGCTGTGACAGTTCATACTAATGCTCCTCTCTAGTCTTGAAATACAGTCTCAAAGTTGTTAATTACAAGATAATATTGGTAAAAATTAAAAAAGGCTGTGTTGTTTTCAAGCTCACCAAGAATGTGAGTATAGAAAAAGGGTAAAAGGGTATAGAACTTACAAAAAATTAAGCAAAACAATTGAGATGACACCTCTAATGTGTTTGTACTCTCCATTTATTGATGTGTACAAATATAAGAAAGTCTGAAAACACAGAAATGTGTACTAGTCTTCTCTTGGATTTTTTTTTCTCAGGCATACCAGATTCCTAGAAAGGAGGTAGAAAACCTCCAAGGAAACTGCTCTGACTGCCACTGATGATAACAATAGTAAACAAAATCATCAAAATCCATAGTTATTGCCAAGATAGGTGAAAGAGTTAAAACATAATATCAGCATTTAGTGTGTAAAACACAACCAGTTTGGGGATTCTGGAGCACTAATACTTACCAATTGTCCTTCACTGGACCATAATCTGCTCCTTGAGTTATTCTGTCCGATACAGGAATACTTTTCTGAGGGGTGAGACAGGTTTGTGACCTTCACTTCTTTAAAAATTGCAGGAGGGACCTACCTGGAGAGAAGAAAGTGATCTTCAGTGGGCGATCCCCTCAGGTTGAGGAGTCCAGAAACCCTCTGAGATGAGGTAAGAACTTGTCTTTGGGCTCGTTCCTGGTTGTTTGGTGTTTCAGGTGGTGGCTTGTGCCAAAGCAAAATCTACAAACCAGTAAATCCCGACGAGGAGGCTGCTGCTACTGCTGTGCTGAGCAGTGCTACATGACTGCTTGAGCAATGTCCCTGCTCTAATTATAGTTTAGGGACCAGAAAGAGACATTCCCATGTGTATTCACACAGTCCTTGCTTGCTTGTCTAACACAGCAGCTCTTCAGGGAAGATCGTTTCAGTGGTTGTTTTTTGCCAGATTAGAATTTCTTAAGTTATTAAATAGTAAGTAACTTCCATGAATAAATGCACAAATAAGAGAAATCTAAAGACAAGAAAAGAAAAAAGCCATGAATTTATATAATCTGTCCCTGGAAATGGAAAACGCTCCGGACAGATGCAAAGCCATTTACAGAGATCTTAATTTACTCCAAGGAAAATTTTATTTCATATCTCTTGTGGTCTTAAGCATGTATGAAAAACAAGAAAAAAAGGAGTTTTGCTTCAGTGTGCAGCATTTTCTGCTTGGCTCAGGGACAGGCTCTTCAAAATGAGAGCAGAAAACCAACCAAACCAGCATAATTATTTCTCAGAATCTTTTTTTTTTTCCTTCAGTAATGCTCTTTTCAAATACTGGAATCCTTGGGTCCTGCTCAGACGTGTATCGCGGCCGTCCAGGGGCTGTAGTGACAAAATTTTAACAAACACTGTCATCTTCTGGGCATGCTGCAGCAGTGCAGCTTCCGACCTGCTATTCCTGCAAGTAAGGCTGTTACTCCCCGCCTGAGAGAGCCACTGGTTCTCCTGACTTGGAAACTTTTCTAATATTCTACCAAGCCTAGATCCATTGACTTGATCACTCTAGAAAAATGGAGCATTGTGTCTTCAGGTGAACTTAGGACTGAAGGACTTTGGTTTGTGTTTGTTTGTATTTTCATGCTTAGAAACCCCGTAGGAGTGGGATTTGCACAAAATCTTTTTTTTTTTTTTTTTTTGCACTTCTTGGTACATTTTGCTATTTAAAAATGTAAGCAATATGTGGTTCCCAGGGTGTTGAGCTCACAGCTAATCCTACAGCCTGCCTTGATCATGCTCCCTGAGCAGGAAGATCTATTTCCGTTTCAGCCCCACTGGACGTACTGGAGATGCTTGGGGTGCTTCACCTACTGCTATGGGATGACACCTCCCATCAGTTCAGCCAGTCCCACACATGGTCAAGCTAGGCCACTGGTCAGAGCTGCTTCAAAAAACCCATTAGAATTCAGTTTTCATTCTCCTCCCTCACCTAGGCTAGAATTTGGAGGTTTAGCAGAAACTGGGTATTCTTTTATAAGTCTCTCAAAGGCTTTCAGTCCTCTTGTGGGCATCTGGTTTCTCAGTGGCTGGTTGGTGAACAAGCAGGATATTGGCACTCTGAGCGTTCCCTCCATGGAGCAGAGCTCCTAGGTATCTGCTGCTCTGCAGCTATTACCATTTTACAAATAATTATTTATATTGTGGCTGACTTCCCCAGCTTTGCATTGTCGAAAGCCAAGCCAAAAGGGTGGTGGGAGGAACAGCTGTCCTCCTTCCTTGGGCTAAAGGGAGTTGCTGAATGCTCTTTGGTTTAGTAATATTCACAATAATAAAGTTTGGTGCTCAAAAGATGGACCTTCAAGACCTGACTGACCAAGAAGGCTTTGCTGGGACTCCTGGGATGAGTGAATGGCAGGACAGTCTCTGTGATATCTATTTTGAGGGAATAGCATCAGCAGCCAACAGCTAAGAGAGGATAAGCAGGGAAAAGAGTGTGGCAATGTGTGGGGGTTTGTCTTTCATTCTTTTGATTCTTGGTTTGTCAAACATCAGACCTTCACACTTAATTGGATGCAATAGTGTCTTGCAAAGACACAGCATTTGCAAATCTGATTTTATTGTCCTGACTGGAAGAGCCCCTTGCAGTGTTTTGGGTTTAGGCTGATTAGTGAATCCAGCAGGGATAAGACAGGGCAGCAAGAAACTAGTCAGGGAAACTGGTCTTGTCTCTGTGCTGCTCCAGGTACTTTGCTTGTGTCTTTACTCTGCATTCTCTTCCTTGTGCAGGGATTTTTTGCCTGTGTTCCTGTGGTGGCTGGTGTTTATCTCCAGCTACACTGCAGTGATACAGGGGAAAGGTCTGGATCTTCTGTGTGAACACCTATTTTCATGGAACAGTGCCTCTGGCAAGAATGTTGAGCCTATTTCAGCAATGTCATGTTTTTCCTCTCTTCCCAACAATGCTTTATTTAAACCATGGCTACTTTTGAAAGATATGTAGAAGACATTCCTGGTTTTATAAGGATTCTAGCTGAAAGCCAGTTTAGAGCACTGAAGAGCCTCATTTTCCACAACTGTATGAAGCCTTGCAGGACTACTCAAACTCCTGACCTCCTCTTATTTAGAAACACTAGAAACAGCTCCTGGCCCAAAGCAGTACTTCACAGAGCACTTTCATGTATTTTTTTCCTCCTTATCCCCACAAAGGTTGTTTTACCTGATCTAAGAGCCCAGACCAAGCAGCCAACCCTCCATGTGGGGCTACCTCCCCGTGTGACCACCCAGCACCAGGCTGATTATGTTTGGCAATTTAAATGTCTATAAACCCCCTCCAGGAGTAGAAGAGGTGTGATGGGCAGCAAAGCTGCCAGATTTGGGGGTTGACATCTGGGAGCCTTGGGTAGCTATTTTATGGATGCAGTTTGGACCTCAGTAAATGAATTTTGGCCATCTCCATTGTTCTGGAGGCACTGCAATGGAACCAGATGGTGTGACCCCACACCCGCCTGTCCCTCCCCTGTCCAGCAATGGTTCTCCACCCTTGTACTTTGCCAGACTGGAGCAATTCCTCCTGGTCTTGTGGAACAATCCTTATGTCCAGTGCTCACTCTGTGACCAAATTATAAGGTATTTTTCCACCTCTAGAGGACACTGTGTCCTGCCATATGCTCACTTCTCTGCTGTGCTCTGGAGGCATCAGCCCTGCTCAGTGGCTGCCTGCCAGGGGTTGCAAAACTTTGTGATGACCATTGTACCCAGACTGGGAAGGGTGGTCATGAAGGTTTGAGTGGCTCTGTCACCAGCTGCTGTATGTCACGGCCTCTTCACCTCCTCTGTCCATAGTTCTACAAACCCAGGAGCCTCTGCCAGCTTCTGAGCTCAGGCAGGGTGAGGCAGGGATTTGGAAGGGCTTTGTAGGTGTGGGAAAACATTTTCTTTCAGCACACATCTGCCCAGAGGTCACCTGGATTTTTTTCAGTACAGTGTGGGGACTTCCTTCCTTATGGCAGTTCATCCTTTATGGGTCTGTGATTTTGATCCCACTGCTGTTCCCCACACCCATGATAACTGGCAAATGGGGAGCTGTCAGGCTGAACACAAGCCCAGGGAAGCCATCTCTTACTGGAAGACTGCACAGGTTTTCATCTTCTTTCTTGTCTGTTCATTAGACTTACTGGCTTAGAACTTGACTTTTTCTTTTATTTTTTTCCCCATTGTTGGCTCATTCTGATATTTTGAATTACAGTAGGGAAACTTCACCGTAAATATGCCTTGTGCTAGTCAAAAAACTTATGGAGTACAGTAGCTGAATGATTTTTAAAATGTAGTAGTGATTGATCGGGAGTTGGTAGTATACCTGGAAGTGGACAGTGAAGTGTGTGATAATACAACTGCAATGTTGCTGGAGGAGGTGTAAAACAGCTTCAAGTTTTTAATGCCATAGATCTCATGGAGTCACATTGCTCCTGCTTGGAAGTCCCCTCTCAGAAGCAATTTTGGACATAACAGTGTTCCCCTCTCAGCAGCTGTGTAAGCAACATTAGATGCCCAGATGCAGGGTTCATGCTTTTAAGTCTTGTTTTAAGCCTCTTGCAGCTGAAGGCACATCCTGGCTTTGAATCTGACAACTGGCAAAGCTGACAGTAGAGCAAGGTTGTTTCCTTTAAAATCCATCATAAATGGGGCCTTTTTGGAGAAGGAGGATTCCTTTTCCAGTCCAAAGTTTGGCCATGGTTTGTGTATCCATGGATAATAGAGGGTTGGGTTCTTCCCATCAACTGTCCATCCCATGAAGTGCATTTCCAGCTTTAAGTCAAATCTGAACTATTTCAGGTCTTTCCCAGAAATCCACTGAAACCTGCCACCAAAAGAAAATTCAGACAAGATTCAAAGGGCAAATCCTGATAGGCCCCAGGTTGCTACTGAATTTTGTGTTTGCTATGTTGCTAGTGACAATCCATGGCTTACAGTACAGGAAAGTAGATGGGGGTGGGAGCAGGAGACCATACAAGGGGAATTTTTTTTTTTGTATGCAAGGGAGGTTGAAAATATTCTTCAAATCATCCAGCTTTTCTTTCTGGGAAGAAAGTGGAAAGAGGGGAATGTGGAAAGCAATGGATTGCTGTGCAAAACAGCTTTTTGTAGTTACCAAAGCTGGGCAAATTTTTGTTTTCCAAGCATTTTATAAGTAGCAGGAGTGCAAAAACTGTGCAAGCGGTAAAACAAGACAGCAGTGGTGAAGGCAGAATCTGACTGTATTGATCCAGCTTTGAAACAACAAAAGCCATCTGCAGAAGCCCTTATGGAGCAGGAAGAGATGGGGGTCACTATTTCCTACAAAATTCAGACACTCAGATGTATTAGTGTGTTGTTACAGACATATCCAGTTTTCCAGTGCTTCTTTGCTACCTGTGCACCTGATCCACCTCTCTTCTGCCTCCGAGGGAGGTGGATGTGGCGTGGAGGTAGCAGCCTCGGTGTGTAATGCAGGCACTGGCCTTTCCCACAAACGCTTTTCTCCACAGCCCTCGGGACATCTGCTGGCCCTGGAGAGCCATGAAACATTTCGAGTTTCCTGGTCCTCTGTGTGGTTCTTCCTCTT
Source organism: Euphonia xanthogaster (assembly GCA_034509185.1). Taxonomy (NCBI): domain Eukaryota; kingdom Metazoa; phylum Chordata; class Aves; order Passeriformes; family Fringillidae; genus Euphonia; species Euphonia xanthogaster. Next base: position 18,051,879 of record JAYDZK010000169.1, read on the forward strand.
ATAGGAAAATATATGCTAGAATAATTGTTTTCCAGTGTTTTTTTCTGCCCAGTGTTAGCATGTGTGTTTTCTGCAAGGGTGCCTGCAAGGCTGGAAAGTCATGGTGAAAATAAGACCATTCAGACAGGGATTTGTAGGGACAAGCTGTCTTGTTCCAAGGGCAATGCCCTGCATGGAGGGAGTCCCTGCACAGCAGGAGTTTGCCCAGCTGTGCTTGTCACATGAGTTGGGTAAGTTTCTCTTACCAGTGGGATTCCTCAGGGTGGAATCTTCCCTTGTTCTCAGGTTTTCTTCTTCCCTTGTTGTTCTCTGCCCTTGTACCATACCCTATCCAATACTGCTCATAGTCTGACTTGCTGCAGACCCATTGCCTTCCATCCACATCTTTCCCTAAGCTCAATAACTTATTTGGTGAAACCATATCGCTGAGACAGACATCTGTGTTGAAAATGATACTAGCAGAACTATTGCTTTGCTTGTTAGCCTGGGTCCATCATGGACCTGAGTCAGCCTGACTTGAGTGTCACGAGTCTTTTTTTACTGCTGTTTATCACATTTTTTAGGCCACTTTCCTCCTGTGAAGATATACATATTCTATGATCTTGTTGCTTCTTACTGAGCTAAGCAAATAAAATGCTTTAAATTCCACTATAAGGCAGCTGCTGAAACGCATTTGTGGGTTGCGGGGTTTTTTTTTACACCTTCTCCATTTTTTTACAGTAGCTTTTTTTTTTTTTTGCAAGTGTAAACCAGGACTGGACAAAACATTTCAGTATTTTGACTTGCCAAAACTGTGTATAGAGTCAAACCAATGAGAGGATGTTTTTTAACTGTTTTTAACACTCATGGCTTATGAATGGTAACACTTAGCATTCTTTTTAGTATGGTTCCTTCTCTGAACTCAAGTATACTGACTAAATCTTTTATTTTAAAATATTATTGTCTAAGGTTTGATTAAAGCTGTGAGTAATGTGTGTGAAAGTGCTTCTGGTAAGTCATTGTTCATGAGAGCTGGGAATCATCACTGTTTACATTTTTCCAAGTTTTCCCAAAAGATCTGAGGTGCAGTATGGAGAACTTTAGTTTCTACAGGAGCCAGCTGAGTCAAGCAGCTGTGGGGAGGAGGGACAGTGGAGTTTTGGAGCCGTGTTCTCTAAAACTGCAAGAGGGAATATTTTTAAATGCAGATACTTGTCCATGCACTGATGCTCCCCGATACAAGTAACAGAGGTCAAAGCCAGCCATGCTGTTTCTTTGTGGCTGCTGTCTCATGGGGCATCCTCTGGCTGGCATTTGACTGACTGGGAGGAAGCAGGATTTCATGTTCACTACTACAAACCCATTCATTTGGTAACACTATCTGTGATCCTCTTTGAAATCCCCCAAGCAACTGTTAATAGCTGGGTCCCAGGAAAAGTGATCCAGCAGGACAGGCCCATGGGGAGGCCAGTTGCCTAGCACTAGGCTCAGTGTTGTGAAACACTTGGCTGAACCATCAGACTGGCTCAGCTAAATGAATTAAGTAATTGCACAGCCCTGCAGAGAATATTGGTGAGGAATTTTCATATTGCAGCTCTTGATTCCCACCTCACAGTCCTGTTACCACAAATACAAGGCCTTGGCTGAGCAGGCAGTAATTTGATACTAAATGAGGTTCTTATTAAGCAGATGCAATGGAATAAAGCAGAGTTTTATGTTGCATTAGTCATCCAAATGCTTTTTTATTAGCATTCATTAGGATGAGGCATAACTGAGTGCAAGGTATTCTTCAGCCAAAGCCTGACCCCTCGGAAGGAGGGTAATTAAGGAGCTAAGAACTTGGGAATAGGAGCTAGGCCACACATGGCAAGCGTACATCCGCTCACTCTCTCCCTCTTCTGGGAACCACCTCTACAAAAGAGGTCATGAGGAAACTTGGGGCATGACCCACCCTGCCTGGGGGTGAAACTCCTCCTTGTCTCATTCTCCAGGTGTTAATTTGACAAATCACAAAGCCCTCTTGGAAAAGAAACCATCTGCACAGGCACACGTTGCTCTTTCCTTTGAACTGAGTGCATCAGGCCATGGGACTAATGTTAGGGGTTTTGTTGGTTTGTTTTTAGGGGCTCATGGAGCCTCATAGGAAAGGTGGTATAAAATAAGGTAAAAGCTCTGACTCTTAATTCTGACCAGTTAAAAAATGTGTACAAATGTATGTGATTGTCAGAGCTGGCTCCACCAAGGTGGTAGTAGCCATATTGGTGGCTTCCCCACAGGGATGGCTCTGTTCCATCAGGGAAATGGATCCTAGAACTGGTGGAAAAGCCACCCAGAAGTCAGCAGCACCTCTATGCCAGCCCAGGCTCATTTTGTAACAATAAACTGTGGACTGTGTTATCCAGCTTGCTTTTGTCCTGCTTAGGTTTCTCTGTTTTAGGCTTTGTCTCCATTTCTCCTGAGCCTGTGCACTCTGATCAACGAATTAATGAATCACTCAGGATTAAATGCCCAAATCCCTTTAGTCATGAGATGCTCCTTCAAGCTGCATTTTTTTTCTCTTGGTTTTCTATCATCTGGCAGGATTCAGCAAACAGTAAAGTGATAATTTTATTAGAATTCCCAATGCTTGATGTGCATGTGAGTTTGTGGTGGGTGGCTCGCGTCTCTTTTGCAGTGAACTGAGCACTTGTGCCCTCTGTCCTAAACATGCTCTGGTCCTCTTGGTCTTGAAAACATCCTCAAAGCCTAATTGGTTTGGATGGGATAGAATACAGGCAGTGCTGAGGCCTTGGCAAAGCTCCCCTCCTAAATAAATGTGGTGATAAGTGACCACTGCAAGCTCTTGTGAGTCATCATGATGATTCAAGGGTACCCTCTTGTCTAAACTACTCCCTTGCTCTGTGAAACCAGTCCACAAGCATACATTTGGGTCCAAAACTGAAGTTTGGGTTTCACCTGCTGTAAAGGCTGACCTCTCTCAAGGCCTTTGAGGGTCCAATCTGGCTAGCTCTGGACCGTCGTCCTTCACAGCCTTACAAGGACAAAAGTAAAAGACTCGAGGGACTCTTTCCTCTCAGGACCAGAGTCACACTTTATTCCTAGATAGGAGCCACCTGGCAATCGAGGCGACGTCCCTGAGGGAAAAGAGGCAGAATCTCTCATGGTGAGAGATTTTAAACCGAGGGGAATGGAGGGGAGAGGGGGGGTGGACAAGAGGGGACACAGCTGATGGGATACAAGTGATGGGAGAGAGTAATCTGTGAAGAGACCACCACCGAGGCTTGCAGGGGGGAAAGACCATGTGATATAAGAGGGGAGTCCCACGAGGATACAAACATACTATTCAGTGCAAAATACCAACTCAGTGCAAAATAACAGCTAAATTATCTATTTAGTGCAATACAACAACCTGCAAAGAGAGACTAGGGGTCTGAGTATACTCCCTTTCTTAAAAAAGGAGAAATTAAGGTTTTGAGTTGAGCAAACTGTACTAACAAGCAGTCAGGTCTGCCTGTAACATTGGTTCTTGCAACAGCATCCATAAGGCAGATGTCACTTTGGGGGAGGAAAGGAATGAGAAGGAAGAAATCATTCAGTGGGAGGTGCCATTTTGGTTGGAGTAGAATCAACCTATTCTTTTCCCAAACCATGGGAAAGGAAATGTCTTGATTTTTTGAAGATGAAAAAAGGCTGCACCTGCAGTGAAGATGTGACAGGAGTTAGGTGGGGTCAAAACAAAACCCCCTCAGCAACTTTGGCATGTGGAAGTGTCTCCCTGGGCTTTATTTTGCACTTCTGCTGCTCATAAACCACTTGCAGTTGCACTGGCAGTGGTGGCTGCCTGCATCCCGACAGCCGACATATGAGAACCTGGAGGAGACCCGGCTTTCTCACAGCCTTAGTGCTGCTTGGCCTTCCAGCAGTGTGTGTCGGACTGGCTGTGTCTGTCTGGCACTGAATGTACAGACACTGATCTGTGAACAAGGTATTTGAAGACTATTTCCTTGAGGGAAAGGGTTTCTTTATTTTTTCTGCTCTAATACACTAATGAAAATCAAACATGACTGTACTTACAGGGGCAGCTTGCAGTGTGCACAAAGATCTGAAGGTAGGTGTGAGAGGGGCAATGAACCAAATCCAAGCATGGAAAACTAAATCTGCAGGGGTAAATTACTAAACCCATACATTATGCTGGCTGCAAGGGTTTTCTTGGACTGCAGTAGTCTTAGTTCTGGCAGATGCAAGGAGCAGTTCAAGCATTTCCTTTTTATTCCTCTTCAGCAGTTGTACTTCAAGCCCTGACTTTACTAAATCTCCTAGTACCACTGTTGTCTTTGGATAAAATAAACAAGTTTTATCCAGGGCAAGGTGTTTGCTGTTAGATATTCTTGTCTGAGCTGTGTTAGTTGACTCCTTGTTGGGGACATGTGGTCAGTTGTCTTCATTTTGGACCATATAACCCATAATCAGTATAACTCTCATAATCAAGAGCTACTTGAAACCACTGAGCCTTTCCAAAGGGAAAGGAGCACAGATTAGCAGATGAACCTGGAAGGATAATCTTTGAAAACAAATAGGGAAAAGTATTTCTTAAGCCACGGAGCTTTTGTAGGTGATGAGCATTCCTAGGAAACTTTGGAATATTGTTACTATCATATAGTTAAAGAAGTGGGGAATGTTTTAATTTCACATTCAATTGTGAGCAACTCTCTGTGAAGCTTTAGACAGATTGCTTGATTGTCTATCGGAGATGAGGATGATGGGAAATCCGGAGGATATGTCAGATTTCCGTCATCCTCATTTTCATTGCTTAAAAAATGTATTGATCTCAAAGCAGCCATGGACAGTTTCAAGTGTTATCACAGCAAATAGCACAGAGCAGAAACATATTTGGGAAACCTCATGGATATAGTTCCCATTACAAACTTGTGTGATATGTTTCAGTTGGTCCAGAGCTGAAAGACTCCTTATCAAACTCTACAATGAATAAACTTTAAAAATACCATCTTTCTGGCATCAATACTCCAGAGCGAGAGGTTAAAGTTTATTTTCCCCAGTTATTCATGCCAACGAATATTTGACTTTTGAAAGTCCATAGAGAGTGAAAACCCAAAGGGTTAGGATCCCATCTGAACACAATGCTGTCTTAAAGGTGGATGATTTTCCATGGAAATAAGTTTGTGGTATTTTCCTAGCTCCTAGAATAATAATAATAAAAAAATCTTAAATTCATTATCAATTTTCTTTTTAATATTTCTTCTTCTGCATGTGATTTCTCTGCTGCCTTTCTCCTTGGTACCAGTCCTAAAGCTTCATCCTCATCTGTGACAGTGGTCCTAAAATACTGAGGCGGCAAAACTGGACAGCCTTTGGTTTTGTACTTCTAAGTGCACTCTGTGGGTAGTGTAGCCTGTGGCATTCCCTGTTTGGATAGCTGTTAGATCATAATACCTGTCTATCCCCTGGAATTGTAGCAGTAACATGGCACAGCAACTATTTCAGTGTTATTTCCCTTCGCTACCTGGCACCAGCCATACAACATTTTTATATACTGAATTATTTGTGGACTCGTAATTATTTAGCATCAATATGTCAATGTTACAATGCCCCTGTTGGTCATAAATGAGCAAAATCTTTCTTTAATTAAAATTACATGGTCTGTGTCAACTTTCCTTGGACCTAACATTTTAAAACTGAGTTGGGAGCTTGAATTCCATCCGACCAAATACCTGTGTTTTAAGCAAAGACTAAATACAGAGCTTTCTTTCAGTGAGACTGGTCTTGGAAGCCAATAATTTTATGTGTTTTAGAGAGGTTTATGTTATACTGGGGAGTTTACAATGGACTTCATTGAACTGAAGACCACAGTGGCAGTATTTTTATTATAAGTAACTTCTAATAAGGAGGAAGCAGTGTATAATTCAGACTGTCAGTGCTCCTGTCTAAAGACAAAAGCTTAAGATGCCTCGATGGTTTGAAAATCTGGTGAATATTGAGGGCAAACTGGTAATGAAAATAATTAATTGTTTTTTTTTAAATAATGCACAGCTGTCCTTTTTGAAAAAATATTGCATCATTTTGCATTGTAGAAATACACTGAACGACCACATAATTTAATTACATGACCACCCTGCAAGTTCCATAAGCCATACTCAGTCCTGGCATAAGCGGGTGCAAATCCCTGTGGGAATTGCACCCGCTTATGCCAAAGCTAAATATGATCCAGTGTTGTTTTCCCTTCTCCCTGAGAGCTGGAAGGTATGGAGATCTACTTCATACTGTGCTGTTCTTGGAGGTATTACCTTTTTTCCACACACAGAGCAACTCTGTACTTGATGTTGAACTGACTTTTGCTATAATTTTCAGGAGAAAAACAAAAAAAGCTCCTGAACACAGTATGCAAAGGCAGTTGTTAAGTGTTTAAGGTTACCATAACCAGAAAGCAAACTCTATCATTTTCTAAGTCACATCTGCCATGGAAACAGCACTGGCCCTTTGTAGAGAGGGACCAGAACAGAGCAACCATTAGATGTTTATCAAGTCTGCTCCCTTGATGACATGCCTTCATCTCATACCCATCGTGATACACAGCCTTTACTGGTGCTTAAAGAATTGATTCTGTATTTGCCCACGATCTTTGCTTTATTCAAGGTGTGAGGGTGCCACTCTCACTTCAAGCTGGCTTTTATTTCTTCAGTGATCTCCTCTGATACGGGGGAAAAAAATTTTGTAAGAAACTTTCCATGTGTTCCCTGCTTGTTCCATACAGCTCCCTCAGTAACCTTCTTCTTCCTATCTTGTAATACCTGCGGGTTAATTAACACTTTTAGATTTACCTTCAAATCCAGAGGCCTTCTTTCCAGATGGAGAAAAAGACATCTCGGAATGGATAAGAATCTTTGGGAGATGGCTCTTCTGAAAGAGAATACTTCTATCAACTTTATTTTAGAGCAAATCCTCTACCTGCTCCAGGTTAACCCCTTGCTGCACACATGTGATGTGTGCAGCCCCACAGAGCCCAGAGGTGGCACAGAGCAGTGTAGAAAGCACGGGGAGGATGATTCAAACTTTTCAGTCTTGCAGAACATCTTGAATAGCTTTGGCTCACTCCGATCAGCCACAGTAAGCCAACATGTGCATACCATGCAGAAGGACATAGCCCTGGACCTTTTCATTTCTAGGACTTAATTTTAAACGTTTGACTGAGATGGAAATCAGGCAAGAATTACATATGATGTATTCTCTGAGGAACAGCTAGTTTCAGGAGAAGCCTTGTTCTTTCCAAACATTGAGAAACAAGAATGTCTATTGAGCACAGAAACAATGAAAGGCAAAAAACACATCAAACAAGTACCCAAAGTTTATAAAATAGGCACGTAGTCATGACCTTCCTCCAGTTGTACAGACATGTGCACACACACATCAGCCTTTAACTCCAACAGGAGTTGCTCACATGTGTCTGTGGACAGATCTTGTCCCTAAACTGATTTACGGCCAAAGGAAACTTCGGCTCTGATTCGGGTTCAAATCAGGTTCAGCATGGAAAATCTTGAACTTGGAGTCAGATCCTAAAGCAGCACTTTAGAGAGGCAAAGAAACAGGCCAGACCAGCTTTTCTCCCTAGCTGGAGCTCTCTAGCCTTGTTCTCTGGTCCAGCATGCCCTTCTGCCTCCCTCCTCACTGAAACACAATTATTTTTAAAGGGATCTTTATTCCACCCAGGAGAATATGGCACAGGCAATTGGCTAGCAATGGTGCCTTGGAGCTCAGCCACCTGGGGCAAGTGTGAGGCTGTGCTTGAAGGGAAAAGGAGAGAGCAGCAAGTGACGCAGAGACCCTTTTGCTGCAGGAGCCTGGGAGATTCAACCCAGATGCTCCCAGAGGCTCAAATCTCATCTGCTTAAAGGGGCCAATACCATGATGTTTAAACTAAAAAGGCTACTGTCACTGTTTAGTTTGGGGTTTTTTTGTTTATTTTATTTTGCTATTTTTAACACAAGTAGATGTCATCATGCACTTATTTCTGTATTGTCTCTTGCTGACAGTGAGGAATGGATTTCTGTGATGATTGTGCATGACTGGGCAAAGATGGGACTTTGACCTTTTATTCCCAAACAACGGTGACCTGTCCTTTTCCTGACAAAACAGGGAAGGTACTCAGATTTATCTGCTTCTCCTCCTACAGCAAGTTGCTCGCTCTTGGTGAAAGCTTCTAAGTAACCAAATTAAAATGCAGTATGCTGTTACAACTAAGAACATTCACTTAAAATTCACTCTACAGTAAATCCTAGCCCAATCAGTTTAGGGGTGGCCCAACCAAATAAATGTAAGCAGTTCATCCCACTGCCTCTCAACAAGAAGTTGTGCACCCAGGTTTGGGATGCCCACTGAGTTCCACTTGTGTTTCAGAGCCCACCCTGCTCCAGCACAGTCACCAGGCTGATGTCCCCAGCAGGGAGTTGGCAAACACAATCTCATTTTGGATGACATATTTTCATATTTATTGAGGAAAATCTTCTAAGGCTTCTATTTAACTGTTTGTTGGAGCTTTTTTTTTTTTTTTTTTTTTGGGGTTGGGTTTGGTTGTTTTTTGTTTTTTTGGGTTTTTTTTACTTCTCCTTGTAAGCATTGTGTAGGCTGGAAAACACTTTTGGGACGGTAACCAAAAAGTCCTTTCTTTTCAACAGATTTGTATTCTCACCAAATTCAGAGGTGTATCTCATTTGGAAACACAACCCTCCTGTGCTTCTCAATGGAGGTAGAATCAGACAGCCTCTTGATCTCCAAACACTTGCATCCCTCAAAACTGGCCTGTTTTCAGAGAGGACAACCACCTGCAATACCTATTTGACAACAGGTCTTGAAGGATTTCTTGTGGCCGGGCTGGTTTTCCCAGTTCCTACAAATACCATCTTGTGGCCGGGCTGGTTTTCCCAGTTCCTACAAATGCCATTGAGTCAAATAATTGTTAAAGATCACTCTAACATAGTTGTATTTTTTAAAAGTTTCTCAGTTCATCTGTGAAAAGCATGTGAGCAGCTCGAATAAATATTACTTCCACATTTTCCATGTCCCTGTCACGTCACAGAGGCATTTGACATCAACTCCTTTGTTGGGTTTCTGTGTCTCTATACCATTATTTCAGCCAAAATCTGATCACCACCTATTATGCAGGAATGTATTCAGGTGTCTCCTAGATAGGAAGAATTTTTTCTTGCACATCTTACTCTGTACTTTTGCAGCGGGGGAACCGTTTCCCCTCTTTGTCCAGGGGGGGAAACCCTGGGGCCGTGCTGGCAGGACACCAGAGAGGCGAAGAGTGAACCCTTGCCCACCAGCGCTACCCCTCAGCCCACTTCCGCCCAGTCCCAGATGGATATGTTCCGCTCACCAGGGTCAAAGGAGGTGACTCAGTCCCGGATAGTTCCAGCCAGTTTATTGTAAGGTCCAAGGAGGAATACAAAGGAGAGGCAGGGAGACAACTGTGGAGGAGGGCACTGAGGAGAGAGTCCAACAGTTATGGGAGGGACCAGGGTATATAAGTGGATAAAGGTAGGAGGAGTCATAACTCAAATGGACCAATGGGGGAAGGCACAGGAGGAGGGGCAAAGATGTGGTAATGGTGAACACTCCAATGGGAGAATGAGAGGGGTGTGGTTCCAAGGGAACAGCCAATAAGAGATCAAAGTGCAAGGAAGGTTCTGGAAAGGGGTGGGTACAACCTGCGCATTAACATAACTCATTAACATAACAGCCTTGCAAGGAACCAAGGGAAATTGCCATGGCAACCAGTTCATACTGAGCTCTCCCATGGCATTCCAGTGTCGACTTTTCCGTGCCCCTCACCCACATACCTTCTCAATTTCAAGGGGTAGGTGACCATTTAAAATTTTGAAATTAGCTGACTTTTTGCTTCCTGTTCTTTCATGAAGTTGCTCTTTTTTGTTTTTCCTTTATTTCCTCTCTGCTCACTCTGCAAATAAAGCCCAGAAGTTTAATGAGGAAAACAAAGTGTATAAGTTGGTATAAATCTGTGCAATAGATAGCACCATTGTAATCTGTCCCAAGAAAGAGTTACCTATTGCTGTGTTTCTGCAGGGCCTGCCCTGCTCATTTTCCTCTGCCAGGAACTAACATACCTGTTCTTGCTGTCTCCTGGCTTGGACCAGAGTTGTAGGCTTTTTGCAATTTCTCTTAAGCAAATTACTTCCACAGTTTTACAAATGACTCTGCATATTAACCCAACATATAGAATACTAGCTGACATGAAGACAGTTAAAGATACAAGATCGGGGAAGAAAGGTGAATCTAAGTTAATGTGAAAAACTTCCCATGACTATGTGATGCTTTGAAAATGTGCTTGTTTCTTGTTGATTTTCTGCCTGGCCTCATTATCCCCACCACATTCCCTTTGTCTGTTTCCTGTTTTGAGCATTGTTTGTTGCATCCTTTTGACTCAACACCACAGGTTTTTGAACAACAAGGTGGTGAGTTAACACAGCACTTTTTGTAGTATTCAGAGAAATGACAGGCATCATAATTTCCAAATAAATGTTTTAGACTCACAGGCCAACTGACCTTACTGCAGTATCAGTGAGTTTCAGTGTCTAGAGGTGATAGAGTCAGGGGAAAGCTTGTTGTCCCCTTGATACAGGAATGGACCTTTCTTCAGGGAGACACTGCCAGAAAGGTGCTAATGAGAGCCAGTTGTATGGAATTGAGTCGTGATGCTGGCATCCACCCATCAGGAATGATGACAGATCCATCAACTTGTTTTATTTTAACCATTAACAGGAAGAGTGCCTTCTTTAAATAGCCCTATAGTAGCAATTAAAACTATTGTCTAAATCAAAAGCAATTGCCCAAGTGTTTATTTATACAGCTGGAATACTTCATGTCAGTGCTGCATAGCTGTGTAACTAGCAAACATTATCTTTAATTGATGGGTTGGTGGGAATGACTTGGTGAAAATAGTAGGGAAAAGTCAAGTTGTAGAGTAGCACAAGATCATTAATTCCATCGGGTCAAGCAGTCTGTGTCTTCAACTGAAACTGTTTTAACTTCACTGGGTTTAGTTCTTGGTGTCTTCAGCTGAAAACCATTTGTGTACTGTAATATCTTGTCCATTATCCTGAAGCCTTGTCTATGGGCTGCCTTTTACTGCTGTGGTTGGATTCACTTAAAAGCAGAGTTCTGCCAAGGCTGATGTTGTCCAAAAATGTAAGAAGGTGTTATCCTTAAGCCAAAGTGCTTCCAGTCCAAATATTTGGCATGGAAATGAGAGGTAAAGAGTCCTTCTGCACATAACACCCAGCTAGAAGCAGGGCTGGGGCGAAAATTGTAACATCTGACTCCCAGTCCTATGTCCTATCTACTTGCACAGTCAGCTCCTAAGGCAGTGTACTGACTTTTTCTTTAAAACTACTGCAAGGAAAGCCAAGTGTTCAAATAAAAATGGCTCGTTCTCATTTAAGCTGGGGGAAGAGAAGAAAAGAAGCACTAGGCATTTGCAGCCAACCCAAAGGAAGTTCTAAGCAACATGGAGAAAAGAGATCTTGGAGCTTGTTCTAGACCATATTGCAAGATATCCTGTAAGAGAGGATGTGCTGAACTCTTGTGGTAGCTGCCCACACATGGTGCAAAGCTGTCTCAGCCTAACAGCATGCCCAGAAAAGTGGTGTAGATGCAGACATGGGAGCTCCTGGCATGGCTTTAAGTCTTAAATAGTTAACCAGGGCGCCACTTTGCCAGAGCAGTGTAAAGAGGCTGGGCCTGTGAACTGGTTCATAAAGGAGAAGAGATTTCAAAAGCACTAAGGGGCATTTAAGCTGTTACCTGTCAGCAACACCTTTGAAAAATCTCTCTTAACTAAACCCTAACTTCCTAAAAGCACAAGGCGATTTTCAGTTTGCAATCCGCCCCCTGTTCAGCAGCAAAGCGTGTTTGCTAAAAAGTCACCCAGCATTCCAGACATGATGCTGCAACCTCTCAGCTCAATGAATAAGGTTTTACAGTGTGAATTTTATTATTTTGACTTTGAGGGCCCCACAAATCTCCAAGTTTATAGACAAAACCTCCCGAAGTACCCAGTGAAAGTGCAAAACCAGAATCATCTTTGCATTCAGTACACCCGTGAAATTTACTGGCTGTTTATATTGCTAGCTGCTACTGCTAAGAGAAGTCCTATAAATAACCTTGACAATGTGTGGGTTTTAGGAAGGAAAGCCTTGTGTAGATAACAATCCATTTGTAGCCCAGAGGCTAAGTGAGATCTCTGCTTGCTATTTCTTCCTGTGTTTATCCAGGAGAAACTGCCTCTGAGAGCTGGGTAAAAGAAGGTGGGGTACTTCTCACCAATGTTGAGGTGAAGGATGGTAAATTTTTTTCTTATACAGGTAAGGCTGAATGTAAATAAATAATGAATGTAAATAAATCATCCAAGCCAGCAAACTTCAGTCCTAAAACCCTGGAAGATTATTTGTGCCATTTTGGAGGAATACAGCAGAGAGACACCAATTTGTCCATATACAATAGATCCTTCACTCCAACAGTTCACATACTTCTCTGAAATAGTCCCATGTGGTTTTGATTATACTTGAGTTACTTCTGGTTAAAGACTCGCTTGTCAACATGACCAGGCCACCTCAAACAGACCTTATAGTATTTTTTTTTCTGGTAAGAGAGGCAGCCAAGGGAGAAAAAGATGATACAGTGGAATGTTATGGGTTTTTTGAGTTTTTTTTACTTCACCTTCGAGAAGAGAGACCCGAGTAAGGAAGATAACTTGAAGTTAAAATACAGATGGAAAAATAAAGGATACCCTACAGAATTCACCTATTTTTAGCTACTTTTAAAAAACCCACCATGAAGTCCATGTTCTTTTTTGCTCCCTTGGTTCATTATTCAGTCTTTTTTTAGTGGAACTTCATTCATCTCCATTTCTCAAACCACTTTTTTTTTTTTTTTAATCAGGCACAAAATACTTTTTTAAACCTTCTTAGCAGAACTATTATTGATGTGATATAGCAAGCTTTTATACCTCTGATGTCTCAGGATCTACAAGCATGATCTCAGTGAACACTGAAGTGGGATGAGTGACCTGAACGTGTAGTCACGCAATGAGCACATGCTCATACTGCCACAGTAGGTCTTCTCGGGCTTAGCACTTTGCACTGAAGTTTAGTTGCAGACATTTCCATCTGTTTTCCAGGGTTATTCTCCATTAATGAGTTATTTTTATGTAGAAAATTTAACATTTTCTACATAAAACGGTAACATTTTCTCCAATAAAACAGCTCCCTCTAACCACAAACATGTAGTATGATGGCTTACAAGAGCTGAGCCAAAGATAGTGTTTATCCCTTTTCTTTCACATGCTTTCAATGATCTCCTGCCTCATTCCAAGAGCTGAGCCAAAGATAGTGTTTATCCCTTTTCTTTCACATGCTTTCAATATCTCCTGCCTCATTCCATATTCTTGTTTGTTTGTGGAAATGGGTTCAAGGAATTTGACTTGCCTATAAGACCGTTGTAACTACAGTCATAGGCCACTTTTTGATTTTTCGGATCCTGTATCAGCCAGCTTTTCAGCCCTTGAAATACTACAGAGAGAGATCAAACCCTGACAAGTGCTAATAGGAGAAACGACTGCCCAAAAGGGCCAGGGGCACCTTTTACATCCCTACAGCCATGCAATCAGTTTTGACTGATGGAGAGAGGAGAGGCATGCAAATGAAACAAAACGCTATTGACCCTAATTCACCTTCTGACTCCATCACAGTGTATGGAGCACCTGCAAAGCTGCCTGCTAAGTTCTGGCTGTGTATTCTCCCTTTTTGTGCAGTTGACAGAGATGGGAAGTGCTCAGCAGGGGATCTTGGTTGGAGACTGCCCTGATGCTGTAGGTAGTCACTGAGCAGCACAAAATGAAGAGTTGACTGGCCATGGGTGTTCTGGCCTCTGTATCACATGCACATGATGGACCTGGAGGGTCCCAAAATGTAGGGGATACTCTGGCTCTAAATGTTGAGCAACCACTAACAAGCCATCACACACTGGCCAGTCTTGTTTCCTCCTGCTGCTGAAATAGGAGTGATTATTACAGTCCAGGCCCTGAATCCACACAGAGCCTGGGAAGCTGGATATCTAATGTCTTTGCAGCCCAACTCCTATTTTAAGTGACTTCCTTTTTATAGCATTATTTCTAGGTGGGGGCATGTATTTCTGTGCATCGACTCTCCTGTTTTTCTTCCTTGAGAGGAGTTTTAAATAGCATGCAAGAATTGTTAGGGGGTAGGTCTTTTAACTATTTAGAAGGGGTTTAACTTAACTTGCAGAATAACTTGCAGAATTTGTGACCTTGGTGCACCTGGTGGGGCAATAGGCTGATCTGGGTAGGGACACTTGCTTACAGCCCCATGGTGGTCCCCCAGACCCTTGGTGTCACCTTGTTCTCATGTCACAGTCTCATGCTTTCCCTAGCTGGAAGGAGTTGCCTTCAAGAGTATTCTCATGGGTGCAGTCAAGCAAATCTGAGCAGGAGGCTGGGCCCCTGCACCTGCCCATGAGTAGTAATCTCTACCCTATCTCTTGTTTTCAAAACATTAAACAGGACTGGGAGTTTATGAGAGCTGTGCTAAGGCAAAAGAGAATCTGTGTGGTTGGATTAAATCCTCTCTTTCCTCCCCTTTGGAAAGGAAAACTTGCAGTGTGTTATTTCAGCTTAGACTTCCATATAGTCAGGTCTTTACAAAGAAGTGGCAATGGAAATAGGCTGGGCTTTGTTTTTGGCCTGATACAGACCATATTATCTCCCTCAGCTTGTTGAGAAGATAGAGTTATTTGACTTGGATATATGCTGTGTCTCACTGTTGCCTCCATCTGTCCATCCATCTCTTAATCATCACCACCTTTTCTGTCTTGTAATTACTTTTATCTAATGACACTGTCAGCCAAAGCTCATCCCTTCTTCTGCCATGTCCATCTGAGGCCTTCCACAAAAAGGAAAGTAATGTCTTTTTTCTTTCTCTCTGTTTTTACTGTTACCCAAATCTACCCTTTCTTTTTTTCCATTTCACTGCAGATATGCAGATAAGCAGCAGAGCTCTTTTAGAAAGTCTTTGCTTTGCTCGAGTTATTGGCTACTTTGGACAGTGTCCTTATTATTTAGTCTCTTTTTCGAGATATATTCTACCTTGCATCCTGGTCCAATGGTTGATTTAATTTTTGAGGGGTTTTTAAATTTTTTTTGCCTTTTTTTTTTTTTTTTTACAAACATTTTCTTTTCCAGCTTTCAACAAAGATGTCATAGGTATTTCATAGAATCATGGAACTGTCAAATGTTTTGTGTTGGAAGTGACCTTAAAGATCATCTAATTCCAACCTCTGCTATGGGCAGAGATTGCTGTGTATCTCTATGTTTTCAGCTGTGTGTTGGTTACCCATTTGACTGGCTATTCCTCAACCCAAAAGTCATAACTTTTATATAAACCTAATTTGTGAAGTCAGCATGGAAAGCAGCCGTGAACTTGGTCTTTGCTGAGGAACAGATTCTCATGGTTGCCTTTTCTTTTTTTTCCAAAGACAGCCACACAATCTATGACTGCAGTAGGTTTTCCCCCTCTCCCCCTCTCTTTTCAGTTCCACAGTGAGACTTTTGTGAGCCAAAATTTCTGGTAAGAGTAGCTCAGCAGAACATTTTAATGAGGAATGATGTTTCTCCCGACAAGTACTAATGAAGCAGACTAAGCATGATCAGTTGCCAGAAAAGCACTGGAGATAGTGGTGGTTCTTTGCACAGGTGGCACATCAGAAGACCTCCTCTGCCAAACAAAGTAGGTTACATACTGCTGCAGATGTACAGAGCTGGAGGTTGGCTCTTTAAGGGGCATTGCGGAGCTCAAGTTGTATGTAATTTATTTGGGATGTGGTCTTGAGTAAATTTGTTTTAGTAGAGCAGAGAAGCTGATTATGTGCTTTGCATTTGGTATGGGGGCTATGTATTTATTGTGCACATGTGAATTGTGGCAAACAGGGACACTGGCTATCTTTGCATTAGTTGTCACTACTTGTCTTTGAACTACAGGTTCATAAATTGGTGCAGAAAAAGTCCTAGTATGTGTGGGTGTCTGGGAGTCATAAAGCAGCTTTTCTATTCTTGAATGCACCCTCTTCTTAGCATCTTTTTGCAATGTGCTGAGGAAATACTCTACACTGTCCTCTAATGTGCTTGTCAGTACTACCTGTTAGGATGGGGAAGAGAAATTAGCTGCAAGCCCAAGAGCCGTGTGTTTGAAACCCTTTCATTTTGCATCTTCTGAACCGCCAGCTGACCCTACATGCCCTGGCAAGTTGGTCTTCCATGAGACCCAAGTGACAATCATGATCAGCTGAAAAGGACAGAGAAAGGGAAATTCTGGCTTTGAAGTAGGACCTAAGTGGGACAAGGACACAGAAGTACCCCTCCTGGAGAGCTGAGCCAAGCTCACCATGTACCTGTGAAGTGGGAAGCCACCCTTTCCCCTCTCTTCCCTCCCTAGACTGTGAAGAAGAGGGTGATGGCAGCTTTGGGAGCTTTCATCCCCCAACTTTTGGCCACCCATGGCAAGCCAGACTTGCTTGTGAGGAAGGCCATGAGGAAGACTCCCATCTCCTGGCTTTTGTGAGATGTGGAGGTGGGAGCTTTCAGTGCCTGCTTTGCATCTACAGAGCTTCTCCATCCTGTTGGACACATAATGGCCCCAGTCTCTGGGGTTCTGCATGGGAAGGGTAGTGGTTCCTGATAATTGCTGCCTTGCCCAGGTGAAGGGTATGGACAGCCCACCACTGGGCAGGCTGCAGAGAAGATGTTTTTTCCCTCTGACCAGCTCTACGTGCCTCCATATGGTAAGGCTGCTGGGATACCATGCCCAGGATTCTGTGAGTGCTTTGATCAGACCCCAGGCAGTGCAGTGATGGTAGGAAGGTCTCCTGGCAGCATCCACATGGACATTGCATCAGGTCCTGGGTGCACTGTGATGTTGGTATGGGTTGTGTCTTGCAGAAGAGACATTTCAAATTATTTTATTCAGACTAACCTCAATGTCTCAGTCGTCTCAGTGCTGTGTGTAGAAACTCTCATCTTTCCAGCTATGCAAACAGCTGGAGGAATCATATACTGCCGACCAAATTTCTCAGTTTAAAATGTCTTTAATCTAGGACTCTATATTAAAAATATATATATATTCTTATTTTAGACTATTTCACTTGGGAAGGGAAAGATGAAGGTTTTATTGTGGATTTTTTTTTATAGTAGTATAGAAACTTTCTAGAAAGAATAGGAAAAAAGATTGAGACTGGAAAATACCAGTTGCTGAACTAGGACGGGGGATATGGGAGGAAAAATTACAAATATAGTAGTCTGACAATTTCTTTGAAGTCTGACACATATCTATGATGGAGAATGATCACAGGAAAATATTTCAGTTGTATAAAGTAGCCATGCAAGAAAAGAAATGCAGCAGACAAGACTTATTGCTTGGAATATGGAGGAAACTGCCAAAGTCATAGAGAAAAGAAAGGTACATGAATTCTGCAGGGGCTGAAAAATTATTTTATGGTAGCATTAGTAAGCTCTCGGTAGGGTCATATTTCCTGAGTGTGCCTGTGCAGGTCCTGTAGGTGATGTAGTTTTTCCTTTGAGCTGGGCAGAGAGGAGTTTTTTGTCCTGCAAAACTTTGCAATTTCAGAACACGTTCCTTTTCTATCCAGGGAAAAAAGATGTAACCTTTCCACATGCTTTGTTGAGAATTAAAATAAAAGAGATAAATGCTTTCAGATATTATGTCTTCCCCACCAACCCTTTCTAAAGACAGCCAACAGTACTACAAGAACACCTTGTACTTGCAGGGTCACAAGCCTGCTCCTTCTCTGCCCTTCTTCCACCATTCATGGGAATACCTCAAAATGCTGCTTGATTCTTCAACAGCAATTCTCTCATTGAGGTGGAGCTTAAAGGGAACCCTTCTGTTCCTTGTTAGTGCCCAAAAGCTTGGCTCTTTTCTTCTGACTTGCTCTTTGGCTCCTGGAAATAAGACTGGTTTGCTGCCAGAATTGATTTCAAACTGCTACTCAGATGCAAAAATGTTAAGGTTTCAATCACTTGCCATCTTTCTTAAAAAGAAAAAAAATTAAAAATCACTTTCTAAAATAAATATTTGGACCTGTGTACATTTTTTTCTCTTTCTGATGTTTCCCTTTGTACCTTTTCTTGAGTGGCCCATATGAAAAGAGGAGATTTCAAATGCGTGTGGTCCACTTTGAGCAAGAGTAGTTTTTTAGTTGAAGGAGCCAAGGACAGGTCATAAATGAATTCTTGCCATTTAGATGTGACTTATACATTTTATACCTCTTGAGCTAAGCTTGCTTTTGTGCTGTGTAGCAATACACAACAAAAAAAAAACCACCTTCCTTCCCCATTTTTGAGTGCCTAATCTCACTGTCTGGTGGCCAAGTGCAGAAACCAGTCTAAGTCATTGGGAAGACCTGTGGAAGTACTTTTTTGGATCAAGAACCACGAGTCTGGTGTTGCATTGGTTCTGGTGACATCTTATTATTCTCTGGTTTCTTCCAAGCTTTTACTATGGCCTTGCTGCTCTGTTCTTATTTCTCAGATTTGTGGGCTTTCTACAGTCACAGAGGATCTTCTGTGCAGGTGGATGAATGTGTGATCACAGGCTGGCCACTAGAGCCCCACTCGGGGAGCACCTCTGGAGCTTTTGCCTATGATTCCAAGGGTTTTTCTTCTCATGTCACTGTTGTCTCATCTCCTTGAGCTCTCTTTTTTTTTTTTTGGTACAGTTTTGGGGTTGTTTTCTTTTTGATTTTGGGTTTTTCTGTTTGGTTGGTTGGTTGGTTGTTTTTTTTTTTTTTGTTTGTTTGTTTGGGGTTTTTTTGTTGTTGTTTTTTTGTTGTTGTTTTTTGTTTTTTGGGGTTTTTTTGTATAGGAAATACTGGAGGTGGTAAAGATCCACAATTTGGTTACCAGCTACTTGAATTTCACACAGGCTAGTGTGCATCTATGTTTTAAAGAGGAACTGCTTTCCTTAACCTTGCAACATGCTTATCCTACTTTACATCCTGTTACATGACCCTGCTTCAATATTCTTCCTCCATCTTCTTTCTTCTCCAAGGACTTTCTGAAATAACACTAATCAGAGATGACTGTAGAAGAAGGTAAAGATCATTTGCCTGAAGTGCAGCCCAGGTGGTGGTGCTGGGGTGTGCACAAGAGTAATGGGATCAGTAGGAAACTGCTGTAATTGTGTGCCAGGGTTTGAAGCATGTCTTACAAGTGATTCCTGCTGATCGGGAGGAGAGAGGACCACAGGAGGAATGATTGGTTAGGGGGGACAGGGTGTTTGAGGGCAGGCTTTGAAGACTGGTCTTAATGGGTGGTTTAAGTGGTTTTAATGGATGTTGAGGATTTGCTTCAGAGAAGAAGGATTACAAGTGATGTTAACTGTGAGTCCAACCATGTGTTTGGTATGGCTCATTTTGGGGAGTCATTGAGGAGTTTTATTTAAGTATGTAAATACAGGAAAGTGTCAAGAAGGGAGACATTTGCCATAGGTCTGTCATATAAATATTTGCACTGAGAGGATGAACTTTGCTAGCTGCTGTGTAAATGATGATATTCACTGCTGCAAGAGCACTCTGATAACTGATTTTGGAACTGGGCTCAGGCTGCGAACACTCTTTTCTCTGCTTTACACTGACTTGGTAGCAGAGACCTGGGACATAGGCTCAGGACCTGGGAATGTTGGATAGGGTGCCAGTCTGGGCTGTGTGAGCACATGAAACCAAGGAGAGTTTTCACTGGTGATGCTTGGGCCATGTGCTGCTTGTTGCTGGTGACTGCATGTGGCTTAAGCATTCTCTTCTGGCATGTCTTAGGGCATTCCACAGCACCATGCCTGGTTTTGGTGCTGCCCTGAGTACAGGCTGGTAAGCGGCACAGTCAGAGAGGTGCCTGTGCAGATGAAGTGGACACCTCTGTACTATCTCTGCCTATGGATACTCTGACATGTATCAGCAGCTGGCTCACGGCACCAGAAGATCCCCAAAGGCAGCACAGATAATGACAGAGTAGCTTCTAGAGGGAGAGAGGACTCTGCTTTATGCAGAGACCAGGACATTCATGATCATTTCGGGCAAAAATGGCACAAGGGGGACACCTGGACCCCCATCAGACACACATGAGCCAAGCTGCTCAGGCATCCAGCACCAGCCTCATGACCCTGCTGCAAGTGAGGCTGCTGGAAGGCACTGGTCACACCAGTGGGGAGGACATCCTAGTGCCATCAGCCCACAGTCAAACCCAAGTGTCACTGCAGGCAGCCAGGGAAGCCAGGCAGTGAGGGCACAGCATGTAGGGGAAGTGGCAAATAAAACAGCTGGGGCTGCTGGGAAGCAGTGGCTGCTGCTTTCATTCCTCTGCTGAATATAAAAGTTGAATTGTGGTCCTCATGTGACAAATGTCTGTGAAGACTCCGGTTGTCACAACACTTGCGGTGCAGATGGGAGGAGTAGTCACATAGTAAAACTTCCTTGAATTTGCTTGTACTCTTTTTTTTGGTAGGTATTTCAAGATTTAGGTTAAGGCTTTCATTTTTATTTAGCTTTAAAATTGTAGTTTTCTTTTAAATACTGTTTCATGTTATCATTTGAGTAAATTAAGGGTTACTTTTAGAAACACCTGAACTTCTGTAGTGAAGGGTCATAATCCCCAGGAGGACACCCTGACTTTTTTTCTGAATGGTGGCCAGACACGCAGTGGCTTACCTGGTTTTGTCAACAGATGGCCACAAGACGAGATGATTTGTGTGCACAGGAAATTTTAGCCTCCTCTGGGCATAAATCACCAAACTACTGACCAAAAGTCAACATGTCCTTTTGGTGATAAATGAATTGTCTTGAAGCTGGACTGACAGTCAGTCTGAATGCTGCCACAAGCCTCCTTGTGGCTTCCCCAGGAAGCTCCCTGGTAGGCTGCAGAAGTCAAATAATGTGAATTAACACTGTAGTTGCCAAAGCTTTTCAAGCAGAACTGGGAAAGGCTGTTTATTCATCACATTTAATTCCTCAAAAATGTGCTGGCCTCTGAAATAAAAGCAACAGTGTCCATGACATTGCATTGTTCTTCCACTACCTTTACCAATTCCAGAAGAGACAAATTTAAGTCATGAGTCACATTTTTTTCTTTTCTACTTCTGCAAATATAACATGAGTAATTAATGGCTCAGAGTAAAGAAAATACTATCACTAATAATCTGACATTGAATATTTTTTTCCTAAAGACTTGGATAGTCTGTGCTTAAGAATTACCTATGGATCATTTCTGACTCAGTCCACGCATGTTTTCCGTTGTGGTGCTATAAACGCAAGCAGAACTCCGATGAGCAAATCGGCAGGAAAAAGCCAGACTGTCTGAAAGGAAGCAGAATTGAGGAGTGCAAGCACTAAGCTTCAAAAAAGACTGTCAGGCACATGCAGTATGACTTGTTCCAAACACATTTCATAACAATTTTATTACTCAGCTCATTCAGGAGACGTGTGAGTGACTCTTGCTAATCAAAAAACCACCAGCCTTTTTTTCCCCTGTTACCTGCAAGAGAAAAGCTGTGTATTATTAATGTGATAAATCAAAGGTACTTCCATCAGACCTCTACATATTTATCCTTTTTTGCATGTATTTCTTTAGGCATCTATGTTGATCCGATGCTGTGTAACAAATTACTATTTTCTGGGAGAGCAAGTAATGGGTATAAACCTGAAAAGAGGACACAGTATAGAATACAAAGTGAGGGGAGGTTTTCTCTTTGACATACTTAACACTGAACTTAGATGTCTATGTGTAATGTTCTTGAATAACCTTAGAGAAAGGCATATATTTGCTCAAATAGGAAAAAGAAGCCATCATGAATGAACGTATGTATCCAGCAAGATGTGTTTCTTCTCTTTCTGCTCTGTAAATGGAAGATCTTTCCTCTGCTTTTGTCTCATGTAGGTAAATAGAACAGGCTTTTGCTGAGCTGGGCCATCCTTTGACAAGGTAACTGGATCTGTTCATCCTCTACCTCACAGTGCTGCCTAGTGTCCACCCAAAATGTCCTGTATTGCTTCAGTGGATGATGTAGTATTTCTGGAATACCTAAAGCTGAACAGAACATCCAGTCCCATCCTGAGCACATGCAAAACAGCCATAGGGCCAGCAATTACTTTGTTTTCCTGCTCCAGCAGTCTGCCTGTAATACTTTTACAAAGGGCCAGCTGTGAAAATTAGATTCTTTGATAAATGATCCTATTTCTCATTTTTTTTTTCTCAGCAACTGGTTAACTGGGTGTCTTTTTTTCCCTAAATTTTCCACTGGAGAAGGCTTTGCCAAAGAAGGTGCTCTTGGCTTAGCATCAGAAGTGTGTGCAAACTTCCCTGTAGATTTTTTTCTTCTCACTGAGCTACTTAGTATTTAGATGCATCACTCTTTCATTCACCCTCTACTTTGTGGCGAAGTCTGGAAATGCATTAAGGCAACTGAATAATTTCTGGGAAATTATTAATTCTGGAATGATTGTGACAGATTTCATCATGTGTTTGGCTGAACTCTGCCTGAGTGACTAACTGCCCTGGGAGAATTTTCTAATGGTCCCTTGTGAAAGTCAGCCTCTTTGAATTAATTCAGCATTCTCTGTTTTGATTAAGTATGTGTCAGCTCATTGTTAATGTGACAGAGATATGGGGCTCCTTGTTTTCCTTTTATTATTATACAAACAAACAAATTATGAGTCACACAATACATGCCATCAGGGCATGATATGGGACGTGAATGATAAAGCATTAACTGCTCTATGTGCAGATTTCTCTTGTGAGTTAAACAAGCAGGGACCAGTAAATGAAAGACAATACTTTTTTTCTCTAACATATTAACAGTTTCTCCTTTTGAAGGAAAACTGTGGTCTTTCAAACCTTATGTTATACTGAAAGAGAAGGAGGTGAAAGAGAAAGATGAGTCCTCTGTGCAGTAGGCATCACAAGCCCAATCTGTTATCTCATTCTGACTTTGATTTCTTACAGATTCGGTTTCCAATTTATTTGCAGTGTGGTTCCTTCCTGTCCTCAGTACTAAGACTTATTTGACAGCATTTGGAACAAATGTGTATTCATGCTATCCTACCACCTGAAACATGCTGCCATGGCTCTTTCTAATGGGCCAGAAGTTGAGCCTTTCCTGCTGTACCCTTGTAAAAAGAGAAAACATCAAGACACACAATACGTAGAATATCTTGGAAGCCACAAAAGCATATGGTTTTTTGTTCTGAAAGAAGTGTTGTTACTTGGTGTTAATTTCTCTGCTTTTTCTTGTATCTGTTGGATAAACACTTTGTCCATGGCAATCCGTGTAAGATAACAAACTCGCCGCAGGGTGTCTGGGTGTATGGAAGAAAAATAACACAGGAACTTGCAGAAAGAGCAACCAGGTGCAGATGGAGCTGAAGCAGAAATATTGGTGACAGATGTTCTTCCTGGCCTGCTGGAGGAGTATGCACCAGACAGCATCTTCATCATGCTGTGTAACATCTCCTGCCTTGGAGAAGTGAGACGTTACGTGATGACTTTTACAACTGCCTAACAGTGCCAGAGGAGGTGAAGTGCTGCAGCACCTCTGCCCGAAACACCTTCTCCCGAGCCACTCAGTGGCAGAAGGACCACAAAGAGAGGGAAGGCCCTTTGGAGAAAACATGCACTTGCAGATTATGCTGTTGACTTGTGAAGCTTGGCAAAGCCCTCCTTACAAACACCTTCTCCACTGGGCAGGACATGGTAAATAATAGAGGAACCCATGATTGTTTGGCCAGAATAGAAGATGAGACAGATGTCCACACTTGCAGAAAAAGAGCTTTTCTATTGCACATAAGGTTGTGCAAGGTGGACTTTACCTTCCTAGAGAAGGTAGATTTGGTGTATTTGTCTACACCTTCATTAGTAAAAATGCCTTAAGAAATGGGTAAAACAGGTAATGTGCACCTTCCTAAAATCACAAACCTTTCTTCCTCACTTCTATATCTCTGTGAATGAGAAGCCAAGAAAAGGATAGCCCTAGGCTGTAAGAAACTTTTGCTGCCCTAACTACTCTAGATTTTCCATCCGCTGTAAATTTTTTGCAAGATACGTACAGAATCCTTTGGTAGGTGCTGAAGAAAAAACAAAGATTTGTTTTATTTGTTGGTATAAAAGAGAAGAGTCTGACTTCACAGATTGAAAGTTAGCATTTTGAGCATTTGTATCCTGTGACCTTTTCTTCTGTGGATCTCAATATAAGATGAAATTTTTTCAAAGGGTGATTGTAAATTAATAGTTGCATTAGCAATCAATAGGCAGAACTCCATCCTACATGCAGTTTCTCTTCTTGCCTCAAAATTCCTCTTACTGTTGGAAAATCTCTTTTCACTGATGGCCCTTCAGTTATTTTGCAGGGAACTGCAATGTAGAATGGGGGGACTCTATAAAAAAGAGTGAAAAGTAAAAAAATCAGCATTAAATTTACAAAAGTTAGCAAAGGAGAGGGCAACATGATTCAGGCAGCCTTTGCTTGGAGCTGGAGCTGAGAACCAAACAAGAAGCTGATGTTTCCACGTCTTCCTATTGCTATTTCAGAACAGGAAAGCCTTTTTCAATGTGCAGCCCTTTGCAGAGCAGCCTCCACCACAAAGACTGTGTTTGGAGTTTTCATTTTTCCTTGGGATTTTCTCTTTTTAATGAATTTTCAAATTTTAAAAATAATAAGAAAGCAGGCTTCATGCATCTAACAATATGGCATAAAGTGCTGAGGGCCTTCCTACATTTCTCAGCAGTGTTGCTTAAAAATCCAACAGTAGTTTTTAAAAGGAAATATTAACAAAATTGTGAGAAATTGACAAAACAATAAATGCCAGAGGTAAACATGAAATAGCTTATCACTGGTTTTGGACAATTTTGGAAACTTACTTCTCTAGACCAAGCAACCTCTGGTAAGGTAAAAAGTGCCTTGGTTGTTAAAGAATGAAAAAAATTTTTCTTGCTCCAAAACAAAAGCATCATGATAATCAAAATGTTGCCATTTCACCTCACTGTTAAAAAGGTCACAGTTTTGGCCAGAGGCCATGCTGCAAAGCAATCTGCTTTGTCACTTGAATAGGTTGGCTTGGATCATGAAAAATCCTAAACTGGGGCAGTAGTGAGAGAAAGGGAAAGAGCATTACTGCCTGAGGAAGGAACAGAGATTTCATAACACTCATTGCTCATTTGTACAGCACTAAGGAAAGAAGGACAAAACAAAGTTCCTTCCAGGATCCCCACAATAGTTCGAAAGGCATTTTGAAGAGGCCAATTGCTCTTTTCTGTCTCACCAGTTGTGACCAGAGTGAACCGTGTGGCAATGGTGTCACCCTTGCTTGCCAAGAGCAATGGAAGGGATGCACCACCATACTAAAATTTACACCAGGCTGGCAGGTACATTCACACATGACTGTTCTTTGGGAGCTGTCCATGCAGTTAAGTTCATCTCACTGTTTTACCAAAAAAACCCAAAAAACCCTAAAACACAAAACAAACTCTTTGGTGTGGGAAGGGAGCTGACAGGAGCATGGAGCAAGAAATGTGTGTGTGAATATCAGAGTGTGGAGCAGAAGGGGATAGTATCTGATGTGTGCTTAGTGATATGTAGCTGCAGCTGAGGGAGGAAGAAAGTATTATTTCCAAGTTGGAAACTGCTGGGATTTGCGCTGCAGATGCCTTTACCTCCCACTGTCAGTGGTGGCCAGGCTGGTCGTGGTGGTGAGCTGCCAGGTCTGAGTGGGGAGAGAGCCACATGGAGCTCAGCTCACCTCCACCTTTTTGGCAAAAAGAATGAGAGGCTGCGCCTCCTCTGACAAGGAGAGGTGTGCCAGAGGAGGGAGAGTGACCCAGATCTCCTGCAGTGGGCAGGTGCCCAGGGTAGATGAGTGGGGTGCACTGTCATCCAGATCATTTCTTCATGCATGAGCTCTAAGCCGGGGAACAACAAAAACAACAAAATATTGCAATTGGCCTGAGAGAAGTCCTGAGAAAAATTGGGACTGCAAGGAAAAAGGAAGATTTGCACTGTCATGGTTGTACCAGGCTCTTGGTGCTCTGGTTCAATCAGCACCAGTTTTTTCTTGAGCCACCGGCACCCACTGTCCTGAGTAACTTGAACTTGAAAGGGGGCTCCAAAACACCAGAGCTGAGGGGACTGATCAGGGAATGTACAAGGACTGGGAACAATGTGGCCCCGTCCAGCTGGGAGTCATGAGGTGAGGGCTAAGGGAAAAGGACAGATCTGCACACGAGGGGAAGAAAGAAATAATAGACCAAGAGCTGAGGGTTGCAGGTGGGAGAAGGAATTCTGATAGTGAGATCCAAAGGTGTAAGTAGTTCTCATGTCAACTGTTTTTTAAGGGCATTGCATTTTCTTGGACACATTTGTTCACATCCTTTCTTTTCATAGGGATCTCCTAGCTCTTCTGTAGTCCAAGCAGATCTGGAAAGTTGTTGGGTTTTTTTCACCAGGTAAAGAGAGACCTTTCTTGGGTTTTACCTTTATGTCTGTCTTCAGGGAAAATACAAGGGTTTTTTTCTTTGCATTCCTCCTCTGAAATGTACTAAGCTTCTCCTCCTTTTCTCTAAGCAGCTTCTCCTTGGGATAAGAAAAGGAAATTAAACAGCCAATGGTTATACTTTAATTAGGCTTTATTGGAGTTAACACAGCTTATGCTCTGCATATGTACTGCAGAGAGTAAGACATTTAAAAAATCCTGTCTTTGCTATTATGAGTTTATGAGAAAGGAAGCCCAAGGAAGATCAATACATCCTCTGTGTAGATTACAAATGTCTCGTGACGTATGTCCACAGGAGCTGTTTTTAGTGAGGGTAGTCTAGATATTATGGATTTGACATGAACTTGGCCTGGTGCCCCGAGGGAATGCAATGTAGGCATAATTTGGTCTTCCTGTAATTGTCTATTTAACTTGGCAATCCAGAGTAATTTTTTCCTGTGAAATGAGACCGAGACGTCACTAAAGCAGCGCTCAGATTAATTAATGAGACATATTAATGCTCCTAATAAAAGCTCATGAGCTGAGTCCTCTTCCCTTCCCTTTCCTGTCCTTCCCTGCTGTCTTCCCCCTGCTGAGAATGCAGCTTCCCAGGAATCCATGAGTCACACTTCATAAACGACTTTCTTCTTTAGTTGACGCAAACAATATAGTGGAGAAAAATAATAAGTGCAGAACCATCTGTTTGATGAAGTCCTTGACATTTTATTTCATTTCCCCCTATTGCATATTAAAGGAAGTAAATAGAAAAACATTTGCTAATTATACCACTGTTTACTGATTGCTGGGGCAGCTTTTATCATATTTATCCAAAGTACTAGCTTGTTGTGCAGTCCCAGCTTCAGCATTCTCCTTTCTGCTTTGGCAAGAGGAGCACAACAGGAGTCATGGGTGCTCAGCCAGGTTTTTGAGCCCTTCACTGCTGAGCAGTTCAGAAAGGGGTGGAAATGTGCTGCTTCTCTGCAGGCTGGAAACTTGGGAAAGGTAGTGAGACGTCGTGGTTTGAAGTATTTTGCTGTGCTAATAATGAGAGAGCCCAAAGCCAAACTCTCCCTCTGAGGCTGGATATTGGGAGAGAATGGTTGCCATTTCCTTTCATAGGCCCAGGATTTTGTGCTCAGTGCCTTGGCTTTGTGTGAGTTTTCAGTTAAGCTTGCCAGGAAGGCCAAATGTAAGCCCTTTGCTGTGACTTTGGTAGGGTGAGCAGCAGCAGCCATCTGATATTGTGAAGGAAATCACCTGAACATGTCACTCTCCCTATCTCCTTCTCACTATATTGGATCATGCTCTTGTTGCCCTATCTGGGTCTCTTTGTAAGGTATAGTTTTACGGCCTAAGAGTGGTCTATGGACAATACAAGGTTTGAACAGTGAAATGCAGAGCCTCATCCCTCCCTCAGACTGGCTTTTGGATTTGGCTAATGGTCAAAGCAAGCCAATGCTGTTTGAAAACAAACTGGTGGCCAAAGGCCAGTTATACTAGGCAGCTATTCTCTCTGCAAAATCTAAGCTATTAGCCCTCATTAAAAATAACAACAATGAATCAGATGTCTGTGAACTAAAGCACTCTCTCCCACCACACCATGTAAGGCCAGCACAAGAGCTACTTGGCCAAGCCTGTTGCTAGGAAGGGAAAAACTGCAGCGCCAAGGAGGACATGGTGGCCTTATCTAGGGATGAGGACACCAGGAAATCCAAAACCATCACTTTGCCTTTGGATGAGAGTTCAGAGATGATGAAAGAATCTATTTCTGGATTTCTGCTTGAGTATAACAGACTTGATGAATTTTTCAGTCCACCATTTGAACAGATTTAAGG
This sequence comes from Euphonia xanthogaster, assembly GCA_034509185.1. Taxonomy (NCBI): domain Eukaryota; kingdom Metazoa; phylum Chordata; class Aves; order Passeriformes; family Fringillidae; genus Euphonia; species Euphonia xanthogaster. The sequence goes on from JAYDZK010000169.1 coordinate 18,080,321, forward strand.
AATTTTATAACTTATAATTCCATGAAGATTCTATCACCCTGATGGGCTGGATGTTTTGACTCTCTAACATCAGCTCATTCAGACAGGTTTATTCAGTTCAGAGCACAAACACTGGAAGATATATTTCTCTATGGCTTCAGCCCATGGTAGCACATATGCTAACTCGTCTCTGAGGGGTGCCTGTTGCATGTTGGCATGGCCTCTCAAATGTCATTGTAAAAGCAGTTGTTTTAAAGCTAGAGAAAGATGGCTGTCTGATTCTGAAGGAGATACCAGGGTTCACACCACTGCATGTAGCAAGTAGCACATGAAAATTGCTTGCTATAGGAGGCCCCAAGTAAGAGTCATCTTCTAGTCTCCAGGGTAACAAATCTGGGAAAGTTCAAAACGAGCTCACTGGTTGGAATTCATTTGTTGTACTGATAATTGACTACACAAAACAATGTATCTTATATGGATAACTTCATAAAGCACTTATATCTTCAGACAAGTAGAATTCTGCAGTACTCTGAGGCCTCTGGTTCCCTGTTCATCTTATTTCCATAAATCTTGATGTTCGCAGTTATGCCTTAGCTGTCAGGTAAAAGTGCTTGTCTGTTTCTTCATTTATGCTATCACTCACTTTGGTGATCTTCGCACCCTTCTGTCTGCAAATCTGCCACAATAACCCCCTGCAATGCTACAGGCTGGGGCCAGAGTGGCTGGAAAGCTGCCTAGTGGAAAAGGATGTGGGGGTGCTGGTTGACAGGGGCTGAACATGTGCCAGCATGTGCCCGGGTGGCCAAGGAGGCCATTATCGGCGGTAGTGTGTCCAGAAGGACCAGGACAGAGATTTATGCCAGCAAGGGTGGATGAGACAGATAACCCCTTCTTTTTGTCCTCCATCCCTTACTGTTCTATTTATGAAAGCGCTGTGTGTCTGTGGCTGACCATCAGCTTAGTCAGAGGCAAGATTTTGTAGAGAGAAGCACAAGGCTGAGGTGCAGCCCTGGATCATGGGGCAGGCAGAGCTGAAGGGGCTGCAGGAGAGGCGAGGAGGACATGCTGACAGCTTCCCCACCAGTTGATTAGTGGTGTTGGCATGTCTTCAGAAGAGGTCAGCTCCCATGCCCAATGGAGGACATCCACAGTCGCTCGCAGCAGAAAGAAAAGGAGGAAGGGAGGGAGCTTTATTTCAACCACAGTAACTCCTCAGGCAGTCTGCATAGCAGCTGGATCCCACTCACTGATGGAGAAGGGCTATATCATTCCTGCAAAAAATGCTTCGTTTGCATGGGCTTGACTTGGATGCATTGGTGTAATTCCTGGGTTGGACATTCCTCTGTTTGGGAGCTAACATAAGCAAATACATTCTTTTGATCCTCCATGCAGCTTTGTGATACTATACACGCAGCTCCATGCTTTCTTTCACAGATGTCAGAGTCAGCTGCCACATGGGATCTCTGGGAGAAACTGTATTGTGTGTTTTTAAAGGAAAATTACCCAATTGTTTTGATGGAGTTAATGTGGAGATGGTGACCTTTACATTCAAAGCTGTTATGCTGCAAATGTTCCAAATACATTATGCGCTCTGCTAACACTACTGACAAGTTCTGCATGATTAATAGTGTTTATAAAGCGTGTACAAGAGTTTGGGAAGCCTAGGATGGAAGACCTGGTATGGGATTTATTTTGCACTGAGCATGATAAATACACGGTTGGCCTTGGAATATTTTTTTTTCCTAGAAATTACTTAATGATGGAAGAGAAAATCACTAACGCATTACATGAACTGCTTAATTTTTCTTGCAAGAAAAAGAAAAGCAAAACATTGGTAATGGTTGGACCAATACGTACATTTAGATTGATCACTTTTAAAGGAAGACTGATGCTTTTAATACATGTTTTTTGCTTCAAGACTGGCCTGGTTCCTGCTTCTCTGGAAGGAACACTTCTGCCAGCTGCATCATGTTGTGGTGTTGCAAGGGGCCACACACAGTTTGGAGGAAATTTCAGGGTGAGCCTGACATGTAGGTAATGGAGGCAGGTGTTTAAATAGAGGGGAAAGGTATAAGGTTTCCCATTTGTGCTGCTGTGGGGATGTTATTCAACAAATAGACAAACCAGTTACTCTACCTCAAGAGACATCTAGGACTCAACTCACAGCTTGATTTTCTTATAAAACATCATGGCTTGTTCTTGAGATGCTTTCTATTCTCTCAGCACATCCAAGCACAGGATTCTTTTTTTCCCCACCTAGTGCTGTGGCAGAGCTCCTTGCTCTCCCACACATGCCACTGTTCTGCCCAAAGTCACAGCCCTGCATTGTGGTTCCAGTTTAAAGAAGCTGTGTAACTCGGAAGACTGCTGAGGAGCCTTTTCTCATTTCCAGCAGCATGAGCTGAGCAAAGCAGCCTAGAGGTAATAGACTATAGGCAAACCTATAGAGCAGTGCAGAGGGAGAGGGGGTCTCTGAGTTGCCATGCAGCCAGCCACTGAGCTCTATAGTTCTCAGAAGGCGTCTGCATGGGTGGATAGACTGACTCACTAGTTGGCCTTTAAATTGTGATAATGTAATATTTACATCTGCAAATTTTCAGGTCAGGAAGCCAGATAAATCCTACATGACTTTGTGGCTAATACTGCACTAGTATAGATGCATTTAATTAAATCTGATGATTTCTTATTTACAGGCTAAGAAAGTGACTAACACTAAAGATCCTTTATGCCATTCTGGCAAGGGAAAGGTTGGTCAGGAAAAAATGCAGATTCCGAGGACTCTGGATGTCACACTTAGGGATATGTGTTAGGGATGACTGTGGTGATGCTGGGTGAACAGTTGGACTGGAAGATTTGAAAAGCCTCTTCCAAGCTCAGTGATTCTTGAATTGCCCTGTCCTGAGGGCAGGCCCTTGAACTTGTTGAACCTCATTGGGTTCTTGTAGTCCCACTTCTCAAGCTTGTCCAGGTCCCTCTGGATGGTCCCTCCCTTCGCTTTTCACCTGTCTGGCTCGGTTTCTGTCAGCTGTAAAGGTGCTGGGGGTATGCTTGATTGCACTCACTGTGTCGTTGAGAAAGATATTGAAGAGCTTCAGTTCTATTGCAGAGTCCTGCAGGACACTCCTCATCTCCACCTGGACATGGAGCCACTGACCAGAGCCCTCTGTCTGCATTCATCTGGGCAACACCTCACGCACCAAATAGCCCGGACTTCAAAGCCAGGGCTCTCCAATCTGGAGATGTTTTGTGGGACTGTACTGAGAGCCTCACAGAAGCCTGGGCACAGCAGGGCCTACAAGTCTAGAAGTCCAGGTGCTGTGTCCTGCAGGCGCAGGCAGATCCAAGCAGTTCCAGGTGGTACAGCTGTGCTGGGAGTGCTGGATGTGGCCCTTTGTGACAGAGGCTCATTCCAAGGACCACTGGTGATGTAAGACTACATCAGCATGGAGGCCATTATGACACTACAGGGTGTCACTGCCCTGACCCACAGGGATCTCATCCAGCAGAGCCACTCTGCTGCCTCACGAGAAAGCAGCTCCTTGGACAGCTCTGCTGCAGAGGACAACAGAGAGGGCAATGGAGGAGAAGGCAAACCACAACTCTTGGGGCACCCGCCATGAGCAGAGGACAGCCACAAGCTCTCAGAGCTTGAGGTCTGCTCTGTGCTGCAGCTCATCCCATGACAGATACACGGTGTACAGGAGCCATATTCCCTTGCATGTCTCCCACCTCGTCTCCACTGGGATCCAAAGCCAGCAGCCAACTGCCCTGTAGGACTGGACACACCACATGCCTGTGTCAGTTCACCTGGGCAAGCAGGACCCAGAGCAGGCATTGCCCCACGTGAGGCAGAATATCAGCAACATGATGCTGCCAGGACCTGAGAAGACTGAGAGGGATCTGAGTGTCACCTCCGAGAGTCTTTCTCAGGTGGTGAAGCCCAGGAGCCTGGTTGGCTGCTATGCATCCCAGGAGACCTACATCAAGTACAGGAGCCATATCCCTGTACGAGTCTCCCATGTGATCTCCACTGAGATCCGGAGGCTGACTGCACAGCAGGAGCCAGCGCACAGCATGTTGTGAGTCAGCTCCCTTGGGCAGGCTTCCAGGGACATGGTGCCAGAGCCAAGTATCAGAGCAGGACATGTCCCTTGTCCAAGGTGGCAAAACCTCACTGGCACTTCTCTGCCAGGGCATGCAAAGACTATTGAGAATCTGAGTGCCATGTCCCAGAGGGAGCACCTGAAAGAGCTGAACACCATGGCACTTGGCCTGTGCAGAGCATAGACTGCCCTTCTCACAGAAGCCAGCCCGCTCCTCCAGAAACTGGAGGAAACCCCTTGTCATAAGAGGGTGCTGGACTGGCTGAAAGGAAGTTTCCAAAACCAATGTGAAGCTTTGGCCCAGCGGGAGAAACAGGGGCAAAATAACAGACCTCAAGAGCTCTGCCAAGGGGATGAAAGCAATGACAGGGAGCTGTCCAAAGGGAATAAGGACATCAGCTACAACCTCTGGCATACCCCCCTTGGGCCTGATGAAAAAGTGGGACCCTGACACTGCTGCCCAGGATGTGCCGAGCTGTCTCAGCACTTTGGGCCCTGAGGCAGCAGCAGAGGCAGTGGCTGACCTGCCCAGCACAGCTCCTGCCACAGCTAATGCCATGGGCTCAGCACCTGCAGCTGCTGCTGTGGCCAGAGATCCTGTGGCACAAGAGGTGGCCACGGCAGCTTCTCCTGCCTTTGGCAAGCAGGTGAGAGCTGCAGGGGCAGAGAGCCAGGCAGCTGCCCGGTACAGCCCCTGCAGCCCAAGCAGGCCTTTGCCCAGCTGGCCAGAAGCCCATGGCCCCAGCAGTCAGCAGATAGGGGCAGTGGTGGGGTCAGTCCTGTCAGCACCAGCGGCTGAGGTGGGGGCCTTGGCCATGAGAGAGTGGACTCACTGCACCAAGAGCTGTCCCAAGGGCAAGCTGACAGAGCCCAAGACCCATCTCCAGTGGAAGATGACAATGGCAAAGAACTGTCCCCACAGGAAGACAAGAGAGACCAAGACCAGTGCCAAGTGAAAGAGGGCAAAGACCAAAGCCTTGAGTAGTCCTGAGGAGGAGGGGCTCCCTGTGCCCGCTTCTCAGGAGGCGCAGGCCTTTGGCAGAGTGCCAGTGCAGGCCGTGCTCAGCCCATGGAATCCCATGGCCTCAGCAGGCCACAGGCTGTGCACCAGGAATGTCCTTCCTGCTTCAGACGGGCACTCCGGGCCCTGAGCAGGCTGTGCTGGTGTGCCTGCAGGGGGGGACATCCTGAGGATTAGTGCCCACTGCAAGCACCAGACTGGGCCCCAGATATGCTGGCTCACCCCGAGCCTGGTCAGCATCCCATGGGAGCAACACAGGTGGAGAATCCCAGAATGTAGGAGGCTAGTGTATGTGTCCCAAAACCCCGTAGCCAGAAGGCTGTGGAGTCAGCCAAGGACCCTTGGTAAAAACTACACAAGAGCTGTTGGCAGTAACCTAGCTTGTAATAATTGGACGTGAGAAAGAAAAAGTTGTTGGAGAGAACAGCCATGTGAATGGAGGACAGCACTTTTCTGGGGCAAACATCTGTGTTCTAGTCCCTGGAAATAAGCACAAGAGAGGACAGCAAAAAGGTAGCAGTGAAGCCAAGGAGTGTAGACTGTAGGGCAGAATCAAGACCATCCAAGAGCCCTGTCTTTTCTGATTCATATCCAGGAATGTCTGAAAGAGCAGCCTGTGCATGACCAAAAATTTGCATAGAAAGCAGGAAACCTGTCTTCAGGGCAGGGAACCCTCTCTCTACAAAGGACCCCCTCAAACCTGGGCAGTGCTCCCAGGTGCCTGGACCCCATTATATGGATCAGCGCTGGAACCAGCAATGCCATCCCATCGTGTGGATCAACACTGGAACCCAGAATGACATCCATGTCATCTGGAGCAAGACTGAAACCAGGATGGACATCCCCATCAGCAGGATTGAAGCTTGAACCCGGGATATAGATCCCTATTGGCTGGTTCAACGCTGGAACCACAATTGCTGATCTCTTTCTCTCTCTCTCTCTCTCTCTCTCTCTCTCTCTCTCTCTCTTTTCTCTATCTCTCTTTCTTTCTCTCACTCTATCTCTTTAACTTATCCCTTCTTTTCTCCCTTCCCTTTCGCCCTACCCCTTTCTCCCAAGCCCCCTGCACGTGTATATAGGGTAAGAAAGATTGAGTCTACCACAGCCATTTTCATGCCAAGTATGTAAGTTACTTATAAAACTTGGTGAGTTTTTGCAGAGCCTGTGACTTCTGTTGTTCCTTTCTATCAGGAGCATTCACAAATCTTGGGTGCTTCCTTCCTCTTGAGTGTGGATTCACGAGAGGGTGGCTTTGCTGTGGACACACTAATCCAGGTTCTGCCTAAAGCAGTTTTCCCCCAGCTATTCTGGGGAATCTCCTGGACCAGTTTATACAGCTGGCTGGTATTGCCAGTTAACATCCAGCAAGTTGCATTCCCGCCTGAGGACAAGGGCACTTTCTTTGGAAATGTTCCTTGCTCCCTTATGGAATCATTTGTTGGGGTCATCATCCTGGCTGGATTGCCTATAATAGACCCCTACATTAACTCCAGAGCACAGAGTGTTTGTTTCATATTGCTTGGGAATGTTGCTTCCTGTGATCATTCTGTATCCAGTTCACCCTCCTTTTCTGTGTGCTCTAAGGGAGTTTGCCCTTTGAAGTTGGGGCTTCAGCAAGTGCAAGCATAGTCAGGATGTGCTCTTAAAGTTAACCTCATTTCTTTTCCTTCTGAAACAAGAATTTCCCATTAAGCATTCTGTTCATTGAATTACTGGAATGGGATCATTGTTTGAACATGCAGATGTTATCAGTGATCTGGGCTCTCCTCCCTCAGTCAGCAGCTAGAAGTATCTCTTGGTGAGGGGATCCAGTGACTGCTAAAATCAGGGAATAGAGGATGTTTTCTCTCCTTGTCAGTGGAACTGGATGCTCAGTTGGGTTCTGCAGGTCCCGTTAAAGGAAATGTTCCAAAAGGCTGTTTCTCAAAACAAGGATAGGATGGTTTTGTTTCCAATGCCGATATTCTTCAGGAGCACTGGGAGACAAGGGAGTTGAGGCGAGGGATTTGAAAGCCTTTGTGTCTTCTGGAACTCCTTTTCAATGCAGCTCTTTGGAACATGGCGCGGTGGTTTGACTGGAGTTCCTGTGCTGGAATGACCTTCCATGCTCATGGAAGTCACTGTTTTAAAAACCCAATGCTGTGTACTCAAAACCCCATTATTTGCATTCCCACCGAGCAGAGAGAGAGACCTAGTGCTTGTGAAACCCATTTCATACCTTTGGTAGAGGTCTGCAGAAAAGCAGAAACAGGAGCTCTGTTTTGTGTCTTTGGTGACTGTCAGATTTCATAGGGCAAAGAAGAATTGTAGACAGCAAATAAAGGAGCAGAGATGAAAAAATGGGAAGGATCAGAGGAAAAAATATTCGGAAAAGAACAGGAATTGGAGATCTAGCCATTATCTATAGTCTCACAAGATAAGACCATGATAATATCTGTAAGGTCTCTAATATAAGATATGACTTTGTGCTTTTACCTTGATTGTCTAGCTTTAGAACAGGTACTGCCAACCCAAGAATGGACCCAAAATTTCCTCCGTGTGTTTAGCCTTACTTCTTTCTACTTCACTATCAAGGGAGCCAAAAAGGGAGCTGTTAGGAAAAAGTGCAAATTTTCTTCACACTCACTGTGTAGTTTCTTAGAGCTGTTGGACTAGGATGAAGAGACTTTTATGTAATTGAGTAAGGTATGAGCATTAATCTTGTTCCTTTCATTTTACCACACACATTAAAAATAACAATAATCCACAAGTGTTTTCTGCTTCAGCTTTTCACTGAGCCAGAACTTGCCAGAAGTACTAAATACTTTGACTGTTAGTTCTGCATTAGCTGCCATACTGATTTTAGAAGGCTCAGGGGAAAAACAAAAGCATCTATAAAGGCATTCTAATTTTTAACATAAGCTTGGGCTTTGATTGTAAGATGTATCTCATTTGGTCATCTTGTTTTTTAAACTTCATACCATTCCCTAAATTCATCACTTGCTGCAGCTGCTCAGCACTTAGCACCTGTACATTTGCCCATGAGAGACTCCAGACTGAACCAGAAGATTTTATTGGTGTTGGGGCTAATGGCTAAGCTTTCAAGATTTGTTTTTCAAGTAAACGCATTTTTTTCCACATTATACTTTCAGCAAGCTGAAATGGTTAAGAGGTTACTTATGAGAAACCCAGCATAAGGCCTTTAACGTAGAGATCTAAAGAGAACCTGATTGAATTCCCTTTACAGAGTGAGAGTTTTTAAAGAACAAACATTTAATGAGTATCTCATTTCTGCATTAGATACTCATGGTCTTTTAAGCATAGGTTTTGACTGATCTTAATGAAGAAAGCGAGGGAGGGGTTCCTCTTTATTTTGTGCTGTACTGCAAAAAAAATAGAATTTGAATTTGCCTCTGCGGTTCTTTTTTATTTTTTGGGCATTTAGAATTCATGTTTTTCTTGTCTGTATGCACTTTCTTTATAAACTTTCTTATCCTTTGAGTCTAGGAGTGTTTAGATCCTACTCTGTCACATGCACAGACATTCTGCTTATGCTTGAGTGTATGGTTATTGTTATTAATGCATCAAAAGCCAGTAGGAAAAGAGTCCCAGTCTGAAAAACTGCCTGTTCCAAATATTAAGAGCAGTTTGAGCATAGATTTGGAGTAGAGCTCTGTGGAGCTGTCGTGGGTGAAGAGCTGGATCCCAAATGCCTGTATAGGATGAAACATGGCTGGATGCCCAGGCTCCAGGGCTGCTTTCATCCCTCTTGACTATCTGCCTTGGCAGTTCACTGGGGGAGGGGAAAAATGTGGAGGTTTCCCTGGCTTTCTAAACACAAGCAAGGGTGGCCTAAATGTCACAGCCAAATGACTGAAGTCTGGTTACATGGGACCTGCCACTCTTTTAGTCTTCCTAGTGTTCAGCACCAGCCAACATTGAGGCAATTTGGTATTCCTTTAGGTGGGACTCTAAACTAGAATTATAGATCTCAATCATTTTACAGATGGACTTCTGCAAGGAAAAATTTACAGGGTAGATATTTTCCAGCTAACCAAATCCTGCTCAAAGGAAAAATCACACATCGGGAACAAGCAAAATCAGAGCTAATAACTGTTCGGGCTCTTGGGTAATATGCAGGTATGGCCTTAGAATCCATCCAGTTTTAAACAGCTGCACTTTATCTATAATGTAAACAGTGGTAATAATTTTTCACCAATTATATGACATTTGTATTTGATTTGCCCGTATCTGATCAAACCTGTCATTACCTGCTCAAACGGTAACAGCATTCAGTGGGTTTCCTGGTCTTGTTTGACAAAAATCTGATACAAGATAAAAACTATATGTCTGAAGCTATATATTACCTTTCAAATGTCACTACATGCAGCTGCAATAAATAGTAATTTCTTCACAATACAAATTTTTTATTTCTGATGTTTTATTATTTACAGCCTTTCCCTACCCCTGGTTTCAATATTTTTCACCTATATATATCTTTTTCTGCAGAGAACAGTACTTATGAAATATTGACATATTTATTATTTATGTTATTAGGTCCTTCTTGCACTTGAGCCAGAACAATAAACAGTACTAATATCTTTGACTATTATTTAGAGATTGTTGAATGACTTCATCATGTAGTATGAATTCATCATGAATCACTTCAACTAAAGGGAGCATGAGGGAAGAGGAAACTATTATTAGGCAATGTATTATCAAATGAACTGTAACGATTTCCAAGATCTCTTCAGAGTATATTCTGTCTGAACAGTACTTTCCTCTCAAAGAATTATGATAACCATTTATTTTTTTTTCTTTTGTGATCACACTGTAAACCATAAACCATTGTTGGAATATTTTTTTGAAATTACTATTAGTCTTTATTCTTGGTATAGCTGAAAATCTGCTCTCTCAACTTTCCTTCCAGGTGGAAAGCATCTCTCCCTGTCTTGATGTGACTGTGAGATGACCTATTCTAAATCTACCCCATTTCAGACTTCTGGACAGGTTTGTTCAGTACAGCTATATTTGAATTTCCTTCTCACCTCCTAGAGTGCCTGCCATCCTCTGAGGGAAATACCTTAGCTGTCTTTCTGACAGAAAACCATACATATTTTGGCTTCCTCTAGACACAAAAAGTGCTTAACATACTTGTGGAAAATAAGTGCAGGTTAGGGATGTGTGTGCAAGATTAGATAACAAGATTCACTGCCTCCCAGGGGAATTAATTGAAGAATGCTCCATAACAAGTGCATTAGTCATCATTAGTCCCACCTCAATCCCAGCAGCAAGTATTGCTTCTTTTCTTAAGTCTTTGTGTTTACCCAATTGATGTGAACATGGAAAGGCCTTTGAATTCTGTGCATGATGGTTAATTTACTGATGTGTATCCTGTATTCAGGATCCTGTAATAGATTTTTCTCAACTGCTATTCATTATAGAGCTCATCTAGAAATATTTTTAACCCTTCCTTACTGGTGGACTATTATCTTGTGACTGCTGAAGGGAGATTTTTGTGAAGCAAGGAAAAGCACTTTTTTCTAGTGCAAGGAAAAAACAGATTGTGTAGTGGCTCAGAGAAAGGCAGTGTTTATGGGATATAAGGGCTTGGGAGATGCCTTGGATTCTTACTCAAGTGATTGACTCTTCTTGCATACTGAGAAACAAAAATCCCCAATCAGTAGAGCAACTTACCTTTTGCAAAGATTTTGCAAGGCTGTTTTTTTTTGGTGTGTTGTTTTGTTCTGGTTTTTTTTGGTCAGTACAGATGAAGTCTGATGTCAGTGAAGTCAGCTGAATGTACCTTGGTGTAAAACTGGTGCAAATGGGAGTTCAACAGTGTTTTACTCCTACAGCATCCTTGTTCCCAATGGAATTAGCCAATACTTTTAGAAAGAAATCCATTCTCACTGTGAATGGGGGAAGAAGGCAGAAGACAGCTGCCAAATGCTGTGAAATCCTATCCCACACTTCCCACTACCCTGCTTCTAAAAGATCTCTTAAATACTCTGTTTTAGAAAAAACAACAAATATTCTCTTTTTTTCTCTTTTTTTCTGTCTGTAACAGCACACTTTTCCAGGGCAAGACCTGAATCCTCTTTGACCTCTCCTACCTTCAGATTCCAGATTTCAGTGTTGTTTTGAATTTTGGGTCTGAATGTTTCTATTTTCCCTCCCTGGAATCCACTTCTTAATGATGACCTAGTCATGTTTTTTCTTCTTTTTTTCATCTTTAATCGACAGAAATGAGAGTTTAAATCTTTATTTGGGGTTTTGGCTGTTTTCTCTGCTCTCCCCTCTTTGTTTTTTGGAGACGCTTCGTTGTGTCTGCAAGCGGATTCTTTGCATGTGCTTCTCTCTCTCTGTTGGTACTGACTTTTAAAACTATATGCTAAGTACTAAAGTACTCAAGGACTTTATAGAAGGTAGTAATTCAAGTTAGGGCTCCTTCAGACCAGGACACTAACTAAAGCAAAGGATTTGTGTGCAGCACATGAATAATACTCTGTGAATGGGGAAAGAGATATTTCTCTTATGGGAAGACTTTGATTACATGTGAATTAATGTCATGGTGTGAACTCTGAGCCTGCACTTGCAATGCTGGCAGCTTGTCAGGATCCTCTATGCTACAGCCTGTTAAGTTATGGCTGTGCTATTGCCAGGCTACCACCTTAATTCATACACTTACTGCCTTGATGCTGCAAATGGTACCCTGCCTGTGCTCTTCTCCTGGCATCCTCTAGGAATCAGCAGTAAATCTCCCTAGTCCTATTTGCTCTGGCACTTTTCAAAGTATTGCCCTTGACTTTCTGGGTGTCCTTTGGCAAAAGTGTTTTCCTTGCTCATTTCTCCTCATGTGTTTTGCTGCCTTGGACTGGGATCTTGAAGAGCCCTACTTTCACCTTCCCAAATAAAAACCAGGGACAGTTTGGACCAACCCAGGCATTAAAAAAGCCACTCTGGGTTCTGGGGCACTACTTTGACCACAGACAATTATCTGAAGGAGATGTTTATCTTTCAGAAGTCTTGGCATTACGTTCTTCTTCATCAATAAGTCAGGTTTGTGCCTTAAAAACTTTGAACCACTCCACAAATAGGAAAATCATAAGCTGTGTTTTGCAGGGACTTTAGTTTAATCAAAGTTGCTGATGGAATGAATGTTGTCTGCTTGGTACATGTGGTTTTTGGGATGGGAATTTTCAGTGGTTTTACCATTGTCGGGCAGGCTGTATCATTTTCTCTTGGTGTCAGACTTCATCAGGATGAAGTATCACCCTTCTCCATTTGACTTTCATGGTAAATTAATTATTGGGCTATTCACAGTAAGAAAAGCTAAGGGAAGGGTCTATCATAATCTCTGTAAAATGAGTGCTGCCTCTATTTTGCAGTCTTTGGCAATCTGACAAAGGGAGGTTGATTATTACCTTTCTTTTTTTTTCTTTAGTGTTTCATATTCAGGTGGTGAGCCCAAAGCTGAGGAAACTCAAATATTGCTATGGTACACAAACTTAGATATTCCTCTTGCATGCAGCAGGACTTTGTAAATACAATATTATTTCACTGCTTTTTTCTGGAATAGATAGATTAAAATATTTTTAGGTTGCAGTAAACCCTTGTGATTACCTAGTCTGATCCATTTTATTACAAAAGCCAGAGATTTAAAGCAGTGATTCTGGTCTTTAGCCCAACAAATTGTGTTCAGTCGGAAATTTCAAATTGGAAATGCATTTGCTCTTCAGTTAGGGACTCCAACAAATGGAGAATTCCCCACTGTAATAGGTTCCAAGGAACTTATTCACGTCATTAAAAGCTTACAGTTTATCTGCCACTGAAAAGTTTGCCATCTCCCAAATTCCAACCAGTGGATCTTCACTTTCAAATACTCAAGGAGGACCTTGTATTAGCTCTCTTTTCTTCACAGAGGTCTTGGGGGCAAGGCAGACAGCAAAATATCTCTTAGCTTCTTCTTTCCTATGCCCCATGTATTGACTTCTTTGTAGTTCTCTTGATAAAGGTGGGTTTAAATTATGACCACGTTGCAGATGGATCTGGCCATGTCAAGGTCCCAGAGTAGTTGTCTGGGTGGAGCACAGCCCATGATGTGCTGTGTATGGGCTTGCAGATCTGGGAAATATGTGGCCTGGGCTGATTTCCATGGTCTCACGGCTGCACCAGTGGCCCAAGCTAAACCCAGTAGTTTTCAAGAAATGCCTTTAATGAAAGTGGAGATACAACCTTATTCTTGTGACTCTTTCCACTTTGTATTGTCGAGAGGCTTTGTAAAGCACGAGCACCTCTCTTCTGCAGGCAGGCAGGACTAAAGCTGGACTACAGCAATCCTCATCCTTCCCAGCTTAGATGAACTTCTGTGCCTCTGGCAAATCAGAGGGGCCAGTACCACTGGGAAGGTGAACTCCTTTTCTAGGTGAAGGGTCTGAAAGGGATGGTGTCTCTGCAGTATCCCATGGGAAGTAGAGAAAAAAGTATGGCCTTTATGCCTAGGAGTGGACTCGTGGGCCAACTGCACCTTGAAGCAAAGTAGTGATGAGGTACAGCACAGATCAGGAGAGAATCAGATTGGTGTGATGAGAAGGGAAGCAGGAAATCAGGTGGTTTGTGTATTCCAGAAAACGGGTCCTGATTATGGAGCCGACGACAGGCTGGGAAACTGGGAAGACAAGGGTTATAGGTCTTGGGAAAATGGAATATTAATGGGGGAAAGGAAAAAGCAGGGGGAAAGAAGGGAAGAGAAAGTCTGCACAATTACCAAGACCACCATGAGGTTCAGCAGATGGTGCTGCTGGTGGGTCTCTGCCACATCTTAACAGAATGGGGTTTTTGTCCTCTCTGATGTGTTTTCTTTTAATTGAAAGGCTACCTACCACCATGTCCTGCATAAAAAAATGGCATGTTACCAGGAAAATATCCTTTCATATGGCTTTTACCTCTCCCATCTAAGCTGTCATGTGTGTTTGATGCACAAGTTAGCAGGTCTCTTCCCAGAAAGAAGCTCCATTTTGGGGATGGGCAAAGTGATTTTAATATATGGCCTCACTGTCCCTTTGCAGTGCTTTGGTAACCCTCTAGATAAAAGGCAGTGTGTATGAATAAAATGAGTATGAAAGCTTGCTTTCTGCATGGGCTATTGGCTCGCTACAGCATGTGCAGAGCCTTACTCACAATTTCTCTTGCTGTCTCACTTACTTTGACATAAAGCACAGATAGACTCTGCTTTAAGGACTTACAGTGAGCTGTTAGGTGATCTGGCATTTTCAATTCCTACTAGGTGCCAAGAACCCTGTTCCAAGTTGCTTAAGATAACCAGATGTTTAAGTGACCCAACCGCTTTGAAAAGTGGTACTGTAGTTTGTTCAGAGCTGTGTGACGTTTTGGGTGTCCTTTATTCTGCTTTGGCTTATTTCCCTGGAGATTTCCCATGAACTTCAAAAAAATATCTGGCCAATTTCTGTTTGAAAATTTAGGTTTTATTCCTTAACCTAATAAATAGAAAACTGATAGACCAATGTGATTGATGGTAATTTATTTTCCAGTCAGCACTTCCCAGCCTTTTTGTATGTAACTCAATGGCGTGCTCTTCTTGATAAAATGTTTTGGGCAAAGATAAATAAGAAGGGGAAAGGAAGGAGGGAGGGAAGGTGCTTGCAAAGTGTTAGAAGATTTGGAGGAATTCCTCTGTGGGGAAAAACAACCAAAGGAGTTACCAGGAAACCAAGTATTAATTTCCCTCACCACCATTAGCCTGACACCTGTTAGCCCTGACCATTACCCAGAGCTGAGGGGGAAAAGGCTAATCTCTACCACATTTGTATCAACAAACTCAAACAAAAAGACTGCCTAATTATCCCATTGAACCTGTGTCAGCTTTAAGGCCAGCTCAATTTCCCAGGCTGGCTGCCTGCCAGGACCAGCAAGCTGGGGTTCATAAGCTGCATGCTAATGACAACATCCTTTCATTCCAGCAGCAGCATAATTGCCAAAAGCAGTTTACAGGCTCATTATTTTTATGGTCATATTTCAGAAGATGAAGTCAAAGGTCAGCCCAGGGTTTACTTGGCAATGCATTGGAAATAGTTGGTTTAGCAGGGATTGCATCTCAGTGATAACAGTGGGACACCTAAAATAGCTGCCACTTTTCTCTGAGCTGTTATGGATGGACAGAATATGGCTAAGTATTTATTGGCTCTGCTATGCTTAGTTTGCTTGTGATGGTATGTGCTTCTTAGTAGTGAGCCTGACTTGATGCTATGGCATCCAAAGCCAAAGGATTCATTTGCTTATAGTGGAGAAGATGTGAAGGTGAAGTATCATGTTTGACATGCAAGATGCAAAGTTAAATGCATAGAATTTGGTCCAAAACCTAATTTCTCCTAAGCATTTCAGCTGAAAGGAGTCAGGGGAATGGTTGTTGCAGTGTTTTATCTTCCTTTTTTGCAGGAGCTTGATATTTGGCTTTGAAATTGCCTGCACCAAAAATTTTCTGAGCTTTGAGTTCTTTTCTCCCATTTGGTCAGTGATAGTGCTAGTTTCAGTGGCAGACATTGGGTTTGGACCAGAGCTTTCCTATAATGGCATTGACTGCTCAGGTCA
Source organism: Euphonia xanthogaster (assembly GCA_034509185.1). NCBI lineage: Eukaryota > Metazoa > Chordata > Aves > Passeriformes > Fringillidae > Euphonia > Euphonia xanthogaster. The sequence continues at coordinate 18,096,014 of JAYDZK010000169.1, forward strand.
ACTGTCATTGTTCAAAACAAAGTCAGCTCAATTTCCTCTGGCCATGCATTGCACTGGCAATAAATGACATCAAGTACAATTTAAAAAGAACAAATAACTCCCAGATATCTTTGTTAATTAAAAAAAAAAAAAAGTCAAAAATGAGATGTGTTTCAAATCTTTATTTTTTTGGCCAGTGATAAAATTTGGCAGTGACAACTTTAGGGAGAAATAGTGAGGGAAACAGGTAAGTCAGCCCTCAGCTTTTATCCAAATGCCTTTGGAGCAGTGCACAAGGAATTAAAGACACACTTGGATTTCTGGCTGTTTGTGCCAGGATTCCTTGCCAAGTTGTGATTGTTTAAGTAAGAAACTCAAGCAGACTATCTCCCAAGCTACAGGGGGCATGTCCTGTGGCAGGATGAGGGGTATGTGGTGTCTGTGGTGCTCCTGGACCACAGACAGCTGCTGTGAATTGCTGCTGGAGAAGAGGGAGACCCAACATGTGATACTAAACTTTAGCGAATCCTTTAAATGCTCATGCTAATGCACCAGTCTGAATGAGTGTCACGGGCCTGGGTTTTATTGTAATATTCCTTGGCTGCAGGGCCTGACTACTGAGATGTATATTCACATGTAAAGCAGTAAGAATACAATTAACGATGACACATGGAGAAAATCACTGTCAGTTTGCATTAGTTTGATGATTAATGTGAATTTTTTTTTGTTTATTAACATGCTTTCTCCCCATCCATGCTGGAGCTGTGTCATCCTAGCCTCTGGGAGTAGGGAAGTATATTTTTCTGTTTCTGTGATTTCTATGACTGTCAGTCTGGCACCAGCACATAATTCTCAGAGAATATCACACTGCTGCTCTCTGGGTGGGTGGAAAGGAAAGAAAGCAAGACAGAGGGAAAGAGCTAAGCTGAGTGTACAAATATAACACCACAAGGAAAACCAGGCCTCCCTTACAGGTCATTTTTCTGTCTCTAAGTATACTGATATACAGTGGACCAAATGACCACTACCCAGAAATATATACGTCTCATACAGAAACTTCAGAATGAGAATTGAGCAAAACGCCTTGCATTTCAAATGCCGAAACCATCATATCTGTCTGAAAGTGGAATGCAAACATTGTCACTCTTCTCTGTCTCAAATGTCAAACCCTTGTAGTTGCAAAAAACACTGAAGACAACTTCCTATTTCAAGGAAGGCACGAACAAAATGCAAAATAGTCAAAACCAGAAACCACATATTCAAACACAAAGTTAAGGGAAAAGTAAATGAAAGGCACGGAAGAAGTGATACAAAAGTACTTCTCCCAGCTTTACTGTGTGTATTAAAAAAAGCAAATGAAAACAGTATCTGTCTTTAAACTATGGTTGAATTGTATTTACTATAGTAATACTACAGCAACTTGGTGCATTATATAATAAAAAAGCCAGTTTATTAAGTCATATAGTAAAACTATAGTCAGTCTTTTCTCTAACACATTAATGTGGCAAATCATGCTGACTGCAACTTTATAGTTACTTTAGCATCTGCAGTTAGTTACAGCAGTTTTACTATCTACATTTCAATATACTCTTCTGATTAAAACTCCTCATAGTTTTTTTTATTAGGTTTTTGGTCTACATATGTTTGATTTACCATGGCATTGTGAAATAGAGATTGTTGCTTTGAAAGTTCCCTTGATGTTTTGAATTGTGGGTAAAATACAGAAATAGGAATAGGACAATGTGAGGAAGTGAAAATCCTCTTGAACCTCCACTGTAGCATATCAGTTCGTGGGGGTAATTTATGGTAGATACCATGGCTATGGTAGCAACCAGTTTTCCTCCCAGGCAGCTGGGTCTGGTCACTGTGAGACAAAGAAGCCAGATGAGGCTTGGTGGGGGCCAGCTAGCTAACTCTTGCACCTTGGTGCTGCAACTTGCATACTCCTGTGAGTGTTGTAAGAAGATATGGAGCAATTCCGTTGGAATTAATGGCTAGAAAATTCTACTGATTTCTCTGTTAAGACAGTTGACTTAAGTTTGAGCTGAACATGGAATTTTGGCTCAAAAACGAGAGGCATGGGTTAGCCCAGGAGATAAGGGACCAAAAATATCTAGACATTTTAGATCCCTTGGCTACAGAAGTGGAGATTCCAGGGAGGATCACTCCTCTCTTCCAAAGTCAATACAGGGACCTCAGTGCTGCACAGTCTATACTTCAGGTAAGGCCTTGATAAGAGGGAGCCAGTGGACATTAGGAACCTATTACTGTGCTTATTAAATTCCAGTTTCATGCCTTTCATCAAGTTTTCCCTTCTCTTGGTTGCTGACTAGCTGTCCTTATCCATAACATATTTAATGTTCCTGTTAAAGTGTCCCTCACCAAAAAAGAAAGGCCTTGGCTTCAGAGAAGTAAGTGGAAAATATCCCGTAGATGTGATGTGGGGAAAGAAATGGGACAAATATTAGCTTGTAAAGATGTTGCCTCTGAAGTGGCCCTGACAGTGAAGCTGCCTGGGGTTCATGGAGATTGCCATGGCTGAAGAACACAGAAGAGACTGCACAACAGCAGTGCCATAGAGTTGTATTTTGGGAGCAGGGATCATCATGCAGGGATACCATCCCAGCTTTCATGTGAATTCACCTCCCACAAGACAGCAAAAAAGCCCAGAAGCAGGAGCCAGTCTTTTTGCTTCCAGAGACCCTTCATGACTCTGTGTAGCATGCCAGGTTTACAGCCTTCTGCTTGATCCACATTAACTTCCTCCATTCCTCACTGCCCAGCAGGGAACAGCAATCATGGGGCCCTCCTCTGTTTTATATTTCCATTTTTCTCACCAGTGCTCCCCCAGGGTGGCTGAAAGGTGATGAGACCTTCAGTGTCTGCCAGCCCTCTGCTAATGGACAGCACAAAGGACGCAGGAAGCTATTTTGAGGAGCAGGATATGAGCAACACTTTTCAGACCCAAGAACCTGAATGCCATCCACCTGGAGGAGGGGATAACAGCCAAACTGAAAACTTCAGGATGCCCTGTCTCTAAGAGGCTATCAATACAGAATCAGTGGAAACACCAGTCATACAATGTAGATACTCATTTCAAATCAGAGAGCCAGTCCAGGGACCTCTGTGCCTTTGTTACCTTTTCTCTGGAGAGCTTCTAGTTTTAGCAGAAATTATAAATGAGGGGTTTTATGGGTCATACTGTAGCTTTAGAAAAGGCAAGATGTGTTTTCTAGCAGTGATGTCGTGTGATAATTGTGAGCAATCTAAGAATTTTTCCCTTGTTCTGTGTCAGAAGAACTTAGACAAAGGAGAAAATCTAATTTATATTCTTCTTTTCTGCCTTACTGCAAAGCTTCTAAACTGCAGTGAGTCCTCCCCTCCTCATAGCTGCATCAGGCTTGAAAAAAACAGTGTGGTGCTTTTGGTCTCCTTCTAACCAATACAAAGAATGCCAGTAGAGGTCCTGTCACAAGTTTTCTGCAGATAAACTGAAAACAACATTTGGACAATGTAGGATCCTTTCCTTTACCTGTAGCACAAGCTCTGATAAAATATTTTAAGTGATCTTTATTGTACTTTAACTAAAACATTAATTCCTTTAAAAAATTTAATAGTTTGGGGGTTTTTTTAAGCATCTGGTTTTTCATTCTAATCTTGAACATCATTAATCATGCAGTTGTATTTAGGTCAACATTTTTATAGTTTTGGACCCATTTTTTTGTTATTGCAGTACAGCTTTTAGCTGTGCAATATGTCAGGCTTTAAGGCAAATAATAAAGAATAATAAGAATTGTAAATAAGGGAATTCTTAGTTAAAGAAACTGTCCCGTCCTAAGCCAGCTCAGAGTGAAGGCTAACCCCACTCACTGGCAGAGACACAAAACCCAGTCTAGTTGCTCTTAGACAACAAATGAATTTTAAGATGCATTTTAGGCTTTACCGTTTTCTTTTTTTCCAAGGACAACGGTGGGTTTTTTTCTGATCCTTGAGTCATTTCACAGACAGATGAACTAACACTGGAGATCTTCTCTGGATCTTCTATTGAAATTTACTAAACTCAGCTCTTACAAAATGTCTTATAGGCTAGCAATGTCCCAAGAGCTACTTTTCAGGTTAGAATGGTGGGGATTTTTGAATTTCAGTAAAGACCTTAAATTAAACATTCCAAAGGCAGAGGATCCAATTTAGTAATAAGAGAGATAAAACATGCTATGGTGGGACAAAAGCTCATTTTGATGCTTCAGGAAACCTGGCTGCCAGGTTTTATTTGAAATGAATGTGCTACACGTCCCTCTTCCTCTCCATCTCTGAGGAAAGTTTACAAGAGGAATGTTCTCATGTAAAACTCAAGTCCCAAAGCTTATCTGCAACTGAATCTTTTGTTTTCAACTGCTTTAAAATGGGGGGGGAGTCCTGTGCATTGACACCAGTAAAACCATTAGAAAAACAAACCTTTATTTCCTACATTTCCGTAAGACTTCAGATCCTGCCTTATTTTTTTCTTCCTCCTAATGCTCCACTCATTAACAGGTTCATTTGATTCTTTCCTTGGGAATTCAGCAGAGTTTACCCTCAGTCTCAGGGCAAATGGTTTATAAGTGACCTGCCGGATGGTGTTTGTTAACTGCCTCAGTCCCAATGGGACACTGATATACCCTTAATTAGGATGTAAAGGAAAAAACCTCCAAGTGCTCCAATATGATTTGGGAAAGTTAAATGAGAAAGCCTAGCTCTTCATCTTCCAAGGTTCAAGGCAAAAGTGGAAAGGGAACAGGAAAAGATCCCACATCAGGAGTGAAAAGGAAAAACAGAAACATTAGGATGAAACTGTGCATTCTGCCATGTTGTTTTCTGTTGGCCACAGGGGTGTTTTGTATGTGCTGTAATATAAATGATGAGTTGAACTCTCCTAAGAATTATATTGGGGTACAGCATGAAAACACTTTCACATCTTTTTCATTCCCCTTCTGGTGCAGAAACCCAACAGAAGTGCTCAGCAGAGTGGCATTGCTCCTTGCCTTGTAGAAAGCACTTGTTTATTCAGGCTGGTCCTCTTGAAAGAGAAAAGCCACGAGGGCCTGTACATGGTCAGTAGGGCACCAGTCTGCTGAACCAGCTGCAGTTCGGTGAGACACAGGACGTCAATCCCTTTCCCTGTTGAGGGCTAGAGAATTGGAGTGGGAGAATTTGACTTTGAAGCCATAGCTTAAGAAAACGAGTCCATTCAGTGCCTCCACTGGGAATGTGCTTACCATTAAGCACCTTTAACAAGTCCTGCATCCCCACAGAAGCACTTTCCTGAACTGTGTTTGTTGTTCTAGCCACGGGTGATATTATGAGCGTCTCTTGTGCTCAGTACATTTGGTTGAGATTTAACACACTACTGTATATTAATAATTCTGTAATGTAATATGAAGGTTATTCCCCATAACACAGAACAGATGGTGACACCTTGGAAAAGAGTGCTTTATCATGCAGTTCTGTGAAGGTTTGATTTTTGTTCTTATTCCTCCTTGTTGAGAAAATTTCTTCACCTTCCAGTACTTTCTGAAGACTGCAACATGATTGATTAATGTCCTGTTTATGCATTTCCCATTTTTCAGCCCTCACTGAAGGGAGAGGTGTGTGGGGATCCTCTCTCTCTCCCACTCTGTAGTACCAGGCCCAGCCAGGGAAATTGCAGAACACCCCTTCAGACATTCCAGCCAAGAGCAATGTGATGCAAAGGTGCTGCTCTTCTCAGCCTGGTGAGATGGAATTTATACAGGAGCTGAACTGAACTGACAAATATCTGTGCCTGGGCCTATAGATTGCCAAAGGTGCACATGAAATGTGGTAGACTACAGTTTCAAGGATATCTCTTCAAGATTTCTTAAGCTTCTCGTTGTTTGATGTGGACTGGGCCCCCAGCCAGCAGTGCATGAGCAGCTCAGGAAGCAGGGTAGTGTTGTGAGCTGGGGGCTCTGCAGGGTGTGTTACTTGCTGTTTTTTTTTATTTAATTCTGCATAAAACTTTGTGTGATTCTTCATACCTGAAGTAACTCTGGGTCTCTAGCCCACACAGAATGGCTTTAAGCCACCCTTAAGCAACTGCATTCTGCCCAAACCCCACTGAAATGGCCCTGAAGTCCTGCAGACCTGTGCCAAGCAGATCTCAACCCCAAGGGTCTGCTAAGCAGGAAGAATGAATGTGCTGAAACTTGACCTGCTCAGTTCTCACCAGCACTAAGCTTTGCAGATGTAATCCTTAAATAGCAATGCTGGGCAGTTGGAGATAATCTATTATTTAAGGTTCTTCATATGTTTCTTAAACATTGATTTAACTTCCTAGCTGCCTGTATCCAACACATTTCTAAGGGCTTGTCCCAATTGCTTGTATTCTTTACAAGCATGTTGCAGACCTGACTGTGTGCTGTGTGTTAGTTTTGAGGACAATTCGACATACATTAGATCTGCTTGCTCTTTATTTTCACTATCACAAGTTTCCCAGAGAGGGAAAAGTAGCTTACCCTATAACCCCTGCACCTTCAACCTATCCAGCTATTACTAATGGTCCTCCTTCTTCTTCCTCTCCTTGAGCCTGGTCTTCCTGGATGGGAATGACCTCCCCTCCACCCCCACCTCTTTTATTATTTCCAATACACACTATGCATGAAACTGCTAACACCTGGCAGACATTCCAGGGAGCGATCTGTAGTGCTTCTCCTGCGCTGCACAGGCATCTGAGCTGAACCTCTTTTAGGGATCCCAGAGGTCCTCTCAATCAATAATCCATGTATTTTTATGAGAGCTAGATTATGGGGATTTGCAAAGGGGTTGATTAAGTAATGCTTCAAAGAGCAGTTACTACTAACACCTGCAGCATTAATAGGGATCTATTAATAGAAAGTGCACAATTTAGTAATAATACCTTATTCATACAAATGCCCCTTGATTTATGCCTGTCAAAATAGACAATACTTTCCATATATCCAGCTGGATTTAGATAGATATGACTTCAACATCTGGCTAAGTGATGACATTTCAACTATGCAGACGTCATGCAGGGGGCCCAGAACAGTTAGCTAGAAAAGGGATAATAATCATGCTCCTTACATTGCTCACCACCTGCACATTCACACTGTGTGGAAATGGTTTCCTGTGCTGATCTATCTCAGGTGGTTATCTGCAGGTGCCCCTGTGAGACAGTCTGAGCATTGTCAATCATTGCCCAGGCACCGGAGAAACCAATACTCACTCTGTTGTTGGTTGGATGAGGTTGGACATAGACTTAATGTCTGGAGTGCAGCCTGTTTTACCAGGGTCCTGGAAGTGTAGAGCTGATGGGTTTCCTCCACAAAAAGATAGACTTTTGACTTAATACAGGATGTGCATAGATATCTCTTTCCAGAACAAGAAAAGAGCTTCACAACAGACTGCAAATGGTAAAAGGCAGATCTCTCAAGCTAGTTCTAATGTCTTGCACTTATCCAGTACCTCTGCCTAAATCTATGCTGCCATTTGAAGCATGAAGGGCCATCAGGGGGTGGAATTCACCCATTGCACTTGTGTTATACTGAATTTTGTCTCTGTTTCTTGTCTTCCTCATGCTAGTCAATTGGAGATTATGTAAAACTCTTCTTCACAATATTTTTGCTCTTTGTTAAGGTGACTATGCTCTGCTGGATTGCTCTCTGTCACACAAATGGACAGGACCAGAAAACAAATTCATGCATAGATGGCTTGCAGCTTTTCCAAAGGCAAATTGTTAGTGCTACAAGCAAATAAATGGGATAGACACAGTCCGGAGAGTCTGTCACCCTCCATGAACAAGGTTCTCTGGTTTCCAAAGGATTTTGATGTTGTGACTTTCTCCTTGTTCTAGAAATAATCTCTCCCACTCCCATTAGGACTTGCACTTCTCACTTCTCTAGGCTTGCTCTGGATTTATGCCATCATCCTAAGAGCAGACTGGATACCTGTCAGCTCCTGGACAGCTTAATTAAGGGCTGGATCTCAGCATAAATCCATGCAAAACTCTTTATTGTTTGCTTTTGTTTTGCTTTCAAAGCAGAGTTCATGACGACTGGTCACTCCTGGATACTCTACAAATTATCTAGCAGGGAAAAAGTAAATTTTCAATGACATGTAGCTGTTACTCCAAAATAAACTTTGATATACTTCTGGGTAAAGTCTGTGGGAAATGTCCAGGCATTTAAAAATCCTGTTGTTTTTCTTGTCTGTTTGAGTGGGAAGCAGTTTTGTCTTGTTTTGTGACGTTCCCCACTTCAGCACACAGCACAATTCCTGCCTCCACAAGGCACCAGGCCAGTGCTGCCTTTCTGCAGCTTCAGTGCTCTCAGAAATGCTCAATGTCACCTGGCTGTGGCTAAGTGCAGCCAGTGGTGGGTGAAGGTTCACACTCATTCGTGCTGGACTCTTCTGTCCAGCTCTTCTGTCACCATCTATAAGCTCTGCTTTTTCTGCATGCATGTGAACAATCATCATGAGTGCTTACTAGAGACCCTGTACACATTCAAAGGCAGAGCTTTTCTTGGGGCATATGCACCCAGTGCCCAGATTTCAACCATCAAAAAAAGGGAAATTATATTAGTGTGAAAACAGAGGCATAATTCAGGGGTTGAAATGAAAATAAGTTAGCCTGGATTTAACTGTCCTGCTCTCCAGGTGAAAGAGACGTTTTAAGGTGATGCTGTCAAGTTTAAACATAGGTAAAATGGGCTTACTTGTTTCTCATCACCCACCTGGGCAACAAAGGAAGGCATTTATCCACTTCTTCCGCCACATGCCTTGCAGCACAACACATTTAGGCATCTAATATTATCAGTGGAAAGCCTACTCTACCACATATTCCACTATGATTAGTTGTGTTGAATAGGAGAGACAACAAAAATGTACTGTGTATTAGTAAGAACTCACTGACAAATATAGTACATGAAATAACAGTGTGAGAGGCTCTTGGAAAAATCTGATCTTTCTCCTGAGCATAGAAAGCTCAAGCACACCTAGACTACTTCTGTCCTTTATTGCATCACATCCTAAACAGGGTGTATCCCAGATTCCATAGAGGTACCATAAGGAGAATGGATCCAGTTAGCAGGGAATGTATGTACCCATGAGATCAGGATCCTATAACATACAAGAAATAGGCAAACAAGTAACACAGGAGAAAGATACTCCTATTTTTTGATACCTATCCTGCTTTATTTTCCAAAAAGTAGGGGAAAATTAATGAGTAAGGAAAAGCTATCCTTACCGTTTGGGATGCATAATGTAGGCTAAGAGTTTATATCTTCATCAAGCAGAATTTGCTGGCTGCTGAGATGGCTTTTTTGATGAGCTTTCTTAAGTATGTGTTGTCTTTCTGTTCCTGCTGGACTGTGCTCTTAGCAAGTGACTTGTTGGTAGCTTAAAAATTTCTGTTATGGGGCAACTGAGCCACAGAAATTCTACTTTTGCAAATCAGGTAAATAATAAAGATTTTTTGGGGGGTGTTTTTTTTTTTTTTTTTGGTTTGTGGGTTTTTGAAATCCTTTAATGGTTTTGAGGTTTTTTATTTATTTAATGATTTATGTCCAGACTCTGCATTCCCTGCAGGTCATGAGACATGCCATGTGTTCAGCAGTGATGCTTGCTGGAGGAGGTTCTGTCTGCTACTTGTCACTTTAAGTGATATGCTGCTAAGCAAAGAGCCACAATTAGTCTGGACGGTGTTTGTCACTGCCTTTGAGAGGAAATCTCTTATCTAGGAGCTGGGGGAGAGCTTTCCAAATTCACTGGCTTACACAAGCCAGCTAGAGCTTATCACTCCCCATGTGTTCTGTTCTGTCTGTGGAACTCATCCATTCAGGCTCTGAGCTCTTCTTTTATGCAAATAATTTTTAAAATTCCCTTTTCTACCAAAAAACCCAAACAAAACAAATAAGGAAATACCCATGCACACACCAAAAAACCCCAACTAAAACAAACCAACAAACAAAAAAAACCTGAGGGTTTTGTTCTTTATTGCATTGCATGCTGAGAAGGGTGTATCCCAGACTCCATAGAAGGACTGTCATGTGTAAGGAGACAAAATGGATGAAATTAGGATGGAATGTATGAAATCATTAAATTAAGATCCTGCAAGATAATATGCAAGAAATGTGCAAACAAGTAACACAGAAGAAAGATGCTTCTGAAAACCTGAGGGGTTTTTTGGTGTAAGAAAGAGAGACATATCTTTTGCACTCTGCTTTTTGGCAGACCTGTCATATTCCAAAAGACTGAAAAATTACTATTAGGAAAACCTTAAAATAAATAGGATGGTAGCTTTCCCTGCAATCTCCTGCCCTTCCTTCAGTCAGGGCAGAAATAAAAATGCCCAGGAAATCTGACTTTTGGGTGTAGAGATTTTAACCAGTCTGTTTTTAAACACTTTCCCCTCTGGAAGGTGGCAGTGGGTTCCCCATGGATACAGCTGGCATCACACATGTGAGAGGGAGATCTGCAGCCAGGCAAACACCCCTAGGTCATCCATGCCCTGAAGGTGGTAGGTAGGACCAGAGCAAAGTCAGCAATCTTGGCCCTGCAGAAGGAAAAGCTTCTCTGTCCTGCTCTTGAGTAATCGATTCTCCTCACCTGAGCCCAACCCTCCCCCCAAAAAGCATACATAAATGGAGAGGAAACTGGATCCAGCCCTCCCCAGGGCCAGCAAGCATCCTTGTAAAACAGGACCTTTATGGGATGAAGGAAAGCAAGTTGCAGGAGCTCCATCTGTGCAGTAAAATATTTAAATATGCTCTGGGACCGAATCAATAACTCTTCATTTAAGCCAGGCTTGCTGCTGTTTTTGTTTTTATTAATACTGCCCAGTATTATGAAGACCAAAAGTTATTAATCCAGTCAACTTCTCTGGCTTTCTATCCATTGATCATCAATGCAATCAATTCTAAATCTCCTATCTGCATCAGTTTTTGCCTCAGTTTGCCTGTTCACAGCCAGGACAGAATCCTTGTCTGACTAAACAACAGTAACTGTGCAAAAGAGCTCTGGATAGCTGGATATGATACATTGGAAGGACACTGGAGAAAGACTGTAACATTGAGTCCACAGGGGTGTGGTGATTAAGGCAAACTGAAAATCTGCTATTTAGTATTGTAAAATCAATTACATAATATCTATTTAGACAGGATTTTAAACTTGGCTGTCATTGATAGACCAGAGCTCTCCCTGCTGTAAAGAAGCATGGCTATGTTGACTTTTTTTCCTATCAATTGAAAATACTTCCAGAGTAAATGAGAGCAAGGTTTAAGTGTGTTGTGTTGTAGGATGAAGGTAAAATGTGTGTTACAAGTTATAGGATTGCTCTAAGGGAAATGTGTCCATTTCAGGAAGCCTTCTGTTGGCTTAGAAGCCACCATTGCTCACTAGCAACATGTTTTCAGGAAAGTATCTTGTTATATCAGTGTATGTCTTGAAGGCTCCTGAGTGTACCTGATTTTGTTCAATTTCTCGAAGTGCAAGTACTTGCATCAGTTTGGACTTTTTTTCCCCTTTTACCTGCTTTGTTTTAAAATCTGGATTTCCTGGGAGACAGCATATAAGGTCAAATAATATGGCAATTCCTGTGATTCAAAGTTTGAAACATTCTGTGGTAGTTATTGCAGGAGACCCAGCCTTCATGGCTCAAGTCACATGCTTTTAAGAGAAGTGTTGTGCTCACTGCTCAGCTCTTTTGTGGATGATTGTGACCTCTCTAAAAATTTACTTTTAATCTCTGACTAAAGTTACAGGGACAGCACCCCATGGGAGGTTCCTTTTTATGATCCTTGTACAGCAAGAAGCTACCAAAGAGCTCAAAACAAAAGAAAGGTCCAAACTGCAACATTCCACTTTGAATTTCAAATATCCTGAAGCTTCAGGGGGATCAGCTCCTGGGTGTTATTCATCTCTGTCTCTTTTTAGAGGTACTAACAAAATTTAGGGTCTTTTTTTTCTGTTGCTGTAGGCTTTTACTGAAGCATCAAAAACTCCAGGGACTGGTGTTCCTCTGTACATAGGGTTTCCAATAATATAACATGACAGTTCTGACAGTTCTGACAGTTGTTATGGGTGTGCAGTCTGCACAAAAAGCAGATTCTCAGCAGTGGGCTGAGATAAACACTGCTACCAGCATTTCCCCTTTGTCCTCACCCTGTTCCTTTGATTAAGCCAAGCCTTCCAAGCCCTGTGCTTTTTTGTGTATATTTACAAATCCCTCTATTTGCAATCCCATCTGGGAATATGTTAGTCTTAGAGTTGTTACTCCAGACATGGGTGAGAGGAACGCAGCCATTGGAAAGTTTTACCAGATTTCTGCCAGCTCTCACAGCACAGGTGAGCACATGAATGGCTCAGTTGGGCCCTGGAGTGTGAAAAAGTTAACTGGTTTAATTCTCCCATTTTATCTGAAGTAGCATTTTCTAAATTAAAATATTTATATTACTAAGCACTTTAGAGTATAAAATAGACTTAGCCAACAGAACCTAGTAATGTTGTGTGTTTATAAATTTACTCAGCCATGTACTGAGCCATGTCCCTTCTAAATTAAAAAGAAATTGTAGGCAGTTGCTTACTAACCCCTAATGCATTTTAATATTAAGGATCCCAACCTATTTCTTTGGCTGCTGCTGTATAAAATGAGATCACTGCTGGCTGCAGATGCACAGTAGAGCAGGACTGTTGAAGAGTGTCTGCTGATTATAAGCATATCTATTCACAGCTGATAATACCAGTTAGCACTTCTGTAGCACTTTGGTGCACACTCTCAAAGAACTTCACATTTCAGTAATACTCTACAATCCCTTCACTGTACCAGGAGAGCTGAAAGAAACCTTGTTTGAGTCACACATGTAATAGGCCACATAGTGAAGAAGCCAAGGAGAAAATTCCCTGATATTGATTGGATAACACTGTTAATTTTAAGCTTTTACTGCAGTCCATCCAAACCTTCTCCCACATTTTCTTGGTATCTTATTTTACAATGTTTTGCACAGATCTGCCTGCTAGAATAGAAAGCACTTCCAGAGATTTAGTTCAGTGGAAAGTTATGTTCCATTTCCAGGACATTAATCAGCATGTTTATTTAAGCCTAAATGCTTGAGATGTTCTTGCCTTATCAGAAGTGTGCTGACTACACTAACAAATGCCTTCTTCTGGAAATGCATCTCTGTATGACCTGCCAGCACTGTCCATTCTTTGTACTAATTACGGGCTCCTGCCTAGGGGTTGGAAGTTGCTTTTGGTCTGCTTCAGGATCCTGCGTTTCAGATGTTAAATCAAACCACCTGTGCCTGCAAAATGGATAGAGATCTCAGGCAAACTGGTCATCTTTCAGGGTCTTTTCATTCCTTCCACTTTGGACAGAAATACAAAGTGATTAACCTCTCCTGTGCTATTGTGATGCCTCTAGCCCTGGAAGGACAGAGGCATTTAAGCCTTGAAGGATGAACTGAGGGGATATGCAATTGAAAACCTGTTTTCTTTTTGACTAATTTAAATAATCATTTGGGCTCTGGCAAAATTGTGCAGAATTTTTTTTTTGTTTAAGCCACTCCCCTGAGCCTGTCACATATGGATAAGGACTGCTCCCTTTGCAGCTGATAAAAGGAACCCAATGCTGTGCTAATTACAGGATTTCTTTGATTATACTGTCAGATAGGTACAGCTAATTGGGATTTTTTGCTTGCTTTTTTTTTTTTTTTTTTGAAAATGGTGAATTGCCTAAAGAAGGATTTTGCAGGAATACACTGATTTTGGCAGACGTGTGTGTCATAGGAAAAGCTTCTTAGGAACATGATCGAATTTTTGTCTGGAGCCTGGAGCCACTCATAGAGCAATGAACATCCTTATACTTCCCATAGATTCAGAGTGTGCTCTGACAAATCGGCCTTATACATCCCTCTGCAAGTATCCTATAACTGACCTGCCACACCTCATCTTCTGCTTCTTATGCAGCTTTTGAATGATTTTGCTCCCTCCCACAGTAGGATTAAATGTCCTAGGGAGGGAAAAGCATTTGCAACATAATTCTACTTCAGAGGGCTGTATAAGACCTTCTAGCCAGCTAGAAACCTCAAATCCCAGCTCTTTTAGGGCATACCAAGCGTGGCCATGGGGTACAGTAATCCTGGCTTACAGCTTCACCAAGCTTGCTTTACCAACACGTCGGTGTCTTTCCACTCCAAGCTTCATGGAGCATTCTCTTCATGTTCTCACTATGCTGTTGCAACAAAGAATAGGAATTCTGGCCCATAACCAATGTTTTTCTCGTGAAAAGTGTTCAGGGATCATTAGAGTCCATCCAGACCAGACAAAACTCTCATTTTTAAACCTTCATCTGAAACACGCACCCACTGTGAAGTGAATGGGGTTGAATTTATCTTGTGGAAGATAAACGCTGAGTCAGCCCAGCTGGGACTTGGACGTGTGGTTAGAGAAAAGTTAGACACACCACATTTTGAAGGTTAAACCACTAAGACATCCCCATGAGCTGAGGTAAACATACCATCATTTACCATTCCTATCTTTTGCTGGCCAAGCCATGCATTATGGGCATAGCAAAATATGTGTATAACTCAACTGCTGGGACAAACATGGGAGACTTGAGCAAAGCTAAAGTATGCTCTGGCTGGTTACATGTGTAGAAGTGCACCCGTATTCTCATTAAAGGTACAGAAATTCTTTCCTAGAGGGGTCTTCCACCTCCACCACAGATTGAGTCTGAGGCTCTGCCCCAAACCTGCTCTTGGGGCAGAGCAGATTCCTTTCACATTGGCAATGCCACAGCATAGTGAAAGCTGCTTCTTTGTCCGAACCTGCTGATAGGGAAGACAAAGCAGGGCTGGGAAGATTGCTCTGAAGGGAATAGAAGTCAGCTACACTCACGATTGCAGAAGAGAAGCTGTTCAGGCTCAGTGCCTAACATAACAGGAGGAGAAACCGGGTCAGGAGCTATTTCCCTCCAGAAGCTCAATCCTCCTACTGAAGTAAAGAGGGAAACTATCACTGACTGCAGTGGGACAGGAACTAAGCCTTGGAGAGTTAAAAGGAGAAGTGCCTTAGTGGGGCTGGCTTATAAAAGCCTTCACCTCCTGCTTTCTCCATGTTGTTTCTCCAAGCAGAGCTTCCCGCCAGCAGCTGTGTTTGCTCTGTCAAGACTCACCCATCCAGAGTAATTCACCTTGCTCTCCTCACTGAGGAAGTGATGGGAAAAAGAGGTCAGGTGGTGAGAGCCATGAAAAGAAACAGTATCCGCAGATGGGACTGGAATCCCATTTTTTCCTTCTGGTACCTGGGTCTTTCAGCTTTCGTTTGGGAGCCAGTGCTGGTGATGTTCTGGCACAGCACACTTTGTGTGCTCACCTTTACCCCCTGTCCCCTTGCCCCCTCCATCCACTGCACCATGCTGCCTTCTGTAATTTATTGTCTGTGCATCAGATTCAAAGCTCTTCAGTTGAGGAGTATCAAACATGTGCTGGATAATTTAATTCGTGTTTAACACTAAAAAAATGTTCTTTATTTTTTAGGCAAATTATTAAGTTCCAGGCTTTGTTTTGTTTTTGCAAGACATTAATATCCATTAAAACTCAGTACTCTTTCCAGGTGCATAGTTTCCTCTCCGAAAATGGTTTCTTCTTTGAGTGCGTGTTTAAGAAAAGCCTATAGCTCCAACTCTGCTCACAAGATCCTTACTCTTTAAATGTACATGAATATGTTTGCCTTGGCTGTAGAGATCAGGCAGTACACAAAGCGTATTCTATACCCTGTGCTTTGCCAGGTGAACTTCAGCAAGTTCATCCCTTACCCCAAGCTCCATTTTTCTGAATGTGAAATGGGGATAATGTGGAAAAAACTATCCAAGCTCATGTGAAAGCTCTGTGTGATGGTGTTAGAGTGCACATTATCCCCAGTCTCTACTGTGTGAGTAGCTGCAATGTAACACACAGGAGAGGTTGCCTGTTTTTTCAAGCTATACATGTTTTCTTCAGGACTGATACAGCCTCTCCGTACAAGCCAAATATTTTGTCTGTCTTCACATGCTGGCATGAAGCAGAAGATCATAGGACAAAATTCATTTCTAATTAAAGAAAAAGCCCATTTCAAAAGGCAATAACCCCATCTGCACCTCCTTGAGCATGCAGACTGTGTTGCACAGGAATGCCAGATCCTCACAATAGGTAAACAAGGATGATCCCTTGGGACAAGGTAGGCACTCCACTCACGTATACAAGGATGGATAGGTTGCCCAATTCCTTATCACTCTTTCTTATCCCGAAGGCTTGTTTGGAGGAGGGCTATGGGTCAGCAGGACAGAGATTGCTCCATGGCAGCCCTGATCCCACATTTTTCTGCAGTGATATCTCTTTGGTTGGGTTCTGCCATTCGCGACCCTCTGGGTATGAAAGCCAAGAGCTTCACTCATCCACTCGGTGCTAAGTTGTTGATGTGCTGCGGAGAGCTGTAAGCAGAGCAAAGGTCATCCTGGGCAGCCCCTGAGGAGCAAATGTGCTGCCCAGCCAGCAGCTGCTGGAGGTCGGGTTTCAAAATCACCTGTTCTGGCTGAATATACAGGAACTTGCCTGTCAGCCACTGTCTGGTAATTACTCCAGATTCATCTGCACTTTCCTTGGCTGCATCCTAATTGAGGTTTAACAGGTTTTGTCCTGGGTGTTTTAAAAACAGTCTCCCCACAGTTAAGAATCAAGCCAATTAACATAACACCCAGGTTGATGAGTAATAGCAAATGCTTTACACTCAGCTGTAAAGTCACATGTACTGTGCAAACTGCTGCAGGAGCTTGACACTGCCTTGCTCCACTGGCAATGGAGCTGCAAAGGGCTGTTCCCACCCAGGTCAAGGAAAGTAGGTGTGAGACCAAACAGCATTCCTTGTGCAGCTCCCAGGTGCAGCCTCCAATACCTCCTGCCCATGCAAACCCAAATGGAGCAAATGCAGCACTGAAAGTTGTTTCTGAGAGATTGTAGGTCGGGCTTCAGCCCTTCTTTAACTGTATTTCTTTTTAAAAAGCCCATGATATACATTCAGAACAAAATGGGAGAGGGATATTCTCTTCATTGCTTGCTACTAATAAGAAAAAGATTTCCTAAGTATGAAAAGCATTAGTCTCAGCATAATGTTTCTTTTATGCAAGCATCTGTGATTGAGATGAAACTATGGAGTAATGCTAACACAGAAGCAATGACCAGAACAAACTTTCAGAATAATGGCTCCAAAGACTTTTCATGGCTTGCTGTAAAGTACTTATTAATTTGGTTAAGGGATGGCCTTGTGCCATATCCTGAATCTGACTGTCTAAGAATTTCTCTGGATGGTCCCTGGAAAGATTTACCATTCCCATTAAATGATAATGGGAAAATTCAAATGCAGATCAAAAGATGGGCATTTTCAGAGAAGAAAATGCTGGCTGAGACTGCTGTCTTCCTTCCTTAGTTATGGTCACGTACAGCAGACTAAACTCTGGCCTTTATGTTGCAGTTGAGACTTTGTTTTTTCTGGAGTCATTTGCAATCTGAAAAGATGTCCAATTTGCTAAGCAGAGGCTGTTTGTAACTCTGGGAAGCAAAGCTTATTTCTCCACTGAGGCCAATTTTTCTGTGCCTTCACTCTAACCACTTCTTGATTTGCTGCTATTTTTAATTGTAATGTAGCTAAAATAAATAAAATGCTTACCTGCAACAGGAAAAGGAACAGCTTCAACTTCCACAATGGAGGTGGGTAATGTCATTGCAATTTGCCCATCTGTGTGAGGCTGAGATGACAGTTCCTTATCCTCCTGGCTTCCTTTAACCAGAAGATCCTCCCCTTTATGTCCACCTATGCCTGCTCATAACCAGACACCTCAAACACACCAAAAGAATTGCCTTAAATGCAGCACTTCTGTGAACAAATTTACAGCATCAGACCTCTTGGACAACTTGGAACAGGTCTATCAATTTCTGAACTATCATCCTCCCTAAAGAGACTGCACAGAAAACATTAAGCATTCAGCAATACATCAGCAAGGCTAGAAAGGATTCAGTGTAATAACATGAATCACTCTTTGGCCGTATGTTCCAATTTCTGATACTTCCCTAAGAAGCCTGTTGGAACACCATGGTATTTACAGCACTGGAAGATAGGGCTAAGTTTGTGCTGTGACTATTAGATGATAAACTTGCTGAGCTGTGCACCCCAGCAATACTACACATTGACTTATATGTTGGTTGTTTTCCAGACAACTGCCAAAACCCCAGTGAAATCCTGTAATACCAGGTACCAGCAGAGCCGGAATGTCAGTAAGGCATCGGCGCTTCTGCAAAGTAACTCCTTTCCTCTCCTAAATCTGCTTTCTGCGTGTTATTTTGCTCTAAATCAAAGCTGTGACCAACAAGGTCTGGCAAGCTGTATTGGTTATTTTTCATACTCCTGCTATCCACTGAATATTTATTTGTTATCGGTTTTGTTTCTGGTTTGTTGCAATAATAGCTAACCTCTAGTATTTGTCTTGGGAAGGTGGGAGAATCTCCTATTTAGGCTTTACTGAGCTGATCCTAGCCTGCATCTGAAGTTAGAAAGCCAAGACCTTGTGTACTTTTTTATTAGTGTTGTTTTTGTCATTACTGATAGCACTGCTGAAAAACAAGGCAGAGTTAAATGACCACTGAGGAATGTTTTCTTTTTTCCTAATGTAACACCAATCTATAGGGACTTGGAAAAAGATTTAGATGAGTCGTGTCCCGTAACATTGAGCTCCTTCCAAATACAGTATTTTGGTGAAAGTTGTTCGTTACTTGTTTAATAAGGATCATATGCCCTGTTATTAGCATCAGAATTGCAGTCCATTAATCTTGTGAGAAATTTTCCCTCCAATTCAGATCTTGACTTGAGGTGGAGGGAAGGGGGGCAGGGAATAGCCGTTGAGGGTTTTTTTCCACTTTCAGGAGAATGGCATGTTCCTCTGGGAGACAGTAAATTGAAATTAAGGCTGTTTCAGTTGGCCTACAGGATATGCCTGCAAATGTAGACATGTCGAAATGGTGAAAAAGTCTGTCTGTGCCCATTCATATAAAGTGAATGGGTTGTAATGTTCTCCAGCCCTTGGGAACGGTGGCTAGATTGAGGAGAGAAGGCAGGAAGAATGAGATGGATTTGACATAAGTATATTTAAGTGCACTAAAGGCTTTCTCTCCTCCCTGTGGTTTAATGGTATATTCCACTGGGGTCTACAAGGAAGAAAGAGAGTGAATCCCTACAGTTTTTCTTTTTAAGGATAACAAATCTTAAAACAGGTGTGAGCACAGAAAGATCCTCTTACTTGTTGTTTTTAAGTCCTTCTCAGCCAGCCGGCACTCTGTGTGTATTATTATCATTCTACAGAGTGAACGCTAGGGAGAGAGGACCGAGAGTGGAAGAGAAGCTGGAAAAAATAAATGACTGCAAATGAATAATATGAACTAAGTATGCTGGTCATGCTCTATGAAATTTATTCTACTGTGGTTACCAAGAAGACATATTAGTCAGACTAAAAAGAACAGAAAATAAAAGGTTGCAATATAGGAAAATTCCTTCTTGCCTCTTGGCAACGTGCGAAACAAGGGAAATAAGCATGACAGGAGTTCGGGCTGCTGAGCAACTTCCCTGGATGAGGCTGTCTGACCACAGAATGGTGTGCTCTGAATTTCTTTCAGTAAAATATTAAGCATGCGGATATGGGCAAAGGAGGCTCTGTTAGATGCTTTGTCTGTGGCCAGTGAAGTGGCAGCTTTTCTTGGTGAGCGCTGATCCTGGCACAGGTGCTTCCCTGTGGGACAAAGACAGGCAGCAGCATTACCTCAGCTGGCATTTTTAGAAACAACTAAATCAAGTCCTCAGGGTGTTCCCTCTAGGAAGACCCAAAATGGCACACTCACTGACCAGAACTCTCTTTGCAGGACTCACGCTTCCTATACACCCTGGGGATTTCAAAATAGATGCCTCAGTGTGGGCCCACTGATATCCCTGCCACTTCTTTCCCTGCCCGTCTCCTCTGGGGAAGACTTGGGCAAAAAGACCCAACTTCAGTTGTCCCTTTGAGGGTCCTAACAAGGCTTATGAGTCTTTCTCACCTGTAGAAAGAATGTTGTTTGAAGTCAGAACAAAAACCTTGAGGTGCATTAAAAACATAGTAGATCTCGCTGACTCTCTGAGTGTTTGAAAATGTCTCCTGGGTGATTTTGCCATGGTTTTCATTATCCTGGTGAGAATTAAAGAGCCAGTGACTTTCTGGAGAATGATCAGCAGAACTTCAGGAATTCACAGTATGGTAACTCTTAATAAACAGGAAATAAAAGTTCCTTACTCCCATTCCAAAATGTTTACTAAAATGAAGAAAATAAATCTCTAACTCCAGAACAGGCTGCCCCAAGTGGTTGGACCTTTGAAACTTGGAAGGGAACTTTACAACCTTTGCCTATAGGTTTCTGCCTCTCTTCAAAAGTCTGCCAAGTTTGCAGAGGTTTCCCCTTAGAGTTGTGAATTTCACATGGAAATGTAATGGTTTCATCAGGACTTTTGTATTTCAGCTGTAATAAAAGAAAAGATAGGAATCAAAGGCAGTTGTTCCAAGGGAGTGGAGTCTGTAGTGTATAATTACAAGTCCCTCAGCCAAGGGCAGATGATTGAACTATTTCAATTCTTTTATTACTCTCCTGAATGCAGCCAGTGAAATGTTGCTAGTATAGAAAGCTGCAATTGCCTCTCTTGTTTTCTTTCTCTTTTTTTCTTTTGTTTGTCCTTTGGACAGGCAGGGAGAAAGCAGTACTCTTGCCCTGGATAGAGCCCAGCAACACTATTCTTCAAAGAAAGGAATTTCCACTTCGAGAAAGTTAACACCATTTTAATTCCAGGTAAGATTTCATGGTTTTGCCATGAGTTACCTGAGAAGTTTTTTGACTGTGAAAGAGAGGGACCACCATGATCACTCAGGCTTGAGTGCAAACCCTAGAAAGTATGGTCCAGAAGTTAAAAACATCAGGGTTTGGATGTGACACTGTTTCATTGCACATAATCTCTGCTTAATTAGTTGGTCTCTGTGCTACCATTGACACAAATGTAAAACAGTCCGCCCGTTTAAATTTCATTGTTGTTGACACAAGTGGGAAGGGTATTCTGAGTCCGTGTTTCTAATGAGGATTTGTCTTAGGCCAGCTAAAGTGGACCTGGATTTCCTTTCTCTGGTTTGTATCAGCAGTTGTCTCCATTACATGCTATAACTCCTGCATGTAGCTTTTTCAGCCTGGCATAAGCACAATAGGTAATTCTAATATCTATATTGTCCCTGCACCCTATAATGGTATTACAATGACAATTTTATTACTCTCATAAAATTTTTGCAACTTCCCCACAGCACATTGTAATTTCACCAATGGTTGTAAAAGGTCTTAAATTATATTTGTAGAAAATTGAGATGAATGGGTTTTAGTATTAATGCATTTCTCATTGTGTAATAAGAATTTTTGTCCCTTTCCTTTTGCCAAGTGTCGAAAAAAAGCAACTCAGTTCAAGTATTTGTCAACTCCCATTAGAAACATTTAATACTAATAAAAATTATGGATTTAGTTTCCAAAGGATATTGCCAGCAAAGTTCATGATTACTAAATCAGTACTTAAATACAACCATTGTTCACCTTATAAATTTATATATGTTGTTTGACATATATAAAGCACAGCTTTGGAGGCTGAGTCAGCAGTGGAGGAGCTGTTTGCTTAATTTGAGCTTATAAATGAAAGGAAAATTTATTACTAATAAAGCAACAGCAATATGTAAGACATTCCATAAATGTTTCCTAGGCATGGGGAGCAAAATACATGCTGAACCAAAGAGCAGGTGGAGCTTCCAAATTAAGCCACAGGTACTGAGAGTAACCAGGGCTTCATAGAATTTGCTGTGTTGCCTCTTCCTGATGGGAGAGAAATCAGCCTATATAAGGGTAAGGCAATGAGGTGTGAGGTGTGGGCATCCGGGGTTGAAGTTTCAGTCTGTCTGCTCAGTTATCTACGTTAAAAAGTCTTGTCAAATTGAACATGCAGCTGAGTCCTAAGCAGTGAAGTGCAAAGGTACAGTTTGAGTTGGCTGCAGTCCATGCAGCTGTGATGAAGCAGAAGGGGGAAAAAAAGATGGCATCAAGGGAAGGGTAAATTCTGCTCTTGACATCTTCAGCACTGAAAAAATATTGCAGAGGGAGAAAGGAAGAAAAATGAATATCTTGATTTTTATTACACATACATGCAGTACCATTTCCAAAGGAAGGGTTTGAAAACAAGTTTCTGTTTGTGCTCTGGTTTTGCTTGTCATTTTAGTACTTTCTGAAGTTTTCAAATTCAGGCAAATCCACCTGGCAAGGCAATAATGAATTTACCTTTCAAAATACATTCAAAGAAAAGTCACTCAAGTAGACAGACTTTGGGAGAAAAAAAAATGGCTCAGGCAGGACAGGACATTGCTAAAAATATAGAGAGACCAGAGCTCCTTTTATTTGCAAAAGAATATTCTGCAGACTTTACGTTTTCAATTTTGCCTACATTTATTCAGCTGGCTGCAGCTTTTGATTTCTGGGTGTTTTGATACTCTTTTATTATTATTTTGGATAATAATTCCAACTTCTCTGGCTAGGACACTTGGGGTTTTTTCCTCTTTGCTTTTTTCCACATATGGGGAGAAAAATAATTGATGCTTTAACTCCCTGAGGTTCACTGAGTGGCTGGAAGAAAAACAGCAACTGCATTTCATCTGAAAAAATGTTGCTTGAATGAAAATCAAAAAGCTGAAGCCACATGTTTGGAGCAAATGTGCTTTAACTAATGGATCCCAGTGTATTATTAACTCACAGTAACTCATAAATATGACAAGAGTTTTTTTCTTTTTACACCAGTGTCCATTTAGAGCCAAATGACGCTGTGTCATTTGTGGCTGAGTGGGTGTCCCTGAAGAGTACTTATCTCCTGAAGGATTGTCTACAGGCATGAGCCTGGGTGGGGAGGCGAGCAGGAAAGAGGGGTGGCAGGAGCAAGCTGTGAACATGAGGAGACATTACAGCAAAGCTCTGGCGCACAAGGTGAGGAGCAGAGTGCCGTCCATCACTGCACCTGGAGCTGGGACCTGCAGTCATAAAGCTGACAGCAAGGAGGAGAAAATGAGGCTTGCAGGGCTGCAGTGGGAGCAGGGAAGGATGGGAGAGGAAGGGCAGAAGAGAGACTTATGGAAGGAAAATTTCCTGACAAATTACTTTGTATTTTCTGGTTTCATTTCTGACACTCGGAAGGAAATGCTCTGTGTTTTCTTAAGGAAGTGCAAATTTCTCCACTTCATCCATTTTAAATCCTCACCCTTAGGCCTTTTGTACTGAAGCATAAAGTTTGGCGGCCTTAAATGGTCATAACACTTCCCTGTAGAATTTAGCCTCAGAAACCTACTAACAATTCTGGAGGGCTCAAAAGGAAAACCACTTTACAGCAATTTGGCAACATCCATTTATAAGGGGGTTCATATGGAGCATCAATTTATTCTTATGGTTTCTTTACCATATTTGATGAAATATAAGATGCAATTGGAACAAGCGGCTAAAGAAAAAAGGCCATAAACTTTGAAATGGTGTTGTAAAACACACAGTGTGTTAACGTGAAATAAGTTACAGACTTAAAAGAATTTACAATGGCTTGCTCATATAACAGTAGTACAATAGACTTGCAAGTTTCAGATGTTTTCTGGTAGATCTGGTATTTTAATACACGTTCTCCTTCAGTGAAACTGTGAGATTTGGATCTGGATAATAATAAATTAGTGACACTGGAAAAAAAAAGTTGAAGGAAAACTAGTAAAAGGGGGAGGGGGAGAAACAAAAAAAAAAAATAGAAATCTCAATGATTGTTCAATTTAGTGATACTCTATTTCTGTGTGGAAAAAGTGTTAAGTTTGCAAGTCAGTTGAGCAATGAAGTTTCTTCTGCTTTCCCAAATCATTCCATGGCCCTCATCCTGCAAGTGGGATGTGTTTCCCAGGACTCTTCACTTTTAGGATGCGACTAGAGCAGGAAAGAGGGAGAAGCTAGGAGAGAAAAACCCTGAGACCCTGTGCTAGCATATGTTCATCTCCATAGGTCCCACAGCAACCAAAGCCTGTTGCAAACTGCCAGGGGCCACTTTCATCTCAAGGGGCATTTCCCAAGACCACAGGACTCTTTTGGATGAAACCATTGCAATTTTTATTTGTATTTTGGGTCCTCAATGAAAGTATGGCCTTTTAGTAAATCACTGTATAACAACAAAGATTTAAGTTTAAACCTGCGGAGCAGTGAGCATGGAGAAAAAACAGCAGCATCTCATTGTCAGCTGTCCTGTGTCAGCCTCACATACCAGTTCCTGGCCCTAATGCTCCTACCTCTCTGTGCAATAGCTGGGACTTATGCAACTTCATGCCTAGAGGAATCAACCCCAGCTCTAAGTGCTGGCTATTTGCTCCCGACAGTGGACACATCATTATGCAATTAGAAAGGATTGCAGGAGGGCTTATGTGCCCTGTGACTGACAGCATCTTTTCCTGGCAATGCTGGTTCAGAGCAGAAAGGGAATATTTAGTTGTCAGCTTCCCTAGAAAAAAGATCTTAGCCAAGATTTGTGTACAAAAATTCGGAAGAGAGAATGTACAGCATGGTCCCTCAGAGACCACCAAGCTCTCTCTGAGGGCTGTATCAGTGTAGGTCCTGCACAAGAGGGCTTGAACTGTTCTACTTCTGGGCATATTTATACTATTCACTAACAAAAAGGGATGTACTGCTTAAAAAGAACCACTGGAAACCCCCCCCCCCCAAAAAAAAAAAAACAAAGAAAAGATTCATGCTTAGTTCTTTGCTGACATTTCAAAATTTGTTATCTGTTCTTCCCTCTCACTTAGTCTGGGTGCAGTGCAGATGTAGGACACATTGTGCAATATGGGTGCATCAAAAAGAGAGAGAATAAGGGAAAGGAAGGGGAAGCAGGTAGACTTCTCCCATTCTAACTCTAGTGGTTTTAGAACACCTTGCCCAAATTTCCTCTGCCATCAGTGGAGGTACCTAGGGAATCCAGTTCTCTACTTTGGCCACAGCTTGAGATTTCTAATGCCATGGGGACAGGTCTAATCCAACAGCAGTTCTGCTTCAAGACCTAGTTCCTGTCACATAAAGACCAAGAGAAGCATCTGGAAGCAAAATCATGGCAGCCCCCTGTCTTATTCCTTGAGGACAAAGCAATCTTTTGATGGAGAGAAGGAAGTGAGTGCAGTTGTCTCAGCTCCTCCCTAGGTACTAACCTAGGTCATCAGGCTTCTGCTAATGACTGCAGTCTGGACTTTGGGGCATATTAGGTGAATAATTCCTGCAAAGAAGACAGTGCAAGGAGCCTTGGTGCACTATTTTGCTTATAAGCTCTATTGAGTAAGTTTTCTTGCACAAGGAAACCCTTGCATAGTAGAGAAAAACTACTTTTCCAAGTAGGAAGAAAATAGCAGAAGCTGATGAAATTAAACTGTGCAGAAAAACATTACCCATTATTTTCTTCAATCACATTGTTTTGCTTTTTAATAGACATTTGGAAATGTTCTGTTTCTAAAGAGAACATTCATATGAATCTGCTACTGGAAGCAAATGTCACAGAAAACCTACCACAGGATTAGAGAAGTCAGGAAAAGGGAAATCAGTCAAGTCAATATTGATAGGCACAAATCTCTGTTTCACTTAGGTTTATGTCCCACAAAGAAGGGGAAGGGGAGAGGGAGTGCCAGGGAGCCTTTTGCATGCAGTGTTTGATTTTATTGATAAGGATTTCCAGGATTTAAGTAAGTTCCCATCATGATTCTTGAAAGAGGGAGAAGTTTAAAAAAAGTGGTCCATAAACTTCTTATCACAAACACTCTGAAAGGCAACCACTCACTGGAGTCATGTGGTGTGAGTGTTTGCACAGATTAAGCAATTTCAGCCATCTAATTGTCTTGCAAATACCCTTTTATTATAGTTGTGAGCTTAGGGAGAGTAATACCTGGACGAACCTCATAGACCAGAGCAGAGAAGGCTTTAACACCGCATAGCTACTCCTGATTTGCATCCTGGGATGAGAATTGAGCAAACATTTACATTACATTTAAGCCCACAACATCAGTAATAAATGTATCATGTGTGTGTGCTCTGCTTTTCACACTCCCTCTATAATCTGATTCAAGCACATGTGTGCTCTATTCAACAGAGACCTCTTTTTTTCCCTTGTGTAGTTCAGGCCTGAGGTCACCTACAATATGAGACAATGCCAGTACAGTATTTCTTTGTATCAGACTTGCCAAAACTCCACAACTCGCCACTGTGTTTAAAAAGAGGGGAAAAAAAAAAAAAAAGAAAAAAGAAACCACAAAGAATTTTTATTTTCTACAACCACAATCAAGAGACTGCCAAATTATATGATAGAAACTCCTACGCGCAGAACCCACTAGAGTTGTAAACTGAACTTCTGTAGTTTTTCAATCATAAATCCAGATGCTTTTATCCACAATTCTTTTCAATGACCTTTCACTTGAAAGTCAATTTGTCAGTCTACTTACAGTGTCTGAAGAAATCATCAAAGCCACAACACCAAGTCATGCTGAAGATGATGTTCCCTGCACAACAGCAAAGTTACACACTTGTTTCCTGAGCTGGGGTGCTCACATCTTGCTTCTGCCTGTAAGATTTGAACACGCTCCTCACTTCAACCAACAGCAGTGCCATAAAGCCTTACCCCTCCTAATCTAAAGAGAGGAAGAATAAGGGAAGGAAAATAATCCAGAAGCACAAAATCAAAGCCATTTCTAGTAATTACCCTGACTTCCACTGAGGGAACCCCCTTGGTTAGATCTCGGTGCTTTAAGCAGTTGAACAACTTGGGTTACTCTGAAGGCAAACACAGCTTGGTTGCAATGGAAATCATTAAATAACTTTAATATATCTCCAGCACAGATGGACTTGGCCTCTGGCTGCAGGGATGGGTGCACAGCACAGTGCTAGGCTTGGATCCCCTCAGATGAGCACTGACACTGAATTCCCCACCCAGGTGGAGAGACCAGCACAAGGGATTCTGATGTCAGCATCCAGTCCCAGGCACTGCAGCACTCCCTGGCAGAGAAACCACAGAAACATCCATTTGGAAGAAGAATCCAAGAGCTCAGATATGTTTCCTCCTTCCTCTCTTGGGCCTGAAAAACAGTTTTCAGAATTTCCAAAGTTCAGGCTTAATTGTGTTTGTGGGGTTTTCTAGGTCTGGATGAGCCAGAAATGTGTGAAAACAATATTTGGTGAGGGTTGGATACTCTTACTTTGTTTTTGTGGTCTATACAGGACCTTCCACACTGTGAGGATATAAAAAAGAACAAGGAAAGTTGCTTGCTGTGGGAGAGTATTTTAATGTGTGGTTTCTAACACGGAGGAAGTTTACATGTAAGTTTTGAGAAAAAGCTTCTGGCTGGTTCTAATTATCACCTACCAGTTGATTCCATCAATTATAAGGGTGGCTACACTCCCAAGTGTTGATTAATTTTACTGTTATTAATTCCTGTTTATTTTAAGTGCTGACAATGTAATCAGTCTGATGAAGAAAACAGAACTAAAACTCCTGCACTGCTGAGGTCACAGGCTACAGGATAGGAATCAGCAAACAGATGATATGAGTGGGTTTGAAGAAAGTGCTGATATTTTCAGAAGATATTTCCCTCTTCCCCTTTTAGCTAGCAATGGTGGGGGGAAACACATGTAACTGGTGGGAGCTTCTGTTCATGAGTCATGAGGAGAGAGGACTCAGGAGTGCAGAAAAGGAGCAAAAGATACAAAGAGCAAGAAAATCTGTCGGGCAGTCTCCAAATGAGGAAGACTAGGAGAGAAAGAATGAAAAAATTAGAGACCATCAGGTGATGCAGGGCTGCCCAGGGTGAGGGCCACCAAAGCCATGCATTTCTGGTAGGAAGGAGAGCAAGAGTTGATTCTGGGAATCAAAATCTCTGTCTTTGGACTAATTCTTAAGTTATTAATGAAAATATTTAACACTGGATGGGAAAAAGGCCAGCAAAGATGACAGTTATTCTCAGAGATGAGAAAATCAGTTGGGATAGAGCTGGACTTGCCCTCAGCTAATATCCAAACCTTATATGGAATAGAATGAAAAATGTCTCCAGTTTGGAAAAGGAAAAGAAACTGGGTGAGTTTGGAAGTAGAAGTTCAGAAGTATCATGAAGAAATCTATTCTTCTATTATTGGCTCAGTCAAAAACAAGGAGTATTGGAAAGCTCACCAGAGAGTCTGTGTTTGTGTGATTCCAGTCTGATTTCTACAAGTAAAAAGGGGTCAAAAGTTTATCCAAAGTTTAACCAGTATCTGAACTTTCCAGAGCTGAGCTGAACTGAACTTCTTACTGAAATCACTTCTCCAAATGTGATGCTATTTAGACCCACTTTTTCACTTAACCCATTTCATGCTCAGTTACTAGACTGCCTTCACCCTATCTGTTCTTGCTTACTAATGTGCATCTTTGGAGTTAATACTCCTACTGTGGAGATGCAGAAACTGAGGCCAAATTTATCATGAAAGGCATTAAAACACACTCTCCTCCCACTTGCTTTCCTTGTACTCTTTCCACTCAGTGCTTTGACGTGCACATGAAACTGTTTTGTCTGTCCTTTGCAATCAGATATGTGGTTCAACAGGGTGGATGTGGGCTGGACAGCCTCATTCACCCAGGCTACTGTGGCTGCTTCTTTCCCTGCCAGACCTTTGATCTCAATGCTGTGTGGTGCTTTCTTGCTTTGCTGGTGGGTCTTATCCAGTGCCTTTGCCTTTTGACTGCCCAGCCTCAGGGGCAGGGTGGTCTCTGTGTGTCCCTCCACTTCAAGGAAAGTCCAGCATGAGAAAGCCATGGCTGGAAAAGCACAGTGGCTAGTAAACAGAGGCGGATGTGTGGGGTCCAAGGGGCAGACTGATATGGGGACATTACTGCTTTCACCCCAGAGTGCCTCCACTGGCATCCATAGAATCTGCCCAGGGCTTCTCTGCAACACCTGAACATCACCAATGTAAGAAGAGCAGTAAGTTCCATCTCTTGCATGTCTTAGTGCAAGGTGCAGCTTGAAATAGCAGAACTGTGTTTCAAACCAGCTAGGTCAGCCTAAGAAGCAAAATAAATTCTTCTTGTGAAGCGGTCCTCACATAGTCTAGCAGTTATTTCTGCAGAAGTACTGCTTCTTCACAGACATGAGACACATAGTCTGCAGCAAAAATCTTGTGGCCTTCTACATAGCCACAAGAGATTAAAAGCAAATCCTCAAAATTATTTAAGATCTGAGAAAGAAAAACCCAAAAAGTGAACTCCAAAGCTATATAAATTTAGGAACCCAAACTCGGCTCAGAATTTAATCCTTCGATTTAATCTGTAGATTGATTATTGTATTAAAATCAGGGAAGCTCTGAAGTTCAACAACAGGTACAACAGGTACTGGAAATATGTCCCAAAAAATTGTTCAGATTCCCTCAGGCAACTTTCTTTTTCTAGCTGACTTTCCTGTTTCAATAGCAAGAAGAGATGCAACTTGTAAAAACATACCACTTCTCTTCTGTCAAATACTGCACATTCCAGAGTGCTTGCTCATGCTACATCCTTCCCTATGGATCTGCTCCTAACTTTCCCAAAGCCGATATTAATATCACAGACCATTATAATACAGTTATTTTCATGGAAGCCTGGGAGGAAGTCACATGGCCTTAATTGGTCCCTGGTGACCATAAGGTCTCCATTTATTTTGTTGTTTTTACTTG
Organism: Euphonia xanthogaster; assembly: GCA_034509185.1. Taxonomy (NCBI): domain Eukaryota; kingdom Metazoa; phylum Chordata; class Aves; order Passeriformes; family Fringillidae; genus Euphonia; species Euphonia xanthogaster. The sequence goes on from JAYDZK010000169.1 coordinate 18,125,851, forward strand.
CATAAGTAGCAATGAAGTGAAAAACTAAGGAAGTAGCAGTGATTGCTTTAAATGAGTAATTTTTTAGTACCTATTTGCTAATGAATAATTGTTCCACTTAATTGGATGAATGTATTTATTAGGGAGTTTGAGGAGAGACACACACCCGTTCTCCACCAGCCAAACTTCTCTGCACCTGCAAGGGCTGGATTTCCTTGGGTACTGGTGACAGTGTCCTCTGTCTGATGCCCTTGGGCGAGGCATTATCCCAGCTCCCTGCCAGGGAGGAGCAGGGTGTGGTGGCTGTGCAGGCATCTTCCTCTGTCCGTGTACTTTGCTCAGAAACTGAGTACAGTATTAAAACAGACACATACACACCCAAGACCACCACAAGGGGCCTTTCTTGCCAAATACTTCTGCTGCTGTCATCTGCCAGCTCAAAGCAAGTACCACTCTTCCACTGATGCTGCTGCCTATTAACCATATGTGCCCAATTTTTAGACAGCCAGAGCCAAGAGTGTCAAACTGGTCTGGCTAAAAACTTGGCAGCACGTGTGCCTGTGTGTGCTCTGGGAAACAGGGCGCCCTGACTGTGAGCAGCACCAGTGCTGCAGAGAGGTGGAGAAGGGAACAATCCCGCAGGCAAAGGGCCTTCCTTTGCCCTTAATTATTTGCAGAACTGCTTAAAAAATATCATCCATGTGAACCATTTTGTTCAGTAGCTGATTTTATGTTATTTTTTTTTTTTTTGGTCACAATGTATAATTTCTGCTAAATGTTTTAACTTTTCCTAAGAAATGTTACTGTCAGCTCACAGGAACAATAATTTGTCTGTCTCAATCTTCTCAAGGATTTAGAAGTCCCAGCTGAACACTTCCTCCAATATCATCCTCAGGGAGGACAGCCACAATGCATCATGACATCCTTCCTTAAAGACAGGGAGTACTTGCAGGTTAGGAGGAATGCACAGTGTCAGTCCACTGGGAATGTGTTTATCCATTCATATGAGTCAATACCTGAGGCAACTAATGCCTACAAGATGTCATAGCAGCATTTCCTAATTGAAACTTTCTTCTTTCCAATGTCCCCCAACCCTGAAGTTTTTACAGTTAATGGTATTTTGGGTAAATCCCCAGGTTTTCAACCATCTAGGAGAAAAAAAGTATTTTGCCACATTTTTAAAATTGAAAAAGATGGTATTTGTATATTTATGTGCCTACATTTCTCAGTCTACAATCAATGTAAAAGAAAACCTCAGGTGGAATAAGTAAAAGAGTGCATCCCTCTAATCCACTAAATTCTACAACTGTCCTGATATTATTGAGCACTGACACTGTGAGACATTCAGTGCTGGACATTTTAGCAATAGCATCCAACTTTTTCCATGTTCACTTCAGATGCTTCCAAAGCTCTCCTGTTGCCAAAATCTTCAGCTTCTCTTCTTCCCATCAGACAAGGGTTCCTCTCTCACCCTCTACAAAGCTTGCATACTACAGTCATGCTTAATCAATACAAAAAATCTTAGTAGTATCAAGAACCAAATATTAGTGCTGACGGAAATGTTTTCAGCAGGTTGACACTTCACCAAGAAATGCTCCTGAATAGTACCAGGGCCTCTGAAAAGTTAAAGATTATCCATGCCCCGGCTCTTCCAGCCTTCTTCAAGGGTTCTGCCCCTTAAAATTATGGAATTGTTTAGATTGGAAAATACCTTTAGCATCACTGAATCCAACCATTAACCCAGAACTGCCAAGGCCACCACCACTAAACCATGCCTATAAGCACCCCATCTAGGTGTGCTTTAAATAACTCCAGGAATGGTGAATCCACCACTTCCCTGGGCTGCCTGTTTCAGTGCTTCAAAACCCTTTCAGTGATGAATGTTTACTAATATCCAATGAAACTTCCCTTACTGTAATTTGAGACCACTTCCTCCTGTCCTCCTTTGGGTGACCAAGGAATCCATTAGAAGTAAAAAGTCCTTACAAAAGAAAAGTCTGGGTTTTTATCTGAAATCAACCATTTCAGTGTAATTCCATTCCAGAAAGATCTGAAAGGCTTTTTTGTTTTTATTCCAAAGCTGAATGAAAACAATTTTTGAACTTCAACAGTTGTTGCAAAATGGAATTGTCATCTTGTGGACAGCACCACTGAGCATATGGTGTTACTGTCAAATAAATCTTGTTTAATATCAAAATGAATAACATTGCGCTGTTTGCATTCCACAGTATATTTTTAACCCACTCAAGCCCTATCCTTTCTCATCTAAATAGGCCTCTCAGAGAATCTCAGAGATTTCCTGCAGAACTGAGTCTATTTTGCTGTGCAATGTATTTTGCTATGCAAACTATCATCTTTGTTACAGCATTTTCAATGCTTTGCAAGGACAACCACAACAGGAAACAGTCTGTTTTCTTCCTCTTCCTGGAAGCATTGGACATCTTGCAAGAAAATTTGTCCACCAAACTTGACAATTTATAGTTCATATCTGCTGTTCCAAGTGATTTGTATTATATGGACAATTATTCTTATTTTTTTTCCTTAGGTGCTCAGTCACATCAAAGCACCCTTGTATTGTTAATGTGCATTTAAATATTTGCTGAAGACAGATCCTTAGATATCCAACCATACTTGGCTAACTGTGGAAAATTGTACATCCACTCCTGCAAATTTCTTATCAGTGTGGAATTTCTTGTAGGATTCAAATCTAAGGTAAAAAAAATGTATTTTAATATATTTGCACTTGATATGACTGTGAGGTACAGCAGTGTAACTATGTCCATTACACCCAAGCAGAGGTGAGGTTCAGGGAGCTGAAAACTCACATACTTGAGTATTTTGGTGCCTTTCATTTCAAACCCTGTTTGCAGAGCTGAACAAATATAGATCTTAAAAGACCTATAAAGACCTAAAAAGGCCTATAAAGACCTAAAAAATTGAGAAATTGGGAGAAAATATAGAAGTGGCCAGAGGTTTCTCAGCACTCAGCTCAGGCAAGGCAAACACCTGCATCATCTGTACCTTCCTCATCCTAAGAATGTCTGGCTGTCCAGTAAGCTCTGAAGCTAAAACCCTACGCTTCCACCCTCCATTTCTTTATTTTAAAAAGAGATATAGAATACTTTTTCTGCAGTTTTTTTTGCATTCAGTTTTATTTCCAAATGTTTTTGCTCTTTCTGAAATAGGAACTGCTTGCATACAGACCAAGCTGAACAAGTCTTTTTAGCTTCTTCTGTCTCAATTTCTCTTTCTGGACAGTGAGAACAATGAATCCTCTGTAAAAGTACTGATTACCTATGGATACAAAGAGTGGTTCAGTCAAGTTTTATCTGACACATCCCAGTATAGATCACTTTCTTTTTTATCTGTACCTATGTTTGTGTCCGAAGGGTACAGGAAAATTTTTATTCACAAACTTTGCATCATGATTTAAGGGACTACATCATTATCTGTTATTAACCGGCATAGCTCCATCCACAAAGCTCTAACAACCAGGAGACCTATGACTGTAGAAATCAGGAAAGGCATGCACAGCACTTCCCAGGGTTTTCTCCTGACTTGAGCTCCTTTTGTCCAATATTTAACAGGAGGCCAAGCTAAATAGGACACCAGAGGGCAAAGGAATGATACTGATTCACAAACAACCTCATAAAACTATTCTTGTAGGCCCTTTAAAAAAAAATTAGCTGTCTGCCAAACAGATGAGGTCACCATGAGCAGTCAGCAAGTCTTGCAGTGCAAGAAAAAGTTCTGTTCAAATTTTGCTTAAATCAGTAGAGGGGCAAGTTCAATAAAGGGGATCACAGTCTGGCCACTGCACACCTGTTTCTTCATCAGGCAGTCATCACAAGTGGACTAATTTGTGCTTCAGTCTTAACTTAATGGTGTCCATGGGTTAAGAAAATACGCATGATCTAAAGGTTGTTTCCACAGAATGGTGATTCCCAGTTCAGCAAAGCACTTCAGGATGTGAAAGTGGCATAGGTTTAGTTTGTCATTACCTGCTGCTTCATACAGAAAGGATCTGCCTTTCACACAGGGAAAGAGGCTTTTGTACTCCTGTGGGTCAGGGTGCACTCAGTGTTTTCTTTGTAAAATCTATCTCATGAAGTAAATAAAAAGGATTGCTGGAGAGATCCATCTGCTCTTCTCTTTTCAATGGGGAAGAAAAAATTGCTTTCGTCCCCACTGCTTTTTGAATCTCATAGATACATCATTTGCATACCAGATTACTGTTTAGTTCCAGATCATAATTTGTTCAAATATATCCTACATTTCCATTTTTGTATTTTTTCATAACTTCCCCATTCCACATTTATCAGACAAATCTTAACCAAGAGCTTGGTTTTGTTTGTTTGGTGTGGCATGGGTTTTTTTTTTTATAGTCACAAAGATTATTTATTTATTTATTTGGCAAATGGTAGGATTTTTTTCTCACATAATTTTCATTGTTCTCTTTTCCAGTTCTCTTTTGCTCTTGCTAAATGCATCAGTCCATTAAGCAATGAGCCTGTTACCACTCCGTAGCCCCTCCACCCCCACAAGGATCACTTCATCTGTCACAAGAATTTAACAGTGAAGTAGTTAGCATTTTATACTGTTACTTTTTTACAGGAATAATAAGGATAGTTTTATGAGATTGTTTGTGAATTACCATCTATCATTTTCCCTCTGTCATCTGCTCACTCTGTCTGAGACCCTTAGCAAGAGCAGAAGAAAATGAGTGCAACTGAGTATAAAGCCTAGGGAAATGCTGCGCCTGATTTTATTTTGCTCAACAGCTGGAAGAAAGGGGAGCAGCTTCAGTGGTGGTGCTAAGTTTGTGAATGCCAGGTGAGGATTAAGTAATTCAGCCAGATGAGATAATTAGTGTACATATGTTCTGATGCAAATAGAGAACACCAGGCTTATCAAGATCTTTAGAAATACTGGCCCTGTTAAACAGGGTTGATATGAGATTTGAATGCTCAAGTTTTGATGCAGCAAACCTGCCTAGCTCAGAAAGTGGCTCTGAGAGGTCCAGAACTGATGGACCAAGTCCAAGGAGTCAGTGCAAATTTTTTGAATGCTACGACTCACCTCATTATCTTTTCCTCAATAAGAATTCTATTCTTAATAAGACTACTAGCATGGAATTTTGTTCCTTTAGACCTTCTGTCCTCTCCAGTTTCTATTGAATTGAACTGGCAGAATCCAAAGTAACTGATGGGAAGGACAAGCAAATATTCAGCCATGCACTGACACCCACAAACACGCACAGAGAACACAATTACCTAAACTCCATTTCCTTAGGAAGTAAGACTAAAACTGAAGTGTTTACATGGAACAGCAAAGCAGATCAGCCAGGCTTTGGAAGGTTTTCAGACAGATCCCTGTCTTCTGTAAATCAGTGTGGAGTGCAATGGAGCTGTACCAATTTGCACCAAGTTGGGTCACCTTCCTCTATTCTTGACTAGTCCATTTTATATCCAGTCTTCACAAAATGAAAATGTCAGGGTTTTGAGACCAGGATCAAAGATGTGTTGGAAAGAAGATTTTCTAGGGAATTGAAAATCCACAAGGGATAGAGCATGTAGGCTAAATAATATTATTTTAAAGTAATGGCTACATTTTCAGGAAGTTTGCTTTCCCTGGATACGTCCCATTTTAAGGCATCACTGTTTAGTCTCATAAAGAAGACTATTGCTGACAAAATAACCTCCAGTTCTCTATTGCTATTTCAATTACTGCATTGATCAATCCGAAATGTTTCTTTGCTTGACATGACTGAGAATGTAAATTATCTGAATTGTGATACAGCACTGCAAGATTTGAATCACTCTTTACATCTTTTTTCCTTCCTTCAGAATGAATTATGTTGAGCCAAAAAAGAAAATTAAACATGATTTAGGGAAGCACCTACAACTGTTATGGCCTGCCTTGATTCAGTGTCCTAAATAAAACTACAATGTTGTGTTCCATTTAATAAACAAACAAACACAAAAGTAAAGATAAAGAAACTACCAAATAAATTCCTCTGGACACAGTTTATTAGGGTGCCTTTGTCCCCAAGTGATTTATCTTTGAAGCCTTTTCTGCGGAATTTTGGCAGAAATACATATAATTGTGTTTCCATTTTAGAGCAAACCATTGTCAGGCAGGACCCTGAGACAGTAGTATGAATTATACTTATTTCTGCATTTCATATCCTTCCAGATAACTGGAAATTTCAGCTAAGGTCTTTGTAAAGAGACAAAAAATGAGGCCCAAAGTGAACTAAGATTCATGCCCTTTATGACATAAAAACTACCTCTTAAGAAAAGAATGTCATCTAAAATGGCAAGTAAATGTGTTTATAACATGTTCAGTGTAGCAAAGGTCAGTAATACAGATATTGTGCAGGTTGTATGAGCATTTATTAATTTACTTTATTGTGCAGGTGACCAAGCACTGGAACAGGTTGCCCAGAGAGGTTGTGGAGTCTCCCTCACTTGGGGATATTCACGAACCATCTGGATACAAGCCTGTGTCCTGTGCTCTGGGGTGACCCTGCTTGAGCAGGCAGATTGGAGCAGGCGACCCACTGAGGTCCCTTCAGACCTGATACACTCTGTGATTATGTGATTCCACATTCTGCACAAGTCAAAAGTATCTCCTGTAATGCCAAAAAAAAACCATTATTCATATGGCAAATCATGGCATATGTGAAAATGATAACCCAGTTTTGCTCAAGTTTTTCTTTAACCAACAGGCTATGGGCTTTTCTCAGTTTGTTCCTTCTTTCTTCATGGTTGCATGAACCACAGTAGAGAAATGACAATTTTACCTGGTCAGATTTTGGACCAAGAAATTATACTTTCATGCATGTGAATTTGTAACCACTTGGTCATTGTGGGGCAAGGAATAAGATAATTTGTGCTCATAACAGAGCACAAATTATCTTATTCCTTGCCCCACACCCAGATCAAATTCAAGGTACTCCATGTCAAGTCTCTGCACTCTGTTGTTTCTTCTGCTGACAGGGTGCGTGAGTAGAATCTGTCTTTCCAAAACTGCTGGGAATGTCTTGTTCTAAGGAGACATTTCATATTCTACAAAATAGGTTTCCTTCAGGAAAACTTGTAAAATAGAGCTGACATCAGCTCAAAATCCAGGATCAATGCCCCCTCAGATTCTTGTAGATGTTCAGACACATCTCCAAAACTTGGCCACTCTCTCATCTGCATGATAACACTAAGTTATCAAGCGCTGAAAGTGCCTCTGAGGAGCTTTATGAAGTGGCTAATGGGCATCATTTCAACTGCTCCTCCTCCTGCCAACAATGCCAGCACCCTGATGCAGCATGAAACAGCCCTGTGTTGTTCAACTCTCTCTTCACTGCTTCTTCCTCAGGAATCCAAGTAGCCTTCCAGCATTTCCCACAAGGACGCCTTGTTACCCACAGCAATTTGAATATATGTAAGTATGATTGATACTGAGGAACTCCTTGTGCAGACTGTCTCCTACCTCTCAGAACTTTTCCAAAATATCTGTCCCAGTTGTTAAAGAAAATGAAGCTGTGTGGATAGGAAAATTGTCTGCAAAGATACAATGTTTGGCTTCTTTCCTCAGATCCAGAATGTACTATGTGTTCCTTGGATAATGGACAACGTGTTGGGTAGTTCCAGATAAGGTATCCAATAACTCTTATTTTGTGTCCCCACTTTTTTTGCCCTTGTTCCAGAGAAAATTGGACAAGTGCCTGAGAAATAATTTTATTGTGTGGAGAGTTACTATGAAAACCTACTCTGCTATTTTTCATTGACCTCTAAAATGAACTCCCTAATTAAGTGCAAATGGGAAACTGACTTGGAGCAGGTTGTCTCTAATCTTGCACAAGACAGACACAGTAAAGTTTATGAACTTGATAGACTGATGCTGCCAAAAGTCAATTTTGCTTTTCTCCCATTCACTGCACATAGAATATCTATAACATGTTGCTGAAAAATATAAAAAAGGGGGATTCCTTAGACATCTGTTTGCACTGAAAGTATTAAAAAAAAGGGAAAGGCAGATGATACTCCAGATGATAAATATTTGTGCAAATTAATCTTTTATGCAGTAGCTTTTATCTTCTTCTTAAAGAATCTTCTTACTGAGTTGCACCATTATGTAAGAAATTGCATTCATATTAAAAAAAAAAAGTTCCTACATGCTGTGGAACTTATTCCTCCTGAACTTACATATTGGGGACTAGCTAATAGAGAAAAAGAAGACTAAAATAGCCTGCAATATGCAAATTTCAGTTCTTGGTAAAAGTGAACCTAAGTTTATGGTGAAGTTATAGGAGAATAGGAGTTCATTGCAAATGATATGTGTATGTATGCAGGTAGAGCTACCAGGGATTTCCCACTTCAAAAATGATGAACAAAATTTTATGGAACTGTCTCACATGGATATGCCAGGCCAAGAAGGAAGTGATGTAACAATAAAGAAACCCACCACATGGGTGCTCTCCTTCTACGCAGTCTGAATGATGCCAATCCAGTACTGAAGAACCACTTGAAATCCAAGGCTGGAAGCTAGGCTTTGGAATGCCCTCAGAAGTAGGGTAGGTAATCCTGCTGTGCCTCCAGGAGGTCCCTGTAGGTGCCCTACACTCATCCAAGGCACCAGTGCAGTGAGCAGGTGCTGCAGCTCCTTCAGCTCAGCCTCAGTCACTGTTCTCTTTGCCCAGCCTTGCCTCTACTCTGTTTATAATTGGATCACAATCTTGTGCCTTACCCTTGTTTTATAGCCTTGATCTCAAGGCTAGACCCACTCTTGTCCTCTCCACAACATTGTTTCAGCTTATGTGCTTCACAAGAGAGAGGGCACTGCCAAGGCAGATCTGACATCAGGCCGGGGGACTACAGAGGGTTTCTCTTACTGCTAAACTGTAGGGCATTAAGAGTAATGGAAAGCAAGAGGAATCAAAATACAACTGTGAAAGCTAAGATAGCTGAAATATGGGCCAAAGAATGAATTTAGCTTCTGTCTGAAAATTTTCAAGGTTTTTTTCCAGACCTCTGGCTACAGCTATGTGACTGTGTTTCTGGCAAAAAAACCAGAAGTAGCTCTGCTGATATCAGTGTGAATCTGATGGAAGATCAGGCTCAGACTCAAGAGATTTATCCATCTGTTTTATCCAAAAATATGTAGTCATCATAATCTGAAATGTATTTTTTTACCTATTTGTGTACATTAAAATGCTGTTAAGAGAGATATGAAGTCTTTTCACCAACCCTCATAGCACATCTGCTGGAAAGATCACCTTTCATCAGAAAGGAATGCTTTCTTTATGAGTGACAAAACTCCTCAGAAATCCTTATTTCCCAGGAATGTATTTTTCCCTAGGAAAAAAAAATTACTTTTGCCCCACAGGTCTTTCCTAATAAGACCTTCATTTGCCTCCTTGACTTTACCCTTCATTAGTGACTTGTCAGGCTTCTTGGGAGTAAAAACAAAGGGTCATTTTCCTCTTTTAAATTTACAAGCAGAGACAATCTAGAAAGTGAAGTTACAAATGCATGAGGAGACTGATGCTTCTCTCACTGCAACAGACCTTTGTGGGAAATGACAAATTTACATCAATGCAAGTGATATGAAAAGGAATATCCGCAGTGCTTTAGGATGAAGAAGTAGGGCAAGAAATGTCAAGTGACATGAGAAGGGTCATTAAGACAGATTCTGGAGTAGGAATTTACTCACACTTCTGCACTGCAGTGGATATAAATATTTACATCATGTTGCTTTGCATTCAAGTGTTAAGCATCCAAACAAGAGTGCATATTGCATGTAGCATAACTAAGGGCTGATTACAGAATTCTCTGAATAAAAAGAAAACAGTGCTTCTTCTCTAACAGAGTTACTATCTGCCATTTGGCAAAAACCTAACTTTCCACTTTTAGCACTCTATCTTACAAAACGCTGAATGGTCTCAATTCTCCTGGTGCCTAGAACCTTGTACCACACGGCCCTAAGCCATGGTAACATGATGTGCATAACTGAAGTGGTACCTCACAAAAACAGAGATGGTGCTTGCACTGAAGAACTGTAGTGGTCACACATAGGCCGGAATGAGAAGACACTGCTGTAGAAGCTGTGTGTAGAAACCATATCTGAATTTTACTCTGCTACAAAGCTGCTCCCTTAAACTACTTCAATAACAAATGTCATCATTAGATCCAGCAGATAAAAACATGACATGCAAGTCCATCTGTGCCATTCAAAGCCCACCTTCTTAAATCTACTCTAATTTGGTTTATGTATAGTTATTAGTACTTAGTGTTACACCACTTAAATCTTAGTACATTTCCTCTGTAAGTAAACCTTGGCTTTATTTGTCCTGACTTTGTCTTGATTTTGGCTCTATTGTGATCTTTCCCTCCAAATTTAATATAAAGGAGTTCCTCACATTTATGGAACAAACACCTGCTGAAGTCCCTCGGGCATCTTGAGTCCAAGAAAAACAATAAAAAAGGCTTATCTTAAATGTAAGATTTGGTAAACTGATTTCTAGTAATAGGCAAGAGTGCATCATAATTCCAAATTGGGGGTTTTCCCCAGAGTGAGCCCTGAATGTGAGGTGCCATGAAAGCATGAGAACACTTACCTAATAAACAGAGATCCCTGTGGCAGTTTCTCCACTGATTTTTTTTTCACCTCATAAATATGTCACTTTAACTCCATACTTATTTTTAAGACTTTTTCCACCAACTCTGATGAGATGGAACTATCCTGAAAGTGTTTAAATACTGAGCTGGTCTTCCATTTGTGCTTTTGTTTGAGATAAGAAAGTATTAATTTAAAAAATCAAGTGCCATTTTAAGCTCAGATATATTGGAACATCATGTCCCATCTTCAATTTGTCCTGAAGAGGCTGGCTCTATGTTCAAGGGCTGCCACATGAGAAAATGAGTTCTGTTGGAGTTTGTCTCTGAGCTTTCAGAGCTGCAAATGCTTTGGAGAAACAGCAAGCAGTGGAATGAAAAGACTGGAAATGTATTTCAGACTCTGTTGCAGATTTCGTCTGTTGCTCTATAGGCAAACATTTAAGTCCAGGTTTTTAAAAGTCATCAATTAGATAGTTAACAAATTGATTCTGAAAGAGTGATGGTTTGTACACCATCCAACTGTTAATATTGCATTCCCTCAGTTCATGGCTCCTACAGGATTCTGCAGCACGCCCTATAAATACTAACTTTCTATACCAAATTAATGCATTTTTAATATTTTAAAATCAATGTTATCTTTTCTTTACATCATAATAAATTTAAACTTGATGCTGAGCATGCATACATTATTCAAAGGAGGACAGACAGTGATTACTGGAAGACTTCCAAATAGGAAGGGCTGAAAACATTGGAACTGTTCAGTTTAGAGGTAAATAGCTAATAAAAGAAACAAAAATAAGAAATAATAATTAAAAAACTAATAGAAGGAATAAATATTATTGGTGCTTTGCATTTTTTTTATACTTCAAAAGGGCCAATTAATCATATTCTAGCAATTGGCTAGTTTAACTACCAGACTAAATGAACTTCTTGAATCCCACTGCGTAATTCCTAGAGCAGACATGGAAATGTGATGTGTGATGCAGGCCAAACTGAGGTCCTATAAATGTGTTCTTGGTCATTACTTATTTTAAGGGAGTGCAATGCACTCTTAAAGATTTGTAAAGTGCTTGAGATTCTCTTATACAGGGTGTGAAAAATCATAAGTATGTGTGAGAGCATGTATGTCTGTACATGCTTCTTTTAGAGGGTTTTAATTTATGGACAGAGACTTTTGCACACAAACAAACACAACCATACATAGTTTCATGTCCTTCTGAATTAATCCGTCTGGCCAGATCTCAGTGTCATGGACTGGATTCATTCAGATAGCAAAGGAGGAAAATAGACGGATTAGTAAAGCAAAATGGAAAGTACAAGTTTACATGGGGAAGGTAAAGGTGTCTGGAGCCAGTCAATAGAAAATAGATTTTAGAGTGTCAGATTTTGTCCCAGTATCTACCTAGCAGAACTCCTGACGGAGTTCCATCAGAGCAGTCTCTGTGGGCTCTGTACCACATGATGGGGAAACTTGCACACAATAACAAAAGTCCCCAGGCAGCTATCTCTGTCTTCTTTGCCTTGTTTTTAATACTATCACCACAGCAGCAGTTATGATTATGTGTCATGTGGAATAACAGCTTGATCATGTCACATTTCTGTCATGCCTTGACATTGGATTCAAAAGCAATGATTTTCTATGCTAAATTTAAGTTATAAAATTAGGTCCTTCCCATAGGAATAAGCATGATAAATAGAGGATATTGATTTTAAAAAAACAGGGGAAGGTAAAGTTCCTTAAATATTACTAGCTTGGGAGTTCAGCCCTGTGGTTAAACAGCACTTGCCAAAAGTGTTTCTATGCTTAAAACAAGCTTTTAGCAAATGAGGCAATATTTCATCAGGGTTTATTTATCATCATATTCCATATGATTTAGTTTAGGAAAGGAGATAAATACAGAGTCTAATTGTTCAAATGTCAACCAGCTGGTACACAGGCAGCCTTTTCATTGCTGCTTAAATAGCAAAATTGTAACTCCTTTTACTCACAGAAAGTCAGAGTTGCTCACAGAAATGTCTGTGATCACAAAAGCCATCTTACTCACTGCTTGCCAAGGGAACTCATCCCAACCCCCAGGAGTTTTCAGTGCCTGTGCTGTTGTTGCCAGCAAGCTGTAGAAAAGCATCAAAAGGAAGATATGTGACTAGAAATTGACAACGGACTTAAAGCAGCTGCTGAAGGCCAAACCTGCCATCAGATGGTTGCAGATGTGAAAGCTGTCTCACCATGTTTTTCACTCAAAGCTTTTCTCTTGCATTAAATAAATGCACAGATTCAAGCAACACAGAGCTGCAGAGGGCTGTACCTTACTCAGAAACTCATATAATTTTCCCTTCCCCTTACATTTCCCTCATATTTAATAAAGTCTCTGCCTCCTGAGCACAGTGAAATTCAACTTTGCTGATTATGATTTTAATGCCTCTTTCTTCATCCCCCTCAGTTAGGTTCCTGCTAACTTCAGCAGCACAGAATCAGGGCTTCAGTGATGCCTTCCTAAAAGCCGTTCTTAAAAGCTCATCTGTTAGCCTCTTCTTCCTCCTCCTAGTGGCAATTACTGCAACAGAGATTAAATGTAAGGACAAGACTTTAAAAAGAAACATGGTATTCTTGGTTTCACTTGCTGGTACATAAAAAACTTGAGAGTGTGGGATTGCTTTCCAGGTACACAGACCACCTTCCAAGGTCTGAGTGGACTTTATCAAGAAGATGGCTCAGTTCTCTGCTTGTGCCTGACTAGTCCAAAGGGTTTTTCTCTAGTCCAGATCAGGATCTGCGATCACTTATAGAATGGTTCAGGAAATTAAATTTCTTTTTCTCTGAGAAAATGCATACTTTTTTATTTCAGCAAAATCAGCCACAGTCAAAGACCAGAAAAAGCCGCCTACCAAGCCCTGCTGTTTCCATTACCGAAAACAAAACAAACACCTCCAAAAAGCCAAAACCATATTTAATTTAGCAACCTCAAGTACTGTTCCTCAAACAGAATTTGTTTCTTTCAAAGTTCCTTATTGCTAAAAATTTTCAACTAGCTTTTAATGAACAGGGCCCAGGACCTGCTGTTGTTGAAGGCAACAGGAGATCTGGCATAGGATCAGTCCTTAAATGATCAAAATGTGGATTTCCCCGGACAATCTCTTGTGTAGGAATAATCCACTCAAGATTACAGGGAAAAAAAATAAAAGCGAGAGAACATAAAAAAGACAGTGAATAGCAGGTAGCAGATTTTCTCAGCATAGACACCTGTAAATTAACAAAGTTCCAGTTTAAACAAAGCTTGTCAGAAGGAGTGTCTCCTGTTACATACTCTTTTTGGCTTCAAACAGTACAGATAAAGATGCAATACCTGTTTCTTTCCATCGCACCCAGGACAAGCAGTGCTGACCTTCCTCAGCATTTTCATGCATCAGTATTGGCCTGTTTCTCTGAAACCACTAATCCTTGACTACTTCTGAATGACATAGAATATTAAAAGAGGTTTCCTCCTGAGCCCAGTAAAGACCTTGAAATCCTTCCAACTCTGCTAGCCTGCTAATCTTTAAATTATATATGTTTTTTTAATCTGGTCTAAGTGGGTGTCTCTGCTTTTAGTCACTGACAGACATGCTTTCATTTTTGTCACTGTTGTCCTGGAATTTCTTCAGCTGTACAGTGAATAGTAAGATACCTCTCTACGCTCATCATGTGGCTACCCTAAAAAAAAGTAGACTGACTTTGATTTTTTTTAAACGGGTGCTTAGAAATAGTCCTGGGGCTGTGCAAAAAGACCTCTCAGATATTTAGGCTTCAAAGAACAATTCATTGAGTCTTCTAGAACATATTGGTCCTGGAACTTTATTTAGGCTCTAATTTTATGCCTAATTTAAAGGATTTCGCTAGTACTTAGTGATCTACCTATGGCTTGTAGGACCAATATTGGGAGTTGGCTGACACTCAGTCCACTGGAAAATTGAGCTAATTATCTAAATCCAGCCTGCAGAAATCTAGTCTTACCCAGAAGTTTGCACCCTTTGTCAGCACACAACTCTTCCTTCTCCTCTCAGTAGTTTTCCAGCTTGCTTGTATCACATTTCAGAGGGACTCCTCTCATTTTTTGAGTGGCCTCTTTTTTTTTAACTTCTTTGTTGTTGTTGTTGTTGTTGTTGTTGTTGTTTTTGGCCTGCTCTGTCAAGAGATTTCATAAGGTAACTTCATTAAACTTAAGGAAGTTACCACACTGGCAGTTTGCAATATGTTGTGAAAGGTGTAGTGACCTGGAAAGTCTGACTCTTTGTCAAAATGAAATGTGCTAGTGCTGTGCATAAAAACCCACTGGCCCCACAGGGAAAACAATTAAAATATTCAGCAAAGACACAAGCCTGCCTTTGTAATGTGTGTTTTCTGTTTCTCCTCCTCTGTCTTTTTCCTGTGGAGGCCTTCTGATAGAAAATTAAGGTTTTAGTTCAGTTTTTTATTTATAAGGTTTTAGTTTTAGTTTTTCATTTTCTTGGTAGAGCAGATCACAAAACTTGTCTCAATAACAAAATAGCCAAACATGGGAGCATAACTCTTCAAAGCAGTTAAGCTTCTTTCACTTGCAAGCAATCTGAGATGTCTAGAGGAGTTGTGCAGCATGGTAGCTTTCTTTGCAGAGTCCAAATGCTGGTCCATGCACTGACTCAAACCAGGGCCCTCCTGTGCTCCAAGATGTCTGGAACTAAAGAACATCTGTGCAAGAGCAAGTTCCCCCAGGACCTAGGTCTGTGAAAATGTTCCCTGTCCCTATTGTAAGGTGCTGCTCACATCAGATGCTCAACCTACAAGTGTTTATACAAGTTCCTACATCTAAGTGTGTTGCACGGGAATGAAAATCACCTTTTATAAGCCAGAGAAGCTACCAAGGAAAAGAGGCGGTGGAACCGTCTTGCCTTCCCTCTGTCCATCACCACCACTGTGGAGCAGGAGCAGTTGCTGGTGAACTGTTAGCCCTCCCATGCTCCTGAAGCCAAGATAAAAGCCATGTTACCTTTAGGGCTTGCCTTTTTCTCTAGGTGATTCCCTGCATCCAAACAATGCACAGGGCTTTGCATAAGGCTGAGCTCTACCTGAGTGCGCCTACAATGTATAAACTACACCACGCTCCAGGAGATCCTAAGAAGGCTGTTACTCCCTCTTCCAGTTTCATTGTCAATTTGCCCATAAGAAATCTCTAGTGCTGATCTTTGTGGAAAGTACTGCAGGAGCTGCCATACACAGTTCTTCAGGGGACAATGTTTCACCTTGACTTGTACCTTAAACCTTTAAGAACAAGCTGAGAGATCCTGTAGCCAAAGAAAGGAGATAGTGCTGCAAAAGCAACAGCTTAATTCTCCTTTCTTTCAGTCACATTATTTTCTTGCAAGAAGACTGATTAATGCCTTCAAAGACCTCAAGCTAATGATAAAGCATTCTCTTTTTTCCTTTTTTTTTTTTTTTAACAAAACCAGGGTTTCTCTTCTCTGTTTCTATCTAAGTGTACAAGGTACATTGGAACGTCATACTGCATTTTGAGGGTAGAAAAACCTTCCTCACTGCAGTAGCTGATAAGGTTGGGCCCTGACAAAGAAGAGCTTGCTCCCTTGACTTTTCTTTCTGAAAAGTTGCCATTGTTTTCCCTAACCCATATTAGTTCCTCAAGATTGTTTATACCCAGTCTCAGATACTCTTGTGACAGGTCTCTAGAGGTGGGGATGGTGCTGGTTGTACCCTGTGAGAACTACTGGTCCTTGTACTTTAGCCCAAATGTGCCTCTGAGGGATGAACCACTATTAAGAAAAGAGTCCATGCTGACTCCTGAAAGGAAGATTAAAAGGTAGAAGTTGCAGGTGACTGTGTCTGGCAACACTTTCTCTGCCCTGCCATTACCAGACAAATAGCAGCATAAAATCTTCAGTGATAAGGCAGTGTGTTCTATGAAGCAGGAAGCATAAATTACACAAACATGACAGTGGACCTTTAAAAGCCAGTATTGTGAAAGATATTTGATGTCTTCAAAACATGTTCTCCTTTGAATTTTTCCTCATCTCTTCAATTTGTACTCATTGTTCTTAAAAAACGCAAAGAGGCAATACCAATGAAGTTGCATTGGATGACATTAAAAACAGCAGGAGGTGAAAGTCAAATAAGCCTGTGAGAAATTAATTTGTTCCTTTTTTTTTTTTTTTTTTTTTTTTTTTTTTTGTTGAGAAGCCAGTTATCCTGTATTGATAAAGCAAGAGGGAATATTGATAAAGCATCTGGGATAAGACAGTACTTTTCTTTCTGTTGCTACCCTGCTGCAGCTCTGACTTTAAATGCAGCAGGTGCACATGACGGCATGGTGTCCTCCCTTTACCCCAAAGGAAACCATAAAGGAAATTTATGTGGAGGTGGATGATACAGCTGTCTGTCAATTTTGCTAATCCACTAGAGGCCATTGTGACACAGAGTAAAGGATCCTTGGCAGAGCAATGCACACCAGTGCTGCTCGGGCTGCACAAGGGATGAGTCAAGGAGTTTATTTAGTGGTTATTCAAAGAGCAGAAGACTGGGGAAGTGATTCCTCTGGATGCTGGAAATTTTCCTATGTATTATGAAGGAGATTCTACTGGGCAGAAGCATTGACTTGTACATGTAGTTTATATTCCAGCAACATGGAGTGTATCTTACTGTGGCATTTTGGACATGACCTGCAGCACTGGACAGTTATTTGAAATCTAGAAATACTCCTGACAATTTCTTTTTCATTTACAGTGTTTTAAAAAAACTGGCTGCCTAAGGATTGTTGAGGAAATACTGTGACAGCAGTTAGAAGTCAGCTTGTTCTCACTCTCTCATCTGTGAAAATTGGTGAAGAAAAAGGTGACTTTTGAGGAAATGTGTTTCTGCTAGGATGGATGGCGAGCTGTCAGAAAATTTAAATTTCCTAGTGATGCAAAAAGAATCCTGGCAACGGAAGAAGGGGAGAAAAACAGTAAAATCAGGGCAAATGCAGCTGTCAGGAGGATAAGACAATAGTCAGAAAGGAAGAAGAAGGGATAACCAAGGGGGCAATGCTTCTTGCTTTATAAACCTGTACATCAGAGGGCGGACAAGGGATGATCTCTAGCAACTCCTAGGCCAGCTGTCAGAAGAAAGACCTGATGTCTTTGTTTGTCATTTCTGTTTATCCCTTCAGCTACCTGAAGACACAGCAACAGCACTGAAATGTTTTAAGTCAGTCAACCAACTCTGGTCTTCCATTGAAGAGGAACAGTGCCAGATTGGCTAATTAACATTAGTGAGATGATTCTTCAGCTCTTTTCTGCTATGTACAATACACTTCAAAACACACTCAAGACTTTTTTTTTTCTTTTAATTAATACATATATAAGGATATCATTTTTAGAAGTCAGTATAGAAAGGTTTAACAGGTGCATTTAAAAAAATACCAGAACAAGAGAGACAGTGCAATGTCATTGTGGCAAACAGATGGTTTCTTGTGGTTGCAATATCAGAATCTTTCTTGAGTTGGAATTTAGGAAACAGCAAGCCTAATGAGCCTTTCTCTGATCTTCCTGAGAGTGGCATAACTCAGGGACAATTCTACTGTAGTCAACAAACCTGATATTCATGTAAGTTGATCTACGTGGATGTAGGCTCAACTCCCTGTCTCAGGGGAAACCTTGAGATTGCCTTTCTTACCTCTTTTACTTGAAGCACCTGGAAACACATTCCTGTGTGGAAAATACACCTCTGGAAAACAAGATAGCCACTTGGATATCTGATGGGACTGATTCCACTTGTTTTTAAGGCAGTAGCTGCTCACCCTGTGAAGGTGTTGGAAAACCTTGTCAGAGAGTGACTGTCAACATCGAGTTGCATGTTAAGGAAAGCACATAAAACTGATTTATTACTCAAAAAAAAATTTTTTTATTTATAAAAGTTTACACATGTGTGTTTTTAGACAAGAATATTCCAAGGTCTATGAGAGAGAAAGAGAGAGCAAAAAAAGAATGCTTGCTAGATAGGCAGGATTTTTTAAAAATAGAAATACATTAATTTGATGAATAAAGCATTGAGTGTGCACTGTAGGCCCTGTGTTTTTAAAGATTTAGAAAGCTAATGTAATATGAATCCAGCCATATAATCCTGTGTTCAAAAAATGTGAAATAATAATAACAATGTAACCTCATCCTCCATATTTCCTCATTTCCTTAGGGCCACAGTTTCAAAAGGACTAAAAAACATAGCGGCGACACATTCCAACACTTCCCCCTGATTATGGGAAAGCATCCTGCCCTCCAAACCTAGGTAAATGTCGACCTGCCCAATGCCTCCAGCCTTTTCCTCCACAAGCTGTCAGAGGAATGGGTCACATGTATGTGTCACAGGGGTCAGTTCTTTATTTCAGCCTTTGGGCCTGCTCCCACAAGCATTGAGAATTAGGCTTGGACTTAGTTATCTGAAGAGGTTTCATGGGTTTCCACTGAAACAGTGTGGTACTCAGCACTGCTACCAATAAGGTTAGGGGAATTGAGCTCCTCTACAAATTTAGATATTAACCTGCCTAGACCAGAGTGCATTTCCTTTTAGACTCAAAGGCACCCCCCCAAGTTGGTCTTTTAAATGACCTGTGAGACCCTCATCCTGTGATAACACCACTCTACCTTCTGCAGGCAGATTCCTGTATCTGCGTGGCAGCCTTGGCCTCTTTCTGGGCTTGTGGACCACCTCAGAGATCTATCTGCATGGAGCTTGCTGTAAGATGGTTGGCTCAGAGAAAAGTGAGGAAAGAGTCAGATTTTGTTGGAAGTGTTTAGCATCCTCTCTTGGGAAATCTAGAAAAAGCCTGAAAAATTGACAGGAGCAGGAGCAGGCATGGTCAGATCTCTAATGCAGACTCTGACTGAACTTGAAGGGTCCTGTGGACCTCAGTAAATCATAACAAAAATGTCTTTCAGTAATGGTCATGAGCATCTGTGCTTGTGCTGATTATTTTATTCATGATACTTGGATATTTTCAAGGGTTGTTTGGGGCTTTTTTTGTGGCCTTGAGTAAACCGAGGCATTAGGAAGCGTTTGGCTGCTGATTTTGTGGAGATGTGGATCAATAATCTAACAATCATGATCACTAACTAGACAGCTGCTTCAAGGTGCATCCAGAGGAAAAAAAATATCATCTTTATTTAAGCAATATAAACTAAACCATGTTTATTACTTCAGTGGTTTGCTTTATTTGAAGATATTTGGATCAGCATTTCTCCTGTCTTTGAATCTTCTAGGGCAGAATGAACTCCTTTCCAGTGCCACCTTGTTCTTGAGGACTTCTGGAAATTAATTTAATTTGATCCGTTCCTTGATTTTCAAAATTGGGGGATGCAAAATTATTTTGAACTGTTTTTTCATTAACTAATTTCCTTAATCCTCTGAAGGATTTCCTGTGCTTATGATTTTGTAATAAATACTTAAAATACTACTCTCAAACAGTCTCTCCCCAGCTAAGACAAAGCCACACCACCACCACCACATTTTGGTGACTTCAGCAGCACATGTTACAACAGAAATCCTTCAGTCTTGAGAGTAGCCACTTCTCTATTTTTGTAATTGTCTCACTGTGCCAAGAATGTTTGCTTTTCTTCTTCTTTTATACACATGAAACAAAGTTCTCCACTACATTGGGCTTCAAATCTTCCTTTTCCGATGCCCGGAAAAGACTTCTTCTCAGCCCATGCTGTAGCCTTCTGGAGTAAAGCTTTTTGTGTGCAGTGAGGAGTGCATCATGCTTTTGCCATAACTGGAATGTGCACAGCTTTGTGAAGTTTCTCAGAATGACTCAAAGAGTGGAAACAAATAAAAAACCACAGAGATATTTGTATCTTCAATGTGCTTCAAGTAACTGCATTATTACCACAGCACCTCTGAGACTTCCTTCTTTTGCAGATTGCACATTGTCACCACTTCCTAAAGAGCTGTGTTTATTTATTAAAACTCAAGAGTTTTATTTAACAGCTCATGTAAAAAACACTTCTCCTTATCCATACCATTTAGGCCAGCATCTCCAAATTTTGGTGCCCCTGGCAACCCACTGTAATCCTTATTAGGCACGCATTGCACGTAGCCTCATTTTTAAAGAGAACTAGCTGAAGCATGTATGAAAATCATATTTTTAATTTCTTTGATTGCCTGGCTTTGCAATTAGGAACCAACTTATGAGCACAGTTAAAATGCCAGGCGATACGAGACTCTCAGGCTGTGGCAGGGACTTCAACCAGAACTTTCATATAATTATAAATAAAGCATAGGCTTGAGTGAAGTGTTGGATTTGTGGTTTTGTTGCCTACAACTGACACACATGGAATTGAGGTGAGATCACTGTTGGAATGCAAATTATGTGGTCATGTATCACTGGAGGGGGGAAGTTAAGGGCATAATTCCCATCAACCTCTCCCAGGATCCCAGCATTGGCACTTAGATTTTGAAATGCTACTGTGGGCATTGTCACGTGCTCAGTCATTTAATCCCATAGTCAGTGAAGGGAAATGTTTCAGGAGAAGGTGGAATCTAGTTGGAATTTTGACGTGAGAAACACCAGAGATCTCTTCCCTTACAAAAGGAGATGTGTTAAAATTATTTTTTGTCTGTGACAGGCCACGCACTTGCTGCCATCATCTTGAATGCCGTGTAAGTGGTGTTGGAGGTGGTCAGGTGAACACACAGCAGGCTGAGTTTGAAGGAGCCATGACAGCAGCTGAAAATCTGCCTGAAGTGGCTGATGGCTGCTGTGTCAGAGAATCACAGCACTCCTGGTATGAGCAGTGAACAGCAGTGAGTTGGGGAAGTGGCACATTTTAGGTTTTAATTTTGCAGGTTGAAGCCCCTGCCAAGGCTACTGTGTCAACCAAAACCACAGAATTTCAAAATGTGTCTTGACAGCAAACTGAAAAATCAATATGCCTTTCTCATTTTCCTGGAGCATGACAGAAAAGCCAGTTATCAATAGGTGTCTTTCTGTTCATTTTAGGGAGCACTGTATAAGATCCTGATGGGCAAAAAAAAACAGACGGAAAATGAGGAATCTGCTCTCATGCAGAAGGCACCACTCTGATAGGAGATCTGTGCCCTGTAAATAGATAAAGCACTGTGGACTTGCACTTCAGACCCCAGCAGAAATGCATGTTAAGGACTATGTACTCGAGTTCATTGCTGCATGGGAGATTGACTAAGTAAATACTGAACTGTAAACCTCTGTCTATTTACAAAAGGGCACAACTGTACTTGCACAACTATGCAAAAGCATAGTAAATTGTGAGAGATTGGATTGACAGCACTGGAGAAATCTTGGTTGGTAGCTATACTTAGATGGCCAAGATGCTAAGGATGCTTCTACAACAAAACTGTGCTCAAGGAAATGTTGGCACATTGAAGGAAAATTATAAGAGTGTAAATTTTTTACACAATTTTATTCATCTACCTGAATAAAATGGTGGTTTATAATGAAAATAGGAGGCCAAATTTGATCTCTTCATGAGCACAGCTCCATGGATCTGGCTCAGAAGTCACAAATAATTTATCTGAAGATAAATTATGATGTTTAAATTATTTGTTGTTTGCACAGATTAATGTTAATTCACATATACACACTTTCTTGCACTTTTCACACATTCAGCAATGAAAGTTTTACAGACAAAACCAAAAATACAGTCTCTGAGTCAGGCTGCTTCTACCACTGTGTTACCGAAATTTCTAATCATCATCTCATGACAATAGTTTCAGGGGATTTATGAAAAAGTAGCAGAGAATACACTTTTCTGTAACTTACTATTTCCTGTAATTCATCATACAATTTTTTTCCCCAAATTGCTTTGACAATTTTTCAGGAGTATCATATATCACAGTCCAACTACTAGTGACCCTTCTCCAGCTGATATTCTTCTGCCTTTGTGCATTGTTTATTACTGTTTCATTGCAAAGACAGTTATGAAAGGTAAAGTAAGAGAGAACATGTCTGGGTAGGAGATTTGGCTAGAAGGCTTCCTGTGTGGGACTTCATTTGATTTACCAAAAATCCCAAAGATTTAATTAAGAACTTTGGGTGTTATGGAACTGGTAAGTGAAATTCTATAGTACAGGCTGCAAAGAAAGTCAGTCTAGACAGTCTGCTCATCCTTTCTACTTTTATGACACCTCAAATCTACTTCAAATCTATTGAGACCACTAGCAAATGTTAAGCATAGCCCCACGAAGTACATTTGGAATGGATTCAGCTTTAGAAAAGCATAGGCAACAATGTTTAGGCAAAGCAAATATAAAGGTGGCAACATCAAGTAGTAAATGCAAAGTAACGAGTAATATGAAGGCTGGCTATGGTAGGAGTCTGCGTTAACTGCTTCACCTTCAAAGCTAGCGAGTGCCACAAGCTCTCACTTTTTTGAGTGGTTTGTTTAGTAGAAGGTGAGAAATAAGAGGCTTTTTTCAGGAGGAGGGGCTGTTGCTACACACAAGTAAAAAACAAGCCACAATTTTATGAGGACAGAAATGACCATCTACAGAGGACAATATGACCATATTGGAGGGGTGTTCCAGAGATTCTGGATTCCCACCATGGGTTTTGATATGCAATGTTAGTACCATTACAACTAGGCCGCTTGAACATATAGATGAGGAAATACACATTAGGGTGCAATGTTTATGTGTCTTTTTCAAATCTACTATTTCCCTATGTATTTGTGTATGCTTGGAATCATTCAGCATTCCCACCAGTTATGTGAGGAATGTCTGCACTCTCAGTAATCTTCCTATTGTGGCAGAAGATGATAAAATAATTAATGAGCTAGCTGGGAGTTAGAAATTTCACATTCAGTTTCTAGCACTGACACAACCTTCCTGTATGACCCTGGGTAAGGCACACAATCTTTCTGTCACCCAGTTCCTCATCTGTTCTTTGACTATGTGAAAAAATTTCTGTTTATCTTTCTGAAAAAGCAGCTCTACTGTCACACCTGCAAAGTCCATCCTGATCCACAGCAGACTTATTAATGTCCCTCTGTGAGTTGCACAGCAAAAGTCAGTTTGAGTAACCAGAACTCACCCACCCAAAGCTTTTTAGCAACTTGAAAGTACAACAAGGATCTGGTATGGCTCTGAGCTACCACTCCAAGAGCTCATGTCTGCCCTGGTGGGTGGTAACAACTTGATGAAAGTTTTACCAAGTGTATTCCTAGTTTTGTGAAAATATATTTACTCTTAACTGGAGTGGTTCTAGGAAATGGGAAGTGTTGCCAGGCGTGTAGTATTTACACAGGTTGTCAGAGATAAGCGCAGAGTACCAACAGGGCAGTGCACAGCACTCTGCTGGGTGGAACCAACATGCTGGAGCTGTGCCACAAAAGGTCTTCTCTTTCAGAAGGTCTTCTCTTTGCCTATATTAAAATGTAGATAATAAACCCAACAACTGGAGGAGCAATTTGAGCCTTCCTTGGAGTCACACCTTTCTACCAATCATTCTGAGGAACAGCTGGAATAGAAATAAAAATACAAGACGCCTCAACTGAAGGGGTACTAACATGACATCTGAGAAAGGGAGACTCTCCTTTGTTGTCCCTTTTCCTTTTATGTTGTCTCAACACCTCAGCAATAGTAGAGCAACAGTAGACACGTGGACCATCCCTTCATGAAAACCATGAAATAGGAATCAACAGCACACCACTGCATTTAAAGCGCTGATCAAACCTTTTTTTTCTGTATTAAAAGGCAATTTTTCTCTATTTTCATCTTCTCACAGATACCCAAGTTCTCTTGCTGGAAAGCAGCTTTTCTCCGGGATTATATGATCCATGTACAGTGAGCATTTTTTCTTTATTTTTTATCTAATTTGTGGGATTGCCTGAAGTGTTCCCTGTTTCATCACAATTCTTTTGGATTTTGTTTGTTCTCTGAATTGACTAGAAGTATCCACAGTTTGTCCTGCAATGCTGAAATCTGACCAGTCATGGATGTCACATGGAGGAAGTGAGGAGCTGATCCTGCAGAGCAAAGCCACTGGGACTTGAAGAAATGCTGGAGATTTATCTTCCTTCACTGATATGACTTCCCAGAGTTATGGGATGACTGGCTCTGTGGCATTAATCTGGTTGCTCAGTCTTTATCTTCACCCCATGACCTAAGCCTGCTGATTCACACAGGCCAGTGTGCTATCTAGAAGACCAGTGATATCTACTTAAATGTTTAAATGAATTTAATTTCTGAATCTATATTTATTTTTAACATATGTTAAAATATTTTCTAAAAAAAACCTTATGATAATATAATTGTCTTTATCTTTCTTTTTTGTTCTCTTATCTCTTTGTTACCATCAATAATAATTTCTTATTATTGATAATGAGAGTCATATGAGTGACTGAATTTCAAAAGGTTTGTTTCACCTGCACCCTAGAACTTCTCTGTTAGTATTGTTCCGCTTTTGTCCAGAGATGCCCACAACAGTTCTGTTTTTCTTTTGCTTTTGAGTTTTCCTTATCCATAAGGGAGCCTTATCCACCTCTTAGTGCAATGAGCTATGTTTGCAGCATGTCTTCAAATCCAAGAACCTCCATTCTATGTCTAGCCAAATCCCTAGGAGAGTCTGCAGTACAGATGAACTCCTGGGAGCAATATTTTACTATCAGACAGGCATGTCATACCTAGGGAGACAAATCTGACTTATTGCAGTGGAAGATAATTGTCTGCACCCCTAAATGGCCTGTGAAGGCCTTGAGGAGGCATCTTGCTAACTCGTGAAGGACAGTTGTTATTCTGTCAGCATGTGAGAGCTCCAAAATAAAAATACCAGACATATGCTTTTTCAATGTTCTCAGAACTTTTAGGGGTAATAGGCATTCATTTCCTTTCATTTTGCATCCATCTGATTGCTTTTAAACATAGTAAGGATCAAATCTTTCCAACACTGATACCTATGGCAAGCCTCCCTCTGACTTCCACGAGATGGGAATTTGGCTCTCAAGAATGAGTGTCTGGGGAGGATGCATTGAAATAAATGGTGATTGTCAAAGCACATTGGAATTTAGAGCACATTTGTTGCAAAGATAGAAGCTCACTGGGGTATGAGATGGTCAGAGTCAATTTTATTTTCCTTACTGCACATATGCACATATTTGAACCTTGTCATGCTGCAAAGGGAAATACCTCATTAGATTTCACTAGGGTTTCTTCTGAGTTGTTTATACACTACATGCAATAAAGATATTTTTGTTTAATAAATGAAATACTGGAAAGGCCTGTTCTATCAGGAAATCGAAGGAAGTGCATTTATCCCTGGTGAAGATGAAGCTCTATTTTATAGGGTGCAGAAAGCCTGCAATGTGTATTATTTTTCAAATAGTTGAAAGATTTATAGTGGTAAATGGTTTCTTTAAATGGTTTATTTTTCTGTCTCTTGATCATGTTAACTGCAATAAAGCAAATGTTACAAATAAAAAAAAGTAAACCAAGAGCATTTCTACATTCTGTATTTTCAATTATGATTTTAACAGAAATTAATCATTTGTCCTTTTTTCATTTGGAAACAGTTTTACTTCCCTTTTCCCCACTGGACATATAATTTTGATTTATAAACACAGCAATCTGGAGCAAAGGGAAGTTTTAAGCACTGTGCATATTCCTGCTGAGGCCTAGAATTATTTTGCTTAGAATTTTATCTTCCTCCTTTATATTTTCAGGTCAATTTTAGCTTTCCACTTTAGAGATGAAAAACATGGCTGCAGATGACAATGCTTGCCCATTTCAAGTTCACACAGGCCTAAGGTTACATCTTGCATACAAAGCCTCACTTTATAAACATGGTGATGGGTTCTTCCAGTCAAAATGTGCTTTTAACTAGGATAAACCTGTCTCCCCATGTTAAGACTTATAAATCTTCTCCACAGGGTTACTTACAATTCAGCTACTGCATGCTCACTTTATTGACTCTGAATTAATAAATCAGTTTTCCACATCACCCCATTCTCTTTGCTGATGTTTTGATTTGGTGTCTATCCAAAAGTCTCTGATCATAGACACATGATTATAAAACCATCTCTCGCACTGAAAACTATTTAAGGAACAAGTGATGGAATTAACTTCTTTTAGATATTGTTTTACACTGCACATTTGAACTTGGGGATATACATTTTTCACAGGCTCATTTCTGCTGGGCAGAACACTCTGATAAGACTGTAGAAGCCAAGAAACTAAATGAGCATTTTTTCATCATTCACTGCTTGGCTTGAGCTTCCACAACACACATTCTGTGTCTTTAATTCAACTGGGCTCTTTGAGTGGATGCAGGTGTCCCTCCCCTTTAAAGATTTTTAAAACATTTAAAAGAGTTTCATACGTTTGTTTTGATAAAATTGGGAATTTTTTTCCTGCTGCACCACTCAGGTGGAATTTTGCTGAACTATGACAGAGAAAAGGATTGGCCATCAGAGATTTAGAGTAAGGTTTTCTTCCATCTAGGAAATCTAGAAAAGTATTTTTATTCACAACTTAGCTTGAAATTTGAAAACCCTTTGTATAAAGGCTTCAGGAGATCCCTAGGAAAACATTTCGTATACTAAGATCAGAGACCAGCTTGTGTCTCAGCAATAACATCTGTCATTTTCACCTCATAACTCTAGGAAGAAAGGGATAGACATGAACATTTCTAGATTTCCGCTAGAATCTAATCCTTTTTTTGAATCCTGGGTGGAATTAAAAACTAGAGGGAGCCTGCAGAACGCAAGCAGCATCTAGTGATGGAAATAACATGTAGACCAGCCTGGCAAGACTTTTGATTTCACAGGAAAAGAGCCCCTGAGACCGGAGCAAGGAGGAGTTCAAACCCCATATAAGGCCTCTGCTCATTTCCAAAGACAAAATCCAAATCTTAGCCTACAGCTCATCCAGAGGTGAAAGACCACTGCAGAAGGACATTTGACAATTCCCCATGTAGAAGAGGGACAGCATGGTTTGCAAATTTTGCTTTTTATAAGGATATTGCAGTCAGAAAAGGACAAGTGTCCTTTTTAGTTTAAGAGAATGGCAGATAGCTGAAGGGAATGTGGGATGTGCAGGGACATGCAGATGGGCTGTCTTGGAGGGTCTTGTCATTACTCTTGATGTCTCAAAGATCTGTGATATCAATATTGTCTTTTCCAAGCAATGTGTCTTTTTGTTTATACTCAACTAAGGCCTATGCATCTAAAAAGGTTGCACTGAACTTTCTGAAACCAAATTTCAATGTTTTACTATCTGGAATAGAGAAGCACCATGGTTGCCCACATTATTCTTCAGAGAATATAACATTATTTTTTCAAGAGAATCTGATTTTTTATGCACTGACAATTGTAGCTTAATTATATTAAGCCCTTCATAACAGGCTTGGAAAAGAAATCAGTGTCTACATCACTCACTGAAAGCCCAGACAACATCTCAGTGTACATGGCTTGTGCACCTCTCAGTGGTAGCACCTAAGAGGTCAGGGAATTGCATTGAATTCACCATTTGATTTCAAGTCACCTAAAGATATAAACAGAACTGACTCAAGCTGGTGACACTGGTGATCTTAGGCTTCCTGTTTCCCTGTTCATCCTTTACTGGAATAAAACAGAGAGGAGAGATTCTGTAGGGGTCTTGTGCTGATGAGCCCCTCAGTGGCACCCTTGGTAAGGGTTACATGTTCCCTCTGTGGTTTCGCTGACACTCATCGACCTCTAACCCCTTCCTGAATTGCCTCAGTGAGGAGCAAGGTTGCACTACAGTCTCACTATGTAATTTGAGGAGTGGTTTATTCAGAAAAGAAGTGAGGACAAATTCACTCACTTAAGATCTCAGTTGTCCTCTATTTCTCCCCACTGGCTTTATAAAGCAATGACAAGGCACTTAGAGAGACAGAATAAATCAGATAAATCTGGGCCTCTGTTTTGCTTACAGTATTTTCCTACAACAGCTGTTAACAAGCATCACCAAGGCACCAAGAATACAGCTAAAAACCTAAAAAACAAGCCAGAGAAAGTCTAGTAATCTTCCATTGTAGAGAAAAACAGGAAAATTCAAATTTTGAGGTACATTATCTCTCTGGAACTATTTTAGATGAGAAAATTTAGTCTGGAACAAGATAATAGAACATTAAAAGAGCAAAAGAACCCCAAAGAGCAGTAACAGACGAGAGATTAACTTAAATACCTCCTAAAAAGAAAGAATTTAACTTTGTCCTAGAAAACAGTGACACTGGCATATGACCTATAACAGAGACAGGGAGATACAGTGCAGAAAGATAGTGGGGATTCAGAAAGAAGGATGATACCACAAGTAAAACAACAGTTACAAGGAAAGCTGAAGACAAATGGCAAGACAGCAACAGCAACAGATGTTTTCCCTTAAGGTCATAAATGAAAACAGAAATCCTTATGCACAGGAGCTTTTCCGGAGAAATACGTCTGTATCAGAGCATGAAACACTAGTGAAAAAAAAAAACAGAAGACAAAAAAACCCCCAAGAATAAAAGCAAAGCAGTCTCCTCTTTTTGCAAGGAGAATCAGGATGGATGCCCAGGTAGCTGGTGATGAGCTGTTGTTTGAGGGGCAATCATCTCACCTCTCCCCACCAGGATGATGGGAATGGACCCACAGCACAGGGTTCTGGTAAAGTCTGGATGATTCTCTGCGCAGGGTATCTAGCAAAATATTTGGTCTGAGGTTCTTGTGCCAGGGAGAGGAAGGACAGCACTGCTGATTGCATGGGCTGAAACAGAGAACAGGGGTGGTACAAGGGTAGAAAGCTGCGCCCCCTCACCAGGAGACTACCAGCTAAAACTCTCCTGGCTATATTCATCCTCTGCTGGTGGCATTCCTGGGTGGCTTCTGGGCTGCAATTCAGGCCAGGAGGTGCCCTTTGAAAGTTGTAACAAGTTGTGTATGAAGTGCCAGAGCACAGGCTGGGCTCAAGTGAATGCTCCAAGATGTATTATCCCATTCTAGCAGGTGACACCCTGCGGGCAGCTGTGGCCTGAGCACATCCACAACCTTGACTTTCCACACACACCTCCGCTCTTTATTTTCTCCCACCAAAATCCACATTTGATCTCTGATCAAGAAAAATGCATGGGGAAGTGCTTTCTCAGACCACCTCTCATTCAAGACTGACATTATCAGTTTGGAATATTCGCAGGCCTATTGGGTGTCCGGAAGGGGAAATGTCTGGGATCTGAGTGTTCAAGCCTAAACCAAACACCTCCACAAGATTTTGCTCAGACTATCAGGAAAGGTAATTTAGCACCAGTGGAAGACAGGGTTTGGAGCTTGTATTTGGCACGCCAGCCAGCCATCTCAGAATGGACCTACCAGATGAGATATTATGTCACAAAAAAAGTTTGTGGAGGTGTTAAGTGCAAAAGCATTCCTGAAACAATAGAATATAAAAAACACAAAAAGTCCAACACTTTTGCCAGGAAAGAATAGTGTCTGTGTGTTTTTCAAAATGCTGTTTGCATAAATAACCAGAAAAGAAGGAAACAGGAATAAGAAAAAGTACCACTGTGATTTTAACAGTTCTGATAAACTTGGTGCACATGCAGAAGAGCTCTGGAAGCCATCTGGTTGTATGGCCAGTGTAGGGTGTGCTCTGATGGCTCATGGACATACCTGCTCAGTAGTAGAGCTACTTTCTGCTACGCAGCCTGTCTGTCAATGGAAAAAAAGAGTATTTGCATGTGTGTGTGTGAGTTTCAATCACTGAATGAGGTGGTGGATACAATTTGAATGAACCTAAAGGACTTAGGAGCCCTTGCCCCATTTTTATAAGTGGCTCTGTGTTGCAGATTCAACACAATGTCCTGGCAACACCATAAAAAACTTACCATTCCTCAGTCAAAGAACTAAAACCACCTTAGAATGCTTGAGCTGAGAACTCATCCTATTCATGTGGCGTAACTCTAACCTCAGGATAGCCCCATCACAGTCACAGAGCACAGGCAGCTCCTCAAGGGGTGGGTGGTAAGCTTTGTTGCCATAATTCATCTCTGTATGCTAGCACATAGAGTGTCCTGCTTTGGTTCTACTCGCTTTTTTGAGAGAATCTCTAAATTACTTAAATAACTTCTGGATTCTTGGGAAAAATAAGAATATAAAAAAGCTAAATGCTCACAGTTTGAATCAATAGGAGAGCTGACCATGAGCAGATTTGTGAAATATTATAGCACTGTTATTGTGGGTTTCCAATTGCAGAACCAGGAATAAAACTGCCACAAGATATAATCAAAGAAGAAGTAAAAGCCTGGAAAAGAAATAATGTTAGCCAACATTGTTTTATGAACATCAGTTTCCTCGGACAGATCTGATTACATCCTCTGGTGAGATTATAACTCGCTTGATAAAAATGACTACCTAAATATAGGAGGCATTTTAAGGCTTTTGACTCCTACTGGATGACATTTAGGCTTTCAAAAATCACACAATATAATAGATTATGTGATGTCCTGAATGGTGTAAGGAGCCAAATAAACATCAGAGCCCTAGAAAGAGTCACCATCACGGGCATGGGCAAGGAGGGGTGCTCTAAACTCCTCTTTTGATTAGTCAGGAGAAGGGCTGACTTCTGAAATCTTTGTGTTTCAGCAAAGAAAAAACTAGCCAGGTGTTTATACAGCCTATTAAATATCTGCAAAAAAATATCACCCACCCAGCCCCAAACTAATTAGCCTAGAATGGCAATTAGACTATCCCTTGGATATTTCTAAATTAACCGTTTTTAGGAAACACTGAAGAGACAGTGGGATTCAATTTCTCAAGAAAAAAAAGGAAAATACCTGCTAGTTTGAGGAATAAATATTAAAGAATGCAAATTGGTTTGAATTGGTTTGTGTTTGGTTCCTAGAGCTATTCTTTAGATCTGAATTTCTGGAATTCAAATGTCAAATTCAAATTTGAAAACCGTTCTGCAAAAATATGTTTTCCTTGCCTTTATAATACTGTTGTGCTGATGCTTCCTAGTTTTCCTTCAGTGTTTCATAGTTAGCAGATTTCTCCATTTAATATGTTTCTTTCATAAGACATGAAGAAAATTTCTGTATAAGAGCTTTGCATAACCTGTGAATCATGTGGCTCTTTCATTATATTTATTGTTGTTTACAATACAAATAAATGAGAAGGGTTTTTTGAGGAGGAGGGCATGAGGCACCTTGTGTTTTAATTTTAAAATAGCAATAGGTCCCTCCCATAGGATAGGGTAAATCATAGTACCATTGTGAAAATTCTGGGAATAATATGAACATACACAAGGGTGAAAGAAAGCAAAGCATTTCCAGCAGACATTATGTAGCAAACTAAAGACAGCAATTTTCCAAAAATTATAAAAAAAAACCTCCTGGGAAAGTTTTTCATTTTTTCTGATGGTATTTTTACTCATCATTTCTGTAGCAGAATTTGATTTTGTAACGTATTGTGCTAATGTATTATATATGCAATTATGTAATTATAAACCAGTAAATATACCAATGTAATTCATTGGTTTTTATTTTTCCTTGATGTGCGTTTCAGTGCATCTTTAACCAGATTTTATTGTAAATTTAAGCCGGGAAGTCTGTGTAAGAGAGACAAAAAAATATGTACAGATAACTAAAAAGTAGCTGTATAAAAATCTTTCTTTGTAGCCCAAACTTTATAGACAGTACACATTTTATAGACATTTTTAGAGGAAGGACCAAACAAGTCCTGGTTGTTATATAATGTGGCACAGAGTTTGTCTAAATCTGCTCACCAGGGAGATTTCACTCGCTCACTTGGAGCATGGAAGGTCAGTGGTTGGAAAGTAGAGAACTGAACAGCAGTCCAAGGCGCTAATAGGGTGATTTTCCACTTGATTGATACAAGGGCCTGGGTGGGTATAATAACAGGGTAATTTTTAAATTCAAGTTTGCATTCCTGAGGAGAGAGGAGGACATTGAAATGAGCACTGCTGTTGCATTTCCAAAAGCATCAGCTTCCCTAAAGCATCTGAATGACACCCCCATTTGTCATCAACCTTGCTGTCTCTTACACTGAGCATTTCTTTCAAAAAACCCTCTCCTTCTCTGTCCTTCTTTACAACACAGACATCCTCAGGTGCTGTGCTGAGCCCCATCAGGTGATACCTCAAAAGATAATAGAGCAAACCCACTTGGATCAGCAGAGTAGCTTCACATTCCCTCGCTGATGCCCACAGCACGGACATAGCACCCCCACACTAACTAGCATTCAGTATGAGAGCCAAATCTTCCCCTCTGCATCTGCTGCTGGTGTTCCAAAGTGTTTCTGCTTTCCCTCTCACATCCCTTTGAGCTAACCACATACCCTTGCTACTGTTGTCCTGTAACTGCCTTGAAAAAGAAAACAAATTAGAAAAAAAAATTGTATCAGAAATCCCCTAACTAATTTTAACAGCTGGGGAGCTGGCAAGCAGAAGTGTAGAACTAAAACAGGTGTGGTATGAGCATTTTCCACATTTGGTTCTGGCAAAAACATGAACAGAGGGTCTTAATTCCACCACACTGATAATGGCGTCTTGGAATCCATTATCTGAAATAAAAATTCTTGGCAGAATTCCTTGTGTACTCAAATGTGCAAGAAAAAATGGAAATTGTGGTTTTCTTTCTTTTTTTTCTCTTTTTTATTAGGAATCAGGTATAAATGCTTACTTTATTTTTTTGTGTGTTTGAATTTTGCTGAAGTATTTTTTACTTAGAGTTATGTGTGAAGACATCCCCACACCTCTCCTCGAAGAGTGAGCTGGATCCCCCTCTCTAACAAATGCTCTCCTGATGGATTTGCACCTCTACGCACATGTGCATGGGTTTGCATACCTGCCCGTGATCTGTGGGGCTCCACCGGCTTTGGTGCACTTGCACAATAAAAACAATCTGTTGTCACCAGCATCTCTCTGCAAATATAAGAAGAGTAAGATGTCAAGTGCCCCTAATTTTGGGAGAGGCTGAAGCTGGCAGGACACAAGATTTAACACACAAAGTGAATGAATGAGTCATTTGGTGTGATACATGGCAAATTCTGCCTTTCTCTTATTCTCCATTCCCTCTGTTCTGCTCGAGCTTCCTTATCCTGGGGAGACACAAAATCTTTGTCAAGGAAATTCTGTGGTGTCTATGCCACCTGTGGATGGTATAGATGATATATTAAATACTCTGATGATGGGATCCCACATGTTTCTGCTCAGTGAAGAGCACAATTTACAGCTTTTCTCAAAACTCTTCCAAAGAACCCCTCAATACTCATTTCTTCCAAAATGCAGAGAGTTATTTGGCTACTAATAATAGATGGATGATGCTCACAAACCTGCCTGTAGCACTGCAGTGTGAGGGAAGCTTGCACTGGAAAACCTACAGCCAGCTCTCAGAATGGGCATTAGATTTTTGATGCTTTGCTCTTTGGCCCTTAATCACCCTAACTCTTGAACTCCCCCACTCTCCCTCTTACAACAAACCTCAGCATCTCTGCTGAAGTTGCTCCCAGGGTTTATAGAAGGCATAGGTTTGCGTTTCACCCAGGTGAGAAAGGCACTGTCAGAGATGCCCAGCCTGAGTGCTCTGCACACCAGACCGTTGGCTATAGGAGCAGGACTTGCTTTGGCTATTTTAAAAGAAGAAAAATTGGTCCATTCCTCTTAGGAAAGACAAGGCTTGTGGCTGGCTCTCAGGCACCAAGTCTCAGATGGACAGACAGCCTCTGTGCCACACCAAGACAAGGTTTCTCCTGCAGGCTCTGTGATCTGTGTGTGGCCTTTCATCAAAGTTGGGGCTTTAGGGCTCACAGAAACCAGTCAAAGCAGCCAGATGTTCATAGATTTACAAATACTCAAGAAACATGGTTCTTCAGACCTAAACTATGTTTCAGCAGTTTCTTCCTGTTAGATTTTTCTGTAAGGAGAAATAATACAACAGTAGTGAGTTATCTCTAGGGTTTGGGGTTGAGGGGTTTTTTTCCTATTCCACCAACCATTCCTTGGTAAAGAAGGATCATGTCATTTCAATAGTCAACTTGAGGTTTATACTCAATATTATGTTTATCCCAACCTGAAGTCTGAATATTTGAGGCATAGATCTTTTATCCCAATACATGTCATGACTCTAAGTGCTCTAAGAACATTACTTTTCCATTCTGTTTGAGATCAAACTTCTCCACTCATTTTTGGAGTTCTTGAAATTCTCACAATGCAGCTCTCATTTTTCAGCAGGATCATTCATTGTTTTCCCAGTTCCTTTCAGGTCTTCATCTTCTTAGCATCTTCTGCATAGTTTGGTTAATTTAATGCTCTTCAGTTTTGCCTTCAGTTTTCCATTGATTTCACTGTGCTTGCTTTGGTTGCTCTGGTGGCAGCATTCTCCTCACTGGCTGAATCCACCTCTGTCAACACAACAATCCCTGTCAATCACCTATACCCAAACTCAGCTTCTTTGTGGCAAGTCCCATAGGAAAAGCCAATTGCAAACGAGGAGAGTTCTCAATTGAAAGCTAGACCACATTGATTTCTGCACGTACAGGCTTCAGCAACCTTTTTCATTCATCGGCCAAGCAGAATGCCCTGGAAAGCCCGTTATCCATAGATGGCCAAAGGATACAGGCTTATTCAAAGCAGTTCTCAGGAAGGGTGGGGTAATGCCAAAGGCCCAATGTAGTGCTTTGCAGCTCTGAAATCCTGGTTTTTGCCAGCTGTAGCGGGACTCAGCTGTGTGGCCGCCAAGCCGCAAGGCCACACACAGCCTCCAAGGCTCAACACCCACACAGCCAGCACTGTCCTAAAAAAAGGGCGAAAAAAATTTTAAAATGCTGAATCAGACTCCCAGAGCCTAACCAAAAAACAGGCACATAAACTACAACTTTTGTTACAGAAACTCTGGTTGGGAGCAGAGATGTTGCAGAAATGCTAGAGAAGAAGGGAAATATTCCTAGTGTTAAAAGCAAGTTGGAGTTCATGGCATTTGACCACAATAGTTTTCTTGGCTGCTATGGTTCCATGACTGATTTAAGAGGGTTTAAGGTTAATAAACCATAGTTGCATATTATTATCTGTGCTGCTCTTACACTCTTGCTAGTAATGCCATTTATTCATAGATTTATGATGATCACCTTAGTACTATAGAGATTATGTGTTTTTTAGGAACATAAGCTGGTGGAGGGAAAAAAAAATATGGGGGAGAAAGAGGGACTTGATCTTCTAATATTTAGTGCTCCTACATCCAGGCTATAAAAGTCATTGGTCCATAACTTGGCTTCAAACACAGAATGCAATAAAAAAACAACCAACAAAACCAACCACCAAATCTGCTCCTCCCCTAACCTGCATAAACATGAATTTAAATGTGTCAAAAATCATTGCTGGTCTCAACACAACTGACTGATGGGTAGGTCACAAAAAATACAGGGGAGAAGAAAAAAAAGCAACATCAAAATATTGTCCCTTGATAAAAGAGGTAGTCTTTGCCTTTAATAGATTTCACAAACCGATTTCTTATAAGAGGAAAAAATAAGGATTTTCTTTTATTTTTCTTTTCATCTTTCATTGCTTCAATATTTTAAAACCACACTGTAAAAGCTGAAGGATATTAATCTGTCATAAAAAGCTTAGCACACAATGATATAAATAGCTGGAAAATTATCTACAAGATTGTTAAACCACAGAGTAATTATTAATTATTAAAGCCTTAGTTCCCAAATATTCTAAAGGCGTTTTCCTGCTTTCTGTTAGTTCAGGAAGAGAAAAAGCCAGAAAGAAAGAAAAGCCTATAGTTCATTTCCAGTCTCTCTTGCTTTCTGAGCTGAACTCTGCATACAAATCTATATTTGTAAGACACCCTCATCCACCAGTTAATCAAAGCTCTGGAAATTCAAGGAAACCTGTGTTTATGGAAATCTGGCATTTCTGTAAAGTTTTGAATGAGAGCTAAATAGAGCAGTTCATCTCATTGAAATTAATGGCTTCTGCCAAGTGGTTTTGCAGCAATGGGTCTTCTGGCACAGTCAGCATTTAGGAATTCATTTATGAGCTGGCTTAGCTGGAGACTCTGGAATTCAAATTTATGTCTAAGACTTAGTGGTTTATTCCTGATAGGTCTCTGCAAAGAAATTGTAATCAATTTACCAAACTCAGACTTTGTAATATGCAGAATTGAAAGTTGGATTTTTTTTCAAGATTTAGGGCTTGGGATTTTTTTTCCCTTTCCCCAGAGGACAATTGTAAACTGTACACATGCATACTGTATAACTGAAGGGGGCTTTTTAATCACCCATTCATACTTGCTTTTGAAAAAGCTTTGTCCCTGTGCGCTTGACTTCCTACAGGCCTGATCCTGCTCCTGCTGAATTTTCCTGCGGGGGAACAGAATCTTACTTCAGATGAAGTCACATTTGCACATAAAAAGCAGAGAAATGTGTGGCTTGTCACACGAGTTGATTTTATTTCAATCAGCATTTGCATAAACGTGCAGTCAAGCTCTATTAAGCACTTGTTTGATTTGCTTTAAAAAAATATATGTCTCCAGGAGCTGGCCTGCATATTTGAATATTGGCTTTTATTCAGAGTCATAAAAACCTAGATATTTTTAGCAAGCAATGAACAAGAATTGCTCTACGCTTTCAATGCAACGATAAATTTGCTCCTTTTTTTCCCTTTTAGAACTCCTTTGAAGAACTCATTGAATAAATTAACAACTTGGAAAGCTGCCTGCCATTTTTGTTGGCTTTGGGTTTCAGGGAGTTGCTTGGTAAACAAAAGTCAATGGATTCAAACAGTAACAAAGTAATTTAAATGATTAATCAAGTGTTAAAACTAGCTTAACCTCTCCTGTTTTACAAACTCTATATCACCCTCACTAAACTAATAGAGGAATAAGACACCCATCTGGAAATCTCATCTGAAATATTAGATTGAGAATCAAAAATTCAGCCAAGCGGTGTGGTTTGTAGGGATATCCTGGTGGATAATAAATTGCATTAATCTTACTTAAATTTTCCATCTAAATCATGTCTTGAGACCATATTGCACTGAGGGGAATGTGCCTAGCTTTGAATGCATTGTGCTACTGAAAAGGTTATTAAAAGGGAAAAAATACAGATAATGACTTTCCTTGTTTTTCTTCTGACTACTTTTTTCCATATTGAGGAACCTAAGTTAAATATTCTGGCACTAATGAAGAAAGTCTGCTTTCTTCTGCCAGTGCTTATGTTTTCTAACAGAAGATAAGAAATTCACATATTCAGAACACTTGAGGCAATTTTTTTTTCCAACCAGAAATTATATGCATGGATAAAAAGAAATCCAGAATTTTCCTAGCATCGTCAGAGCTAAGTATTTTCCTCATCCTGCTCATTCAGAAGAATTCCACTTTTCCATTTACACAGCGTTTGAAAACAACATTGGAAAAGCACCCCCAGGATGTTCATCAGCTTGCTGAAAGAAGTCCAAAGGTTATGAAGTTCTACCCATCTCTTCTGCTCCTGCCCACACCAGTGTCATTTACTAAGTCTTAAATTAAATAAAAGAAGTTACAATGAAAAAAAGATTTGTTTAAAACCACAACCCCTTGGAAACTGGGAGCAGTGCTGTCAGCCATGCCAGTGGATGGGAAGTGGAGCTCCACAGGCAGAAGTATCACTCCACTTGGTGGATTTGTCCTCAAAACAGAAGGAAGGGACCACACCTGGTCCTGGGTGTCCTGGGTGTGCACAGGCACAATTGGGCTGCAATGGGCAGGAATGATCCCAGGACTCCTGCTCAACTCCAGCAAGGGTGAGGGATGATGCCAGCGCGTTACTGAGGAGACCAAATGGGAAGTCTGCTTCCAGCAGGCTCTAATATTTGCCTAAGGTCCTTACTCAGCTGAAGGATGAGTGAATGCATACTGAGGAGGAAACTGCTGCCAGCTGGCACCAGAAAAGCTGTAGATGTGCTGCAGGTGTGGGACACAGTCAAGGTCATGTCCCTATCTGGGTAGGCAGGAAGGGAAAGAGAGATGACGGAAGCCATAAGTCCACAGATATCAGCAGGATGGGGCCAGACATGCTGGTTAGAAGAGGCAGCAGTGTGGCTGTTGCCAGAGCTGTGCACAGAAAGATGTGAGTCTCAGCAAACACATCAGGAACTACATAATTCAGGCCCGAGAGGAGGTTTCATTCCAAAGAGTGTTACACAATACTGTGCAGTGTTATTATGATGCACAACTTTGTTCTCTTCCTATGAAAATTTGACCAGGAAGTCCTGGAATTTTTCTGTGGTTGAGTCAGTATTTCAACCCAAATCCCAAGCCTTAGAGCACTGTTGGAGTAGGTGTGTGCCAGGGTGGTCTGAAACGAAGGAGGGGAAGGTTTCTTCTGATTGCCTCAGGACTCTCCTGGCTGGAGGTTCAATGTGTGCAGTCAAGCAGGGACTGAGGTGGATGGAAACACGTTTGTTCTCTACCCACCCATGGCCAAGCTCAACTCCTTCCAGACACGTGCCTGCAGCCCTGGGCTGACCAGCTATGCAAGAAAGGGCCAGGGCTAGCTCCTCCTGAAGACGTGACTCCTCCTGTTTGTTCCACCATGGAAACTGAGGCCCTTGCCTGTTTTTGCAAATGCTGTCAACACTGCAAATGCTGCAGTCATCACAGCAAAGGACTGCTGGCTTTTTGAAGCCTCTCAAGAATCCCCAAATATGTTTTTCCCTCTTTCTTCAGCATCAAAAGCCAAAGTAAGTCAAATCTATTTTCCATGCAAATTGTTTTTGCTCAACTAGGAAAACACTGAACTAGCAAATTCTTCTTGGGAAACAAATTCCCATTAAAATCAATGAGACAAGCTTCCCACTTGTTTTTGTGGCGTTTTGTTATATATTGAACAGCCTTATGGAAAGAAAATATTCCAGATACATTTAGAAGTATCACCATTTTAATGTGCTGCTGCTGCTAAATCACAAATCAAGCATAAAAATGAATCATCTGAGCCCAAAGTTTATGTATTTCCTTACACAATTATTGCAATCAGCTCTGCACTGACTTTTTAAGCTCTGGTAAATCAAAATTGAAGTTATTCATCAGAGGTAGTAAATACTTTCAAGGCACCTGAAGAGCCTTAATTCTTCCCTGAAGTCCAGGCACATGGAAAGGGAAAAAGTGGTGGGGGGACATTTTTAAAAAGCAATGAGGCTTTTAATATCAGTTCATTCTCATTTAAGGTCATAAACTCTGAAATAGCAGTCTGATTCAATTTCAGAGAGGATTAACGTTGCCTGGGTGGTTTTGCCCTCCTTTTTTTACTTCATGCATTTGGATTTGTTGTGAGTATAGTCTTGACTGGTGTTTACAATGCTTGAGTTAAGATATGACCGCATTGGGATTTTTATCCTTTGATTAAGGATTCATATTCTCAGTCTTGACCTCATTTAAATGTAAGGTTTTGTTCTTCTTCCTGTCTGGGAAGGTATCATATCCTTGAAAGGTTCAATTAAGTCTGAAGTTTTCAAAAAAATTCAACAAATTCCATTTGAGAATTTGAGTTTATCCCATTGTGAATAATGCTGTGGGTTGGACCCCATATTCACACCATCTCCAAGCTTATGTCCTGCATTGGGAATTCACTTTTTGTCAGTAGGTCCAGGAAGAGCAACTGGAATGCTTTCCATACCCAAATCTGCTGCATGTTGAGCTTAGGGGTATAATACTGATGTGCAGACAAAACTTTTTCCCAGTTTGGGGAGTTCCTGCTCCATTCCATCCCCTGGAAATGACATATGGATGGGGTAAAACTGGGTTGTATACCAGGAGCTTAGATCTCCCATCTCCCACAGCACAGGGCTGCTCTCACATCTTGTCATGTGGATAACAAAGCTTCCATTGATCCTTGGGTCCCAGGATCAGCTTCATCCAGGCCTAAATTGCTCATCTGTTTTTAATGCCAAAAGCAATTTGTTTCCTTGATGGACAGTGTGGTTGCAAAGCCATGTTTTTTATGATTAAACTTCTTTCGTCTGGACAATGGCAGCAAGAACAACAGAGAAAAAGCTTTTTCAAAATAATGAAAAAAAATCAAGATAGTCTTTTTTTTAAATAGAAGAAAGTAATTACATCCAGGCATCCAGGCTGACTGCAAATGCCAAGTTTGTGCTTGACGCTGTTTTAACTGGTTGAAATATTATTTCTAAACAAACAGAGTTTAAAATGGAAATTCTGATGGAGCTTTGACTGTATTGCTATTACTACTGTGTTAAATCATTGCTATCATCCCAGTGGTGTCAGTGCATAGCTACAATTGCTTGCAGGATAATGAAAGTTTAAACCCAAAAAGCTCAGCCTCTCATATAAACTTCAGTGTATCCAACTGGAGAAGAATTATATCCCGCCAACTTTTTAACATGAAGTCATACCAGATTTGTTATAATAAACAAGTTAATAAATGTAGCCTCTCTCCTAAATAATTTACATGCTGTACAGTTATTCAAGGAACTCTGGTTTATTTTTAGTACCCACACCTTATCTAAGGTGTTCATCACAACATCAATACTTGCTGCAGTGATTTAATGGGCTGCTGTCCACACTGACCTTAATTCCTCGTTTTGGTGGAATTTTTTATTGGAACCCTTCAACGGGTTTTGGTTGTCAGCTTTTTGGTTGTCAGCTTTTTCACAAAAGCTTCAGCAAATTATAAGTGGTTCAATATGGTTTAGATCATTTATTTGGGTTTTAGCACATTTGTAAACCATGGAATTAACTCAGTGAAAGGGTGATTATGGTGATAAAACTGCACCATGCAGAGTTGGACTTTCCCAACTGAAAAGATTTTTTCTCTCTCACATGAACTCACAGATTTTTATTAAGAAAATTAAGCTCACATTCTTCCCATGTACTGTCACTGTATAGCACCGATCACAACCACGTATGATGGTGTCTCCAGCTCCTGCATTGTAGCAGGCCCAGGCCCTGCTAAAGCTCCATGGAGGTCTGAGGCCTAGAGAGAGGAAATGCCAAGTCATGGTGAAAAGGCCAGAAGCCCCTCTCTTCTGCCTTTCAGACCCCAGCTTATCTCTCTGTGACCCCATAGGTTACTTCTCCTTAACCCCTGCTATTGGACAATTTCTGATCCCTTCTAACCCTATATAAGGGGCTGCTTTAGCCCATTCTGGTAGAAGAGCCATCGCTGGAACCCTTCACAGACCCCTCAATAAACCATCGCTGTGGAACGCCAGGACATTTCTTCTCTTCTCTTGCGGTGTCTGCTTCCTGGCTAGCCTGCAAGGCTCCTTAGCAAGCAAAGATCTGGAAATCATAAGAGAGGTGAATAATCACTAAGAGCTGATATCCTTTGGGCTTGCTAAAGTTGCCTGCAGCTAAGAGCAGCTTGGGTTTTCAGACAGTTGGTCTCCAAAGGACTGAGCTATCCGTCCCGTGCCTGCCTTCTTGAGGGCAAACGAGCCCAGCAGGAAGCCGGAATACTGCATATGGTATTCACACAAGCAGTCGGTAGGAATGATCTCTGATTTCTCCTGAGAAACCATTAAACTGGACCTAGTCTTTGAGAAGGACTCCACACAAAAGGACAAAAAGCAAAGTTTCAGCTCTAAAACTCTCCCAGTGATGCCTGTTGGCAACCCAGAGCCCCACTGCCCTTAGCAAGGAAATTGGGATGCACCTCTGGCACACAGACCTACCACTTCCATGGAGATCATGATGCTACACCACCTTCAGCATCCTCTTCCAGCACCTGAACAGTTAAATAAATACTTTTGCATATGCATGAAAACAAATTAATGTTATATACCGAAAATTCTGTGCATGCTTCAAATTTTTAAACTACCTGTAGGTTTAGGCATTCCTTTACCTATAACAGCCAAATCACACTCTCTACTTAGGTCCTTCCTGGCACCTTTTAAAATCCATCAGGACCAGAGGGTGCCTCCTGGCATGGCTGCTCTGGGAAAAGCCAAAAGAGAAGAAACACACTGGCCTTAAAGCGAATACCTGCTGTAATCCATCCTGTTCTGAGTGCTGCTGCAGGCATGTGCAGTTACCCATCCTATTCTGCACAGTGGAGAATTAAGGTACTTCTGATGCAAACTCATCATTTGAAGTGGAATGCTGACAGGGAGTTATCTATGAGAAATTGTACCACAGGAATTTGTGCATATAGTGCAGCACATTGAAGGACACATACCCCACAGTCAGAGTGCAAAATCATCCAACAGGTTTCTTGCAAAGCTGTTTTTTTGTCTTGGATGAACAACAGCTTGAAAGATACTTGGCAGTAGCTTGAAAGCTTGTTTTGCCATCTGATCACTGGTGGAAGTGACCCTGGTGTCCAGGTATTCCAGCCGGACCATTTGTCTAGCTCTGTGCATTGCTACTTCCTTCCTGAGATAATAATGAAATCACATCAGCTTTCTGTGATGACCACTAGGAGGAATTTTAGTTCTCCTTCTCTTGTCACTCAGTTACTACTTTTTGCCAGGTCTGTCCCTGTGTATTTACCCTGCTACATCCCTCCTCTGGTGCAAAATAAATGGTCTCTGGGAAAGTGAGAGAAAGAGTCCAGTGCCTGGACCACACTGCATAAGAATTACAATTCAAGACAGAGCACAGGTGGACAACACTGCTTGGTGTCTTCACTTCTGAAAAGAGACTAGCAGATGGGCTTGGAGAAGACAACAAAAAAAAAGCTGGAGAAACTAAAACTATCCCTAGCCCTACATCATCCAGTATTCTAGTACTCTGCCCTTGGAAATCAGCACTCATGGCCATGTAGTACCAGTCACAGCTCTGCAGGCAGCAGCCCCTGAGGGCTCCAAATTTAGCGCATTCCTTGGCCAGGGGCACCCACACTTCCAGGAGGCTTCCCAACGCTAGACTGTGGCTAAGGGAAGCACTGGAAGAGCTGGGCTGCCTAAAGTACCACAGCTGTGACAGCAGGCAGAGAATGTTGGCCCTCACCTCTGTTTTTCCACAAAACACCAAGCACAGTCACTCAAGGTATAAGTCTTCTTGGGTTTGGACAAGGTGCAAGCTCCAGGATAGGCTGGGCTTCTAGACCCTTTGCACACCATAACCTTGTTTTAGCAAGCTATCAGTCTGTGGATTGGTTTGTCTAAAATCAAAAAAATTCTGTCTTGGTAGACACCTTAAAAAAGTGCTTGCTGGCACCTAGAGTTTTCTCAGAAGTTACTTCTTCATGGCTTTTTCCTCTAACTGAATGTTTTCTTCCTTCATTGTTTCAGTTCTTTAGCATTCATTCTTCTAATTTTATCAGAGAAAAAGTTGGTGCTCTGCACAAGGCAGAGATAGAACACAAAACAAAAAAAAAGAAGATAATAGCTCAATTTCAGATTATTTCAGTGAAATAACACAAAAGCTGGGTTTACCTTTATGTCTGAAAAAAAATGGCCTGAGTTCTCATTGGCATGATGCTATTCATGAAGTCTCCAGTTTTTACTGAGTCTGCTGGAGTCTAAGGATGGAATGCCAAACTGAGTGAAAACACGCCATTCTGAGCAACATAGAAATCAGGGCTAGGTGTGCTACAGCTCAAACTTCAGCTCAAGAGTTGCACTGTTACACCTTGTCCCAGAGCAATGAAATTCTGAACCAAATTAATCTTCTCAGAACTTCCCACTTTTTCAGTAACCCAGACTCAGTTTTAATCCTGGCTGTGACATTACTGGGCTGAACTAAAACCTAGAGTTGAAACACTTCTGAACTCAGTCAGTGCAAATCTGGATCTAGATATACAGTTAGGG
Organism: Euphonia xanthogaster; assembly: GCA_034509185.1. Taxonomy (NCBI): domain Eukaryota; kingdom Metazoa; phylum Chordata; class Aves; order Passeriformes; family Fringillidae; genus Euphonia; species Euphonia xanthogaster. Next base: position 18,170,176 of record JAYDZK010000169.1, read on the forward strand.
CATGTCTGTGGCCCCCATCATGTGAATATACTGTAATAAACGATAGCTGGGACAGGGGGCTCTGCCCTAGGTCCTACAGCACTTTATAAGGAGGAACATTCCTGTTCCTCCTATTCTGCAAATGAGGAAACTGAGGCATAAGATGACTTATTTCAAGCCACTCATAGTCTGTAGCTCAACAGTCATTTTGGTAGGTCAAACTCGGCCCACATAAAAGTCCTATGCAGGCAACAAAGCTGCAGCTCTTTATTTGAATTAGTACTGCAATGGCAGCCTGATTTACAGACTCTTCTGCTGCTGGGGTCAAAAATTAAGTCACTTTTCAGCGTGGGGGCAGACCTGCCAACTGTAATTTAAAGCTTTCCTTTGAAATATGTGTCAGACTTTACACATTGTGAGAAGTGCTTCTCACAATATGAGCTTTCAGACAGTTGCACTGAACAACATCCATGTGGCTAACCACTTCTCTTCTGGGTCCCAGCAGCATCTGTTCCCTTGCCAACATTTTACTGGCATTCCATGGGTATCAGTGCAATGTGCAGCTCTGCCAGGTAGGGCCAGAAGCAATTAAGAGGTTAATAGACTCAATCCAACTTCAAACAACACATGAACCTCAGAGGTGAGCCCAACAGAGGGCTGTCAAATGAGGAAAACAGATAGACTTTGTGATGATTTGACTAATTACAGAAGAGGTTGTCTCATGCAGATGGTGCTCTTCCCACCCTTTTTCCAGGACATATGCTGTCTGGAAAGGAGTCATAGATCACAGCTTGTGTGAGAGTCTTAAAACCCTTAATGCAGGGAAGCAATCAAAGGTAACTATGTTCCTAAGTCATCTAGGCCCTGTTGAAAACCCTTGCATCAGCTCCCCAGTCTGGAAGGATCTATCTTCAAAATTTCAGCTCCTACGGGGAAAGTATAATACCATCCTGGCTGCCCCACAGCAGCTTGCTCTGCCTTCAGCAGGGGCTTTTCCTGCAGCAAATGCCTCACCCACCACTTTCCAGGTGGATTAAGCTGTGTGCAAAGAGTCTCACAGAAGCCTCAGAAAGCTTTTTTGTGAGATTTCCAGAGCACCTCATCTCCAGCCAATTCAGAAATACTGCTAGCACAGCCACCTTGTGGTGTTGGAGTATCTGCACTTTCAGTCCCAGGAGACAACAGGAAGCACAGAGTCAAGCCAGAATGTAAAATAAATACATAAAAGTTAAGCAAATATTTTTGAACCTCTCAAACAGGATTGGGTTTTGTTTGATTCAAAGTAATAATAATATTTAGCACTTACAGTGTACTTCATAGCTTGAAAGTACTATGCAGACTTTAACTATTTAGGTTTTGGGCAATGGTCTGGACCAGCTCGTTTGATCTGAATTCATTCTCTCATGCCTGGAAAGTATATTTAAGAAGTCAGAAAAAAGAAGCAGGAATATCCTTTGCGTCTTTTGGGTTCTTCTTTCAATTTTGCCACTGAGCCTGTTTGTAGGAAATCATTCCACTTCTTTTTACCTCACTTTACCCAACAGACGTTTCCCAGCCTCATTTGCAGAGGTGAGATTTAATTTCAATGTTGCATCTAAGGTCCTCTGACAGTTACTACACAGGTGCAGATGTTTCTCATTTTTCCTCACTTGCCTGATGAAAATTAAAGCCTAAATTATGAATGAAATATATACTGGTAGCTAAACAGCTCAAACCATCCACAGTTACCTATATTGTTCTAGTAGTAATCTCAACCACTGCCCAAGGCACAAGGGTTTTGAAAAGGTTACAGTAAAATATGTAAATAGATGAACCATATGCATGTAGAAAATTCTCTCGGGTCTCAGTGTATGTCTATTGTGGCTTGAGCTCTCCTTCCAAGTCTTGTTTTTCCAAGAGTCAGCTTTAAAGCTTGCATAGCTACTGGACCAGTTTATGATCTAAAGACATATTTACAACTTCAGAAGCTTATTATGTTCTGGACACACTACAATATTTCGATGCCAAAACGTCCGTATTCTTTGAAATGAATGTTTAGTAGCTTTCTCAAGAAGACCTTGTTTCACAAACTCCAGTTACAACAAATGAACACGTGTTCCTCTTTTTGTTTCCTCTTTTTTTGCTGAATTTGAGAAAAAGAAAAAAAAAAAAAAAGTAATCATACCACGATGGAGAACACTTCATATTCTCATTAAAAAGTACATTTCAGCAGCTTTTCCTCACACTAGCCCTGCCACCCTCAGCTTTCTGTGAAAGGAACTGCTGTGAATGACACAATCTTCTAGCAGCTAGAGCAGCATGGAGAAGGGACACAAGCAGTCATGGAAATGAAAGTGGAGCCTTTCTCCAAAGAATCTAGCAGGTGCTAAACGAGGCTCAGTTTAAGGGGTGCTGCAGTCATTAACCAAGGCCTTTTTTTCCTCAGGCAGGTTGTTTATTCCCTCACCTTGACAGTCCTTATGGAGCCAGAAATTTGACAGCCTGAGTGGAGGTGAGCAGGGCTGTTCTGCCTGGATCTGGTCCTTGCCCCATACATCATACAGGGCTAAGCCAGCCACTGCTGCCTTGATTCCCAGTATTGTTCCAGCAGTTGGGCAGCTGGGGAGTATGCTGATCTCTGTGGATGTGGAGGTTGCTGGATGCTTTGCTGGACATTCTCAGGCCACAGCAGAACCAGCCCAAAGCCATCAGAGAAAGGAAATGAGGGCCAGAGGAAATTCCTCATTGACTTGAGCATGCCCTTGGTGATGTTCAAAATGTGAGTGTGGAAGACAGGACAGCAGAAAAAATGGGAGCTCTGGGGAGAGGCCATACAGTTGGTCATGCTCCCAGGACAGGAGGCTAAAGCTGGTGGTGAAAAGAATCCCAGCCCTGGCATGGGAGAGTGCGTCATGGTACAATTCCAGCTGCAGACAGCAGCTGGTGAAAAGGCAGGAAGCTGCTGGTGGGGGAAAGCTGGAGGCCTAGCTGCTTTGCACTCCCAGGACCTAGGAATGCACTGCACTGCATTCCTAGTGCAGTGGGCCTTAGTAAAGACAGGCTGCAAGCAGTGGGTGATATGCCCCCCTATGTGCATATGTCAGAGCCACATCTTAGTGCAACCTATTTGCCATGTCTAGAATTAAGTTTTTCAAGTTTTCTTTCTCACAACTGATCATTTACCATTCCTATGATTTTTCTTGCTGCTTATTCTCCATAGACATTGCCATCTCTTTGATCTCTACATAAATACATGCAGCTCTTGAGCACACTGTTTACATAGATTAAAAGGTATCCTAAACCTTACATGTACACACTGATAACCCCAAATCTGATTTGTGATTGAGTACCTGAAAATGGCTTTTACTCTCTGGAATTTTAAGGTTTACAACAACAAGCCAGATGTCTTCAACGGCACGGGCTTTCCCCTTTGAAAATAGCAAACACCCGCTTCCACAGTAAGGTCGGATCTTCAGCAGTGGTGCCTCTGAATACCAGAACGGCATCTGAGCCTGTGAATTTCACTGTGATCCACAGAGCTAGTTTTATCTTCTATGAGAAGGATCAGTTTATGCATCATCCTGACAGTGCAAGTATCTCGAGAGAGGTATGTTGTGATCTTAAGCTCGTCTCTGAACCAGAGAAACCAGACCTTAAAACGTAATGTGATATGGAGCATGGAGTAATTTAAATGCTATTAAGCCACACTTGAATTTGTACAATTTCTTTATGTGTTCAAAACCTGATTAACTGTATTGCTCACAGTTCTTTTCCATAAGATGGCCTCATCTTTGCAAAAGGAAGGCATGAGAAATGTTAGTGCTAAATCAAGTTTATGAAACCAGAAAATTAACAAATTCCTTAAGGCTAGGAACTTTCACAGCTTCTTAAATTCTGTGATTCATTTTACTTTCATAGATACCAGCACTGACTCTCAGGACTTTAATTATAATTTAAAATTCGCATTCTGGGCAGTGTTCTTGCCAGTACATCTACATACCAATATAGACTACAGTAAAATGATGGAACAGCTTGTGTGTCTACAACAACATCAATACCAAAACCATTCCAACTTATTAGACCAAAATTACTAAAACCTCACAAACTTTCATAGATCCATGAACTATAAACTGCAGTTATTAGAGACTGTTTTTCCTGTTTACACTTACCACAGGTCTTCCCTGAATTAAATCTTGCAGATTTAGTCAGATGATTCAGAAAGCAAAGCACTGTAAGATCAAGTCAGAAAGGTTTTTCTTTAGTACCTGTACTGGGATTTGTGCCTTTAGAGAGCAACTACCTAGGAGTGCCCATACTGATCCAGGGTTACAGGAGTCTTTGATGCCCAGGGCATGGAGTCTTTTAGGTGAAGAGGGAGCTGTTACCTTATTGATGAGGTTATTACAATGTGACCACATCTGTACTCAAGACTGCACTGCTTAGCTCAGCTCATCTAAAGCAGCATGAGTTTCAGGTAGCCTGTGGTTGTTTTTAAAAAGCCACAAAGGCTGAAAAGAGGCTTCGTTCTGCACATTTATTTCTGCAAGCCTCTAGACAGGTAGAGAAATCACAGCAATGCAGGTACAGGAAAGATGTTATCTGCTACACAATTATTTTTAGGAATAAGAAGCCACAAAGCACTGGTTTAAATGATGCAGAGCACATGTATTGATGGAGCATGGTGGGTGGAATGAGTTCACTTGGAATTGCATAAAATCCTGAAGACAGACATACACTGAATGAAGACAGGCCATTTATGGCTAGAATCAGCACATGAAATTACCATACAGTAAGTCATAAATGCCTGGAAATTTACCTCACCAAGAAGAGATACTGTGATAACACTTACCAGATTATTTTTTCCACATGGCCCTTGGCACTTTAGTCCTTTTCAAGTGTCTGACCACCTCCATGTGCTTCAGAAACCTCTCTGCCAATCCCAACAAGGCTTGAGAAGATCACAGTTTTCACATACTTGGCTGCCTCAACTTATTAAACAAACAGTCTCCTTATAGGATGTTTTTATTTTTCAGCTTATATCCCAAAAACCTGATGTTCTTGGACAAGGAAATATGATTGCGGGTGGGCTCAGGACTTTCTACCCTCTCTGCTTTCCTACCTGGTCTAAGGAAAGTTCTTTAGACTGGAAAGAGGCTTCTCCCAAAATTCTCTGGGAGGTGATTTCATAGCCCTAACTCACACCGATTGCCTCTTAACTATATGTAGGGCCAGTCCTTCAGGTGATAAAAAAGGTTAGAGTGCCAGAGGTTTGTCCCTTCATGCTGTGTAGGACAACCATGTCACCAAGGGCTGAAAAAGTAAGACACACATTTTACATCGTCCACTAAACTCTTCAAGTGAGACCTGTAGATCTTTAAAAGCATCCTTTTTAGTGAAAACACCTACATGGATCCAATGATGACTACGAAAATAGGAATTCCCTCTGTCCCACAAACCTCACACCTTCCTCACTCCACCTTATTTTTCAGGGAAGCCAAGACAAAGAGAGAGTAATTGCTAGAGATTAGAAAAGCCAGACTCTCCTTCCTGGTAATGCCTTGCCTGAAAGGCTGTGTAGAAAATCCATGTAGCCCTGCTGGTCTTGAATGCTGGTTTAGAAAGTTGGGGCAGGGTACTTTTGCCCTTCTTGACTCCATAATATCAACATAGGAGGGGAAAGGCTCTTCCAGAACATGACTTAAATATTTCCAAGACAGATTATGAAACTGGCCAAATGAATTATGTCTTCATAGAGCCTATATCTCTCCAGGAAGAGATTAGAAAGGTATAGGAAACTACTCTGTAGGCATCTGCACTGGAGATGTTAAGGCAAGTGAATTTTACCAGAAGAGATTTTCCTAAAGATACTCAAGGCCTCTGTTTTAAAGTAATTATATGGCAAAAGTTCTGTACAAGAGACATGGAGCTCCTGAAGCAGGTTCACTGTAGGGTGACAGAAATGAATAAGGGACTGGAGCACCTCTCCTATGAGGAAAGGCTGAGGGAGCAGGGCCTGTTCAGACTCAAGAACAGATGACTGAGAGGGGACCTAATTGATGTCTAAAAGTATCCAAAAGGTGATGTCAATAATGGATCCAGGCCCTTGTTGACAGTGCCAAGAAATAGGACAAGAGGAAATGGGCAGAAACTGATGCACAGGAAGTTACAGCCACATGCTTAGTCTGAAGAGCCTGTCATCCTAGGAGTCATAGGTAGAATTCTTCTCAGTAATAACCATTAATTGACCCAGACTGGAAGAGTCTGGTGGGCCTTTACAGAAAACCTTCAAGGCTGGTGAACACCCCTGAGTGACTTGATCTTGTTTTGCCACTGTTTATCCACCAGACAGGAGAATTGCTGTTGAGCAAGAGATCCTGAAAGTACTGCGCGCATCAGAGAGACAGCGCTGCCAATTCTTCTCACTCATCTAAATCAATCCTATTTGATAGCAGTGGGATATATTCATCCAGAGAATGCCTGACTGTCAGCAAAAAGGACAACTCTTCTTCCCACCATTTGTCTTCCTGCAAACCTTAAGGACCTGGTCTCTAATTCTTTCTGTCATGAATAACTTGGCCCTTTAATGTGGGTCCAAAGTCACTCTACTGAACATATGCTTCCCAGATGGACCTAATTAAGACTATATGAAGGCATTTGGGGGTGAATAAATAGAGAAGGAGGAAACTTGTGGGAGGTCTATGGAAAAATCTGTAGAGAACTGAGACGTTTGGAGTGACCACCTGATGTCTCTCACTGAGAGCCACAAAGAGTGGAGGGCTTGTGGACTGAGTTCTTCATGTTATAGAGTCAAGCTTGAGGGCCAAAGGATGTAGGGAACAACAGAAACAGAGCAAAAAATAAATCTCATGGTGTATCTGGAGAAAAGCAACTCTGAGACATTGCAGCTAAGAGATTCCTGCAGGGAAGGACAAGAGAGCAGCTAAAGAGGCTGTCTGTAAGAGCAGACAATGAGCTATGGAAATTGTGGAAGAACACAGTATTTGCAATGTTTGTAATACCTCTGCCTGTAATACAGCTGATTAATTTTCAACCATTTGTATGGCTGATTAATGCTACTTCTATCTCCCCAGAGAGACATGTCTTCCTAAAGGGCAATATTGTAAAATTCTCAAAGAATTTATAACCAGATTTTCCTTACCTCCTGCAAGAAGTTGCTCCGTCTCTCTCCCCACGTAGGGGACCTGACAAGCTCTCATTCCTTCAGTGCACTCACACCTGAACCCACTTTTTGACAAGAAGGAGATGAGGTTCTGCAATGCTGCAATCAATGAAAAGACCTGGCAAGTGCGAAAGAGAGTTAGGTTGACAATAAACAGAGCATCTTTTGAAATTACCAATGTGAACATGAAGGACAGGAACAGCTGTAGCATCATGGTTGTAAATTCTTCAGACCAGTGATTGCTCAAGGACATGGACAGAGAACCTGAAAAAATGGGACTACACTAGGGTTTTAAAACTCCTGTCATGGCAACTCCATCATCTCTCAAACAAGGCCAGCAACTCAACTCCTGTACACACATTTAGTTTGACTTACAGAACTTATTAAATCCAGTGGGAAAAGTGACATCATGGCTGTTAAACTAGGACTGGGTTTCATAGAAAACAGTTTTGCACAGCAGGATTTTTACGTGGTCTTGATTTTTTAATTTTTTTGGAAACATTTTGTTAGAAGTCCTGTAACCTGCCACAGCAAAATGCATTGACTCCCTTAGGGACAATGACCAATTCATCTCTTTACATCCCTGAATTAAGGGAAAAAACCAAAGGCCTCATGTTGACCAAAGAGAAAGTGATTTTGTGGTCTCATCTCATCCTTCAAAAGTTCACAGAAAAAGGAGCAACACAGTGGTGTGCACAACCTTGTAAGAGTGCACAAATAAATCTGAAGACTCTGGAAATGAAGCAGCTCTCCTTGATTGAAGAATGAGTCTTCCAGAGGCTACTCAGGCAGTTTAGTAGGTCTCTGAGCAGAATGATGGGAGGTGGGCAGGGCTCTGAGTGCCTCTACCAGATTAGGGAATCATTTCAGGGTGAAGTATTGAGAGAGAAAGACAAGTGCAAACACAGCTGTCGCAAAACAACTGCAACGCTTCAGGCAAAACAAACACTAAACTGGGTTTGGAGGAAAAGTTGGGAAATGTACCTAGTTTTTCCAGATGGAAGAAAGGCTTGATTCTAACTTTTTTACTAAGTGTTTTGCTTCCCATCAGATCATCCCATTTACCAAATACCTACAGGCATTTTGCAAGATAGCACTGCAGATTACACAGGTTTCTCTGTATAAGAGCTTTAACACTGTCCTTCCCATTCCTCCCCCTCTCACCAGAGTTTTCCTCCCCAGTTCTGAGCGCTTTTCAAACTCTGACTCCAGTCCCTAGGTCCAGGGATGGGATTTTTTACTCAGGGAAGACTCCCTTAAGCTGCAACAGTTCCAGGAATATGGCTATGGGACAGCAAAGCCTCAGAAGAAGTATGAAGTTCATTTTTTAACTAAAATTATGATTTATGAGGAACAGACTATGCGAGGTTTCATTTAAATAGATTTGAAGGCCAAAGTGATTTAATAGAACTCTGTATATGCCTACTCATTTGTGAGACTTATACATTGCATATATGTCAGCCTCCTTTCCCTACTGTCCCTGCGTTTAGGCTCACCTGTGATAACCACGCACTTTCAGCACTTCACATACACTAATGGAGGGTTTTGTTAAAAAAACCCTTGAGAATTGAAGGATGAAGAAATTTAGTGAACATGTTAAGCAGGCCTAGGAAACCTTGGGACCAGGCAGGCTGAGATCAGGCCTCAGGGTTACCGTGTCTCAATTTCAGCGTCTCATTTGCTCCCTTTCCTCCTCATTCCACTACTGCAGTGGCTGCTTTTCTTCAACCAGGGCCTCATCACACACCTCTGTGTTATTGCCACAAGTGTCAACTCATCTCCAGGAGTGCCTCAGATGCACCACAGGATGGTGAGGAGCAGGCTGGGGACTTCCCTGGGCTACTGGCAAGCTCAGCAGTCAGCTCCAGGTTGGTGGCCCTGGCCATCCGGGAGCACTTTGATGTTACTGCTTTCACTGCAACTTAAACAAAGAAGCCAGCTGAACTGCCGGCACAGAAATACGGATTAACACACTGAGAAGAGCTGATGTTCTTCAGAGAAACAGGTGGAAATACGATCTTAAAAAGTCACACAAGAATGAATGAATATATTCAAGCATAACTGTCAAGCTCTGTCCACCTGATCTACTGCCCTGCAATGGACAACCTCAGCACATCAAGCACATTCTCCCCAAAAGGCAGGTATGCACGCTTGGACCTGGCCCCATTTTAGTAATTCCATACGGAGCCTTCCCTCCTGTGGCAGGTCTGCCAGAGACAACTATTTAGATTTTTAATTATGTGTTCAGCCTCTAGCTCTGGCTAAACCATGCGGAAAGGGGCTAACTTGGAATCATTTTCATAACTGTGAGGTTTTTATTTGGGCTGGTGTACTACATGTGAGGGTTTTAAGGGTATTTTCTTGGTCTAAGTCTCCCATTACTATGGTTGAAACAGTTAGTGAGCTTTGACATATTTTCCTTGGCAAAATATCTTTAAAATTGGTAAGAACACTATCTTCAGTATTGAAGGTCAGGGAAATACAGGGTCAAATTATGAATATGTTTGACTGCCTAAAGGTATCAGGAAGGATTTTCAAGAACATTAGTAGGTGTCAAACTGGGCTATTAGAAATCAACTGTAACTTGAAGTTCCCAAATCTCTCTTAAAATCTGGCCTAAAATATGCTTGAGCATCCACTTTGCCTCTTAAACATGTGGATGAGAAAGTAGCTAAATACTGTTTACTTATATCCAACAGAAGGCACTAAAACCAAGTGGGTTTTCTACTATACAATTACAGAGAAAATTTCTCTGTTAGTTGCACTTGGCAGACCATCTTCAGTGAGTGTAGTAATAAACATGTGGCTACTTTTGCTCTCCTCCTCATTTTCAAATGTAATTGTATGTTGTTTATAGTGTTTTATAATGTAGAAGCCCAAGAAATAAGACAAAGTTTGTCTGATTGTTTTTCTTGCACTTAAGAGATAAATTGTCTGCTCTGGTGGAACATTGGTGAAGCTAAATATCCTTTTTTTTTTTTTTTACAAATAACTATGTGTTGCTATGTAATACATAGTAGAAAATTATAAGATAAAATTATGCAACATAAAATATGTTTATAATCATTCTATATAGAGATAACTAATGGCTAATCTCCCTTATTTCTAATTATTTACCTTCTCTTGGGATGGCAACATGAAGCAAGCAAGGTCAATGTCTCAACAGAAAAGAGGATTCAGCATTACATGGAAGTGGTGTTCGCACTATCTCATGTAGTAATCAACAAGGATTAGTAGAGCTTTAATGGTCCTTTCACCCCACATATACTGGAGAATAGGATCAGAATTTGTTTCTTCCCAGTCCACCTCCCATGTGGCTTCTCCTGAAAGAGATAGAAAGAGACCTCTTCAGTGGCATTGTTTGTGTTTTATCAGCACTGGAGTCAGCCCCTTTTCCCAAGTATTTCAAATACAGGCACATTTGGAAGTAGAGCTGGTCTCTCTCCAAAAAAACATACCACCTTGAAAAGCTATGCATATATGCTAATCTCTTTGCCACTGCATGCAGATTTGAGCTAAACCCAAGACTTCATAGCTGTGTAGGTATGGAAATCACTGTTGCCAATGAGTTCTGCATCTAACCTGTAGGTAGAAAGTGGCCCAGCTCCTAAAGTCTAGAAAAAAGTCACAGTAAATTCCTGTGATTTGAAAATGTGATACATTCAGAGGCATACTTGCATACTTCAGAAATCCTGCTTCACACATGGTAAAATTAAAGCTGGGAGGAAAGTCATATTGTTAAGGTAGGTTGCATATGCATTTTTGCAAGTGTATTTATGTAGATTTTTTAGATCCCAAAACTAGAGGCTTTGCTTAGGCAAAAATCCATCTGGCTAAACTGAAAATGTTGCCTTATGCAGTCTGCAAAATTGGGCTGGGAGAGCATGTTTGTACATTTTCGGAGCATGCTAAAGGTCAAGGAAAAGGTTGCCAAGACTTTGTTGTGTCTCCCTCCCCAACAGGTAGCCTAGATGCAGGTAAAATTCCCATGATTATCAAAGAGGCTGCAGAATTTGGCCCACTGGCTATCAAAACAACTCTGGAAAGTAGAGTGCAGCTAAATTATTCCAACACGAGACAAATGGGTCTGCGTAACTAAGCCATAACATTTGAATTATTAATGTTCTCTAATAAACGGGATAAAGTGTCTGTAGAACAGAGTGTTTCAGAGCTCTGTTAAAGATCATGCCTATTATAATTTAAATGTTCAGCTTGAGGAGAGACAATGCTGGCATTGTGTTACAGAGATTTAAAACAAGTCTGTCTTGAGGATTTTCCTCTGTCCTTATCTATAATAATAGAATTTTAAAAAGAGTCAGAGCAAGAGCAGCAGCACTGGAAAATATCTTTCTCAGAAACTATAGCAGACAGGTCACAACATTTTTAAACAATGATAGTAACATTTATTCTATCAAAGCCATGTTATGTTTTATTTGGAACTCTGGCGCCTTTATTTTTTTAAGCTCTCATAACATGACACTAATTACAGACATCAAGATGCTCTATGGAAGATACCAGGCAAAATCCAGATGCTGCTCCTTTTCCTTTCTCTGCACTCCCACCCCAGCCCTTTTGTGTGCATTACATCATAGCATAGTTTATTTTAAAAGTGCCTCAAAAATGCAATGATAGTAATCGCAGACAGAAGGAAATTTATGGTGAGCACCTCTGGCCTGCAAATTCCTTTACAAAGCACTCCTGCTGCTCATCACAAGACCTTCTTGCTTGCAGAGACTTGAAAATACAGGGGCTAGAAAATACAGTTTGGGTGATGTGTTAAAAATTTTTGGGCTAAAGTAGTTCTCATTTTAGGACCATAAGCACATGCTGCTGCTTCTTCCCTGTCTCTTGCACCAAATGGAAATGACTAAATCAGTCAGAGGAATGGGCAGAAATGTTTGTGTTGTTCCCCCTGGGAGACAGAACACAGTGCATGGGGTCAGGTGGGAGCCCTGCTTGGCACTGGCACCCCAGTGAGCACCCATAGTGCAGGTTTGCAGGGAAACCTCCTGAGAGAGACCCACATTCCAGCATGTCATCCAGACTGGAGAAACACAAAGCAATGCACAGGCCCTGTTCCCTTTGTGTCACAGCTGGCTGCAAGAAGTCATTGCCATGTCATGGGGAGCTGGTGATCTCCACAAAATACCCACAGGCAAAATAGCCAAGCACCCTCAGACACTGATGGCAGCACTGAAACTAAAGTATCCTGTGGCTTTTAGAAATATTGATCAGCTTCCTGTAGCAGGTGGTAAAATTACCATCCAGCTCTCCAAATTTTTGTTTCCCCTTGACTTGACCACATGAGCTTCTGTAGGCTACATGTGACATTTTGGCTTGGGTATCATCAACCAAGAGAGCATGAGAGCCATGACCCAACCCTCTGCATGCCTCCACTGCATCACAGGGGTTCCCCACAACTCATACCAGGTTCTTCTGGCCCTCGCTGGCACCACTGAAGTGTCCAGCTTTGGTCAGGACAACATTGGCTCAGGACTGCTGTGTGACAGCAGCCCTTGGAGATTTGTGGTAACACATATGCACAGGCCTGACATGCTGCAAGGCCGAGGGACAGCCTCCTCCCTCACATTTTCTCACAGACAGAGCTAACAGGATGAGATCTCAGCCCTGTTGAAAGTGTGATCAGGATTTCAGCTGAAATGTTGCAGCAAACACATTTGTCCTGCAGAGTAAGCAAATAAAGTGGCAACACTACACCAGTGGAGAACAGGAAGCTCTTGATGACATTGGCTCCAATTTTTTAACCTATTAAGATTTCCATTACCCTCAGGCTCATTATTCAGCAAAAAGTAAACACCAATAAATCTGAAATAACAAGTGAAACATGCACTTAAGTAAATAAATAATCCTAGGAAATGTTCTTTCCTTTAGCACATTAGAAAGAGTCAACACAGCAATATCAGAGTGACTATGAAGCTTCTAAACACATTCCATCCTCCAAAACAAGGGTGTCACAAGCCTGCAGAGATGCAAACTTAGGTCTTGGGAAGATCTTATAGGATCTTGGATGCCACTTCCCTAGAACTGTTCAAGGCTAGGTTGGATAGGACAAACTGGTCAAGTGGGAGGTGTCCCTGCCCATGGCAAGGGTTTGAAACTGGATGATCTTTAAGGTCCCTTCCAACCCAAACAATTCAACGATTCTATGATCCAAAGATCTTGGGGAGAGAGAAGAGAGGATCCATGGCTGGAATTCTGTTATTGATATCTTTCATGCCTGTGTCTGGGATGTTCCTTTCTAGCAGTAATGGGAAGGAGTGAAAGAAATGTGCTGATCTTCCTTCTCCACTCCAGCTCTGTCAGGAGTGGTGGAATCCCCACACACCTCCATGCCTCCACTGTGCTGTCAAGTGCTTACACTCTACTTCACGAGTATGAAATTCCTGTGTCTTTAGGTACTACAAAAGTCATTTTTCCAATAGAAGAAAGATTATCCTTTTTGCCACAGTCTTTTAAAATACCTTGTGTATCTCTGAGATAATCCAAATTCTTCCTTTTACGTTAAGCTGTGGAAGGTTTATTCTACATTTCCATAAGTAGCCATTTTAACTTTTCCATTTTCCTTTTTTAAACAGGAAACCTACCCACTGCTCCTCCACTTTCTCTAAGCTCTTTGTTTATATTCTACTTCCATTACCAGAATTATTCTTACATTTTTCCATCTCCTATTCTGAACAAACATTTACACTGACTCTGAATGACTTGTATTATAGATAAAAGGAAACAACAAAGCAAGAGGGAGCAAAAGTAACATCTCTGTGAGAAGATGAAATGTGGCTGCTGCCTCCTTGATGATAGCAGCCATGAAAGGAAACTGCTGGCATCCCTGGCCACAGGACCATGCCAAAAATGCAGAGATGCATCCAATGCAAAGCAGAGTCATGTGAATCACATATGGGACATGGTTCACTAAAGTAAATTATATCTTCCAAGACTCCAAATTCCCCAGAGCATGTCACGATACGTGGAAACAGCAGCAATGGACAGAAAAGAAGGGCTGAAATTTTTCCCTCTCCTTGTAAGGAGGTCTTCCTTAAAATCTAACATCCTCCTGTACGTTTACAAGGTAACATGTCCTAATGCACTAAGCATGAGACCAGGCAACACCTCACTTTCCTTTCTTCTGCTGACCTTTTGGGTCTTGGTCTCTAAATATTCCACCATCATCTTGATTAGTAGGGATATGATAATCTATATAAAGAAGGGAAATTCCCACTTCTGTCCATATGTTCTTCATCTTTTTGTAAATTCCAAATACTCAGTTTGCAAAGTCAGTACACATGTAGGGCCTTTTCCACAGATGGTTTCTAGAAACTTTATTACTATCCATGAGAAGCAAGAAGAGAATCTGCTTGGAGGTCCCAAGATGAATTTGGAGGCCTGGTGCTTGAAAAAATGAAATGTTTTTACTTGAAATCTGAATATATTTGTTCTGTAAATCATTCCCTGACAATAAACCCCCACTCTTTTCAGGGCTATTTTTTATTGTAAGCACTTTACAACCTAATTTCCAGAGAGAAGACCTTTAAGTAAAAGATCATGTGCTAAAATTTCTTGACATAATTTATGCTTTTATGTGTTATTTTCAGTTTTATCCCAAAACAGTGTTAAAATTGTGATGGTTATGTATCTTAAAGATCTGATTTTATTTGCATCTTCTGTGCTTTTGTCTGTTTCACAAATGTCTAGATATTAATTCTACTGAAGTTGTTTTACAACACAGCCTTTTAACTGAACAGAGTTAATCCCACCCACACATCCTAGAAAAGGAGCACAAAATATTTTTGTACTCTGGCTCAGCATCTCATCTCTTCTGTGGTGAAGAAAATGAATATTGCATCTATGGTGAAGTACATCAAGCTCTCTGTGGAATTTATTATGCTCTCTGCACCAAATGTTCTACCAGCAGGTCTGCCTTGTGCTATTCAGAACATGTATAATTAGAAAAGAATTTAGCCAACACTGGAAAGAATGACTGTCCATAACTCATCAGGTTAGAAAGCTGGAAGGCCTGGAGCAGGAAAGAAATGGGTGCAATTTTCAGCTGGAGAGGAAAAACCTATTTTCTTTGCTTTCTTACTCTGAATACCTAATTTATGTGAAATTAATTATCTTCTCTGTGAATAGACAACCACATTATTGGTCTCAGCAGCCACAGGGCAGTATCTATTTTCCCATGAGACCCAGAGCACAGCCTTTGGATAGCTGGAGGGGCAGTTCTTGTTTAGGAACTCACTGTCCTGTCCTGGGCTGGTTAAGTTCCTGTTACAACTCCACAGAGAAAGCTCTGGCTTGTGTGGGTGTCCATGTTCTCTTGGGACTGATGCAGATGTGCAGAGTTTTTTGTTTGTTCCTTCAACAGTGCCCCATACTACTGATAGCAGAAAGCCTTAGTGGTGGCTTCTACGTAATAAATTCAGGAATATTCCCCTTTTCCACATTTTTACATGAGGGTGGAGTCAATAGAGACACCTCTGCTTGAGCTGTGAGGGAACCCACATTGTGTCTAAGTGTTGAATACGAGGGTCCTTCTTCTGAGATGATTAATTCTTGTCCTTGTTCATGATTTCAGGATTTTGGATTCCACTTTTGTTATCTCACAATGTCTAATTTAGCTACTCTTCACATCTAATAGGCTTCTAACAATGAGGAACATATTTTTGCATTTTTCTTTTGTCCTCTTTGTAATGTCTTTCCTGAATATTCCAACCTCATCAAATTCCTTTCTCATTATCAGAACTCAAGCACTGATCTCTTCATATTCTTAACCTTCCTAGATTCTGATTTCTTTCTGCAAAACCAAGGCCCATTCCTTTGGGAAGAGCTGGCTCTCCACAGACATAGCCTTCAGACAAACCTCACTCTTCACTTTCAAATTGGAAACATCTGCATTAACACAGCTGACATGCAAGATAAGTGCTAAGGTTCATTTTAAAAAACATTTTTATGATTTTCCCAAATAATTTTTTTCTTCTCTTGTAACTAAAAGTCTTGATTGCTGGTTTCAATGTTGGAGATTTCCAAGGAAGGGATTAGTTCACCTGTATTTTAAAAAGTTGATGGGGCACTGAGATATCCTTTGTCACATTTGCTAAAATATTAATAATTGCAATTTGAATGTAAGCATACTACTTCTGCCTGTCTCACTAGGGCCAAATCCCTGCTTGCTTAATTTTTCTTAAAATTTTTTCCATCAATAGTTTCACTGAATGAAGTGCTCATCATACAACTCTATCTTCAAGGTTTCAAAGACACATGCTTTCTGTGAAGTGGAAGGATTTCTGTGGTAACATCACTTATAGAAACTGGTCAATATAGGGCATGGGGCTCAGAATTTTTAGTTCATCGTGCTGAGTTCAGTCCCTGTGTATGTGACTAAGTGTCCTACTTCTTACATGACCCAGGAACAGCTGTCTGGGGAAAGCTGAGGCTAGGGCACATATTACAGGGTGATTCACCCCCATTACACTGGGCCAGTTTCCAAGAAGCAATAGTTTGGGATTTCCTGAGGTAGCAGTTACACATGGACAATCACTTTGAAGAGTCACTGCTTGACTATCCTTAATGAATTTGTCTCATCCCTTGCAGAATTCATTAGTACTTCTGGTCTCTGTGAGGGCCAGCATCCAGGAATCCCTCCACTGCCTTTGGAACTGCTGCCTCACATTGTCACTGATGCTTGTATGAACATATTGCAGCAAATCATTCCTGCATGTTCTTCCAGTTTCAGCATTTCTCTGGGGTCTGGCAGATTCCAGCTCTGACATTTCTTTTCTGAGCTGAAAAGAGCAAGACCTTATAATCCCTCCCTGTAGAGAAGCCTCCAAATGTCTATGTTGTCCTTCTCTCTACATTTGCTAAATTACCCGTAATCTTTCTAAGATGTAACAAAATTTTAGGTCCTGGATAAGTACCATTTTAGCAATAAAAATAACAGCATACTCCCAGCACACTCCTTTATTGCACATGCTAGGTTTTTCATTCCATCTTTCAGCTGATCAATTTCTCTTGACACTTTTTCAGCCTTTCTTTTTTCCCCATTTTCATTTCCCGTGAAGACACATTTCCTGTATTTTTCTTTCTAATGGTTGTGTGATGGGAGTGGGGGAGATGAAAGACATTGTCTGCTCTTCGTGTCTGCAATTGAGACAATACCTTAGAATATTGATAAAGGTATAAGATAATCAAGACATAGGATTAAAAAGTTTAGCTAACAGATGATCATTAAATATATCTACACTTTAACAATGGGTACTTATGATGTCTCCCTCATTCCTTGCACAGTGAATAGGATCATTTCTGTGTACTTAATCAGAACACATTTTAAATCACACTGTATAATATGCTTTGTGGCAATGCATGATGGCCAAAATACATAAAATATGATGAAGTTAAGAAGTTACAGCTGAACTAACAATATATTCTTCTGGAAGGAGACATTGAATAAATTGGGTTTTGGTAGTAAATTAAAGTTCTTCTAAGAGCTTTGCTGCATTCTTCAGACATAACCTTTTAAACAACTATTTCCAATTGTAATTACTCCCCTAAACTTCCGTGGTATCAAGAACATAAAGTATACCTTACAATGATCAGTTAACAAGATTAATACAAACTTAAGAGAGCCTTTTGCATCAGGAAGTAATAATTTTATATGGTTTTTTTGGGTGACAGTGGCAATTCCTGTTTTGGGAGCAGTCACATACCTATGTTCACATATATATCTTCAAAGATTGATCACGTTGATTTAGAGTCAGACACAGATTTTTCCAAATAGAAAGGACACAGATTTCTGTAATGGGAAAAAAAGAAACCTTTTCCCCTCCACTTTGTCACAGGAAAAAATATGAGCCACAGACAAACCAGTTTCCAACTGCAATGACATACCATGAGCACTAATAAATGGAGGTAGAAGAAATGGTCTGGTGAACAATTCACAGAGAAGATTAAGCAGCAGTTTTGGTTTTTACTTCAGAGTATGTCTTTGAGTCATTCAGATATTGAGCTAAGACTCTGGACTAGAAAGCACCAGATAATTTCTCTCATGTCTCATTTATCTTTCTATGTGCACACTCAAAAAGATCAAGATTTGAAATTAAAAAAAGGCAAATTCTAGAGAAAAATTTGAGGTGCCATTTGGGAGTTGGCCAAATCACTCTTTCGATCTTTTATTAGCCACGTTCTTTAGAAAAGAATATTCTTTCATTAGCTCTAGAATTTTTGTACTTCATTTTCCCTAGACATGACTGTAAAACCGGCCAGCTTCACATCCTATGCAAAGTTCATTTAGTGCCTGGACAGCTTTTGTGGTCCAGAGATGAAAAATACACAACAATGCAAAGGCTTATCAAATGGTTACAGCATTGGAATATAATTATTCAGCTTGAAATTCAGCTATAAAGAAGCGTGTTGAGAGAGGAAGAACAAACACACATGCATGAAATCTGAACCCTCCAAATTTTTCAGTTCAGATTGTATTAACCGCTTCCCTTTCCTGAGTCATCATCATGCATCAACCTCAAGCCAAATTTGTTGTTCACTTGTGCCCATGCAAAGGGGCTTCTCTCGTGCTGCTTTGTTGAGACTGATCTCATTAATTTTCTTATTCTTTACTTGTTCGTGAAAAATATTTTCCCCTTCCCTCTGGAAACATCCAGGGAAATACCAATTAAAACTTGTTGCATCAATCTCTCTCTCCTGTTTATCCAATCAAATCCCATCTCTCATGAAGAACCTTATTTGCAGTCTCTCATCGCTGTGGAGATTAATTGCTGCAAGCGTGACAGACTCACACAAAGTTTTAGCTATATCCATAATTAATCCTGCTTTTCATCACCCCTGGCTTCACCTACTCTCTTGCAGCTTGATTCACAGGAAATATTTGGTATAAGTGAGCAGTTATCTACCTCCTACCACAGTAATTGCACCTCTTCTGTATTCGAGGAGGCATTTCAGAGCCCCTTTTACAATAAAAGCAAAAATTATTCTACCTGAAGGCAAAGCACTCTTCCTAGCCAACCACAGTCCTGGAAGCCTCAGAGTTGATGTCCGTTATCAGTGTATCTTTCCTTATGCATACTTTTAAAAAAACCAAACCAAACCAAACCAAACAAAAAAAAAAAAAAAAAAAAAAAACAAAAAAACACAACCAAAAAGAAAAAA
>JAYDZK010000169.1:18189593-18239374 GCA_034509185.1 Euphonia xanthogaster
CAAAACAAAACAAAAAAAAAAAAAAAAAAAAAAAAAACAACAACAAAATACACCTAAAGAGAAGAAAGATCTAGTTACTGGGACTGTGATCCAGATCAGACATTAATTACATACTATAGCTGGTAAAGTTTTTTCTATTTTATGTAAAAAATAAATGGAAAATGACAGCAGTCCTTTGATATCTTTTTAATACCTTTCCACTAGTCCTCTGGCTGGCTACATTGCGTGTTTGTGTGTGTGCGCATACATGTTTTCACATACATATGTCTAAAACAACGCTTTTAAACAAAATTATTCTCTTTCTTTTTGTTCTAGACTCATGGAGACTGGCTAAGCTGTTAATGGACAGCTCTTAATACAACTCAAGAAGAGGAGACTTCTGATGATGTCCAGACAGCAGGAAGATGACTAAAGTTAAAAAGAATGGCTCCATGCCTTGTGAATGGGCTCCAGAGTCCATGGGCTTATTTTGCTTCCCACATCCCAGGTCTCACAGGTTGAGTCTCTGGACCACCCTGTGCATCAAGCTCACTCCTTCTGAGAGCAGCTGGTGTGTGGTCTCCCATGTCCACATTGTCCCCTGAGGCTCTAGTCAGACCAGCAGTGATTTCCAGCAGGTATCTGAGGAGATCAGAGCTATACTTGCCCATGGAGGAAGTAAAATGCAACAGCGCAAGGATACAGATTTGCCTTCTTCCTGCCCTGCTTGCAGAGATATCTGGGGGATAATTTCACACCTGCACTTGTATTTTGGACTGTGATGTATCTCCAGACGTGCTGACTGTATTAAACAATGTCCTCTCTAGCCCTGTGAGATGCCTTTCTCCTCACTCTTATTAGCATCTGCAACCATGGTAATGTCCTTGAAATACTTGACTTCCTGCATTGGCTCTCCCCCTCTCCTTCTCGCTGGGCAAGTGTGAAGATATGTGTGAATATTCCCCAAAAGTGATTGCTGTGGAGCCTTCCTATCGCAATCAGCTGGTGCCAGGGCTACAGCATCTGTCCAGCTGCCTGCACCTCCCTCAGTCACTGTCAGCTGCTCTATACTCTAGCCCAGGCTCCTTCCAAACACAGCAAAAGGAGGAGAAATGCAAATAGGTCCTGTGCGGCACCTTCACACGAAGCTTCAGGGTCCTGGAGAACAGTTTGGGAGAATTTCCCTGGTTCAAGGCATGAAAGGAGCCTCCTGCCTTGTGGCAGCTCCCACATTCACCCCTTCTAAGCCTCATCTTCCCGTGGTGGCCCTGGGGCTCTGCCTGCCTCCTTCATGGCCTGGCATCTCCACAGCAGCCCCCTGGCAGGTCAAGAAACCTGCCTCCCACAGGTGATCCCTCAGATCACCTTCTCCTGAGCCTTCACATCCTCCAGACTCTGCTTATGACATGAACATTGTAAAGGCAAGAACCAGCTTTTTCCACACCATAACTAAAAAGTACATAATCTTGACTTAGAAATGGTGAAATTGTTACAAATGGAAATATATTAGAGGTGTTTTCATTTTCTCTCTAGGTTTCCAGCATTCCTGTTGTCTTTCTAAGCTTTCTGTTTCAAGAACAAGGATTAGAAGCCATTTATATTCCTGGACAGCTGAGTTTGTCATATGAATGTGGTTCCAGAAACTGGAGCCTTGGGAAAAAAATAGCAAGCATTCCCAGTAAAATTATGAATGTCAGCAACACCCTTTGCATTTATGAAAATCTTAGCAAGGCTCAGGAATTAATAAAGACTATAGAAATATATTATAGGCTCAAAGAATGGCTGGAGTTGGAAGGGACTTTAAAGATCATCTACGTCCAAATCCCCAACCCTGGGCAGGGATGCCTTCCACTAGACCAGGCTACTCAGGGCCCTATCCATTGTTAACGACTGATATCCACATACAAGATGGAGACCAGACTGAAATGAGACCTAAGAAACCCAGACATGACCCTTCCCTTTGCCACAGGATTTCTGTATCACTTCAGGTCAGTGTGTCCCACTTAGTTTCCTTGAAGGCATTGAGTCCTCTTAATTTGGGAAGGCCAGGGAGAGAGTGCTCAACATCTTGCAGGACAAAATCCTCTATGTTTTTGTGTCCCATATATAAACCTTGGACAAAGCCGCTTCTTCTCTCCTACTGCTCTCCAATGAGCAGGGTATTCTCTGCAGCAGGGATTTTCCCGATGAACTTACACAAGTTCAAAAAACACTCAGTAACTATCAACCATAATTAACCCTCTGCTTTAATTTCTGCATTGTCATTACTAAGAAGGGGTGAAGTTTTTGTGTGTGGAAAAAGCACACACAATTAAAAAGCACAAAATATGGACATTACCAGATAAGTCTGCCAATACATACTTCAGTCAACACACAAGAACTGTGTACCTGGAGGATCCCACACACAGCAGAGCAGATAGTGATATGAAACTGAAAAAAAATTTGCTAATTTACAATAATTAAAAGGGCCTGTCTAGGAGCCAAGCTTCCTCAGCATGTGTTTAACATTACTTCTGAGAAGGTCATTGCTGGCTTCTCCAGGAAGGGAATTCCAGAGAGGGTACAGTAAGTGCACAGTTTAAATGAGCAGCCCCAGAGCAGACATTTCACAGTCTTCAGGGATGCGCAAACAATTCTGCCTCAGCAGCACAGAAACAATGCCCTGTATTCACAAAGACTACAGGAACTTCAATATTGTGTGAAGGGGAGGTGAGGGTGAGGGAAGTCTTGAAATACAGATAAATTGGTATTCACCAAGTGCCATTCCTTAATTTACAACAGTCTTTAACTTCGGAGCCAATTGCCAAGGTGCTCATAAAAAGAGAAATGATGAATATTCAGGATGTCTTCTGAATCCATTAGGCAACTGAGGATGAGGTCTCCATATGTACAACTTCAGCTGTTTTCACATGCTGGTAAGAGAGTGCCAAGGTGGCGTCAGGAAGAAAAATGGCTCCTTAAGTTGCCAATGGGGAGAGAG
Source organism: Euphonia xanthogaster (assembly GCA_034509185.1). NCBI lineage: Eukaryota > Metazoa > Chordata > Aves > Passeriformes > Fringillidae > Euphonia > Euphonia xanthogaster. The sequence goes on from JAYDZK010000169.1 coordinate 18,192,553, forward strand.
GAAAGGAGGGAAAAAAGTGCATATCAAGTGCATGGAAATGAAAATTTGTTTAAGAGCAGTAATTCAACCTAAATGTGCTCTGCATGGCAAGGTGTGAACCCAGCTGTTGGAGCTATCTGGCACAGCCAGCTCTATGGACAGGTGTGTGTAGGATCAATGTCAAGTTAAAAACTGTCACTGAAAGGTTTTCATTTTCCACACCATCCCCTCAAGGGTCTCAGGGAGCCTGAGGACAAGGAAAGGCTCAGGCTACACCAGGAAGAGGGAAAACTTGACTTATAGAAGTTGAGAGAAGCTCTAAGTGTCTGGCCTGAGTGAGGAGCAAGTCAGTGATGGAGCAGGCTTTCTCCTTGATCCTCTCCCCCTTCTCCCCATTTCCCTCTTTGACAGCCAATATCCCAGATAAGGTCAATGAGGCGCTTACAATCACAGTCGGTAACTGATGAGGAAAACGTGCCATCCAACTCTTACATCCCAGAAAATAATGTCTTCTGGATGCCATGAATCACGGAGGATCACAGGCCATTAATCACCAAGGGGAAGGGTGGAAGAGATGAGTTTAAAGTCATGTGTACCAAACACAGCCATTTCTCTGGGGAATCTCAAACCTGGAATGATTCATTTTGCTTTCTCAGGGAGAAATCACAAGGGGTGGAAGAATAAATAATGCCACAGCCTCCTGAGTTCATCTGGTAGTGAGGTCAAAACTCCCGCCAAGGAGAAGAGGCGTTCGTCATAGGAGGTGTATATTTCCACAACAGGTATCGGCGTGCTCCAGAGTCAGTGTAAAGGTTTTTTTAAGTCTATCAGGTCTTCCCCAAAAGACTGTAGAGATTCACTGGGATTTACAGGGAAAGCAGAAGGGTGACAGTCTTCATTGTCCATGTCTCTTGAGGTTGTCAGTGTCTGATTTGGTAATGACTCAGGTTCACAGCCTGTCCCTGGAACCACTGCACACACTTGTGTGATGGGGTATCCCAAATGCAGCTTTCTGGGAGGAGGAGGCTGCATGGCCCATGCACAAGGTGCAGATGTTGTTTACCTGCCTTTCCAGCCATGACTGTAAAATGTAGTGGACACAATGCAGACAGACAGCGAGGTCCCACTGGGGGAGTACTTGGTAAGTTTTAGTAGTCTTTGGTTTTGGTCTTCAAGCAATTCAAGAGCCAGCAGCAGATGACTAGACAGTGCCAAGGTTATCACAGATTCATACACACAGGTGAGCAACCTTCAAGTGCACGATTTACCCCTCTCTTGCTCCTAAGTATGCATGTGGGGAAGAGGATGTACCTCACATCTGAAATCAAGAATGATTCAATTATATTCATGGCTAGTTTAATTGCTTTGTGTTACTGTTGATATTGTTTCTTGGTATTCCACATCAGTTCCCTATCCACTTCAAATAAAAAATGCCAACACACCTGAAGCGGAACAAGCAGTTGACTTAGTGAAGACAAAAGCAATTCTTCAGACTCACAGACTATCTAGGCAAAGAGTTTGAGTTCAGTTTTTTTCAGAGTTGAGTTTTCCGGTCTTTGCAATTATTTACAGAACATTTTGTGTTCATGCAGCTCAGCTTTCAAGTGATCTTTTATTTTATAAAATAGGTTTCTTTCTGACCAATCACTTGTTATTTTGCACATGAGACTGGTCACCACCTCTGGTCAGACTGTTCCAAATCTGTGGTGAAGTGAGTAAAACAGGATAGATGGGAGAGGGCACTTCCATTGCTAATCCCAGCATTTGCATTCACACACGAGTACCTTGTCCACATGCAAGCTTGGGCATTTGCAAGAAGAACAATGAGAACTTTGCAACAGGCTGAGCAGCCCCCATTTGGGTGCTTTTGGGAAGCTGTCAAAAAGGAGGAAAGTGGTAGAAGCATGCTGAGACCAGAGCGTTTTGAAGAATTGTTTCAAGGACATGCTCCACAATTGTCTTTTTGCCTTGTGCTCTCAGCTATAACTACCAGGAGCGCACAGGGACGTGGGCAATAAAGACACATGCTTTTCCCGCTGTTTCCAAGGTTAATATGGATAATGTTCCACAGTTGGTTATTGTGGAAATACCAGAGGCTATACTTCAAAAGCAAACCTAAGGATTACACCTACACGTTAATGAGACAGGAGTAAACAAAGCATTTCAAAGATGGCAAAATAACCCCACCAGAGTGACAAGCAGGACAAAATATCTCCTAAAGAGTTTTCCCTAATCCACTGTCAGCAATCATCCCTTACGCAGCACACCAAGGATTTCAGCAATCCGGTGTGTTCCAGGCTTGCAGGGCGTTTGGATCAGCTGATGAGCTCCAGTCTGTCAGTGGTGTGATTAGCCATGGTCTGAGAAGGTAACCAGCAGTGTCTGCATTGCAGACCACAACTAAGAGTCTCTTTCACAGTTCACCACATTGCGATGAAAATTAATTTTCCTTCATGGTTTTATTCTTGTGAAATGAAAAAAAAAAAGGGGGGGAAGCGGTGGGAAAAGGAGGCACTTAATAGGAAGGAAAACCCACAGGGCACTTAGCTGAAGGAGTTCTCTGAAAGAGGATCTGAAGATGGAAGTCTTGTCTGTCATCTCAGCTGCTCAGTAATAGCAGTGGCGGGGCTCCTGGAAAAATCAGGACAAATTGTAGTGCAGACAGGACTGCAGCAAAGATGTTTCTGTGCAGTTTTATGGTTGGAGTAAAGACCATTGGGTGTCAAACTTGTCTTCAGGGGTATAATTTGGGTAAATATCAACTTTCAAGTCTTCAGACCATGAACTTAAAAGGCAGATTCCCCACTAACTACTGCCCTGCTTCCAGATCTTGCGCTTACGACACTGTGGACAGGTATTTTTGCCACCAAAAATTATGGCAGCTCTTCCAGAAAGGTCAGTATCCAAAATGGCTTGGTATATATTTTGAAAGCTCTGATGACTTTCCCAGGCGTTTTGTCCTGAGACAAAATGAAAAGCATCTGTTGGAAGCAGAAAATCTGTATACTTTTCCATTCCTAGGAATACAAGGTTAATCAATTTTTCTACTTTTGTGGAAAATAAGTGTAGCATTTCATATGTTTTATGGCACATGTTGGACATTGTCAGGTAAGACCAGATTATTATCCTATTGCCTTTTTTATTTTTTAGCATTTCTTATAGTTCAGGACATTTTCAGCACCATTCCTATGAAATCATTTCTCATGGTTACCAACCAAAAAAAAATTCCCAAATCATCAATGCTGGTGGTGACATCCATCATTTTCATTTCTCTATTACAGGAGATTCAGGCCTGGATATTTGTAGGAAGGTGAGTGCAGGACTCCAAGAGGAGCAAGACAAGAGGACTGAAGTTCTCTGCATGTCTACTCAATACCAACTGCAGCAGTGGAGACTTTCTGCATTGTTGTGTCCAAGAGCTCCAGCACTGCGCACATCTCAGGAAGAGCCAGTGGTCAAGAGCCATGATCCTCCACATCCATTCCTGTTTCCATGCCTCAGTTGTTTTTACTCTTAAATAAAGAAACATTGTGGAGTCAAATCAAGAGAAGTATTTGTTCGCAGGGATGAAGGGCTGACTGTGGAATTGCTGGTGTTTGAATTTCTAGATTTAGACTGTCCTGTTTAGAACAAACCAGGTCTATTAAAAGACAAAGCAATCTATTCAAATGCAACAAGCTCAAACTTTTTCTTTCTTCAGATGGCATAACTTCATTCACTTCAATGGAATAGAATCTGGTTTACACAGGTGTGAGAGGGAAGTCAAGAAGCATATAGAAATGTTTTCGTATGAAATATTTCTGGAGAAGAGGGGCTTTTAGACCAATGCAAACATTTGTATGGAAATTTTCCTTAGGGTTAAAATTTTCTGGATAAAAACTGGAAATCTTTTTTTTTCTCCCTGTAAAATAGCTTAATTTTCAATAATCCCACAAACATTTAAATGGAAACCTAAATGTTTTCACAAAATCTTTAATTATATCGTCAAAGTTTTTGGTTTCCTTTTTTTTAAATCAAAAACTGAAGTCTTTTGTCAAATATACTTAGAAAAAATAACTTATTTTTTTCAAAATTTGCCATAACAGGCCTTTTAAAACAACTTTAATAGAAAGATTAAAAGGACTATAAATATGAAACCAATAAAAAACTGTCACAACTGAGCTTAACAAACTAACTGTGGAGGTTAGCATGCATGAATGGGATGAACAAGAGTTGTTTAATCTATAGGTTTAAGATGTTTCTGCTTACATACTTCATAGAAGGGCAAGTGAAGGGCAAGGGGAAGGTTTTCTCTGAATTTAGGTTTTATACAACTCATTTAAAACTAAGAAGGAAATTAAAGGAGAGTGGAGGGTGATGGAGTAAAAATTGAAGGGGATCACAAGTCATAGCCATTTCTGTACATTTTGAGCCTTCTCAAGATATTGATGTCCCTGGTATGAAGCACTCAAGAATCATCTGGTTCATGGGTTCCAAAGCTGCAAAACATACCCTGATGTGAATGAGGTAATGGGAACTGAGCCACAGACAGACCATGTCCACCCATGCAATTGTAAAATTCTACGTTGTGCAGATGAACCGCTCAATATTCGGATGTGTGCGTGTTCGTAAGAAATTCCCAGGACTTCAGTGCTCACTTTGCCCAGAGCAGTTGGAACTCTGATCTATCTACTGAGTATGTCTAAGCACTGTAACAGAGATGGTCTGGAAGAGAGTAAACAGAGCATTAATTAAGGCTAAGCCTCTTTCAAATTTTTCACAGCAGCAAACAAGCCAAATAGAGGCTTTCCTTTAAACAGTGATTCAACATAGCAAAGTGCTGAAGTTTCATTCCCCTAACAGTAATATCATTGCCTTTAAAGAGAAGAATAAATAGTGAAATTTAAAAAAAAAAAAAAAAGCCCTGAACAGAGGCCTGTAGATGTGGTTTTCAAAATCAGCTCTTCCAAACGTGAGAAGGAAGTTGTGACTCGTTTGTTCGTGAATCATTTTTCTAGAAAGACTGAAAGAAGTAATCATGATAAAACAAGAAAGTAGAACTGCAAAAGGGCAACAAAGGGGCTGGTCTGAGGAAGGCTTTAAAAATATGGCTCATGAAAAAAAAGAAAGATGAAATCTGTGCAGTCTCAACCCAAGACTGAATGGCTCCATCATAATTCTACTTGCACTTGTCCTTGCAACCCAGCATTGGCCAGGATAAGCCAGGTAGTGCTGGCTGGCTGGGGTGGGACAAAGATACTTCAAACTTCCTGGACATACCTGGAGAAATGAGAGGTGACTGGATTTGTAACACAACCTCTTCCCTGGTTATGGCATGCTATGGATAACTAGAACTTGAGTGATCTCACAAGCTATGGCCGGAATGAGAGGAAGAAGTGTGGGTAGAAATATTTGCTAAGAGTTAAAAATAGAACTGAGAGTTTGTATTTGTTGTTTTGTACAAACAACAAATAATTTTTAATAATAGAAGATTTATAACATGCTGTAATATTCCTGAAAATTTTGTAACATCATCCCAAGAGGCAGAATGTGATTTTTTTGCTTGTATTAAATTGGACATAGCAAAAAACACTGAAATCATCATTTCTCATGAAAAAAAAGAAGAAGAAGAAGAAGAAAAGAAAAAAAAGAAGGTATGGGGAAGAAACTGAAAAGGGAAGAGAGGAAATGAGAGCCATCAGGCCATATCTCTCCCAGTAGAATGAAAATCCAGAAGTTGCTTTCTTCCAGGGAAAAGGACCAGGAAGGAAGTTTCAGCAAAATAAGGAGAGCATAAGGCAGGTCAGGCATCCCCTGGAGCAAAGAGGGAGAATTTCTTTAATGGGTTTGCTGTCTGAGCCTGACAGGAAGAGACTTAAGAGGTTACATCTGCTAGGGCTGCCCAAGAGATCACTGGGAGTTTACTTGACTGCCCCTCAGCCATCTACACAAGGAGGCAGGTTTTCCCTGTTTGACAAGAATATAGCCAGGTCTAGCAGCTACAAGATGAAGCCAGCAGAATTTAGGCATCATGGATATAAGAGGGATTAATTTAGGTTTTATTTTATGCTTGCTTTCAGCAACATCCCGAGATGCATGGTTGATTCTCCCATGACATGAGGCCTCTGAATAAAGGCAACATATTTTGAAAGGTTGGTTTCAGGTAAATCTAGGGGTACACACATTTTCATGCAGGGTTTAATAAAGTAAGACTTTGTTTGACAGGAATTTAAATTAGATGACCAAAATATAACCTGTTTAAAATCTTAATATTACAGAGGAACAAAGCTTATGTTGCTGTCCATTTACAAGTTTGTTGTAGTAATCCTTCTTTCACAAGAAGACTTTGAAGCATTTTATGAAACATTAATAATCCCAAACAAGTATCTTTAAATCAAGCATTTGGGGAAAGTCCAAGTGTGTCAAAGCAAGACCTTTTCCTAGGAACTATTGATGTAATTGAAGAGCACCTAGTCTGCAAGAGCACAAATACATCTTTTAACATATGAGGAATATGTTTTATTACAGCCTCCTGAAATAAATAGAAAAGAGACAAAAACATTCAAAATCTGTAGCAGAAATAATCAAGAAAAAGTGAAAGGAAATTTAAAAATTCAGCCTCTTGGTAGAAAGGATATGGCTAACAGCTGAGTTCTATTTTGTAACCCAAGAATACAAAGGCTTGCAGACAGCAAATTCATAATTAATCAAGGAAAATGTTATTTCTCTAGCAAAGTCCATTGCCAGTCCATGGGTGACAGGTTCTCAGGGTTTTGTGGGAGAATCAGTTAATGTCTAATTCTCCTCCATGGCCTCTGGGTGTGAAGTCTCCACATGGAGCATTCCCACCCTGGTCACACAAGTCTATAATCCTGTAGGTGTCAATAGAGGGAGGAACAAGGCGTGCGCATTCCATGTGCTTTTGCCCTCCTTGGTCACACAGAAAATCTGGCAGCCCTTCTTGCCTTGGCCTCTCTTCTACAGGCCAAACCAGATCCATGCCACAAAGCTTTAGACTCAACAAAATACTTCGGTTTTGTGCATTAGGTCACAACTTTTTGCTTAGTGAAATGCAGAGCTCAGACTGATCACTGCCTCAGTCATCTTACCAATGCCAAGGGCCAGCTGCAGAGGGCTTTTCCTTCAGAGTCAGGTGCCATCAGCTTCAAAGAGAAGAATTGCTGGTCTGAATATTCCCAGAGTGCTGTGGGAACTATAAAACAGACTTCAAACAGCAAACCAAAACTCTGCAAGGTATAGCCAAAAATCCTTGAAGAGTAAGGAACATATGGCTGAACCAGGATGCAAAGCCACTCCTAACTTTGCAGGCACTACCAGAAGCTTCCTGTGTTTCTGGGCATCAACCATCCACTGGCTGAAAGGCACTAGGGACTCCTACGTAGCAGCATTTCCAAAATTACTTAACACTAATTTCTTTGCACCTTTTTTCAGGACCTTCTGGTCTAGGCTGCAGCCATAACCATGGCACGTGCAATGGAACAACTTGATTTTCCGATTTACTTCTTCTGCTCTTTTCCTTTTTAGCTTTAAGCTTGGAGGGGACTCTGTCTGCCTGGGTGTTTGCAAAGGGCCAGCTGGGTGCAGATGCTACTTCAAGTGTCATTGTTATTTTCCAACTGGAGTTATTATTCTGTGCTCAGATGTGCTCAGATCATTCTTGCTTCATGCAAGAAAATGAGGTATAACTGCAGAGATAGTTGGCAGAGAGCCTAAAAGACTATGGGTTATACAGTGTCATAGGCACAAGCAGTACTCATCAGAAGCAATATTTTAATACCTTTAAAAGCTGTGATAAATTATAAAGAAAGGTAATATAAAATGTATGATCAAGCATGTGCTCATTTTGCTTCAAGCATTCTATCATATGGAGACCAAAGGAGATGGAGAGAGGGGACGGATCACAGGTTTTATTGCTTGGCAGCAATGTCAAAACTGGGTTGGTTTAAAATATTTATGACATGAGAGAAAGAAAATCTGTGAATTACTCAGAACTTAATGTACATACTCTTAATGTGTTTCACATTTTCTTTAGTTGGGGACAGCAGAGTGGGGAATTGAGGATAACTTGTTTACTGCCAAACAGGTCTCTGTTGTACCTAGTTTTCATATGTATTAAAAGTCATGCCTGGGGCCAAGAATCCTGGGGCTGGAATTAAAGACGAGAACACACAATAATTGTAAGTAATGGCAGAGAGATTTAAATAGCACACATCAGCAGAAAAGAATGGGGAAACCTACAGTACACTGACTTCATTGATACCCCATTTATCAGCAATTACTGACTCCATTAAAGGCAGAGTTTATAGCAGACAGAGAAACAGAGCCTAAAATATGCCCCAACAGATGGACAGAGAGTGTCAGTGATGCCGTATTTCAAAGGCATTTGCAACTTTGTTATCATTGTACAGGGAGTCAGAAAGACAGTGAAAAACACTGGAGTAAGGGCCAGCAAATGATTTACTTGACCCTGCATGGTCAGAACTGACAGCAAAAACCTCATTAATTCCTCAGGTCATTCTGGAAGACATTAATTTGGTTTGGACTTGGGACGAGAGGAGATTTTCCAGACACACACCAGGAATTATGAAATCTCTATAGCCAGAGGAAAGTATGTCCAAATCACTTTCTGCATAAATCAAGCTGACTTTCTGAAGAAGGATAATATGCCTAATCAGGGGAGTTATGGAACTTCTTGTAGTTATTAGACAGAAAATTAAACAGTATTTTATTTGATAATCAGCTGGGGGAAGGGGTTGTTTGTTCCTACGGGTATGCACATAAAGACATTCACATATATATTTATTTTTTTTATATATGGGTAATATATGTGCACAGTTTTAGTCAGCTCACTGTATTCACGTACTTCTTGGCCTTTTAACTCCATGTTGCAGAATGCCAAGCACTGTCATCTTTCCACTCTGAGTCTGCTTCACTCCTACCCTCAGCTGGAAGTGTCTGGGCAAACAGGAGGGCAATCAGAGAAGAGCTTCTTCTGGGGAGCCAGCCCTCAAGCTGCACTTCTACTCCTACATGGTCCCTTCTCCAGCTCTGCTCGGACCAACACTGAGGGGACCTTCGCCTCCGCTGATTAGAAATGGGGAGTCCAGCCTTCAGGACTTGGTGCAGAAACCAGGAGTCCATCACGATCCCCCCTGAGCAGGGGAACTGGGAATGACAAGCTCAGATCCCAGTTTTGACTTCTCCAGTCTGGCTCTAAATTTCTTTGCCAAAAAAGTTCCCTGGACAGTAAAGCCCTTATGGGGTGTCCCCAGCTCAGTGGCGAGGAGCTCCATACCCAGCTGGGGTGAGCAGGACCATCCCCTTCTGCCTGGCTGACCTCTACAGCAAGGCTGGTTTGGCTCTAATAGCAGTCCCCAAAGCCCCCACATTCCCTGGGAATAGCCAGGAGTGCCACAGAACTGCACCAACCCCCCCGCAGGACGTGCTTTCCAGTGCTTATACATAAGCCCTTGCCACACAGGGTATCTGCCTCTGTAAAAGATGCATTCATCATGTTTAGAGAAGGGTTATCTCTCCCTGGAAAGAACATGCATTAGAACTTTTTACTCATTCAACACTGGACACTCCCTATCAACAACAGCCTGCCGAAGGGGAGAAAGAGGTGAATTAATCACAGGAAGAGACAATTTAAAGGAGTTTGGCTATAAAATGGAGTTCATTAGGAGGCCATAATGTATTTGGGAGTAACAAGCTGCAATTTGCCCACCTCTGCTGTCCCAGACATCAATAAGCAGCACTAATTTCATTGACACCATGTTGCAGGATGACCACAAACCCTCTCTTAACTCCTTCCATAGAAGTATCACCCAAAAAAAGTTATTTCACCTATTGCAAATGCAAGTTCTCTTTCATGATGCTTAGTTCCTTATCTCCTTGGATTGAGGGAATACAGTATTAAGAGGTCTGCAGTTTTCACACTGGAGCTAAGGTTATAATAATAATCATGTTAATTGGCTCTAAGATTGCACTCAGAGAGATCTCAAAGCATGTTACAAATGTCCATGGTATAGACAGCATATCACTACAGGCATGAGTCCAAGTGAACCCCATTTGGGAATGCAGCACAAAACACTTTTTCCCATCCGTCCTCCAGGATGCAACAGTTTTTTCCATTTTTCCTGCTTTTTCTGGTTTAGATTGTTAAAAAATAAATTATGCTGACTAACAATTTTTTTTTTCTGGTCTTCAAATTTCTCTCAGTTTTTGTTTCACGTTATTACCGTGCAGAGCTGTCTATACAGAGCACTACTATAATCACTGGCGATGTAGGTCTGTGGGTGTAGGGCAGATGGAGAGGTAAACCAGGGATTGAAATACTTGAGTGACCTAAATTTGTGCAGTGCTGCACGTCTGGACTTCTTTTGATCGAGTCAGAACAAGCCAATTTTTTCCTAAGACTGAATTTCAGCTCAGTTCTTTGTCAGGATGTTAGGTGGTGACCTTAGCTCTGTACAGCACACTAGAATCTAATACAAAGTAAATATTTCATTTGGGAAGCCTTTGCAGCCCATCAGCTGCAAAAGTACCACAGGAGGCACCTCAGCTGCAGGGAACTGAGTGCTCTCCCATCACCAAAGAGCTTTCACCAGAGAGGGTCATGTTCTTTCCATTACAGGGGTGAGGGAAAGGTTTTGCCAGCCCAGCTTGCAGGTTCAGGAGGAGGTAACCTTGGGACGGCAGATCAGCAACTGAGAATCGTTTTGTTACGAGCAAGAGAAGGGACAGGAACAATTTCCAGTGCACAAATAATACTGCTTTATTCCATTGATACTCTCAGTTTGAAGATATGAATAAAAATAATCCGGGGGATTCATTTTCGTGTGCTCAGACTGCCTCTCTAGCAGCAAAAGGGAGCTGAAAACAAAAAGCGAATTATTTGTATGTCCAGTTTGCCTGGCTTTGCCTGGAGTGATAGCAATTGCTCTTAGCATAAATGAAAATCAGATAAAAGGAAGGGTCCTGTTTGATCATGGTGACTAGATGCCTGAAACCAGGAGAATATGTATTTTTCAAGAAAATTTCCCTGTTTCAGCTAACAATTGAGGTTATTAAACTATTAACAGATGTCTCTTTTACTCCTTGCACACTCTGCAGTATCTTTGTTTTTCTTATTTTCTGTTTTTCCCCCTCTTCTCTCCTTTTCTCCCTTTTCCCTCCCATTCCACAGTTCTGACAGCATAAAGACTGAACCATAGGTAGGCACTTCCATTTTGGTATCCAGCCAAATCCTGATGAATTTTACTTTCAGATTGTCATGTTCAACAGAATGCTAGAAAATCCAAGTTGAAAATACAGTAATAACACTTTTGCTTGTTGGTTTTGTTTTTAAACATTTCCCTGGGGATTTGTAACAAATGACAGAAATGTTTTCTACTGGTCTTAAATACTGTGAAATGTTATTTAATAATCAAAACTTAAACATTAAGCCAAACTCCATTGCATAATGTGTTCCTTTAATGGAAAGAGCTAATGAAAAACACACTAGGCCAAATTCACTCTATTTTCTTCACCAAGGAGAAATTTTTCTTTACTGCTAAGGATCTTTGTTTGCTTCATTTTTCTGGGAACAGTGTTCAAATTTGTATAATCAGACCATGTTCTGCACATATTTTTCATGGCTATTCTGAAACAGTCCTGTCCTCATCTCTACCCCTGGAATGAAGGGGTTTTTTTGAAACGCAGATCTTGGCTGGATGAGTCACTGGGACACTATCTTCATCTGTTTTGCAGTAATTGGACTGGAGCAATTTTTGTGGCTGTATCTGAGGTTGTTTCCTGCTTTGACCTCAGCACTCACACAGTTGTGATAATTTTAGTGATTATACAAACTAGACTCTAGCCAATAATGTTATTGTAGTCAAAACCATGGCTCTGATCCAAATAAGCCTTACTCTCTCTGCGGCAGAGCAATTGCTGTTTCACACTATGAATGGAATAAAATCAAATAAAAATGTTCACTACAATAACTTGCCAGCAGAAGAATGTGTAGTATCACATCTTTTACTATGCAGTTGGAAATCTTGCACAGGTCTGTTCCACTTGAAAGTCTCAGTTATAAAAGGACATTTATTCTCTAATAAAGAAGGGGGTGTGAGTCTCAATGTTTTAGATTTCATTCAGGTAAAATCCCAGTTCAGAAAGGGCATAAAAGCATGTGCTGGAAATGAAGTGTGTGCTCAAGTCCCATTGAAGCCAGGTAGATTGTAAGCATATGCTGAAATGCTTATTTAAATTGGGCCCTTAATTATTAAGTGCTATGAAATTGAACTACATTTCATATTATTTTCATACATCTATATTCATATAAGTGTGGGTGGGTGGGTGGTTGTGCAAGGATATATGTAAGCTGTTCACTAAAGAACATAAAAACGACAAAAAGGATCCCCCACACCCTTCTCCCTTAAGTGTCAGATTGTTTGGTGTTTCTGACATCATTTTTTTAATGTTTGGCTGAAATGGCTCTTTTGTCAATGAAAAGAGAAAAGGAATCTGAAATTTGTTTTTATTGATCTTCCTGTTATTGCCCTTCAGGTATGCTGTGTGTGCAGACAGGGCTGTAGGGACCACAGGCCACCCTTGAAGATTTTTGCAGGGTGTATCCTTACTTGCATCTGGGGTTTGTGTTTTGATCAATCAGCTATAACTTTAAGTGTGCTCTAATTCTACTGATTATTTCTATCATTATTGATAGACTGTTTCTTATTATTGTTAGTAATAATAATATTTATTATTAATAATATTATTCATAATAATAATAGTCTGTTGATTATTTATATCATTTATACATATCCTGAATAATGTTACATGTAGCTGCTGTTAATCTAACTGTGCATTTCCTGCATGGTAGATCCCTGTCCTATTGGTTTGCTGAGGGAACAGCCTTACAGAGCTTTATCTGGTATCACTGGCCTGTGTCCTGCTGAGACAAGCTGGTGTTCCTGATACTGAGCAAATTCAGGAAGCCAGTAAAATGGCAAAATGGATGTGTGTGCATGCATTTGTGTGAATAGAAGGTCTTAAATGCACTGGTTAAAAATGTACTCCCAAATGTAAGCTAAGGTGAAAAAGAAGGGTTTGAAGAAGGACTTGGTTTAGAGGTGCAAGATGCTTGGCTCCAAGCAGAAGGAAGGTGCAGGCACAAGTGAAACAGTATGAAAGAGTATCCCTAGAAAGGCACAAAAATATGGTCCAGGAGGAGAGTAGTTCACTGGTAGGAAATGAGAGGGGGTGAAGCACAGTTGTGGGGGTTTTACAGGGCAAGAAAGGGGCTTGGAATTCAATTCAGCAATGGATAAGAAGGTGACAGGGGATGTAAGCAATATGATCCTATTTCTTAGAATGAGAGAAAATGCAGCCATAGAAGTCTCTATCCACTAAAGTTATGAGAGAAGGATTTTTTTTTTATCTTTTTAAAGTAAAAAAGAGGATTTATATTGGCTGAGGTGTAAAGTCAGGGCTATGCATGGAGAAATTGCTGTATTGCTTGTAAGAGAGTGACAGACCTGTCAGCAAGGAGATGCATCCAGGCCAGCAAAGCTTGGACTCCTTAAGAACATATCTTCAGAGATCATCAAATGCAGTAGGACACCAGAGTAGTAGCTCTCAGAGGATTCAGCCTTCTGCCCTACATCCAGAGACAGAGTGGAGTAGGGAAAGAGGGATAAGAGAGGCACGGAAGTGTAAAAAATGTTTCAAAATCGTTTAACAGCAGAGCTCAGGCAATGCCCCCATCCTGGGCTCTTGTTCAGCACACATCCCACCAAGGCAGGTAAGAAGGTGACTCTGAACCCTCCTGCTGCATTTTGGCTCCCATCTCCTTGCAGACTGAAACACTGTGCTGTTCTCCTCACTCCTGGTGGTACTTTGAAGGTCTGCCATATCCATCCTGTGGGCAGATGGAGACAACAGCAATGGCAGAAAATTTATATCCTGAAGCAGAAAGAAAGGGCATAAATGCCCAGAGAAATACCTGTATGAAGGGATACACTGCGTGCCATGCACTGGCAGATAAGAAGCCACTAGCAAAGGACAAGGCAGAAAAGAGACTTTTCATGCTTGCCTAAAAGACAGACCTGGAGCAAAGGCCAGGAGGCCTCTAAGTTCTGGGTTCTGCCACTGTCCTCAGTAGATTTCTAGCTAACTTTGTCCCAATTCAGCATTAGCAGCTGCTGCCAGCTCCCAAGGATGTAGCTCCCTTATGAGACAGCACTCAAAGCCCAGCCTCAGCCCTATTACCCAATAAGCAAAAAAAGTTGTGTTGTCACAGCTTGGTTTTATCACAGCCAGGCTTAACCAGAATGGTAAGCAAAACCCCCCAAGCTGGTCAGTGCAACGTTGTCTCTCTTAACATGCAGGAGGCAAATGGCTGCAGGAATGTTTTATGTGTCTGTTCCATCCCTGAAGTTTCCTGTTGTGTAGAAACCTCCTGGATACAAAGGAGATGAATTATTGATATGCCAGTCTTGGGAAGGAAAAGCAAGGCAAGATTAGAAAAAGGGAAGGGACCTTTGTCTGCAGTAAATTGTATAAAAATTCAGGACATTCAGTTTCCAAGGAGCTGCACACAATGAAGAGGAATCAGGCTACTGTGGCCTGTGCAGGTCATAAAACACTAATCATGGGTGATTCAGGGCATACCTCTGGTTTCATTGCCTGGCAGGGGCACACAGAACCCCCAAACACGGTTTCCTGTGGTCAGGCTGATCTCCAGGACCTGGGTGCAGGTAGATCACACAGCTGTGGCAGTGGTCTGTGTACCCACCCGGACTAAGGCACCACAGACACACTTGGAGGCAGTGTGTGAGCAGGCAGGAGCCCAGACACACCAAATTTCTGTGCTGATCCCTGTGTTTTACCTCCAGAGATCTCTGTAGGGTTATTGTGAGCTCCCTGGAGTCTCCAAAGCACCTGTATCTTATCCAGTGGGGATAAGACCTCTCCAGTCATCTTCCAGCAGTGTGCCAAGCCTTTATAGACTGTTCACCTCCCAGTCCCTTCAGAGAGGGTTGAGAAAAACAGGCCCTTTTGTCAAGCTCATAAGGAAAACAGCTGTCCAGCAATACAAGAAACCCCATGTCTGGTGCAGAGTTGATCTAGAAAAGGAAAACTTTTGATTGAAGCACACTCCAACAGGTGCATTCCTCAAAACAATACCATTGTGCCCTCAGCAGAAGCTCTGGGGCTAGAGTTAGTGGAGTGAAGGAATTAAGCTGCTAACACCTTGCCCTGCAAGGATTTTCATTTATGGCTTGATTAGCCCCACTAGCTAGGAGAGAGCACTTCTGCGTGATGAACATGTGTAGCAGTACTCCACTGGTATCTCCCTACTTCTCTAAAGATCCCACATACAGCTCACCACTGGCCACTTCCCCTCAGCTGTGCATGCTGAATGCAGGCAGGGAAATTGCAAAAGCACTTGCTCACTCTTCCATGTAAACATGTGCATACTGTTCTTAGAAAGTAGAGAGTCGTGCTCTAAAACTCTGCAGCACGCAAAGATGTGCCAGCAGCGCTGTGTACCCCCATCGCACCATCGAGGGCAGTCAGGGCACGGCCCATGAGGAACTGGGAGCAGAATGAGGACCCAGTGCAGGTGCCAGGCTGCAGAGGGGTCACCCTCCCCCTGCCTTGGTCCCAGAAATATGAAACAGACATTAGCTGGGTTGAGACATTTGTGGCTGATGGGTGTAGCTGGAACACAACTGAAAGGCCGGTTTGCCCAGAGAAAAAAGGAAAATCTGCTCTTTCAGTTCGTTGGCAAAACCAAAACGCAAGAGAGGATGTGCTTGAAGTGAACCTGAAATAACTATTGGTTTGGGGTTGGGCTTTTTCTCAAAAAAATGAAAGTTTGGAGGAAAAAATACTTGAGTTGGAGGACATATTTTAGTGCCTTCATGAGCTTTTAATGTCATTCTCAAGCAGTTTCAATAAAACAGAAGTAAATCTGAAACAAACATTGACTTTGAATAATGCTATTGAAGGTCTGTCTTTAAAACATCAGCATTAAATGTTAAAACGTTTTCAGACTTTTTTTAACTATAGCAGTTCATTTTCCTTTACGGCAATTTTGTATTTATCCTAAATACATGTTCACCAGTGGGAAAAAAAATGTGACTGGAAATTGTTACTCTGCATTAGAGTACAAATTTTCACATAAAAAAAAATCTTACCAAAAAAAAATGTCATCCAGCAAATAATTAATGTGATTGGATGCTGCTTATAAAGACAGACAGAAGACAGAAAGTACCATGACATCCCTAAGTTAAACAGTTGGCAAGAGTGAATGGAAATCTCCTCCTAAATTGGGAGAAAAGATGTTTTAGATTTGCTTTGGCTTGCAGCTCTATGAGTAAGATAAGGAGCCCCCCTGACAACACAAAACCAGGACAGTCAGCGGAGCCAGTTAAAAAATAGCAATGGTTGGTCAAGAGGTTTCAAAATTTTTTACTGAGTTTTCCAGTAACCATTTCTTTCCCTTCTCAACAGCAAATAGAGGAGCAAGAGAATGAATTTTGCCTTTTTCTGAGTGTTTTGAGTGTTTGACTTCATAACTCTAAGAACTGTCTCTGAGTACATTTATTTACATGAAACAAGTACCTTCATGCCCAGTGAAAGAGTCATTAATCAAACAGTTTGTTTCCAATTTGGCTTTTGCTGTAGAACTGAGATGCCCCTGGTCATCCAGTGCAGGCTATGGGCACCACCTTTTTCCCCAGTGGGAGGGTACCTCCTCTGGGCTGGAGGAAGTAGCCAGCAATGCCAGCAGCTGGCTCAAACACCAAACCACCCTCTGGCCACTTCATCTGCCAGCCTGCAAGGAGCTTTGGCCACAGGAACAAGTGTCTATGAGTGAATCCAAAGAGCAGGGACAGAGCAGGATGGAGCAGCACTGCCTCTGTGCTGTTCAGTCTGAGTTCTGGCACACTCGTCACCCCTCAGCCCCTGCTGACCCTCTGCGTCCCCCTCGCCAGCCCTGGATGCTCCCCACTTCCCGCAGAGGCCTCCCATCGTGCTGGGTGTCCTGGGAAGGACGGGCTGGGACCAGCCGCTTGTCCCAGTGAAGATAAATGGGGCTGTGCAGATCAGCAGAGTGTCTGGGGTGTCCATCACGTTCCACTCGATGAGCTGTGACCAGCTCTGGAGGAGCCTGCACGGAGGAGTTGTGCTGCTTAATTTGTTGGACTGCTCAGGCTTGGAGGCCACAGAGGAGGTAGCAGGAGCAGGGCAGAGCATATCTAGCAAATCTGTGGAGATAGCAGCTGCTAATTAACCCTGAGTGTTTATTTGGAAGGAGAGCCATACAGAAAAAGGGGTTTAGCTCATCCCAGCAAAGCAACTTTTCAGACACATTTCTAGAACAGCTGCCATCTTTCCTGCATTTCCATTTAAATGCTGACCCTCGCCCTTTTGGCAAGCAATTGATCTCTGGTTTTCCCTCTCAGGGGGTGCCATACACGCAGCGGAGATTTCCAGCCTGACCCTGAAGCACAGCAGCTTGGCAGCACAGCAGTCCTGGACACTTTCTGAAGCAGCTCTTGGTAGCAGCAGTAAACCACAAACTATGTCAAACATCCCCAGATCAGAGCAGCACACTGTGGGGATACGCAGGGAGAATTAGACCCAAGAGGAATTCCAGTGCACAGATACGCAGGACAGAGCGAATCTGTCCCACTGCATCTGGCATGTGGACAGCACAGGCGAGCTTATCTCTTGCATTTTATAGTGAGAAAGTGGTGGGCCAGATCTCCAAAGGTATTTAGGTGCTTCGACATTTAACCTCCCACAAGGAAATTAAGTGTATAATTATGCTTGGAGGTCTGGCTCTAGAGCTCTGCTATCCCACATTGTTTATTTCTGCATCATTTATTGCTGCCCATGGAGGCAGTACATATCATCCTCTCTGCATTTGGCCATCTAGGTAGCATGAGTTAGCCCTGTGAGACTCTGATCCTGATGTCTCCACCCACCTTCAGCTCAAAGCTGTCTGCATGGCCTTGTTTAATTCTTGTTCATCGAGCCTCTTGACACTGCTTTATTGCATTTTGAGTATGCACACAGAGGTGTGAGCATGGGAGGGGAGGAGAAGGGCCACAGGACTAGAGATGGCTGCTCAGCAAAAGGCTGGATGTCACTACAGTAGGAAGTGTTGGGCTTCAGCATGAGCCACACCCATGAACAGGAGATGGCACAGGAGAAGTCTGAGACTTCATGTTCACATTCCTGCTTTGCAAGGCATCTCGAGTAAAGCTGATGGCAAAAGGTGAACAGCAATGGCCGTTCAGGAAACAGCCCTCATGTTCAGGAAAGAGGCAGGAGACAGAAGATCTCCCCAAGCAGCTGGCAAAAGCATGCAGACATGAGGAGATGCCAGAAGGCGTTTCCTGCCCCTGGTTGCTTTGCATATGGACTCTACCCAAAGCCTCTCCAGCACCCCAGACACCATGTGCCATGGGAAGGGCAAGCATCGCCTCTGTGCCTTTAACAGCACTGTCCTTTCCCAGTTACAGCCTGTGAGCACTCCTGCATTGTTCAACCATTACTGGCACACCTGTCTGGTGATCTGGTGGTCCCTTGCCTTTCACAAGCCCATTGCCACCACTTAGTACGGCTGTCGTGCAACACCACTGTGGCACCTGGCATGGCCTTGTGGGTGGTGATTCTCCCAAACTGAACTATGGCTGTCACAGAAGAGGGGTTGTCCTCCCAAGGCATGATAATCCCCTCTCCAATCTGTTCATTTCAGAGTCCCAGACAGGCAAAAAAGACTGCCCTCTTGCAGGGGTGTAGATAAGTCCCCCAGCACTGCACAGGAATTGGCCTCAAAATGTTGCCAAATTCTTCATGACTACTTAGAAATGAATAAAGTCTGGCAGCAAACTTTGACTGACACTGCCCTGTGTGGTGTGTGGGCATTGGTGGTTTCAGAGACATAGTGAGACTAAAGGACAGGGTTTGCTGTGAAGAGGTTTAAGTATTTCCTATAGCAGAGCTTGTAGCTGAGGCCTGTTTCTGATCACGTCATTGGTCCATACAGTCGGATGTTTTCCTGCATCCAGCAGTGGCCAAGAAGCGTACATGTTCACAAAAAAAAAGTTTTAAAAGAACATTAGAGAATAAGTTTAGTCCTTGTGAAATAGAGGTCAGTACCGTTACACCAGGGAGGAATTTGGATCAAGATACCCGGCTTTGATACAACCTTTTAAATAGTAAAAATATTTTCAGTGGACAGGGAACTGTAAGAGGTTTATAAATGCAAAGGAGAAGGGAAAAAAATTGTGCTGCTCCCCCGCAGTCTCCTAAAAATAGCAAATTACACACCTAATAAATGTATCAGCAGCCCATGAAATTGACAGCCTGAAATTGAAGAACAGAACCGTTTTGTTTGGAGAAATAGTCTTTAAGAGTGTGGAGGTGAATTAGAAAAATAGCAACTGACATTAAGGGTGCAAGATTAATTCGCCTGAGCTTTAATTGAGACAGCCTGAATGAGCCAGAAAAATAGAAAAAAGGGAGAGGATCCCAGCTCTGTCTGGCTCCATAGAAACTCCACCTTCCATTTCTTTTCAGCTGGAGCTCAAGTTACAGCATTACATCACCCCAAAAACGTCTCCCTTTGGCTGATAATTCCCTGGGAGCTGGGCATGGATGCTGGGCTCAGGGTTACGGATGCAGTCGCTGGGTGCAAATTCACCCATCTGGGTTCTTCGGAGTAGAGACAGGCCAAGGGCCACCCTTGGACAGCCTTCCAAACCCCTCCCTCTCTGAAGGATGGGGAACACTGGGGCCACTGTCTCTTGGGGCAATATTCCCACTGTCCCATTCCCGGCTGCAACTTTTCCTTGTGGCTGGAGGAGATGGATCTGGCTGGTTCTGGCAGGGCAGAGGAGATGTTATTTATGTTTCAGAAGAGAACTGCATGTTCGACAAACCCTGAAATCCCCAGGCCTGTAAAAGCATTAAGCAGGCCATCCTGACCGTGAGCCTTACTCGGGTTTCCTGGCTTAAACAAGAAAGTCCTTCTCCTAAGCAAGGAATAAGCTCTTGCACAGATAATATTTCAAAAGCCTTGCTGCTACTGAGTAAATAAATGTGCATAGCAGATACAATAAACATTTTCTTCTGTTCTGAAATCAGATCTGCAGATCCCAAATCCCCTTGTGCTGTGCAGACTGTAATTACAGGATATGTTAAATTTTCTTTATAGCCAGCCCTGATGGTTGTTAAGTGACCGCACCGCCCAGTACAGCACCCCTCTCTGGTCTGCTACCATTTGTAATGAAAACCAGATGCTTGTTTAAAGTTAATAATCAATGCAGCACTCATCCTGAGTCAAGTAGGGCTAAACATTTGCTTAGAGAAGCCATGTCAGAGCCATGATAAGCAGGGGCTCGGAGCAGCACGCTGCTTTGGATCTTGTTGGGGCGAGAGATAAAACATTCGAATTCCAGAGAGCGAGCACCGGGGCTGAGGGGTTGAGCTGAGCCTCCACAAGCAACTGAAGCAACTCAAATTAATGCAGGCCCAGCCTCATCCAGAGCAGCCCAGATCCTTGACAGGCACCAGAGCCCGGCTCCCAGCCCACTCTTGGTGAAGCCAGTCTTGATTTGCGCTGGCTTCTCTCCTGTATATGAACAAGAAGATGTGCAAGGGGAAGAGCAGGATGCAGTCGAAAGCCACAGCACTGATAGGTGGTGAGTGCTTCCAAATTTCTGCAAAGGCAGCAGGAGCTGGCAGACAAGAGGCTAGCCAGCATCTCACCGCAGCCGACTGAGGTCAAGGCCAAAGTTTGCTGATCTTTTTATGTCCCAGGTTAGACAGTAAATTGTGTAAGTGACTGCTGGGTTGGGCACTGGGATGGAGGAACTTTTAGGGCAAACTTTTCATGTGGCCCACACTCCTATGTGGCCCACACTCCTATGTGGCCCACACTCCCTCTCACCGATGGCAATATTTGAGCCTCCATCTCAGTAAACAGATGATGAGGAGGAGCTGGTTGGGAGTGCTGGTGAGAACTCCAGTTGGAAGGAGCACCAGCTGATTTGCTTTGCCCAGATCTTTTCTAACTCGATCAGGGCTGTTTCCTCATCAAATGAGCTCTACACCCAGCCCAAGAGCTGAGACAATATATTCAGCTGCCTGCCTTCACACTTCCCTTTCCCACCTCACCTCCCAGCCTGAGAACAGAGAGGCAGGGGGCCACCTTGTAAGTTTACCTGGAATACCCACCACACCTTACTTTTGAATGGCTCTAACATGGTGAACACCAAGTAAATTACAGAGAATCCTAATCCTAGCATTTTGCCTGAGAGTGGAAAAATTCTCTTGTTTCAGCATGTTGCCTTCTGACACTATTTAGCAGCAGAAACTGAACACTTGTCTGCAGCCTAATTCAATGATGGAAGTCACTGTTCAAAAATTCTGGTGTAACAGAGACTGGAGTTTGAATTTCTAGGCCTTCCCTAGAAAAACTAGCAAATCAAATGGCAAGAAGAAATGATAAGGAAATGTGTATGACTCATGGAATCATAGAAATTTTGGTTAGAAGGGGCCTCTAGAGGTCATCTAGTCTGACTCCCCATGAAGCAGAACTATGACCAGCAGAGCTTTACTGGGTCTCTATTTCAGAGCATATGATCTGTGTGTCTGTTTAACCTTATTTTCTCTCTTCTTTTTTCCCCCTCTCCAACTTTTGTATGGAACACCCTTTTCAAAAGTTTTAGTTGCATGTTGTATCTTCCAATTCACATGATTAGGCCAAACATTTTTCATGCACATATTTGCGTGAAGTGGCCAATCCCTAAACTCTTTAAAGCTTTTCTGCCCCACACAAAAGGCTTTTTCTGCCCTAATGAGGGCATCCACTGAAGTGAGATGCCAGCCCCACTGGCTCTGGCAATACAGTCACACGGCTTTGGAGGTGAAACTGGAGGAAGGACAAGAGGATCACAATTCATAAAGTGCAGGGCAACCTACTCCAGCTTCACTTTTCATTGTGCTTTTAGGGAAAGGGAGACACAGGACAACAGAAACACTCACATGCCAGTTCTTCTTCTGTGCTGTGCTGAGTTGTTAACTTCCCTGCTTCCTCAGCACAGAAATCCCCATGTTAAACTACTCATTTAGAGTTACCCAGAAAAGCTGAAGATAGATTTGGATCCTGTTGAAAGTCGCTGTTTTGTAACAAGCCAGAACCAACCATTTTGGCTTAAAAAAAAACCACCCTCCATCCACTTAAACAGGTTCAGTGAATGATCTGTGACCAAAAACAAAACCAAGTACTAAAAGCTGAATTAAACTGCCTACCTCACCTCCAAATTAAATGAATATGACCTGCAGACCATGCACAACAAAGCATTCCTAGAGCTCCATGGCTCATGAGCGTATCAAAAAAAAAAGGCATTTATTAAAAAACAGTCCATTTGAAATCACTCTAATGGTGAGTTTTTCCTGAAGAGGATTCATCTTCATTCCCAAGTCATGCCATGCCTGTGGAACTAGAGCATCCTCCTCATACACCATGCTGTCTCTCTCCAGTGCAGCAGACTCCAGCATGAAAAACACCTCACCCCATAGCTCTGGGGAGTGCTGAAAGGAAAGTAACTGCCCGGGAAGCAAAGGAGTCTTCCTCCTCAGGACTGATCTGTGTGGCAGAAACTCCCCACCGCAAGCTCCAGGAGTTGACTCAGGGATCCCTCACTGGGGTGGCACTGGCCCAGAGAGAGCAGAGCTGTCCCTCGGCTGCCCCTCCCTGCAGGCCAAGTTAGGTGGCCCAGCTGCTGTGCAGCCCCCGCTCTCAACACATGCTGTGTACAGATGACTAAAAGAAAGCTGGGCTTTGCTATGCCTAATTCCCAGACCTTGCCTCAAGCAGCCAAGGCAGCCACACCACAACATGTTCAAAATAGCAGTCCAGTGTCAGCCTTTGTGCCAAAAAAACCACCTTTGCCTGGAATAAGAAGCCTCCAGTTTGGGTATTCCTGGGACCTGGTTAGGCATGGTGCTCCCATCATACTCAGGAAAAGGCACAGGATTTGGCTGGCCATTGGTGCAACTGGATCCAGCAGTGTCTTCTCATCCAAAATCTTCTTTTCCTGGAAAAGATACTGCCTTTTTTTAAATTTTTTTGTTTCCTCCTGCTTTGTAAGTAATTGCATTCTTCACTCTCTGCTATCTTGGCACCTTCCAAGCAAAATCTGACACTGAGGAAGAGATCTCTTTCAAATAACAAATGGGAATATATTTTTGCTGCAGCCTTCCAATCCACACAGGCGACACTGTCAAAATGCTCTGAACTTTTTTTGGAAGCAGCAGATGACTACAGCTGGTTAGCACAATTATAGCTGTTGTGTAATGTTTGGATCCTCTGTCGTTTCATTCATTCTATTCATCAAACTCCGGATCGGGCTGTGGGGGAAGATCTGCCTGATCTTACATTTTTCCTATGTTGCTGTTGCTGCTGTTATTTCTCATGGTTAAACGGACACTGGCAAGTGACACATCATTTTTTAAATGTCTTTTCACAAGTTGTTTATCCTGTAATCTACAGTATCCTCTTAGAATCCAGAAGAATGGAGAGCTTGAGAAATTTGGCATTTCCTCACTCTTTTACATTGGGGTTTTTTTGGTGTTTTTTTTGTTTTTGTTTTTGTTTGTTTGTTTGTTTTTGGTTTTTCTGTTTTTTGTTTTTGGGGGGGTTTTTTGTTTTTTTTTTTCTTTGGGTTTTTTTTTGTTTGTTTGGTTGGGGTTTTTTTGTTTTTTTTTTACTGTGGGCTGGAGGAAGCTCAGACACTTTCTACTTACAGTGGTTCACAGTGGACTTAAGGACAGAGGCCACCAATTTTCACAGCACTCACAGAAGTAGGTAAGCGTTATCTGAAAACTATCTCAGTTTCACAAGCAGGAGGGAAACAGTCCTGGCAGAGATGGAGTGGGAGCTGTACCAAGTTTTGTATAACAGCACCTCTGACCAAACCAGGGAGCTTGGAGAGGAAAGAAGAATCTTCCCTAAAAATAAAATCTTCCAGAATAACTGTCCACCCTTGAGAATGAGCAATCCCTCCTCATCCTGCCATCACAGTTACAGCCACCATGGCCCAGGATGGCCCCTGTCCCTGCAAGGGTGTCCAAGTACCACCAATAATGAAAAAAAGGAGTACAAAGCTGACCTCTCTCCCTCATTTCATCCATGATTATAGCAGGCCAAGGTGTTGAATTTTAGTACTTGCATACATAATTTTTTTAATAGTTTGCAGTATCATCCACATTATATCAATATGGGATCAAAATAACAAAATGGGTACTGATGTTGGTATCAATTTTTTATTCCACAAAACTTCCATTGTGTTTGAGCTTTCTTGATTATTCTTCAAGATAGAAAACCAAACTGTTGAAAATATTTTGTTTGCCATTCTCAAGATGGAGGGTTTGGGGGAGTTTTGCAGACTTTTTTTGTCTCTCAAGACTTCCACATGAAAAGTAGAGAATTATATGAAAAAAAAGTGTATTTCTAAAAAGATTTTGAGGCTGCTATAACAAATGAAATTTTTAAAAAAACAATAATGGGAAGGCATTGAAGGAAGAAAAAGGGAAGGAATATAGTTTACAGATGCTGTTCCCTACTTTTCTTCCTCTTTTTTGTCTTCCTATTTAAAAATAAGCAAGTAACCAAAAGTAAAATAGAAATGTTTGAGCTTTTGTAGCTCCCTTCTGCATGATTTTCATTCATTGTTCCTTTTTTTCCCCTCCATTGTTCAATCCATAGCGCTCTATACTTAAAATTCATTTAGGCAATTAAATTAGTGCGAACAGCAGAGTTTCATTAGGTTGGGTCAGAACATGAATGTCAGGGTTTTCACACACCCTGGGAAGGGACAGAAGGGCAGTGTCACCCAGCAGCAGTCCCTGAGGGACCCAGTAGCCCCAGATGTCTCTGCAGACCTAAGATTCACCTTGTGCTGTGTGAAGCAGCCATCCCAAGCATTGCAAGTTGTCACTGGCAGCGTCCCTGGGTTCCACTGCAATAAAGATTATTTATGCACCATGGCTGCTAAGTGCTACTAAACACAAAAACAAATGACACTATAGTCTCAGACCACTAAATTTTGTCTCTCTGCTGTACATATCCTTTGCTTTCCCTTTGGCTGCCTTCTTGCTAGCTGTAAATTGCATAATTCATTCTCTCTGTTGTTTTATACTTTGGTGATGAAATTCAGATTTATCATCATTAAATATTGCTATCACTGTTTACACAGTGACGCAAACTGTCTGAAATGTGTCTCAGACTCAATGCTGACATCTAACCTCAGGAGAAGATGGGACTCTCCAGACCAACGCAGACCCAACCTACAAGCCAAGTAATTGGGATGAAATTGGAGAAAGCTATTGTAATCCAGGAGTGAGGGAGTGAGGGTCATTACATGTTTAATTCTGCTTCTCCAAAGTGCAATGCACAGCTTGTCAAGATATGAGCCACTTAGGGCTTCTAATATTAGTTAGCAAGGATTATTTTTTTCCCTCGAAACCCATATAAACTGAAGATACTGTACAATGAGATGGGACTGTGTCCAACAGGAGGACCAAAGACTCATTTCTCCTCTGCTTTCTATCTTCTTTCAAACTCTGGTAGAATTCCAAACTAGAAATCCTTCCATTTTGCATGGTTATTTTGTGGCCAGGGCCCTGGGGACACACTCTCTGTGCTTCACAGGACCTGCCATCCCCCACATTCAAAACCCAAGAAAGCAGTTGTGTGGGGCCATGTGCTGGTAACCCCCAGAACAAAGACCACAACATGCTGGGGTGATGGGACACAGATTTGTAGGGTAAGACAAACACGCTGCTCCCTCCGACATTCACTGTGTGTCTTGCTGGACTGGGGTGACCTGCAGGACACTGCATTTAGCCCCACTTAAGTCACGCCGCAGATTAGCAGGTCTCCAGGAAAGCTGTGAAGTGCTGTGCCACCAATCTCTCAGGGCTGGCCCTGCCTTGGCTGGTTCATAATGTCATCATGAAAGATTAAGATGTTGCAGCTTGGCGAAGAGCAGCAATAGTGCAATAAATCCTTCCGTTGGGGCATTTCCTCTGGCTGGTTGTCTATGCTGCCATTTCAGGCTACTCTGAAATTAATTTCAACATTCTTGTAGGCACTTATCTCACTGAAGTGAGATTTCCTGGGAATCATCAGAGAAGGAATGAAGACAGAAGAAATACAACTAAACCCCGGCACTTAAGACCTGAGCCCTCTATCGTTAATGGTCTCCGTGTAAATCAAGAGGAATTCCACTTTCATCAAGGGAATTATGACAGTGATATACTGTTAGTTAGAAGACACTCAGGTGTGAGTCCTTTTAGTTGGGCTTCCTTTATTCATTTTTACAAAAGGAGCCCCTGATCCTGTAGATGGCTTTTGGGTATCAGAGATCTCGAGGGTAGAGACATGGGACAAGAAGCACAATTGCTGCATTCTTAGACTTTATACAAAAATTTCAGAATCCAACCTTAGTCAATTCAGAGGGAAATTGCAGTCAGAATCATAGGCAAGTACTAGCTAAAAAATGCTTGTAAAACACATTCTTTGGTGAAATTAACTGCAGATTGGATCTCCTTTCTGTTGAGGGAAGTTATTTTTTCCTCACTTCCCAGCAAGTAAAGTTGAGGCCTGCAGTCTAATGCAGCTTAAAAAATATGATGGTTTGCTGTATCTAGCAAAAAAAAAAAAAATTGGTGAGGTCTGAATCTGGGGGAGGGAATAGTGCAGGGCAACAGGTATGGAACAAAATGCCATGGCAGGAGAAGCCATCTCACAGTGAATACAACCGGCTGGCTGTCTGGATGCTTTGTAAAATTTTATTGTGAAATGCACAGATGACGAGCACAGCTGCAAAACATCAGGAGTGTTTATCATGATCTCCCAGAGTGTTCTGGGTGTGTTCCCCTTTGACACTATTTACATAGGCTTAACCTAAGCTGATTTCAATGAAGACATCAAAATTGTTTCAAGGTGCATCCTATTATACACAGGATAAACTTGTGGCTTAAGGTTTCTCTCCCCTGTCTTATGTGGTGTTTATCAGCATGCAAAGGACAACTGAATGAAGAAGTAGCTGATAGCATCTGCCTAACCAGCTGCTGTTGCTGAAGCAAATAAAAGATGTTTCTGGCACTCACACAAGCATTAAAAAGGAGATTAAGCAGATTTTTGGGATGTAATTCAGGCTAAAAAAAAAAAAAAATCTGTAATCCATCCTTCTAAGCCTAAACATTACAACAATCTTAAAGCAAAGGGCCTGACTCTTCCCAGCATTATTTTTTTACCTGAATTTGGGTGCTTCCCAGTGACATGCTGGTGTGCTGTGAGAATAACACAGCCAAGAATCAGATTCCCCCCATGATGTGCTTCACCTGCTTGTGTTCCCAAAAGTTTACCATGATCACCTGCATCCCATGATCCCGTGATACAGTAATCCTCTAATTTTTTCAGACAGTTCACAGGCATAAATCTTGTCACAACTGTGTCACAAACCCGTTATACTACAGAGGAGGAGATAATGTAGAAGCCTGTTCAAATTTCCTCAGATATCTTGCTAAAAAAAAAAAAAAGTGTGGTTTATACTTCCTGATTTTGACAAGCAGTGAAAGCATCAAAACACTCCTAAGAAGTTTTGTTTTCCTAAGTTGCAGCTCATGACAGGGAGAGAAAGGGAGCAAGAATATCAGGTGAGAATAGATATGGACAGCTACCTGCCGAAAGAGGGATTTTACAGCAACACTTCAAGGAGTAAGTTAGGAAATATTGTTGTTAGAAAATGAAATTACACAATTATTAATTTTATTATTCTTCAGTAAAATCTCTGGAAGGAAAATAAAAGTAATTAAACCACAATATTAAT
The DNA here is from genome assembly GCA_034509185.1 of Euphonia xanthogaster. NCBI lineage: Eukaryota > Metazoa > Chordata > Aves > Passeriformes > Fringillidae > Euphonia > Euphonia xanthogaster. The sequence goes on from JAYDZK010000169.1 coordinate 18,220,443, forward strand.
CTTATCAGCAATCCCTCCTCTCCAACACTAAAGCCTCGTGACAGCTTTACTTAGTCTTCATTAAGCATTTTCAAACAGTTCATTGCTAACAGTTTCTGCTATAACTGTGAAATCCCTGTAGAACTCTTACAGCAGCAGTACCAGGTTTTAAGAGTGAGGGAATACTGGGATAGACACTGTTTGTAATCTCCAACCCAGGTCTCAAAGCTCTTCAGATTGAGCTGTTTACATTGTAATCAGGCAGATTTTTTCCCCTCTGAGACTCACAAATTGCTTAACAGAAGTCACAACACCTGGGTTTTTTTTAGGAGCTAAAGTACAGAGTAGAAAAATATTTACTAAAACCACTTTGTTAGAAAGCTGGGGTTAGAAATTGAAACTTCTAAATGCAGTCTCCTACATAATCAACAGAGAAAATGGATTCCTGGACCTATAAAATGAATCTTCTATCTCATTCTTCCAGGGTTGTCCAGAGAAGGAAGTTCAGCTCTTCTGGTCCTGAGAATGGTCTCTTGTGCAGGAAAAAGCCATATTCCCTTCAAACCATCTCAGCCCAGGGAGTTGCCATAGGTATCACAATGTTGGGTTACAGGTCATCCCTTTGTGAGGCAAGTGCTGGGCTTTGTGCAAATTCCATTGATGACAATGGACTTCAGGTGACAGAGATCTTTACCTCTCCTTGCTATCAGCTTGCGGTGCTGATCACAGACCAGTAAAGAGCTAAAGGTAGTCCCTGGGTTTGTGTCAAAACCTCTTATTAACCAGGCTATAGAAGTTGCAGTGGAGGAGACATATTTTTTTGTAGCCCCACTACTAGTATTTTATCTTTCTGTCTTTGCAAAGCTGTTTTTACAAAGCCAGGTATTGGCTGGATCCCAGCAGCCCTTATCACAAATCAAATTTTGCATTTATTTGCACTTTTGTCATTGGAAAGGAGGAGGTTTTATTAATAGCAGTGCTAATGTTCATATCTGGAATTCACTTCTGGACAGAGAAACTCCTGTGCCAGCGTTCAGCCAGGAGTGAACTTTATGGTCGTGTTATCAACTCTGAAAACAGGAGATTAAGCAACAGCGGATGAAGTGGTAACAGATTTTTAACTCTATCAGCATCAGCTGCCCACCCCTCTGTATTGTTTCCCTGTAGTATCAATCTCTCATACTTGAAGGTTTCCCCAACGAAAGAGAGCCACTGTGTAGCATTATTTGTAAAACAGCTCTGTCTTGAAACCTGATAGTGCATGAACCCAACCTGATAATTTATGAACTCACAGCTAAGCAAGAAACAGTTTCCCTGCAGCCCAGAGAAAATATACTGTAACATGCTAGATCTCCTTTTTAAATGTAAAATCATATTGTCATTCAGGTTTGTGGCTTTTTTAAATGTGACTGTGCTCAGAGAAGTGACTATAAAAATGGCACACTTTTAATCAATGGATCTGCTGTCTTCTGCAGGAAATTTGAGTCAGATATGTTTCATTTACTGGCAAAAATAATACCTTGTTTTTGTATTTTCTACTCTGCTGGCAGCATAGAAACTGTACAGCCCTGGGAAAAGTAGCCAACCCTCCCTTGGTTCACGCACCATCAACAGCACATGTAATTAATTTTAACCACCGGGTTTTGATTGCCGGTGCAAAGAGATTAAGTTGATTTTCATATCTGGGGCTGGATTTACTGAGCTACTGGCTAGAAATACTGGACCACTTCTTCCAGTGGTGCTCAGGTCCCTCAACTGCAGCTGGAAATCTGACCCTTCATTTTCTCAATGCTTGCCCACTTCGAGCAGGGATCTCTGCTCAGTGGTGACCACACCACACAGCACACAGATTTGGAACTAGCACGTGTCCCTGAACAGGAGGAGGAATAACACCCCTGGACCAGCAAAGTACCCACCCTGGCCTCACTGCCCACCAGCTGTGTGAGAAAATGCCATGCTTGGGACCTCAGGTACCCAACCGGGTATGAACCACTGGCTCACCTCAGCTGCAAAATAAAATATGTCCTCGTGTACCACCAAGACATCTGGCTGGTAGATCATCTAGGTGGCAAATACTGGAATAAAATGTGTCTCCAGCCACCAGCAACTACACAAAATGACCACTAGTCTAATTCATTCTGTGTGGGCATGGAATCAGTACTAAGCAGGGCTGGGTAACCCTCTCAACCCATGCCATCCTCCTGCTGACATGGTCTCTCCATCACACCCCAGCTGTGACACATCTGTCACATATACGGCTATTTTCAGAAGGATTTAGCCAACAGGTGGACTGAACTGCCAGTGTGTTTCGTCTGGTCCTGGCTTGTTTTGTTTACAATGCCAAAAAACTCAAAATTAAATTATCCTTTCAAAACAGTTTCCAGATTAAACGATCTTCTAGCTGCAAATGAAAACCACGCTGTCACCCACCAAGCCAGCTGTTTGTTTGCAACACTGGAAATAAGCGTGCTGGAAGCAGACAAGAAAGCTTTCAAGTCAGTCCATTGTTGACTGTAAGAGATGATGAAGCTGCAATTGCCTCACATTTTCCAGCTAAACCAAAGCAGGAAGCTCCCATCCTGATGGCCCGAGTTACAGGAAGGGCAGTTCTGTATGAAAAATTCACATTTGCCCAAGCAAATACATTCTGCACATGGTATTTTGCATGGAGAGCGTGGTGAGCTGGCTCTGCAAAGCTGAACATCAGCTTTCAGCCTTTCAGTGAGACAGAAGAATGGTGTCAGCTCTTGCCAAACACCTTTGCCAGCTAGAACAGTTCCTGCAATTTCTGTGTAAGGCAGATATCTGTGTGGATTCGCTCTCATGGGCTGTGTTTGATCACTAAATTAAGATCCTCTACAAAACATTAAACCTGTAACTGAATTTTCCCTCTCTGAATTCATGCAGAGTTTGACATTAAACACAACTGTCTTAGGTAGCTAACTCCACTTGTCCCTGATATTTCATTCTGACAAATGGGATGTATTTCCATCACTTATCATAAGATCAACACTGCAGCCAAGCAAGTGTTAGCTTATTTATTGTCAGCCAGGGGATGGATGGTCTTAAGTGCCTCCTTAATCAAAGGGATGATTCCTTAACAAAGTCTCTTCTCACAGATGAAATGTCCGTCTCCAGTCTTTGTCTGTCACTCTATCAAATTTTGTCAATCATACCTATTGTGGTCATGTGCAAAATTAGTTTGTTCTGGCTGATCGAAATACAGCACTGAGAGCATTGTTGGTGTGATTTTCCTTTGTTGATCTGACAGACCCAGAAGTGACCAGGTGGTCCTTCGTCCCTCTCACTGCATGGTCCTTTCTCATGGATCTGCTGTGTTTGCAGGGAGAAGATGGGCTCAGTGGGGTAATCACACATGAAAACCCCGCTTGGCCTTAATCACCAGGACCAGACTAGACTGGCAGAGCTGGGTCTCTGTGCTGGGTCCTCTCCCACCTCTCCTCTGCCTGCACCCTCCTATCCCAGAACTGGCTTTGAAACGGCCATGGAATTGCATCTTCATGCTGCAGTATTTTGGTCAAACTCAAAGAATATACCTCTCTGGTAAAGGGCTTTCCCAATATTTCCTGCAATAAGGAGCCCACAGGCAGCCTTGGCTGGTCAGGGGAGCTGCATTAGTAGCTCTGCCACCAGCACCCCGATAAGGCCCAACTTGGTGTTGTTTGTACTTAGTCACCTTTATTTGTTTAAGAGGCCAGATGAGGCCAACATTTGTGATGCCTTGTTTATTCTGTGGCTTTCACTGGAGCATATTAAACTCATCATTACTTCATACGAGCCCAAGACAGGCATTTTTTGCTGGCAAGTGTTGACAGTAAGTACCAGACACTCTGCCACAAGGTAACATGTTTATATACTGGTGCGAATGCCTGGTGGATTTTATTCCTGTAAAACTATCACAGATAAAGAAGCCACTATCAGATAAGTGACTATAATAAATGGCCACAATTAGTGCTCTGCTGATGAGACTACTCGGTGGTCTCTCTGCTCTGTTTTAGACAAACCCCAGGCCCAGCTTGCTTAGTATAAATGGAGACAAGAACCATGTAAAATAACATCAGCCTCTCTTTATTTCTGGGGGTATTTTACCAAAAATACCATTCCTAACTGAATTGAAAGCTCCTTGTATTGATCTTCAGAGGACATAAAAATGGGAAAATCAAGTCAGAAATAAAATAAAAATGCTCTTTTATGTACACAAAACACACACACATCGACGCACACAGACACACACAGACACACACACACACAGGCTCCTTGCATGTTTCTCTCTCTTTTAGGACTTTGGGTTACACTATGGGATTTGGTCCCAGCTGGCATTAGTGCTCACAAGTCTTTCTGTTTGATGTCACCAGAAGTAACTTTAGGAGTCAGGGGGTTGGAGAGGCACCAACTTGAATCTGCCTGCACCCCACCGGAGGTGTGTGCACCTTGCTGCTGCCGCCCCAAGTGTGGAGTGAGAGATGCCCAGGGCACTACCATTCCCTGGCAACATGTCCTCCTAGGACGTGAGAGGGAACAGGGTCTTCCCTGCTCTCCCCATGTGCCTGGGAACTCACTGAACCAGCCAAGGCATTGCAGGGGAGGCAGTGCCACCACAGTGCAAACCTGGATGCAGCCACCTCCACCCCAACACCCCTGGGGACAGGTGCTGTCTGCTCTCAGCCTTGTGTCAAACCTTGGTAGCAGTCCAGAGGGCCTGATACACCTGAAGAGGTCTGCTTGTGTTCTGTCTATATTTTTATTGATGCAGCACTTATTGCCTCTCTAAGTCAGTGGATTACGTCCCACCATGAGACATTTGTCCAGACAAAACCCTTTCCATTGGAAAGCCAAAGTCTGCCACAAAACACCCACTATCACATACAAGATACCAATCCTCTTCTCACCTTTGCCAACAAGAGAATGCAAGAATTACAATAAAAGAAGCAGTGCCACCCCAGAGCTATACAGAGCCAAGCCCCAGCCAGAACCAAGCTCCACATCCTCCCTGTACCTCACTGGTAAAAAACACTCGCTCCTGAGCCATTCTCAAGGGCTGCAGTAGTGATAAGGAGCTTTTGTATCAGCTTCAGTTCGACCCCATTTCTCTTCCCTCACCAGTAGATTAAGCTCATGATGATTCATGAAGTCATCTTACAGTCACTGTTCTAAAGGCATCTCTGTGGACATCTCATTGCAGCCAGTTGTCAAAAATGGGAGCCTACAATTTAGGCACTTTAGGTCTTTTAAATGCATTTATACTCTTGCACACTCCCGTCATTTATAGGATGACTTGTATTTACAAAGGACTGCTTCTCCATTTAAAGAGGTATATGTATGTACACGTCCACACTCCAACACACACATGGATATCTGCATGAATGCACTGAAAGAGATTTTCAACATACTTTTACTGTCATTAAAATAATTATGATAATAGTAAAGCTCAAAGGGATGGCTTGTGAAACACAGACTGTCATCCTCTTGAGGTATTTTTCATCTGTAACTACAGATTTTGTTCATGTAGTATCAAAATGGCACCATCCAGCACAGTCTCTTGAAGATGTCTCTGGATCTATCTTTAACCCCCTCCTGAAATGTGATGACTTCCTCAGAACCAACAGGTGGGAAAAGCTCTTCCATAAAATCGTACTCCTACTGGGTTTTATACTTCTACTCGGTTAAATATTTCCTAGTAAGAGAACTTGCATTGCATGGTAGAGGAACCCACACGCAACATCCCAGGAATTAAGTGCTTGTGCACAGTAGGATTTATGATGGTTCTTTGTATTCCTGTTGCCAGAATATCTCATAAACTCACAAAAGTTATGCAGGCATCAGTGTGTTTACCTTTTCACAAGCTTAAAGCTGTTTTATCTGACCTTTGAAAAACAGGATAATAGTCCTTGTTGAAAACTCCGTGGAGTCCAGATTAAAGGACGACTGTTGAGTAGTTTAAACCCCAAATCTGAACTGCCTTTGACTATCATAATTTGACTACAGTGTTCACTTAATTATCTTGAAACCAGTACATGGTTTGTGCCCATCTATCCAATTTATACGTGTGTGTATCTGTAGAAATTTGCATGTGCAAAGCCCTGAGAATTCCCTGTAAAGTGACTCAGGTGAGACACCACATTAAGTTCCTACAGAGTAAACACTGCCCTAAGACACCACAAAAAAATCCATGTGGTGCTTTGCACCCCAAAGGCAATGATTGCTATCAAATTGGTAAAATTTTCCTTAGAGAATGCAGGGTCTTAGGGCAGAGCAAATAATTTCTCTTAATGATTTGTCTTTATAGGTTGCTTTGCATCCATGAGTGGGCTGTGTGCATGAGGCAGAAATCTCCTCTGCATTAGCTGTTTATGATAATTTACAATCTTCACGTCAAAAACAAAAATATATGGGAAAATCAGTTGGAAAAATAATTAATTTTATCCCATCCTGTCCCAGGCCTGGATTGCATGCCAATAGAAATGGAAAGATAACAGAGCCATTTGTTTCCCAGTGTCAATTTCACCCATGACAAATGAGCCACAGTTGCTTACTTGTGACCCTAAATCTACTTATCTGCAGCACCAAATCTCATTCAAAGTGCCCAGAGGTATTACCAGCCTCCAGGTGCTTAAATAGATCATCTCCAAGCATCAATTCCATTTAAATGTACTTTTAACGACTAGGGACTTGGATCCATAAACGAGTGACATGCTGAGGGAAGGGAAGCAGGTTCTCCTGGTAAGCAAAAACACCATGCTGAATGAGAGCTTCACACAAAACCCCTTGAGGCTGTCCTGGCTGCTGTGTGCCGGTGTGGAGTATTGTCAAGGTTAGGAGCTCACAAAAGGAGTTTCATATACGTGTGCCTCATGCCATGCCCTCCTGTTTCCATGGAGAAAGACGATGTCTTCTGTAATCAGAAAAAGACCTCCTTCTTAGATGAAATTTTACCTGAAACTAAGGATTACCCGCACTGTTTAGACCCTGCAGATCTTCCTTCAGCCACAAAATGAAAATGGTGTGACTTAATCCTAGAAGTGCCTGATATTTCCCACTCACTATTCTACTGTCATTATTAGTACCCATGATTATATAGGAGCCATCAGGTATACAAATCCTTTCAAAAACACATGAAACTACTGGAAAATTGGATATTTTTATGGAATCAAGTATGACAGACATGCAAGATGATGGGGGAGGAGGGGAAGATATTTCCAGATAATAGAGTATAAAAGCTTTACTTTTCATCCCTCCTTTCCCTGTTGTGGTCATTCTAGTTTTTAAATCTTGTATATAAGTATTTCTGAGTCAGCATTCTGCAAAGTCATGTTTTAGTAAATTAAACAGCTATTAAATATAGCTCCAGAAATTAAAATAGCTATTGAGTTGCTATAAAAATACCTCCTTAAATGACAGTTCAGGAAAACATCACTCACCTTAATGGAGAACCACTGTAATGGAGCAAGAAGCAACTTGGAAGCAGAAGCAGTGAAGACGGGAAGACGGGTTCAAGTTCCCCCTCTTATTTTCTTAGGAAGAAAAACTCTCTTTTCATGGGTAGGTTACGCACAATCCCAGCCAGGTCCACATGGATTTAGACAGGACTTGGTTCAACCTCTCCTTTCTTCTCTTGTTTTTGTGTTCAAAAAAAAAAAAAGCCCTAGGAAAAAGTGTGTCTGGCAAAGGTGTATGCATATGTATCTTAAGACACAGAGAGAACTACATTAATGCTGGTAACTGAGTTGATTTGTGCATACAGGGGCTGGGAAAGGATCCCTACACTCATATCTATTTCCTGAGTCTTCACTGTAACCTACTGAAGGTTGCAGCCCTATTAAACCCAGAGCTAATTCACAATACACCACAAAATGTATGTGATATATTCCATTGCAGGGGTACAATAAAGGTGCTGTTTAATACCCTGCCCTAATTTCAGGCTTTAAAACAGGATGGCCAGAGAGGTGAAAGAGAGGTGTCTTTTTCATGCACAAGCCAGGTCAGCCAGGGGAAGTTAAGTGCCTGCTTCTCAGCACCAGCCTGGGTTAAACTGTTGGCTTTGATTCTTGGCCTGGATTTACACCAAGAAGAGTTTAAACTGAGTCAAATATCCAAACAGATTGCAAATGTGACTGGGTTTAAACAACAAAACTGGGTCTACAATATTTATTTGTGCCCCAGAAACTCTGCACATTAAAAAAAAAAAAAGACAGCCTCTTACAGTCTGGACCTTGGTGGCTGATTTATTAGCTTTTCTGTTTTCATCAACATGTTCAAGTTGCTAAAAACCCACCCTGCTAAGCCTAATATGTCTGGCATTCATCTTCACCTCAGTATCATTTGCAATAACAAGCAACAGATCCCTATCTACAGCTGTAATACCTCCCCAGGAGTATCTGCCAGTAAAAAATAATATAAAACAAAAAGAAAAGGAAAGGATGAGCAGGATGAGCCTGCCTCCAGCCTGGGACAACTCCTTGGTCCTATTTTTCTTGGTAATCACACTAAGCTGTTGCACTTTCATTTTCTTTTGGGGAGGGTGAAGGGGTTTCTGTTTTAATGAGCTCATAACCCGGCAAATAACCGAGACTTTTCCAGTTCCTGTGGGGAGTATCTGTTCTTTTTATTTCTGCAATAGTGAAATTAAGCTGTGAGCATTGGGCAAACAATTAGAAATGTGTCCTGTGATCACTTGCCCCAGCGAAGTTCTTGTGTTCAGTGACATTTCCTTTTTATGGCTTCTTCTCCATTCCAGTCTTGGTGGAAGCACCACTTTGCTGACAGTAACAGGAGGGAAAAGGGCAATTTTGGTTTGTATGCCTGTGAATGAGCAGCTGAAGTACCCCATAATATTCACACTCAAAAATTTTCTTACAGCTTTCTTAAGAGGATCGAAACCCTGACCCAGAGTCAGGTCTTCCAGAGGGACTGCTGCAGGCTGCCAAGGAGGGGGGTATAAAAGCAGGGTGACTTATTAAACAACCCCTCCCTTACACTGTCCTGCCTCTAACAACTTCTAAGCCTTCCCATGCCTGATGTGTTCACATCCTTGGTGCCCATGAGTGAATTTCTGATGCAAATTTGTTGTCTCCCCTTGAGTTTCGCTATCTTCTAGCATCCACTAAACCCTTGGAAAGGCTTCCCCTTTTGTTGGCCTTCACCCTGGTTCCTATTAGTTCCGCTTGAAGGCCCCTTGGTTGTGCACAGAAATGTGTGTGTGTCTCTCTAAGTCCTTTCTCATTTCTGTACTTGAGTGGTAGCACTGAAGTGCACCTTTAGTCAGGCTCAGATGATCTTCAAGCCTTCCAGAGGCATAAATGGCAAAGGAGGGGATGGGAGCTACACCATGAAAGCCAAGTGAACTCTGTGTGTGCCCCACAGGCTGTGAGCTCAAAGCTGGCTGTAGAATCACTTCTAAGTAAGAAAATTGCAGGCAGTTGGCCTCACACAGAGATGTCCTGCAAAGAGAAGAAGGAGTTCTAATCCCTGAAAGTATCATGCTGTGAGTAGTTCTGCATGCAGGTCCATTAGCAACAAACATGTTGAAGGAAGTTATTATTGTGGCAATTTTATTGACAGAGCTGGAAAATCCCTTTATATCACTTCTCTCATTCTCTTCACCTTTTGCTTTGTTCTGCATACACACAGTACTACCTCTCCTAATTTGGGCTCTCCAGGCTAAGGCAAGCAGTGTAAGTACTGCAATGACTAAAACGGTGCAAAAGAGTTGACAACCAAAAAAATCCCTCAGGAGCAATTACTTTCATACCTTTACTTTAAAAAAAAATAAAAGGCAAGCATTCTTGGAAGAAAAGGTGTGAAAAAATATTTAATATGCAACAGGAGAGCTTCATTTGTAAAATATCAAGAGCTCATCTCAGTGGAGCTTGCTGAGATCTTAAGGGACGTTACTGCATGGGAAAGAAAGAGTGGAAATCCATCTCAGCCAAATTTGAAAGGGACCATCAGTACCATTTACCCTCATTTCTGACTTTATCTTCATGAAAACTACCTGCTGAGATGTGGTTAGATTCCCTTTGAGACATTTGTAGTAAATATGAGTCTAAATATAAGTGATTGGAATATTCAGTGCCTTGGCATGTGCCTGGAAGTGTGTGTTGCAGCAGAGCTTTTGGACACACAGAAAAACTGACCAAGTGCAGGACCAAAGAGTCACATTTGAGGTGGGGAGTTCCTTACTGTTCCTTTAACAGTATAGAAGTAGGCTGGAACTAGATGGGTAGAAAATTGCTCTACAAAATCAAAGATACTGATTTGGAATAGAAGCATTTCACACAGAAAGTGCCTGGGGCATCTGGTAAACAGCCTGAAACTGGATAGCTGAACTTGGACTGCAGCACTTGGGGATAAAGTTGGTGACAATGAGTTTTTTAACAAGATTGAGAACAATTTGGATTTTTGAGCACTATGAGATCTGATGAAAAGCACCAGGAGGGAGCCAAGTGTACAATTATTGTTGTTATTAAAAGCAATATTACAAGACTGATATTATGAAAAAATCAGCAGATGGCAAATGCCTTTCAGTGAAGGCAAAGGCAAAATAATGTGTCTGGTAGCAAGCAGGGAAGCTAATGATTATGTGCTAAATGAAACAGCCATTCAGCATGCTGGTCAGGAAAAAACATTTGGGAGTCATTGTGGAAAAAACATGGAAACCATTAGCCCAGTTCAGAATAGCAAAAAAGGTAAAAGCAAGATAGGCTGTGTTGTTCCTGCATAATGCTTTGGCAAGGTGCCCTATTTCTGAGCTCTCCTTGTGTTGAGGATGTGTTCGCATTGACCACAAAAGCAGGGATCCCCTTCAGCTGGGCATGGTCTCCCTGTATCAAAAAGGAGAGTCCCTGCTCCAAGGCATTTAGGGTAGAAATCTCAAAAATGCCAGAGGTACTCAAGGGGGAATCCCTGGTTGTCCCACTGGGGGCACAGAGCCCTCTTGGCCATCCAGGGCCAGAGGAAGGAAGCCCTTCTGTCTCTAGCATTCTGGGGAAGGCAAAGAAAACAAGGCAGCCAGCAGGACCAGGCAGAGGTCACAGCTCAGCACCTCCAGGCTCTCTCTGCCCATGGGATGAGAGGGCAGGGTGCTGTCTCACACCACCCCAGCCAGAAGGTTGAGGTCACTATTGCCATGATCTGAGCTCACACCCTCCCAGAACCACATGGAGCTGCTTTGACCAGGATGGATGCTTTCTGAGCCAAGCCTGTTGAAACAGGTAAGTGAAGCTCCTCTCCATGTCCTCAGTGGAAAGCAGGACACAGGGCTGAAGCTGGAGAGGAAGGGGGTAACAGTGGGAGAATCCAAAAGTTCATTTTAACTGTATGGTGGGGATTATCTGCACAACATTCAAAGAGTACAAAACGGGGCTTCATTTGTTATAGGATGACACAACTGCTCCAGCTCTAGCTGCCCACAGCTTCCCCCACTTCAGCAGCAATTTCTCTCAAGCCTTTCTGACTGCCAGGGCCAGACAAAGCCATTAGCACAGAGGCAGATGATGGCTTTTGTTTGCTTTTCTCCTGATCCTTTTTTTTTTCCGAGTGGGCTCTACTGCTAAACTCTAAGTGCTTTGCTCATTTAAAAACAGAAAGGTCTGAGTCCAGTCATCTTTTAGTGACTAGCTTGCAGCCAGTTTTCCCACAAAAATAAGCAAACTGGAGAAAGCAGTCAGAGCCTAAGCCGTTTATGGGAGATTGATTGTAAAGCTGGTGGTAACGTGACAAGCTGATTTGTGGTGGCTCCTCAGAGCTTGTCTGAGCTATAAACCTAAGTCACATTTATTTATTGTATCAATACAGGTTTGTCACAACCACTATTTATGTTCAAAATGCTGCTATCTCATGCCCTGACCATGGAATGCCAGGCACAGGGAGGGCACAAGTGTGTGTCTGTGTGGGTACATGGGCATTCATGTCTGAGACATACTGTGCACAGCCTCTTGCCCCCAGTTATCCTCTCCCCTGCTCCAGTGTATGCTGGATCAGGAGCTTGGCTTGCTGCCACATTTGGTGATGCCAAAGCTTTCCATAAGAGCACCAGCCTGAGGCCTCGTGGCTCCTTCAAAGAGACCAGGACTCCTTTTTGAGGCTTAGTTTGCTCACTGTCATCTTTTCCAGTGATAGCTGCAGCAGCTGTTTCTTCTTCCTCCATCGAATGTGGGTTGCCAGAAAGCCTGAGGGGCCCACCAGCCAATTTCCATACTTGGATCTAGATCTGTATTTGCATCATATTTTCTTGAAACAGTAGTCACATGGTAGGGTGTCTCTACCTTCTACACAAACATGATTTAATATTTTCCTCAGCAGCACTGAGCTCATCTGCTATAACATGAAATTGTAAGGAGGATGGGCTCTTCTCTCTAATGTAATCACTTTAGAGTAGTTGATATGTCCTGTACACAGCTTATGGTGTAGAGTTTTATGATGTATTCCTTCACCTCCATATAAGTCTAAACTGGTCATAAAAGATAACCACTTACTGAAGAAAAATATATTAACATTGCTGAAACTAGGACAAAAAGAGATTTTCAAAGCAACAAATAAATAAATGCCTTGGCACAAGTCCTACTTTTTTTCATAGAAAAATGCAGTTAAAATGGGAAAATGCTATACCCTTCCACCACCTCTTATCTTTTACTCTGACCTTTTATTTTTTCTTTCCTTCCCTCATCAGCTGTGATCAGAACCATAATATTAATAATGCTAAAAGCACTGCAAGCCTCTTGCTGGTACCGAGGACCCCTGGATTCACTGGTTACATGTTCTGTGACTCCAGTGGCAGTCTTGGAAATATTTTTGCCATTTTTCTCAGAGGTATCAGCCCACTAGAAAAATTAATAATGTTGAGAAGCAAGACTGTGCTGTACCTACCTCGAGTACCAGAAAGCAACACTGAGACAGACTCAGGTGCTGAGTAAAGCTTGTCTAGACATAAAATTAGATTGCTTTAAAAAGACTTCTGTATTTCTGCTCTCTTCTGTTTATATGGCTCATATCTACACAGTATTTTAGTATGTGATGTCTATTTATATATTTAATAGTTGTTAAACTTCTGTGCAAAGCACTGTCTGGGTATTTTTATTTTAGTTTAAAAGTGAGCCAAAATACAGTTATATGCATAGCATGATTTAAGACTACCAGAGCTTTCCAGTGCAAAAGACAAAATCCAAAACTACTTTTTGAGAAATTGTGGATGTCCTTCTTCTGGAAGTGTCCAAGGCCAGGTTTGATGAGGCTTTGGGCAACCTGGTCTAGTGGGAGGTGTCCCTATCCATGGCAGGAAGGTTGGAACTAGGAAACCTCTCTCTCTAAGGGCTCTTTCAAACCAAACTACTTTATGATACTTACATAGACCCATCTTGCCCATAGCCACGAGGTCCTCCCTTCATCTGAATTATGCATCCCACAAGGAGTCCTTCACAGTAGGACAGGATTATAAACACTTGCAGGGTAATTTCCAGCAGGGCTACAGTAGGAACAAATTTGCCAGAGCTGGAAAAATGAATCTGTCATCACAAGATCAGTACTTGCAAGTAAAACTGTTCAAGTTTAGCTTATGAAGTTGTTTGCCTTGGCTTCAAGTCTGTCACTTTTAATGGATATTTTGTATTTCAGAAGCATAGAAGTGAAGGAGTGTGTACTTCCATCAATATTTCAACAACCCCTGGCTTTGGAAACATCTCAAACAGCCCATCTCTCCACGTGTTTTGCTGTGCATAAGTGAAAAATGGCATGATCTCTGCTATTTCAACAGGTGGCTTCTCACTGTAATGTGCTCCATGTGCTGCACAGGTCTGCATGGTCCTCCTGCAGACGAGCACCTCCGTGAGCAAAGTAAGCTCAGCTCTCACATGATAATGTCAACAGTGCAACCCAAAAGTCAAAGTTTTGAAAAAACAGTGCCAAGCAAACTGATCCACACTGAAAACAAAAACCAAATACAGGATCTAAAAGCTGGATTCGTTTCACGTGCCTGAGTAAGAACAAACTGAATCAGTGAGTCAGCAAAGGGCAGTTACATGGAATTGTGTCTCAGCAACTCCACTCTCTACCATGGATGAGAATGTTTTACCTCCATCAAGCATGGGATGCCTATCCATTTTCACATATCATTCCCAGGTAGTAAGAGAAAATTAAATCAATCAGAGATTCATAATAAAAAGTAAGTATGTATCATTTCATCATCACTTCCGCTCTTAGGTAACAGTCTCTCATTGGGGATTACAAAGATAGGGTTATTGCCCCAGATGAGCCTTCTTCAATATCCTCTTAGGCATTTCAGATCTCACTCTTCAAGGGACAAAACAAACCTGAAAGGAAAAAAAACGGTCCCCAGAAATACTCGTTAATAGAATGTACCTCCTGCCTTTTAGCAAGGCTGTTTTGAAGGGAGCAGTCTAGCCTTCTGTCAGAGGCAGTCTCCAATTCATGTTTGAAGGCATTAACTCCACCTTAGCTGAATCCAAGACAATAACTTTAGGCACCAAGCACCTCTGAATCACTTCTTGCACACAGCTGGTTAGTACCAAGGCAAAAGCTTTCACTGCACTAGGGATGATCTTAGAAAAGCCAAAGCTGAAAATAATTCAACATTCCAGTGCAACAGCAGATTAAATAATTGCTCAAGAAAATGCATGCAAGGCCCATTATTGGTACACTGGAACATTTTAGGAATAGTCAACTGCCTTTTAAAAAAGACAAGTATGGATGAAAAATACCCTCTTAGCATTTCTTTCCTACAAGGAGCAGCCTAGGCTTTCATTTGACTCATTTTTCTGATTACTATTCCACACCACCCTTTTTAAACAATGTCATTCAAGGAATCTTACCTGCTGTGCTTTGTGTAAACTGCCTTTAAAATACTTACATCATGCTAAAATTTCTTTTTGAAAGGTCAAAAACTGATTAAACAAACTCAGTCTTTTTTTCTACTAGCAGGCTTAGTGCTATCACTTTTTCTTTTTGCCCTGATTCTTTTTCTGCCTCATGGTTATAGAAATAGTAGAACTAGCAAAAAAATGGGGACAAATTTAAGCCTAAGTAAACCTTGTTCATGATGCATCAGATCAGTGAAACTTAGGCCCGGAATTGAGACTTCCCCAGCAGAAAACCCCTAATTTTAATCAGTGACTTTCACAACACAGATCTTGACATAGGCTTCCATCACTGCCAGCTCACAGGTTACTGGTGTGGGTGAGTCTCACCACAGGGGCAGAGGTCCACACAAAGTACAGATCTCCACAGTAGGTTTGCCTCAACCTTTACAAAGGGAAGGAGAGAGCTGTCAGTGTTTCTTAGGACCAGTCTTGATGCCCCCAGTTTGAGCAATGGGATTTTTTTGAGGCTGCACTGCTGGCTGGGTCAGTTCCCACTCAACCACGTTGTGCTATCAACCACCACCAGTACTGGACTAAACTGGACTAAAAAGAGCAGGGGCTGTACTGAAATTTGGCCCAGGAGGGACAGTGAGGGTTTAGTTAGAAGGGGCACTGATCAAAGGAGAGCTACACAGCGCTCAAGGCTTCAGCAGCCCATCAGCTCCTGGCATTGAGACCACTCCACTCACACCTACCCCACCATTCATGGGGATGGAGAGCCACCATGCTGGGATTCATGCACTGCCAGGGTCTTCTGGCCTGCATCCGCTCCAACATCAGCCAAGGAGAACCCTAAAACAGCACCTTAAAAATTTGAGTGAGAAGAGGGAAGGGGAAAATCTGATTACCTTCAAGGCAAATAGCCCTTTGGTATCAAGGCAGCAGCCTACTGGCCTCTGGGGTTCAGTGTGACCCCAGAGTGGGTGGGCAGCGGGTCACTAAATGGTGCATAGTGACCCTGCCAGTGGGTACATGGGCTGGAGAGCAACTCCTTTCTAATGATGAGGCTGTGGGCCAGGCCTGGGGCTCATCAATGGAAGCGTGGAGCTCTCCAGTGACACGGGCCAGCTTAGGAGCTCATGCATTTCAGAAACACACCAAATAAATATGCGGACCCAGGATCAGTAACCACTACTCCTGTAGGAAATCCGTGCAATGAAAAAGTCATCAGCCCTACCTTTTTTTATCCATTCCTCTCATTCTTCAACTTGAATTTCTTTCCATGCTGTGCTTTCTCACTCCTCAGCCCCCTGCCTTCAAATGTCTGTTTCCTTCAGAGCTGCAACACTGGCCACCAGCAAGGAAGAAAAAACTGATAAAAGATGATACACAACTCTCACTATTCCACAGTTTTCTCTAGGCAGATTTAGAAAGGTCCCAAATGAAAAGAGAAATTAAATCAGCATGTAGGAAGACAGATGCAAAGTGAAATTCAAGATGCTGAAAAGCTGCTTTTCTCCAGAGTTCCTACTCTCCCCTCTGTCCGGAAGACAGGAAAGAGCAGACTGTTCATGACAGAGGAGAGAAAACTTCTGGGGGTCTTCAGGGGGAACTCAATCAAAGAAATTATTTTCCCACAGACCAGATCTGAACAAACCTTAATGCCTTTTTCCTGATTGAAGAATAAACTGACTATTAATTTTTGACTTGAAGTGTATAAACAACCTTCCAAATGTTTTCCAGTTCTGTGCATACTGATCCTCATGTCTTTTCTGTTTGGGTTTGGTTCTCACCAGCTAATTTTGCTAATGGGCTAAATATACCTCATGAACCTACATCTTAAAGAAAAATATTTTAAAATGGCTAATTAAAAACAAGGGCCAGCATTATGTTATATGTGTGTGCACAGAGAAGCACATGCATTAGAGATAAAGCATAAGCACATGGTGGGCTGGAGGAAGGGTGTTTGCACAGGGAAGGCAAGGGCCCCTGTGCAGGTCGCTAGTGAGGGGACAATCCTCCTCAGAGTGAGCAGTGACAGTGCAGAGGGGCTGCTGGGTGACGCGAGCACACACGGCATCACTGCCAGGACATCCTGCTCACTGGACTTCTGCCGGATGAACAGCTCTGGATCGCTTTGTTTGTTTAAACGAAAGCCGACGTTTTAACAACAATAAAGGGCAGGCTAAATAATTCACTGGGCCGGTGAGTACAACCCCTGAGATGACGGGCCATGTCTCAGAAACTGAACTCCACGGCACCTTGGTTTGTATATGCCACAAGTTTGGGTAGACGGGATAAATTGTAAAATGAGATGGCAATATTAGCATCTTCCCTTGGCTTCCCCTCGCCCAGTGCAGAGGGAAACTGCTCAAGCATTTCATTTATGCTTGTAAGTAAATAATGAAACATCAGGGAATGAGACAAGTTTATGGCTTTCCAGTAAAATGCGATACAACTCGCAGACACTGAGTGATTTCCCAGTTACCTTCCCAAGTGCGTCAAACAGAACAACAAGGGGGAAATCTCAACACCCGCTTGCTACTTGCTGTTGAAGGCTGACAATGAGGTTGCAGGAGAAAATAACGTTTGTGACTTCCGAGCCTACTGCCTATGGACAGAAATACCTGCGGTAATGAAGCCACGGGACACTTTAAGCAATTTATTAAAGGATTGGGTCCAAAAGACTGAGCGCCATCCCCAAAAATGAAAAAAAAAAATGCATTCACTGTTGTTCCAAAGTCAGGGACGCAGTTGGGGTTCAGATTTTCGTGATGCCTTTGGCAGCCCCCGCCCATCCCGTGTGCTGCTGCAGTGTGTTATGGAAGAATTAAACTGTTTTCCCCGAAGCGGTCCATGCCCTCGGCGGAGAAGGGGAGGGGAGATGCAGACCCCGAGGGAAAGCGAAGCCACCACGGGTAGGTCTCTACCTTGTCTCCGGGCAGAGCCCGGCTGCCTGATGCCGGTCCTCCCCCTCTCCACCCATCCCTCTTCCAGGCGGAGAATTCAACGCCCCTTACACCTCTGAGGCTACAAAGAAGACCGTCGGAATACAGTAAAATACAAAAATTCGCCTCTTTTCTCGCACCTCCCCCACCCGGACCTGTGGGAAGAGTGGGAAGATGAAGCAACCTTCCTGCATCATCCACTTTAAAATCCGAGTGTATTCCCCCGCATGCTCCCCTCGGGGTACGCCCAGGTGATAACTCTCACGGGTCCCGCTACAAACGCCGCTGTGAGGTGCCTTTCCCTCTTTCCTGGCTCAGCATCTGCGGTGCTGCGCCCCAGCTCTCCCTGTTTTCAAGTTTGGGAGAGGTTCCCGACGCCTTCGATAAGGGAGAAGAGAGAGAGACCTAAGGGGAGTCCTGAACGTCAGCGGGCACCCTGCTCCGGGTTGGCAGCCCGGTGGCATCTCCGAGCCCAGCTCCTCTCGGCGAGCATGGCACTTTTCATCTGCCTCCCGCCCGCTCCAACATTTATGGCTAAACAAGTTCACAGTTTACCTACAGTAAAACGATGGTATTGCTCTTAATGGTTGCGGGGAACAGGGTCTTCGCAGGGATCATCATAAAAGCCCTTTATTTAGTTTCGAGCATTTTCTTGTAATCAATAAAAGTTGTCTGTTATCTCCTGGAGCATTTAGCGGGGAAGTTTATTGCCTGCCGGGCGGATTAAGGGCGAGACAGGAGTGCACCATACATGGAAGGGACTCCCGAGTCCCTAGATCCGAGCCTCGGATTCATAAAATATAACCATCCATTACGTTGCCGATATCTGGAGCCAGCAAATATACACACACCATAAATTGTCGCCGGCGGGGTGCGGGCCGGCCGCGGGAGAGGGGGCTCCGCCCGCCCGCATTCCTGCCCGCGCCGGGGGGGCGCCGGGGGGTGTCCCTGACCCATCCATCACCGCCGTTATGACTCTGCGATGCAGCAAATGGGTTGTGTAAAGAGGCAGCGTTTGACAAGGTGGCATGGTTATCCTGTCCAAATGATGCATAATATTAGTATTAGGGCTTAGATCATCGCATGCTTTTAAAATCATCACCGCTAACTAGGGCTGGTGGGCGGGGGGGGGGGGGGGAGAGGTTCCTGGGGGCTGCAGGGGGCAAAAGTTTCC
>JAYDZK010000169.1:18250312-18265400 GCA_034509185.1 Euphonia xanthogaster
GTGGAGAGCGGCGAGAGGCGCGGCGGGAACGCGGCAGCGGCGGCTGGGGCGTCGGGGGCCACGACGGGCGTGGGCCGCAGCGGCGAGGCCGAGGCGTGGAAGGGACTACCGTGGTGCACGGCTCCCAGTGCGGCCGGTATCCCGGTGCCGGGCCCTCCGGGCAGGCTGTCGGCGGCTCCGGCCGCCGCCTCGCCGCCGGCGTGGAGGATGTCGGCGATGCAGAAGGACGGCTTCTTCGCCTCCGCGGTGTCCAGAGGGAAGCAGCCGCCGGCCGCCGGCCCCGATGCAGAGCAATACGCCGCTGACCACAAGCTGAAGTTGGAGGCGTAGAAAGGAGCCAGCCCGGCCGTGTACATCCTGCCCGAGGAGGGGACGCGCCGCTTCCCAGCTCAGCTCCCGGGTGCGCGCCGCGGAGCTGCCCGCGGCCCCGGGCGCATGGGGAGGGATGGCGGGGCGAGAGGCGGCTGGTAGAGCACTTCTCGGAGGGGCAAGGAGGGAGAGCCAACCACCAAAAAACGACGAAAAGAAAGAGAAAAAATGAACCCCGAAAATTAAAAAGAAGTCCCCAGAACCCACGGCCAGACGAAGAAAGCGAGCGGGCGAGGAGCGGAGCGGCGCAAACAAAACAAACCCAAACCAAACCCCCTTTCCTCGCACTGGGGGAAGAAAAAAACAGCCACCCCTCCCCAAAACTTTCTCTGGCAGCGAGCGGCCCTCGCTCCCTCCCCACGCCCAATCCGCGATCCGCGGGGCTGGGCAGCACCGCCCGCCGACACGCCCACGCAGGGCAGGGGCTGGTTTCGACCCCCGCGCCCACAGCGCCCGCTGCGTGGCCCCGGATCCGCGATTCGGAGCGGTTTGCCCCACAAAGTACACCCCAACACACACCTATACCCCCTTAAATTGCGCTCTCGACTTTGAAAAAACACTTTTCCCCTTCCCCCTAAAAAATGCAGCGCAAGGTTGCTGCGCTTTCTGCCGCCGCGATTTCCAAACGTTTCAAAGAAACGCGCGGGGAAATTCTTGGCTATTGGAAGCAAGTCTGTTCTCTTGGAAACGATTCTCAAGGAAATGTGTTTCCTTCCCGGATAAATGAGCCTGGGATAGTCTGGAAGAGAAGGAGTCCATGCTGATGCATGCAACATATGTATTTATGAGAGCTCCCAGATATTCTGGGCCCAGGACACCTTGGATCCTGCACTAGCAGCGATTAATTACCTAGTATTATTTTGACGACAGTGTAATTTTAGGATAGATTTTTTTTCAAGTTCTCCATCCCGTTGGCTGCATCTGCTTGCACACCAATTACACCTTAAAAATTACTTAATAATTTCTCAAACCTTTGA
The DNA here is from genome assembly GCA_034509185.1 of Euphonia xanthogaster. Classification (NCBI taxonomy): domain Eukaryota; kingdom Metazoa; phylum Chordata; class Aves; order Passeriformes; family Fringillidae; genus Euphonia; species Euphonia xanthogaster. Next base: position 18,251,659 of record JAYDZK010000169.1, read on the forward strand.
CGACAGAACTATCCCCATTTTTTTCCAGTACACCAGAGTCATATGCTATATTCACTGCAATGATTTAGGGACAAATCTATGAAAGCATCTTTGGCGCATTTTTTTTTCCTCCTCTCTAACATCACATTTGTCCTGACCTGACTCTGAAAATCAGCTTTTTTTTTTTTTTTTTTAGTTTTCGTATAAGTAAAGAAGTCATTGTCGTTTTGAGCAGCCTGCCGGGTCAGATGATTGTAAGTTTGCTTTGATTTTGTTTCAGAAATATCATATTATTTTTTCCAAAGCATTTCCCAAATTCTGACGGTTTTGGGGGAACCACCAGAAAGGCGAACTATTTTTCTTTCGCCAGATATGAGGATGTAGCTTCTGCGGGAATATTGAAACCACCTGTGAGCGAGAGTGGACATGTTCCTTAGCCATAGCCGTGTGCTATAACGGGTCAAGGTGAGTTTCGCTCCCCGGGAAAAGCCAGGCACCTCTTTGCTTTGGTTTGGCTCTTGTTAACGAGACAAAACCGAAAAATGAAGATGGACTGTCTTGCCAAGATGTGTCCGAAACCCGAAGGCGGCGAAAGAAAATGTTTTGTCTCAACTTTTCTTGTCTCGACATCGGAAAGCCCCTTTTCCATGCATCTCTCCCCCATTCTCCCTCACGGCAGCTGACCCCAGTACTATCCTCTTGCTCTTAAACAGAATCGAACGACTCCGGTTCCACACATGTTCCCACCGCCGGGCAGAGCCATCCCGCCAGCCCGCCCGAGGGACAGGCAACGAAGTGTGCCTTGGGTGCTGCATCCCGGCCGCAAACCGCCTCGTTAAATTATTGCTGCAATTACCATTGCTACCCCGGAGCGTTGGCCCAGCCCGTGGCTGGTCACCAGGCAGTCAAGGCAAATTAAAAAAAAACAAACAAACAAACAAAAAAAACCAACAACAACAAAACCAAACGCGGCGGCTTTTTTGTTGTTGTAAGGGTTTTTTGTTTTTTGTTTTTTTGTTTTTCTTTTAGGAGCTGATTTCAGAACTCCTCTCGCCTCGCTGCCGTGCAGGGCCCATGGGATGACCAGCACCAGGGGGACGGGCCCGTTTGCGGGCACGCCGAGCAGACCCGACACTGGCACGGCCGCGGCTCCGCTGCCTCGGTGCCACCGGGGCCTCGGTGCCGCCGGAGGCCGGGATCCCGCTGTCATCCCGCGAGCACTAAAATAACTCAAAAGGAAACGCTGAACGCTTCGCACTAAAGCCCTTCACCCCCGGGCTGCTCCTCGGGAGGGCGAAGGAACCGGGGAGTCCTGGCCGCGGGGGCAGGTGCTTTCCCGGGGCTCGGCTGCGCTGCGCATCCGCGCATCCTTCGCGGCCGAAACCAGGAGCACATGCCTCACTCCCTGGCCTCTCCATCTTCCTGGGGACAAGGGTGTCCTTTCTCCTCAAAGGCCTCCGCGGGCCTCCCTGCCTGGCCGGGGACGCGCAGGGCTGCGCGGCGGCGCTGCTGAGGAAGGGAGCGGCCCCTCCTCCCCGCGCGAAGAGGGAGAAGGCTGCAGGAAACCCGGGGCTCGCTGCAGTCCAGGTCATCTCCTGTTTTTTGAGAGGTTCCAACTCGGACTAAATGAGCGGATGTGCCTGCGAGATTTGTCCCAAAATAGAAGCGGCTTTAGTATTTTAGGATACAGCAGAAATCCTTATTTCTTCCGGAGAAAAACTTCATAATGAGTGCGAGCACTTCCCTTTTCAATATTTGTGCAACTTTATCTCGACCAGCAAGTTGCTTTGGTGACGCAAATCCGCCCTTGTGTATTGCAACTACAAAAATAAATGCAAGGAAATCAATTCCCTTCTAGCAATGAAAACATAAATATACAGCTGCGACTTTCCCCTTTAATCTTGCTTTCCGAGGGACTCGAGAAGGAGGCGAATTAACTAATTAACTGTACGGCTGCTTTTTTTTTTTTTTTTTAGGATAGGAATGGAGTCTCGAAGGACGTTTCTTCTTCTTCCTTGAGGCCAATCAAGGAGGTGGAAAAAAAAATTTCGAGTTCTTTATAGGGGAAAATAGAAGGACTAAGCCCGAGGCTCTGCAGCTCCCCCGTCCCTACTCGAGGGCACGGAACCAGGAGCATCCCGGAAAGGGCCGGGCTCTGCCTGCCAGCGCCCCGCGGGAAAGGACGGCAGCCCTTTCGACCAAATGCCTGCCCCGTCCAGCTCCCCGACGAGCTGCGGGCAGGTCGATCCCTCAGATCCCGCCGGGAAGCTGGCAGCCCGAGCATCCGGCTGCCTCTCCCAAGCCCCGAACGGTGCCTGAGCCCGACGCAGCCTCTTCACCCCACTGGGGGCCCTCCGTCACCGCAGGCAGCGCTCGGCGGCCCAGTCGCGGGGGATGCGGAGCCAGGTTTGCCCCTCCGAGCCGACCCAGGATGCTGGCAGAGCGGCCTCCAGCCGTCCTTCTCCGTCGCCCGCGACTTGCGCCTTGCGTGTTGGATTTTAGGCTTCTGTATATGCTCTGATTATTCCTATGTTTGTATCTAGAAACATACATGTGCGAGATAAACAACAACAACAAAAAATTAAAGTTAAAATACCATTATATCTCTCTGGATGAGTACTTGTAAAAATAAATATTTAATCCTCACGGGAAGCCCTCCAGGAAGAAGGTTCGCTCGGGTGGCATTAGCAGAACCTCTGCACCCCTGCCCCGGGCGCCCCGTGGAGCCGCCTCGCCCACGCTGCGCAGCGCCGGGCGCCCCCCAAAGCCCGTGCTCTGTCGCCACCTGCCGAGTCCGTGGGACGGGGCTTCCCCACCCTTCCCTAACCTCCCATTTCCAAATAACCCGCTCCGGGGCCGCGCGAGCAGCGGGCAACCACGTTTGGGGAGCCCCCCCGGACGGAGCCGCTCCGAGCTGGGGCTGCACGGTGGGCAGGGGCGCAATGCGGGAGCCGGGGGGTTGCGGGGGCTGCCGCCCGTGCTTCTCCCGCACCACCGCGGGATGCGGGGAGCGCTGCAGCAGGGCCGCCCCCTGACCGCGGGCCAAGACCCCCGGCCGGGATCCGCCGCTGGAAGCGGCCGCAGCCGCCGCCGCGGGGCTGGAGGGACTTCCCCCAGCTGAGCACAGCTCGTTATCTGAGAGGCTCAACAGCAGCGTAGGCAGGAACTGCCGAGAACCGCAAGCGAACCCAGAGACTGAGCTGGTCAAACCCTTTGCGTTTCCTTTCCATTGTTTCATGCGTTATTTAGTTGAATACCTGTGTCAGTAAGTCACGACTAGTGTTATGTCATCTGCTGAGCAGTCGTGTAAGGCTTTGGAAAGCAGGCGGGATCTGGGTTTCCGTGCAGAAGGCCAGGATTTCAAGCCGCCTGCGGGTGTATTTTCACTGCTGTTTGAATTCGAATCAGTGTGCTTTTGGAGGGCAGTGCCTTATCCTCCTCACCTGCAGCTTTGTAACAAGGAGAGGTTGGGATGCACATCCAGGAATCCTAGATGGGAATTGAGTCCACAAGGCATGCTAAAATTGCTCTGAAGCAAGATTCCTCTGAAATGTCTATGTTATAGTTGTCTGAAAACTCCACAGAGTTTTCTGCATGTGAACAGTCCCAAGAACTGCCCATATGTTCCAGCAGAGTAGGTCCCATTGAATGGGTCCATATGGGAGAGCAGATCAAAGCCTGAAGCTCCCAGCTCCAGGGACAGCACACCAGCCACTGAGCTAGAGACTTATTCTCACACTTGGCTGTGGCTTTCAACTGCTGTATCTGCTGTTTTCTGAGGAAACACATTAGACCATAGGAAGCTGAGGGGTTTCACGTAGTCCCCCAAATGCTGTTTAATGCCTCAAATCCCTTCAGACAGAAAGGGACCTGGAAACACTGATTTATCTCTGCTCTTGAGTGCCTGGCTCAGAGCTCTGGGATGTGGGAGGGCATTGCATCTTTCCACAGCTATGCACACAAAAGAAAGGAATGATCTTTCCTTTCTTTTTTTTTTCTCTCTTTTTTTTTCTTTCTCTTTGTGTGTGTGTGTGAGAGAGAGAAAATCTGCAGATTCATAAATCTTACAGAAGGGTCAGGGTAGGAAATATCAGCTGGAGAGAAGTGCCTCTTCACAGCCCCCAGGAAATAAGGCAGCATTCTGAGGACTAGCAGGATCAGAACCTTCCTTCCCTGTGTTTCCTATGGGTTAGAGCAGGAAGGTTCTGCTCACTGTGTTGGCTTTTGTGAATCCCATTTTTAGGCACCTGATGCTGTGCTGGGAGATGGGCACTGTGATCCTGCAATGCCGTGATGGTTTAAGCTGCTTGAAGTTACAAGTGCCAGTCTGACATTCTCCCTGCATTCCAGCCTGCCTGTTCCTACCCCTGGGGATATCAAATTAACTCTGCCAAGTACGAAAAGTTTTATACTGTCCTAGTACCCCAAAGTAGCTTCTTTATCATGTGGCCAGACAAGGTGAGGGTGCTGGGGGAAAAACACATTTGGGGGACAGGCTGGCAGGACTGTTGTGACTGTCTTCCAGTATGCTCTAACCTCTCGTCAGGTCACCCATTAATTTCAGTGCCTCTTCTTGTATCTGCTTTCTGCAATCTAAAATGGATCCTTCATGCATGGAGAGCCCCTGAGTTTGTTTTTCTTTCCATCAGCATCATATCATACACACCATCCAATCATCCTGATTTCATAGCTTGCTCCACCTTCACACTGCAGTCAGACCATAATCTGCTCGCAGGGAGACTTATCACGGGCTAGTTGCGATTTCCCAGGCCTCACCAACAGAGAGGTTTACAGAGAGCTGGTGTGCAATTAACCCTCTGCTGGCTGATTAAAGGTGACAGGATGTGCAGAAGTGCTGACCCCCTGCTCTCATGTGCAACCATCCATCAGGGAAGCATTTGCTTGCACACACTGGATTGAGTTGGCACAGTGCACAGAGACTGAAAACAAGCACCACTGCGTAAAATGAAGGTGATTTGACTGTCAGTGAGAAAAGACCATCCACAGGTATATCCTAAATCTGACAGGAGAGTGTAACTACACCTGTTTTCAGCTGAGACCTGAATAGGCAGCTCCTTAACTGAGGCAAACTACTGCTGTTGAGGACAGGCTCAGGGTACCTCAGTCCAAACTGAATATTTAGATGCAAGTATAGATGAAAACTAAATTTTGTTGGTTTTTTTTTAATTCCCATATTGGATCATCATCTCTATGATTTTGCCAGAAAAATCCCAGTCTATTTCCACAAAACCTGGCTGATGCCTTTGGCCCTTTGCTTCTCCAGCAGCAGTACATTAACGTTACTGCACAGAAAAGCCATTCAATATTGAAGAAGGAAATACTAATAACTGCCTAATAAAAGTCTTAGTAAGAAACAGTTTCGTCCTTCTTGCCAACAGCCATCAAAAATGTGGGGAAGCTGGAAATAAAGATATCAGAAGGTAGACACATAAAAGGCAAAATCAACCCCATAAGGAAGGCAAGTTTCTAGAAGAAAATTACTCTGTAAAACCCATCTGGATTTGAGAATAGTTATTGCTTTTCTTCTGCCCCTCTTTTCATGTTCAAAGTGGATTTAAATGCAGTAGGTACATATTAGCCCAACTTTAAAACCAGGTCTTTCCAAGCTATTAGCATATACAAAACACCGGGAAAATAATGTCATCAAGGCCATTACAAAAAGTCCCATTTTAACCTTTTTTAGCCCAAGGGAGATGCTTCCTGGTGAATGCCAAATGGGAGTGCCAGCCAGAGGAGTTTTATGGGCCCATAAACAAGTGTGCCAGACTATACAGCATGCATATAGCAACCTCCAGAGCTGCTTCCCTCACTGGGACCAAATCTGCTCTAAAGTCCAGCCATTGCTTGGACAGCTCACAAATTCCCTGTGCCAGGCTCCACCAGGTCACCTCCCCATGAGACACCCAGGAGGGTGGGCAGATGCTCTGGGAGCTGAGCAGGGGTGTAAGGTATCCCCTTCCCAGCTGCGGGTCTGGGATGCTGCCTACAGCAATAGCTGCTCCTCCACTCCTTCAGCAAATGGAAACAAAAATAGAGGAGGCACAGTCAACACAGCAATGCAGCACACAGGGGAAGTAATTTCCTACTGATACCCCTAACACATCATTTTATATCTCAGTGCCTGGGATCTGGTTACCTTTATCTTAGCCAAAAGACTAGTAGTCATAAAAGGTATTTTGCTTTTATTTCTTCTAAAAAATTTTATCATGAGATTTTGATTATCTGTCCTGTAGCAGTGAATTCCAAAATCTCATTATCTCTCATGTCTGCCTTCACTGTCCTGTTCTTAATTTTTTTTTCCTGATTTCTCAGCTCTTTGAGGCAAAATTTATCTGGGAATTGAGAGAGAAAAAAGGCAAGGCTGACCAGTTTTTCATTTAATTTGTCACAGTGTCTAACCCAAATGTTTACTCTTGCCCCGCAGATGTATAAACTCCTTTCTAAGCCAAAACATTCTCATTTTCCCAGCTAAGCAACCCATTCCATTTTGAGGTCACGCTGAATGGTAATATGAACTCCAACACATTTCAGGTCTCAGCCTAACTTTGCAAGGAAAAAAGACATTGGAGGTGGTCCCATTACTGTGATCTTTCTCAAAGCCTAATGAAGCAGCACCCTCTAGTGCAAGCTAACAATAAAATCCTTAATCACAACAACCCTCTTGGGTCACATTTTGTCTGGGTGCATGGCCACTGGAACTGCTGGGAGTAAGCTCAGCCACAAGGTTTTACTCTTCTTTCTGAAACTTTCTCAGATTTCCTCCCTAGGACCCCCATGGATGCTTTGGGCACCTGTTGGATGTTGAATGTTCTCCAGGGCTCTGGCATACCCAGGCAGCAGCATTGCCTGCAGCCAGGAGGCAGAGATGGTTATCATGTCAAACTGCTTTCATTTCTGTGGGATATTGCTACCCACCAAAGTCTGGAAGTAGAGAAAAATTCCTTGTGAGGAATATGTCTCCCATCTTGGGTGTTTTGAGATATGCAGGAGGTGTCCTACCTGACTTGAAAGGACCAGAGGCCAAAGGGAAGGTGAAAAGGGGTCGGCTGATGCAGGGAGGGGGCTGAGCTGAGGGCTAGGCTGCAGGAAGCAGGGCTGGGTGTGGAGGGGGGAACTGGGACTTTCACATGGAGAAAGGCACTGGTTTCTGGAAGCTCTGGGAACTAACCAGGTGTGAAGGCTGAGGGCAACATGGTGTTGTATTACTTCTGGTACAATTTGCTTTCATTACTAGCAATTTCCATACGTTTCATCAGTTTTATTGTTGTTAGGAGGAAGGAGAACAAGAAAACGACACAATTTTGGCAGACCCTGAGCAGGGGGTGACCTGTGGGGTGAGAGAGGGGGAGCGAGGTCATTCCTGGATGCCATCAGCCACAACACAGAGCCAAGTTAACTGTGTCGTGTCCCACACAAAATCCCACTGCCCCAACGCATACTGGGGGTTTTATGAAAACACAGACCTCCCCTCTCACACTCTAAAAATAACACCAAGTAAATGGCTACTTGAGATTTCATAAAAGTTAAAAGAAACCATACCTGTTTCACCAGAGGTGGGAATTTTGTCCAACATTTCAAGGCTACATTTTCCTTTCATTAGGAGCAAGAAGGAAGCTGCAGTGCTTAAGGCAGGGAAGGAGAGTAAATCCCTCAGTGACAAAGCAAGGTGATGCTGAGGTTTGGGAGCCACTGTGTGCCTGCACAAACACAGGGGTTGGCATTCACCCCAGGCATATGCAGTCCTTACAGAGCGAATACCAGAGCCCTGGGGAAAGCAGGCAAGGCACCAGAGCTAGTGACTTGTGTAGTAGTTTCACCCAGTTCTAATGCTTCTGCTTTTCTAATATACCAGGCACACTGTGAGACCAGCTGTGGCTTCAGTGTTAAAGAGAAATGTAGGAACTGCTGCTTTTTCTCGAGATGTGAGAAAAAATGTCCAGAGTGGTGGTTTGGTTTTGGGAAGGGCTATTTTTAGACTGACAACAAGGAGTTGCACAGGGTGAGGTTGAACCATGTGGGTAAGGGGGTGGAGGTGGCCTGAAGCCATCTCAGCTCTCTCCAAATATGAGGCTGCCCTGGGGAGGAAGCAGGGGTGGAAGGAAGAAGGGAAGCAGGGGTGGAGGGAGGGAGGCTGGACCTCTTCTCTCACCCAGCCTGGGTGGGGGCCCACGGGAAACAGGACAGCAGTGCTTTGACCCTGGGCCATAGCACTGTTCCAGTTTTCTGGAGGAGCTCTTCCCCTCATCACCATTCCCTACCACCTCTGGGGGCTTCTACACAGAGGTTGGATACAGTTCTGCTAGGCTGGGAAGGGGATATCGCACAGCAGACACAAAACCCCATCACACTGGAGGGAAGAAATGCTTCTCTACCTTCTCCGTCTCCACTGTATTTTACTATTCTCTCCAAATGAAGCAAACATCATTATTTCCCATTAGGTGTTCCTGGTGTAAGAGCATTTCATTGAAAAATGGTTCTTTAATGCTAAAGGGAATTATACTCCTAGTGTGATTTATATTAATAAGGCATGTGCAGTTCCTTAGTACATTCAGACCCAGATGGGAAATGGATTTTTTTTTCATCATTCCACACAACATCTGATGAAGTGCTCGAAGCATACAATTTAACAAGCTATTCTCCTCTGGCCTTACAGATGAAAAATAGTCCGTTGTGTCAACTTCTCAGATGCCTATTTTTACACCTTCTGTTTGTTCTCAGTTTGACGTTGTTAATCACAGTCCCACCAAAGCCCCATTGTTCAGGTCTTCAAGAAGAATGTTGTTATATTGACTGTGCGTCAGCCCAGCTCTCTCTGGAGCTGCACTTGGATGAAATTAGACAATTTCCATTAGGAGAACAGGCATTATTAGTCCCCAATGCCAAACTGGAAAGAGAGCCAAGATTACTATTTCTGGCTGTGTTCACCTCAGGAAGGAACCTTCTCAGCTTTAATGGGATTTTGCTATTGTTGGTTGCCTTCTGTTTGACACTGGGCCAGCAGGGTTGAAAATTGTTTAGAAAGCTGCATGAAATATAATAGAGCCCAAGCCATTTGCTGCAGCACATTCCAGCATAATGTTTATTTTGAAAAGGAAAAAAAAAAAAGGAAAAAAATTATTGTCCTTGGCAGTGAAAAAAAATCTCAGTAACTTGACTTGCAGAACATATGCTTCTTGTTGCTGTTGTGCTTTCACAACGTGCTGCCAGGATTGGCACGTTACACAGAGAAGTGATAAATCTAATATTATTTGTAATGATCTCCAGCACTTGTAGAAGCAGATCATAGGCACAGGCAGCAACTTTATGACAAGAAAACAAGGTGAGGGATGATACCAGGTCAGGCCCAAAGGAAGAAGTCAAGTCCCACATTAGCCAAGAAATGTGAGTCCTTCTGCTCTGCTGCTCGGTTTTCCCATCTGTAAAATGGGGTCAGTATCTCTCCCACAGGAAGAAATTAAGAGAACGTGTGGTCCCTGACTGTTGCCTTTGTGGGTGCTAGAGGTCATCTGACCCAGGCTCAGCCTCTCCCCAGCCCTAGGGGCACAGCTCTGCCCATCCCACTGCCTGCCTCTCCCCAGCAGTGGCCAGCTCTGCTGTTGCTGCTATTGCTTGGAGGACGGCTCTTTTTTCTCCTCTGCGTCACACGCCTCACCACCACCTGGTGTGAACACCTCTCCTGCATCTCAGGATGCTGATCCTTAACATCCAGCGTGAGAGTGGGGATGGGGGCTGAACTCTTACTCAGCCCCGAATTCCTCATGGGCTTCTTTCTGCTCCATATAGTACTGTTTTGTTCTCTCAGTGCTGTCTTAAAATAATTATTAATGAAAGCAGAGTTGACTTTGGAGTGAGCGTTTCTGGTTCCTTGGCATTTCCAATGTGTAAGCTATCTAAAGGTACTGAAATGCAAGACACTTTTGGGATGAGATCAGAATCCAAAAGTACATTTTCCTGCTGGGCCCCTTCAGAGTCAGACCCACCTTTGCAGCACTTTACCCCTTGTCTATTCAAGCCCTTATGAAGCTGTGCAAATAGAACAAAGTTATCCATCTTTAGAAAAATAAATAGAGCAAGAATTCTTCAAAGCCTTCAGATGAGGATCCATGCAACAATGCTGGCGTTATCCCTGGGCAATAAACCAGAGCACTCCTTTGTTTATATAACCTAGTGTTTACTTCTGTTTTAACCAACAAACATTGACTAATTGCATAGACTTGGCTCAAAACAATCTGACAAATAATTAAAAATACAATTAGGCTAAAAGGAAAAAAAAAACCCAGCAGACGCCAGCCAATACAAATCCTCCACAGAGAGCTGCCACCCACCTGCATGGAGCTGCTCGGACTCATCCAGAGCACAGCAGTGGTTGTCCCCAGCAGAACCACCTCCCAGGCCCCTGCCTTGACCTGGGGCATTGGTACACCCAGGGCCTGCCCCCATGGAGGCTCTTGTGGAGCAGAGCTGGCAGGTGCTGCTCAGATTTGGCAGATGCTGGGCTAGGATGATCCATTTCCATGCTTGCTCATCTTCCACACCAGCTGCCCAGTGGCACTGGCATTTTTAGGAGAGGTCGGAAACTGACCCCAGGTTGTCCCTGCCCAGAGCATCCTTTGGCATCGGTCTGACACAGGAGAGGTTTTGGGCAGGCTCTGGGAGATGCTGCCCCTTCCCCATAAGGCTTGGCAGCTGAGCTCCTGCAGGAGGTTTCTCTCCCTACAGCTGCAAGTGCTACCACACAGGTCAGCCACTGGTTTTGCAGCCCAGTAGGGAACAAACTGGGCCCAGTGTGACCTGTTGAGGAAAGCCACCCCTGGTGGCTTGCAGAGACACCTCTCCCTGCCAGATACCTTCATGATTGTTACCCCGTCAACTACTGGCAGTGAGGTTCTTGATATTTGGGCACATGAGTGTGAAGTTCATGGGTTCCAAATGGAAGTTTCCAGACGTTGCCTAGGTCCCCATTTTCACTCCTCAATTAACTCTGGAACTGACTCAATGAGTGAAATGTCCGGAAACTGTAGTCAGACAGAAAATAATCTGTGTTTACAAGGCTGGAGGATCTCATCTTCACCTTGGCTATCTCTTCACTTAGTGCATTTGTCCTCTCACCAACCTTTTTACTTTTTTTCTCTTCATGCTGTGAAACGTTCATTGTCTCCCGCTAAGGAAAGCTTGATAAGGATCTTGCTGACAGCAGCTTTTAGGAAAACCCATTGCTCCAAAAAGGAACCAACCATTGTAGAAGCCAGCACTTCAAAGTTATAGCAGTATCTTGGTTTTTTGTACCAAATAAATAAATAAAATGAAGATGAACAATGTGTTTCCATTTAAGGAGGAGTGTGGGAAAATCCAGGTCTCATCAGATTGGGAAGCGGAGTGGTATATGCTGACTAAGAGACTGGAAATAGCATGGCTGTCAATTGAAGGAATTCAGGCTTGAATAATCACATCAGACAGGCAACATCAGATGGGGGGTGTAGCCCCAAACATGTCAATTTAAACTCCTTGGGATTCACATGAGGAATCACACATTGGCTCCACATGTTGCTTGTGCTTCCCAGGGAAGCTCGCTGGGCCTTCCCTGCGCTGAGCCGGCAGGAGCACGGATCCACCCAGACACCCACCACAAATCTACAATTAAAGCACAGGAGAGCATGCCGATTATCTGTGCCACATTATGTTCCAGCCAAAGCTGGTGCCAGCCCTTCCAAATCCTCTTTTCTCGCCTTCAGAGAGCTTTGAGTGGGAACTCTTGGGACCTAGACCCAGGGTGACAGATTTTCTGCTCTTCACCTGGCATTGGTTGATTCGTGCCCAGGCTCAGCTGGATGCCTCAGGTATAAGAAAAGTGCCGTTTTTTTGCAGCCTGATCCATTGTCAGGATAGCAGCTGTTTCCCCTTCTCTTGTTTGCACCCCAGGGTGCTGCAACCTGAGCCATGTCTCCATCCTGCACTGCCAGTGCCCCCAGCTCAGTCCAACCATCAAGGATGGTCCAAGTGTCCCTCAGTGTTTTATGTCTAATAAATCTTTTTTTTTTTTTTTTTTTTTTTTTTATTAGTTGTTGAGGAAGAGAGAAAAGAGCAAGAGAGATCCCATCCTTTGGTGCTGTGGGACTTGGTGCTGTTTTAATAACAACAAAATATTGCTAAGGAAAAAAAAATTGCAGTATATCAGCATGTTTTTAAGGTTGGTGGGAAAAAAAAGACCTCTAGTCCCAGCGGTACCAGCGAAGAAAATGTCCATTGGATTCTAGTTCTTAAAAAAAAATCTGAGTCATGCAGAAAGTGCTGGGCTTGGGTTATGTGTGGTTACTGGAGTGCTCAGTCAGGGGGGAGGGAAACACATAGCCAGCCCAGAGCCGCATCACAGCCTCATGACAATTAACATGTCTGTGTTCTCTAAGGAAGAGGGTGCTCCATGCCCAGGGGAAAAGGGAAAAAGAGGGGGAGGAGAAGAATGGATGTTTCGTTTCCATCTAACTACAAACTTGCTAAATTCAGCCCTTCATTTGCTGAAAAGAAGAACTGGAAATCCTACTCTGCCTGGCAGGACAATTTTCCCCCTAGTCGTCAAAGTCTAGAAAATGGGTGTCTGCACTGCAGGAATTTTTATGAATAGTGAATGACAGTTAAAACTTTATTCCCTTTCCCACTATTTTATTGACACTTACATGAGTCCTACACTCTGTACCCACAAGGAAACCTGTTTTCCAAAGGTGGGATCAGGCAGAGACTCTCCACAGATGAAGGGAGAGGGCATTAAGTACATACACATGCACATACTCAAGCATGAGCAAAAGGCAGCACCACAACAGAGAGCTAGAGCACCATGCAGTCACTTTGCTCAGAGGATGGAGCCAGAACCATGGGAGAGGAGGAATGGATTCAGATACTTCACTCTTTTCTGGAAAGAGGCTTCTTCAAAGGTAGGAAAACCACAGAAAGAATCATAGAATCACAGAATCACAACTCACAGCCCCGTCCCAGAGAGCCAAGGGAAAGCAGCCTGAACTCAGGGCAGCCTGTTGGTCCTTCCAGACTTTCCAGATGGCATTTGGTTTGTCCTATAGTTTAGGGTCCACCATAGCACAGCTTTTGGTTTGAGGGTTACACGAAAATATGGTTTCCTCCAAAGTTGTATGATTTAGGAGCTCATTCCTCAGGTTCAGACTTACTGCTGGTGTCTTAATCCACCCCCCACTACAAGTGAACTTCTTTATCAAAACCATTCAATTTTCAGGTTTTCAGTTAAAAAAAAAAAAGCCTTTGTTAAATGTTGTGAAAGGAAAACCTATTATTTTTATCAACAGTTCCCAAGGACATGTATTTTCTCAACAGCTTCATGGACAGGATATTCCAATGGGAAAGATATGGGTTTTAACCACTGTCCCTCATCCATGCCAGGTGGAAGGAAAACGTGTTTTCTGTGGCTTAAACAAAGGTCTTATTTCCAAAAGGAGCTGGTGATAGTGATTTGTCCTGGTTCAGGGCAAATTTGGGAGAGAACCCCCCCAAAGGGCTCCTCTAGGAAAGCAGATTCAATCGGGCCCTCCCCAACCGCTCCAGGAGAAAACACCTCCTTGGAGAAAAGTGGAAAAAAACCTGTTTATTAAACAATCAAACTTAAACAATATTAAACAATAAAACTCCTTGCTGCTCCGAACAAGATGACAAACCCAGAAAGTCCCCTCCCCAGGTTGCAGTTCAGCTCACTCAGTCTCTTATCAGTCCCTCTGGCGCTG
>JAYDZK010000169.1:18265500-18279878 GCA_034509185.1 Euphonia xanthogaster
GGCGCAAAACTTATTATTCAGCATAAACAGAACAAGACGACTGGGGATAAAAGCATCATACAGTCAACCTAGGACAGGATTGCTTAGCTAGAGGCAACCCAAAGGGATCTATCATCAAGGGACTGGGTCCTCCAGCTTTCTGAAACATTAGAGCTTCAGGGCATGACAAAAATAACTACCCCAGAATGAACCGCACAGAATCACAATCCCCTTAAAAAAACTAACCAACCAAAACCAAATAAATGGGTAAGTTTTTGCCTGTCATCCACATGTAGGCTGAGGAAGGAGTCCTCTGAGATCCAGATCCAGCTTTACAACTCCCAGAATGAACACAACTAGAATATCACGCTGAAAGCATCTCTCTAAACAGAAATATCCTCACTAAGAGAAACACTTTGTAATCCTCCTAGTCATGACTGTCCCTGCAAATTTAAACATGCATTTAAAAAAAAAAATAGGGCAAGGGTGATGCGCAGGAACAGCTTGCTTCTTTGCTTTTTTTTTTTTTTTTAATCAATAAAACAGCCTTTAAGAGGCCCCCTCAAAAGAGTTCAGTTCATTTATTTTTCTTGGAAACTTCCATTCTCCTTAACTCCTTTTAGACACATAAGAGGTGAATGATTAAGTTGAAACTATTATCTTTGCAAAGAACATCTCTGCTGGCTGCCAGCCAAGAGAAGAGGAAAAGTGAAATTAAATAAACAGGCTTGAGCTATTGTGTCCCTGACTGGTCCCTGTGGTGTGGTGCTGGGAAGCTTGGAGAAGTTGAAAGGACGTCCCTGGGTGGGGACTGCTAATGAATCAGGGCACATTTTGGAAGAGTTTTCTCTGGCCAGAAATATGAGCGTGTGAATAACTTAATGTGAGACAGTCAGCCCTTGCATTAACAGGTGCCACTCGGAGCTGCAGCCTGCTGGTGGCCACTCCTGCCTGCTGTGGCTGCCAACTTCCCTTCCTTGGCTATCCCTACAGAACATGAAAGCAAAACATGTGCCAGTGAAGGGTATGGAGCAAATTCAGCTTTAGAGTGCCCTACTTCATGAGCAGGCATAATGTCCACCACTACTCATGCTGTCTCTGCACGGCTGCAGTGCTCAGCGCTGTGGGGAGGGAGAGGGGCCGCTGCAGTGCTGGGCAGTAGCAAGGTGAGCAGCAGACATGACCTCTGCCCCCAGATGTGTACCCACTGAACCAGATGTGTACCAGATGTGTGCCTGGCTCTGCCACCAGTCAGTAACAGCCTGTATGTTCAGTTTCCAGCTGACACGAGCTTTGGGTGGACAATGCCAGGTGAGTTTGGGAAGAATTAAAGTCCTGTGCATAAAGAAATGAGCAATCTCAGCGTCTGACTGCCAGGGCTGCAGTAGTTACCACTTCCTTTGGGACTCCAAGGCTGGCATGTAGCTCAAGGACAGCACCAAGGTGCTGGCATCAAGGAAGCTCAAGGACACATCCAGCTTTTGGTGCGGGGAGACACAAGCTCTTGGGCTGCAGCTGTCTGGGTGGATGATTCACAGCCCTAGGATGATTTGGACACCGGGCTGGTCAGGGAGGGGGCTTGTGCCAAGGGACTAGTGTGCCAATGGCCAGATTGCTGGCCTCACCATGGACCCAGAGGGAGATCAAACTTGATGGCCCACTGGGCTTATCCTCACAAAACACCCAGACAAGTGAGCATCTAGAAAGATTACAAACAATCTGTAACAGCTCCATCTGATACAGCAGAAGTTACGTGATGTCCTTAAAAATAAGGTGATTTAAAAGACCTAAATAGTTAAAGCCAGCTTTATTTCCAGACTTCAGGCTATGGATTTAACTTGTCTTGAGAAAAGATATGAGCTGGAAAACACAGATTTATTACTACAAAGGGATTACAAGCAACACTTCAATATCTTGTTCACAACAGATTCATCAGTCAGTGGACAGAGCAGTGGGATTCATGAAGGCAATTACACAGGATGCACATACTGAAGTTGCTCCAAAAATTCCTCTTACTTGCTATTTTAAAAAATGGTTGTTAAGGTATTGCAAACTGTCCCTGGATCTGACTGAGCCAAGGAAAATCTTGAAATGACCACCATAGGCCCATGTGTCTCACATACCAGCTGACTTGCTTTGGAATTGCCCTATTTGATTAATCAAAAAAAAAAAAAAAAAAAAAGGCACAAAAGGGCCAGAAGTAACATTTACGTCACAAGTCACATCTGCTCCTGTAATTGCTTTCCTGTCAGCTGTTTTCAGCAGAGTAGGAAACCTGACTGAACCAGTATCCAACAATGGATTACAATTCCCCTCCTTGAAATCTCCAAGTTTTATTGGGGAAAACCATGGTGTACAGCTGACCCTCAGTGTGCTGCTGTGAGGACAACAGAAAAGTCAAGCGCTTAGCTTTGACAGAATGTTTACAGATCCATCACCAGGAAAGGAAAACACAGAAAATCTCCCCTGTGAACTTCCCATGTGCATGCGTAGCCCCAGACGACACAACAATGGCAAAGTCACCTGCCAGGCTGAGCTGCTGGAGCAGAGGAAAACCCATGAGAAAATAACAGGGCTCATTGAGGCTTAATCTTCTAGCCACTTGGAATCAAAAGACAAACAGTCCAGCAGCAATAGCAGTGATAGCACATGTGTGTGGAACAATAGCACAGCAGCCAGGACAAGCTGTTAGAGTGTGGGTCATTTAGAAAAGAGCAGAAAACCTGGCAGACTACAGGGAAAGGGAATAAAGTTTAGCTTAGTGCAAGCCATTTCCAGAGAAAACTTGAAATGTGCACAAATTGTCTCATAGGTGAGAAAGGGTGGGTTCTCTGCAAGAACTAAAGGGGGGCATGATGTGAAGACTCTTACTTTACAGCTTAGCTTAGATAAGCTAATAGATAACTTCCTTTGCCTTTTCCATACCAGAAGGAACAAGAGGGAGCATCCGTTCAGTGCTTCACCAGAGCCAGGATTTTCTTTGCTTGGATTTCAGAGCTTGATACATAAATCCTGAAGCACTTCAGCACTAAGGCACAGAAAATCTTTATTCCACTACTGCTGCTGCATATTCTAGCAGTGATATAATCTTTCCAGACTGCATGCTCTCCTGCTGCTGCAGCAGCATGTCTGGATACCAGGTGCTCTGCAGAGATGTCCTGAGCAAGACCGAGCTCACCCTGGATTTGCTCAGCCTGTGACCTCACTGCCACCACAGCAGTGATGTACATCTGCACACTGGAAAAAACATGTTTTTTCCCTTTCCTGCACAGTGAGCACCACACAAGTCTTCTATTTTTAATTCTTTTTTATAGCATTTGGTCCTGATGGTGGTGGGCACCCACAGCTCTTGCTGGCTTAGCCTGCCAGTAAGAAGCTTTGGCTGCATCTCCATGTGAGCTGTTGGGAGAGAGCAGCTGTGACTTTCCCAAGCAGATGGAAAAACGATCTGCCATGAGCACTGGATCCAGACCTTCAGTATGACTGTTAATGCCAGATCTGTGGGGACTGATTTCTGTGTTATGCCTGTCAAGCCTAGAGCATCAGTCCCATTTCATCCATTTTTGTCCCTTTCTTAAAGAAAATCTAAAAATTATTCCAAAACTATTGTTTTAGCAGACATCCAATAAATCAGACATTGTAAGGGGAGATCACCACTGTTCCCTGAGCCAAACAGATTCCCATATTTCCTGGCTGAGGATGGTGACCATCAGGACGAGCATTACGTTTCAGCTTTGCTTGAGCCTGAAGTCAGTGAACAGCAAGAGGGTCTCCATCTGGAGTCATTTTATAGCACTAGAACAGCTCTCCTCCAGCAGCAGCCGCTGCCTGCTAATATAAAAATACTTGGGAGAAAAAGCAATACATTTTATTAGGTCAGTAGGAGGGGAAAAAAGTTCTATTCAAGACTTCCATTAACTTTTATGAATATCTCTAAAGACATTTATTTTTACAACAGCATTGAAGCAGAGGAGTAAAACCCAAGTTTCTTGACACTCACGATTTCTCACTAGAAACAAGTCCAGAGTGTCTGTGTCTAAGCCCTGCTCACATGAGAAGCTCTGAAGGCCTGAGCCTGTGAGAGGAAGGGTGGCCCTGTGGCATATTCTGAGGTCATATTCTGGTGCTGCTGCAGGCTCCCTGAATGAGCTTCTCTGCATCACTGCTTTGTGCTGGGGATGTTCAGATCTGCTTCGTGAGTCCCACCAAGCACTGAAACAACCTGTTCCACTGCAGATCCTAGCTTGTGATAAAAAGAGGTCATCTTTTGCCTGAAAGTTTAGTATTTCTACCCAATTAACACCATGCATCCTCTCTTGACTTCGGTAACTCTCAGCATTCCTGCTACCCATCCAAATTTCAGCCCTTTCAAAACCCTCCACACTGCTGGCCTTTCGCTGTCTCCAGAGGCAATGAGATCCTTAGCCTGGAACCACCTCAAAAAAAAACTTCCTCTGATCTGAATTTACCACCTCCTAATTTCATTGAATGCCCCTTTGTTCCAGTAATCTGCCCCACTAATCTATTTTTTCTAGACTATTATTTTCCTTCCCCTCTTAAAACCTAAAGTTATGTTACGGAAGGAGAAAAACAAAAAGAACAGAAAAGAAATAAAAAAGCTTCCCAGTAAATTGTTCTGATAAAAATTGGTCATATTTTATGGTGTGGCCTTGCTGCAGTGGCAAACAAAGCTGGTATGGCGTTGATCTGCTACGACAGAGGCACAGGTGTGATGCACTGGCATGGGAAAGGCAGAAGCCAGGGAGTAGAGAAATGGAGGCACTGTGCTCATGGGCACCAGCACCAGCAACATCCCCAGCACTGCCAGCATCACAGCTGGGCATTTGTTTGGATTTAAGGCCATGATAGGCAAACCCTGAGGCATTTCACCATTGCAGCTCCCACCCAGACACTGCCCCCAGAGAGGGGAAGGTTCCTCACTGCCCAAGCATGTTCTGATTCTCACAAGTTGTGCTTTCATCAACTCAATGGAAAATAACAAAAATATCCCTTGGATGAGTAAAAGACCCTCAGCAGGGAGCACTTTCCTAAAGAGACTTCCAACACCTGCTGGGAAGCAACCAGCTGCTCAGGGTGTCTGCAAGGCTGCTGTGGCAGGTGGCTCCTGCCCTGTGCAGCTCTGGAGGGTGCTTTACAGTGCAGCTGTGGAGATGTGCTTTACAGTGCAGCCACTGCAAAATGTGAAGCAGTAGACACCCAGCCCCCTCTGCAGACACAGTTCCATCCTGCATCCTTTATGCTTCCAGCTGCATTCTTAAAGCAGGTTCTGATTTGTCTGCGACGCACTGCCCAGCAGCTGTGCGGGTTCTGCTGGGAAGGTCTGAGAAGCTCACAGAAGCTGAGTGACATGGGATCAGATTTAATACTGGTGCAAGCAAGGTGGTCCCACTGGTCCCCTGCTGGGCTTTTACAGTCCAAGGGGATGAATGAACACTAGGTGATCAGCCTTGGCAACAGACATTTGCTCCTGGGTTGCCTTTTGTCTTCTGCTTTCCTTTGAACCAGTGAACAACAAAAGCTCCAATTCTGCTGTGCAGATTCTGGAGTCATTTCCCAAGAGACCCTTTCAAGCAATTCAAGCAGCTGCATTCTCCCATCACCCAGAGGCTCTCAAATGCCTGAGCAAGAAGCACAGGGGCTTATTACTCCCTGGTGAATAGCCCAGCTCTTGCACCCAGTCTAGGGCCACAAAGTACTGGGATGATGCAGTAATCACAACCCCTCCTACTGCTTCACCCAGCAAATCACCAAGCAGCTCTTGAAGAGGAAGGCTGGTGCACAAGACAGAAGCAGCAGCTTCTTACCCATCCCTGGCTAGAACAAAGAGGCCTGGCTCTTCTTCAGGGCCCAAACCCAGAAACTTCAGCTCACCCTTCACTCCCAGGCACAAGCGGAGTCCAGCTTTGGCTCTTTATCCAGGCTGACACCATTTAGACCTTCCAAAGGTTCTAAGCAGCCCTGAAGGGTTCAGAGCAAAGCACTCAGTGAACAAGCATGGTACAACAACCCTGTTCAGGTACTTGTAATTTAGATGGAAAAAAGCCCAAAAATGCCTCAGGACATTTTCCCCTAAAGTGAGACAAAGCTTCTTTTGCTGGAATGGCAGGCACTTATCTTTTCCAGGGAAAGAGGCTCTGCCTCCTTGCTTTGCTTCCAGTGATCGATGTCCCATGGGCAGGACATGCTGTGCATGAGAACAGCACACTCTGCTCAGTGTGCTGGGACTTCCCCTCCTGCAGGGAGGAAAATAACTCAGGGAAGCTCCTTTTTAAACTTAAGAAGATTCCTATTTCAGCCAGGATAGTTTTTTCAACTGCTGCTGCATGTCTCTGCAGCTCCTGCTCCCAGTGCAGAGAAGCTTCATGTCCTGTCAGCAAATTGTGCTACTTCAGAGCAATATCAGAGTCTGGGTAGATGAATCCATCTCTCTTTTTCTCCACCTCAGGAAAGTTTATCTGGGGATGGGGGATGTTCTCCATCTAAAGGCTGGGGCAGCAGGCTCAGCCTGGAGCTGGGCTCCCAGCTCTATGTGCAGTACCCGACTGCCCTCTACCCGAAAGCGTGGGATGCACAACGTGCAGCTCCTCAGCAGCCGGCCCCTTCCCACCCCGTGCAAAGCAACGCTATCAGC
This sequence comes from Euphonia xanthogaster, assembly GCA_034509185.1. Taxonomy (NCBI): domain Eukaryota; kingdom Metazoa; phylum Chordata; class Aves; order Passeriformes; family Fringillidae; genus Euphonia; species Euphonia xanthogaster. Next base: position 18,272,132 of record JAYDZK010000169.1, read on the forward strand.
TATAAAAAATAAGAATAAATGCATCCAGTCCTCAGAACATACCCTCTTTAGTTTTTCAAGACTCATGCCACAATGCCCTGAGTAAGGAAAATGTGCCATTGCAAATGTTTATAACATCTGATTTAATGTTACACAGTTTCTCCCAGCCATAAACCAGAACAAATATTCCCAGGATTTATTACATCCTTCCCTCCAGGGCCTTAAGCAATTGTACTTGATTAATTCAGCAGTTAAACAGCACTGAGCAGAAGCAGGATAATTTTGCATCCAAGAATCCTATGACACATACTGTTTTCCATAACAATTTAGGTCTAAAACCAGAGAGCTGAATCTTTAAATATGTACGTATCCATATGCATGGGATAATATGCAATGGATGTTTCCATCTTGCAGAGAGATGCTATGCTAAGTCTCTTCTTACTCCTTGACACCAAAAATTCTTCATCACTTTTTGGAGCAGTAAATACCTCAGCTTACTATGTGAATAGGACAGCTATTTGCAAACTTGCCTGAGTGCAATGTCATTGTGAGTGAAAGAAACATTTCTCCAATACCACTGTTAAGAGGAATTAAAAGGGGGGGAGACTTTCTGGTGCATTTCTCCTGTAAACTCAAGCAGTGTGGAGAAACTTCCCTTTATCTGAACCCACACGTAATCGAATTTGACTCAATTCTGCTTCCTTGCAAATCTATGGAAGAGTTTTGAAAGTTCACTATTTCCTTTCTCTGCATGAAAGCCTGACAGCAAAGTCTCCATGAGGGAAGATTCCATGATGTTGGTAGCACGCTGGTCTCAGAGTACAGTAACAGGCAGTTCTCCTCCACAAAGGCATTGGAAAAACAAAGGCCAAGAGTTTCTTATACATTTCCTTATACATTTCCTCTCAGGGCAGGTCTATGCAGCTATTCAAACACCAGCTAGGAAATATGTAAGGGAGCAGGAAGAAAACAGGGAGCCTTTCTGATTTGCAACTTCTTCTAGGGTTCCATTCTGCCCCGAGAGACCCACGAGTTCCATTCCGCCCTGAGAGTCCAAGAAAGGGTGTAAGCCAAGGAACAAAGCCAACCTTTTACATACAGTTAATTAATTTACAGAAGCAGAACCAGAACAGAGCATTTGTGGTCTCTGTATTACCCTCAAAGTTCAAGAGCAACAGCAAACCTATCACTGCAGTGGGTACTGGATAGGGTGTACTTCAGTTAACTGCAACATACAGAATTTATTATAAATGAAACTCTTATAAATTGGTCAAAGGCAATTTGCAAGTAATGTCAGATCATGAGGTTTTTTTACAGCTGATTTTTCAAGTATTGAAAAAAACATCAAAACAATATTAATCGAATGATCCCTATGCCTTTCCATATCCTCAAAGACATTTACACATCTTCAAGTAATCAAGAAAAAACAGCCTAGATTGTTTGCATCTGATGGGCCATTACTGCTCTACAATATCCCCTGGAAAACCATGCTAACAGTGCTTTGACAATAATATATTTGAAGCTACACAACAAAAATTGTGGAGTGTATAGACTAGTGCTTCAAATTCATTTGAAATATGGCCTAGCATTTGTCTTGGCTGCATTAACAAGGTCTGTTTTACCAATACATTTGTATTTATGATGACTAAGGGCAGATTATAGTTGTTAAAATTTGTCCTCCTGACATGAAAACACTACTTGGTCATTAATACATTTTGTAGCATAAACTATGATGTCAGGTCAATGTAAAGGGTAAAAACTTTCCTAAAGTATGCACACATCATTTTTTTAAAGCTATTGAGCCTAATGCAATAACAAAGGTCATAATAACAAACCATTACAGCTTTGGTCTTGGCAACTATGTCCACAGAAGAATCCTCCAAGAAACAATCATCATTTCTCCAATGTTATGGCATTAGGATGACAGGAATGGCTCACAAATGAGTCATGTGAGCACAGAAACGCAGTAGCTATGTGAAAGCTGAGCAATCAATTATTCATTTGTTTACTGTGAGCTTTCTCAGCTGACATTAACCAGAACTTCTTAAAAAAGAACTTTACAGCTGTCCTTGCCTGTCCCACGAGGCTGTGCTCAGAGGTTGAAAATTGCTTAATTTCTTTGTAAGTAATCTAGTATTTTTATTGAAATAAACAACAACATATGGGTTAATTAACTGGGTTCAACCTGAGACCCAGCAAGTGCCAAAATATCAGAGACCCAGAGCTGGGTGGATGATAAGATGGAAGATCAGGGCAGGAAAGAGGACCTTCAAGCAATCAAAACTGAGCTCTTGCTCCAAATGCAGTACATGAAATTCCAAGTAAGCTTTCCTGTGCATGGCATATTGAGGATACATATACGCATCTTTGTGGTAATAATGCATGCAAATTATCTGCTCTGATTGAATTATATTTTTCTCATTTCTTAGTGATTGTTTACCCTAGACCCTAACAAAGCTGTTAGATTGAACAATTTTCAACAACAAATTATTATGATTTAAAGAAGTTCAAATATCACACCTTCAACTCTCTTTAATCTATGTTCTTTTTGCCTTTTTTGGTATGAAAGACCCATCCAAACCAGGGAAAACTGCCACACAAAAGGAACTGAGAAAATTTGGGCATAAACACAGTGCAATGAAATTCAAAGTAAGCTCATAAAAAGAGCTAATCTCACGAGAACTAAAAAGTTGCTTGGGTTTGTTAATTTGGGGTTTTTTTGCAGTTTCCCCTACACACTAAAACCGATGAGGAATACTAAAGCTGAGGATAAATGCAGACTGCATTTCTGCAGATAGCAGAAAAATGTTTATACATGGGACTCCACCAAATTACATCTTAACTCTGTGAATATTTTAGATTAAGCCACTCTGATAAAGACCTGAAATAGTAATATCCTTCATGCTGACATTCCCATTGTGTTCAGGCTGAATTCTCAAGATGCTTGCTATCTGTGATACCCAAAAAAAGCAACTATGGAATTCGAGATTTTGGTTTTTTCTAAATTGCCAGTAAATTAAAAAATTCCTCCTTTGACCTTTCGGTATTTACCTTGATCGGTCAGCCTCAGTTTAATTCAGTGTTCTTTTCCAGAGTAAATGCAAAAAATGTGTCCATATTTTAGGAGACATATCAACCTTTACATTGGCCTGCATCTACTTCTAGAATCAAGGGCAGTAAAAATGACAGTTTTAAAAGTGTAACTTATGGCTGAACTCAATGATCTTAAATACCTTTTCCAAGTTAAATGATCCTATGATTCTTTAAAAAGCCTGTAATGTTTCTGGGGTTTGTAGAAATAATTCAGATTTTGGCAAGAAGAGAGTCCATCAGAATTTAAGAGGTGGTGTGGCACTGCTGTGAGATCCACTTGTAGAAGAAAGAAGGGTCTCACTTTTCATATGTTTTTTTTTAGCATTTCTAGAGATTTTACCTACCCATCCCATGCATTTTTCTTGAACTCACTGTCCCTCCTCCATCATTTATAAAAACAGCTGAGTAAAACTGGCACTTACAGGAAGAACAGCTGGGATTGCCTTGCAAACCAGAGAAATCTTGGAGGAGACCCAGGAGTTCTGTTTTTACTTCTTCTCCTGATCATGGCTTAATGATGCTGACGCTTCAGATAGATAATTACTAAGCACAGTTCCATCTTCCAACTTTATGAGGAAAGCAAGTATCAATCCACCCATGTCAGAGATAAAATACAGGAGGCTCAGAAAAGTTGAGCAGGGTCACATTAGGCAGAGCTAGGAACAAAATCCCTGTCTAAACAAAAGTCTCATCCATTTCACCCCACCATTCTCCTCTAAATGACTGTGCCAGTCCTGTGAGCTATAAGTGCCTGCACATAAAATACTCCCTGTCTACTTTCATTAACAGATAAACGAAGAGATAACCATTACCAAAACAAAGAGCAAATGAGAGAATTGGCTTTTCTGTATTAGACACTGCAAAGAGGAAATTCAGGAGAATTTAGGGAAATCCTAATTCCCATCATGCAGCCACAGCAAGAAAAGAGATAGATAAAATGTGCACTACCACTCTTCCAATACAACTATCTCTATTATCACAGACTTTTCAAGATACTTAACCATCTAATAGAAAAACCTGAATAGAAGGAATCTGGTAATTGTTACCTTTGATAGACATACCTTTAATCATCTTTTCTTTTAAGTGTGTTACTCTTGTCTCAGAATTGTTTTGCTTTGTCTGGGGTTTCTTTGTGGCTGCACACATGAATTGGAGGATGGAGTTACACAGGACACATACAACACAAAGACCAGGAGCTGACCGAAATGAAGGTCCATAACCTTAAGTCACGTATAACAAGACACCATTAAAAAAAAAAATCTGATTTAAACAAACTTCTCAGCATTTCAGTTGGTTGGAGCTCTTCTACATGAAATACATTGTAAATACAAACACTTAGTGGAAACACTATTCATTTGCACAAGGTCTGAGCTGCTTATTCAGATCAAAGAATGAAGCTGTCATTACAAAGTCTAAGAAGTATAAAAAGTGAGACTATGAAAAATGAGAAATTGAATATCTGAGTTATAGTCCTATTTTCAAATAGTATACCATTTTATGAAGTTATTTGGAAAACTGATCCCATATAGCAATTACTTTTCAATGGTAAAAATGACTGGACAATATCATTTCTATACAATTCTAATAGGTTAAGAAAGCAAATAATGAGTGTTATTAGGAAAGAGAGCCAGGGCAAGGAACCACCTCATGAACACTGCTGAGTAAAGACAAAGTAAACTCACAAGCACAGAGTAGCAAAAGGAGAGCAGACAGGTGGTGAGGAAAGCAAACGAATGAAGACTATCTCAATACAGATAATGGTGCTCATGGCTAAGTGCCTTGCAACAGCTTTCCTTCTACTTGATAAAAGCTTTTCAGGTCACTGTCCAAGCTATAATTGCACAGAGAAGGAAGCAAAACCATGCCATCCTTCTCATCTAATCTAAGTGCATTCTAGTTACATTGGTCTATTAGAGAAAGTAAGTAAACAAAAACTGCCTTCCCTGTCACATTCCTTCTGTTTCCTTACTCTGCCAACCAGATAAAACATATGGTCTAAAATATAATTCACAATAATTTCAGGACTGTTTGTTCTATTAGACAGAGTAAGCATATATTGTAAGAAAACCTGAAGATCAAACATCAATATATCACTCGGTGGCATGAGAGGAAAGAATAAATTAAGTTTGGCCAGTCACAGGATTGCTGTATGAGTAATATTTTTCCAGAGGTCAACATGATGGAAAACACAACTCAGAAGGGATATGGGAGCAAGAGAGAGAGAAAGAAGCTTCCTTAAGATCCCAGCCAAAAGAGTTGCATTTTCCACTATTACCAAATCACCTAAACAGCAAGGGGAGCAAAGTTCCCTGAAACACTCAGCCAGGGGTGATCTGAGCTCCAGTAATAGCAACAGAGCACTGACAGGTGAGCAACAAAAACTCTATTCAAATGTGGGTTTAAAGAGTATTTATACTTTAGCTATGATTTAAGATCCTAACTTTTGTGTTTATTTAAAAAGCAGCAGCATTCTCAAACAGCTGACAGTAACACATTTACTTCTTAAATGTCTGGAAAAGGATAGAAGAAGGAGAACAGTTTGCTGACAACTGTAGAGCTAGCACAGATTTAGGACATTGTGTGGTCAAATGCAAAGCTCCTTCAGGCATGAGTGAAGGATCCTCAGCTGGATCTGTCCTTCCGGATGCAATGGATGTCAGTCTTCCAAATTAACGATTGCCTTTTCTAGAAACCTACAGTTTGTTGTAACTATGGGAGTCTAAAGTTTATGCACAGTCCTAAGGCAGACTAGAGGTCATTCTGAATTCTTTTATCTGGAAGAAGCTTATGAGTTTTGTAAGATGATCAAAAATAGAGAGTTCGGTTTAGTTGCATTGAGGCCCTTTATAGACTGAGTTCTCACTTAGTCTTACAGACATCTTAGTGAGCAGGTACATGGCAGCAGACTATATCAGGACTTCTTGGATGCAGACTTCAGCTGGAACAGGTCTTAAAGCAGAAGTGCTGTTTCCAGTGCTGCATTTTTGTATATAAATAACATGGTAACACAAACAGGGATGCTTCTGTGTGGTGAATTTATCAGGCTTGTCAGCTCAGAAGAAAAAAAAAAAAAAAAAAAAAGAAAAAAAAAAAAAGCAGAGCTCTGAAGGATGCAAGACAAACCCCTGCAGTTCCACAAAAACATCTTGAAGAAAGGAAAAGATAAAGATCATCTGTAGCACACTGAGATCTCAAGTCAAATCCTGCTCACCTTACTCAGGAGAAATAATTTTTCAGTTTCAGCTCTAGGTCTTGGAGATGCTGGATATATGGATTTTTAGGGCTTACAAACCCTTAACTTTCACAGTTTAAAGGAGATAAGTAAAAAAAGGTCAGTGATTAAGGCTATGTGTATTCAAACAAGAGCAACTGAAATGTGCAACATGTCAGTAATCAAAGAAAAGACCAAATAAGTCACCCTAAAAGCAATTTTCAGTGGAAATTGAGGGTAAAAATACACCATATTGCACTGTGAGCTTTGACAAGTATAAATAATAACTGAAGACAAGCCACACAGGTTTGTTGTCCTCACTGGATATGTGAGGCCAATTCAGCTTGTCAATGTGCCCACAGATTGCGTACAATCTAGATTTTGTTTACTTTGGTTTTTTTTTGTTTTCCCAGAAGGTGCAGGGAGAGTTCAAGAACAATCTAAATTTCTTTAGCCTGCCTATTTTTTCTATCCAAAGTTATCTATTGCACAACAGGCAGGAATTAGCATTTGTTGTTAATGATTTAAAATGCCAAATCTATTATGCAAGTGCCTGAACCCATGGGCTAAAATGTTCTGAACACTTTTCTGCACTTACACTTCTAGAAAGAATTTACAGAGTAAAGTAGCAATAAAAAAAAAAAAAATCCAACCAACCAACAAAAACAACACAAGTGGGTGGAAAAGACTGTGATTAACCATTCAATTTTAATCCCTGCTCTAAGGCAGGATCCACTATTCTATTACACAAGGCTTGTCCAACTTGTCCTTAAAAATTTCCACCAGCAAAGCCTCTCCTGTTGTCTGCACAGTCTTGTCCACCTTCTCTTTCTATTGAAAAGGAGGCTTAGGGGTGTCCTAATTGCTCTCTACAACTCCCTGAAAGGAGGTTGTAGCCAAGTGGGGGTTTGTCTCTTCTCCCAGGTAACAAGTGACAAGACACGAGGAAATGACCTCAAGTTGTGCCAGGGGAGGTTCAGGTCGGACATTAGGAAGGATTTCTTCACAGAAAGGGTTGTTAAATGTTATGAACAAGAAAGGCTGCCCGTTTTTTTTTAGAAAAAGGGTTGCAGAGTTACAAGTTAAGTTGGGAGCAGATTGCTGGCCAAGAAAGGTTATTTGTTAGTTGAATGTTGTAATTGCCTGTTAAGTATCAGTCGTTAACTATCTATTGTTGAGAATTCTTCTCTTTGTATCAGTACCACCCCACCTGGAGCCAAGCTGATAGCCCTTTTCTCAGACAGGGCAAGGAGAGGACAGCAAGGTACATGCAAATTATCCCAACCCAGGGTGCAACGGGAGAGGACCCCCATCACCCATACCGAGAAAAACCCCAAGCGACGAGCCAATATAGAATTATGAGATCAAAGTAGTGTCTGGACATCAAGGGCAAGAGTCCAGAGCCTGCAGAGATGCTGAGAACTTTAGCTGTCCCTCGCCCTAAGCACGGAGGACCTCAGCTAG
>JAYDZK010000169.1:18285922-18298611 GCA_034509185.1 Euphonia xanthogaster
GTCTTCATGTAAAGCTGGCAATTTGCTCCACGGTTCATAATCGAACCCACTGGTGTTCTGGGCTGTGTGCCAGGGTCTCTGAGCCCCCTGGCTCAGAGTCCAGCAACTCCAGACTCCCAAAGGGATGTCTTGAGTTCCAACAGCTGTCACTGCTTTCCAAGAGATTCTACAAGACCAACCTGAGCCTAGGTGATAAACTGAGCCAGGTTATCAGCAGTGCCACAGAACTCCCAGCAAGCTGTTTAAATTTTATCTGCTCTCAGCATCCTCCCAGGTGCTAATATGGCCCAGCAGCTTCCTGGAGCACAGTTGGTCCCAGAATACGTCATCTGAGAGAGCACAGCCAACATTGCCACTCTGCTTAAAAAAGACAAGTCTTACTCTAATGGAGACCCCAGCTGACCACTTGGACAGGTGTTTCGGTAGCACAGCTCAGTAGAGCTTCTTCAACTAGAGAGCAGTAATACACTGGGTTGGCTGCAAGTAAGGTGCAGCTCAGACCTCCTGCTCCTTCGGACCCAATGCCCAAGAGCCGTTCTTACTTGAATTGGCTTTTGAAGGACTCCAGTGTGTGCCTTTCCATGTCAAGTAAACTCAACCTTTTCTTAAAACCATTTCCAGGGCTGAGAAGACACTTTCAGAATTCCATTAAAAACATTGATTTATATTTCCAGACTTTTTGTAACTATGTTTAGAGTGATGGATCCAATTGTCTTGCTGGTTCCCTTCAAAGATTAATTACACAGCAACCTGCACCCCCTAATTAGGATGTTTGTGACACATTTCTGAGCACAGGAACATGAATTGCAAGAGATTTAGTTCTGCTAAAAGTCACACAGCCCAGTATGTGGAAAACTATCACTGGACAGGTGTATTAAACAGAAATAAAGGACAACTGAGGGAAATCAAACTTCATGCTACCTGTTCCTTGAGGTAACTGAAAAGACAATATCCTGCTTTACCTTAAATAAATCCAAGAATTGGAGAATACAGACCACCAAACTGCACAGCTGTAAACACAGTGCAACATAGTTTTTCAGGGAATGAAATCTTTACATTTGAAAGAATCTAGGACATTGCTGGTACTCTTGATCTCTACCATTATATTCTTGCAGTCCAACTATCACTGTGGCTTTTGATCTTTTACCAAAAATACCAAGTTTTCAAAGGAAGCAGGAAGTTGACCCAGTGGCCCATGCTACGTGAAGAGATAAAGCAAATATTTTCCAAGTCTAAACTTAATGTCTATTTCGTTGCTTTCTGCAAACAGAGAAGACTGCATTCTTACTCATCTGTTTTAATTTTTTTTAGTCCTACATGTCTATGTGTGAAATCTTGAAAAAATTGAGAGATTTAGCTGCCACTTTTAACTTATGCCAAAGGGCTTTACGTAGGTCTGCTAAAAATAACTGTCCATGACTTACTAAAAGTAATTGTGGCTGCTATGACTGAGGAATGGTCATCCTACATAATCTCTCGAAGACAAGCCTCAATTAACAGTGAATGAAGCTGGTTTTTGGAACTCAACAGTAAAGAGGCTATGAGGGTTAGCACATCAGTGAAGCACAATAATTGTTTCACTGTGCTTATTATCTAGTGACTAAAGAAAGTGAGAACACTCAGCTGTTAAACAAGCAGTGATAAGCTGTCAGAGCAATTTTGTGCACTAGAGAAGATACGATTCTCTACAATACTGCTCCTGGAGGACAGAGGAATTTCAACAAGACTAGGTGTCTCATGTATAACAATCCAAGGACAAAGGGCAAAAATGAGAGGTTCCCACACAAACTCTTCACTGTGGTGTACCACAGGCTGCTCCATGTTCTTGTTCTGCACAGGTGGAAGATAGTCTCTACCTCTATGTTTAGCTCAGGCTACAAATACCTGTGGTTTGATTTTATCAGTGTCCGTAAGTACCCAAAAGTAGGTATCAAGAAGAAGGATCCAAGCTCTTCTTGGTGGTGTCAAGCAACAGGACAAGAGGCAATAGGCAGCAACTAATGCACAGAAGTTCCCCCTGAATATGAAGAACTTCTTTAGTGTGCAGGTGACCATGCACTGGAACAGACTGCCCAGTGAGGCTGTGGAGTCTCCTTCACTGAGGATATTCACGAACCATCTGGATGCAATCCTGTGCCCCGTGCTCTGGGGTGACCCTGCTTGAGCAGGGAGGTTGGACCAGATGACCCACTGTGGCCCCTCCCAGCCTCACCCACTCTGTGATTTCCAGAAGCCGATGTGATGAGCTGTGGCTCACTGGGGAGAGTGGCATTCCTCAGGACAGGTTATTGTTGAATACTGGGAATTGATGCTATTCCACAACCAGGGCTCATTCTCAGTCCATCTGCACAGAAATGCCTGGAGAACATGGAAGCACCCAGCACCTTGCCTTCATAGACAGTCCCATCTCGTGCAGCTCCAGCCCTAACATACACCCTCTACACACCTAAGCCTTGCTCATTTCCTTTCCCCATCCAACCATTCCTGTTCTCTGGTCATGATGAGTAAGCAGATTTGTTACAGAAAAGGCTCGGTGTGTGAAACCCTTACTGAGCTTACCAATTTCTTCAGATAAAACACAAAGAATTACTAGTAACAGTGACATTCTAAGTTGAGATTGTTAACATTAACACAATGAAGATTATGTAAAATACAATATTTTACATAATAAAATATATTCTCTTCCAGCTGAAGGCTGATACACATGTAGTCTTTATGCCTGCATCACTTTTTAGAATCTTCTGCCCCAAAAGAAACAGACTTTGCATGTGTAGTCCTCAGCCCTGCAGCTACCTAGCACAGGGAATTTCATATGGCTCTTAAAAGACAAAAAGGCAATTAAAGGTGCTAGGATAGACCAGAAATGATCACCCTATGTCAGCCCTTTTTGAAACCTTTGCCATTTGTAGAGGCAAGATTTGTAAATCTCGTCTTCTTACAGAGCAGCAGAGTGATGTCTTTGGAAGGCTGTTTTTCTCCTCAGGATGCAGAAGATCTTTCTCAGGTTTTCTTGGATGAAAATGTACCCACCACAGATCTTAAGCAACCCAGAAATTTCTGCTTTTAACAGCTGTCATTCTCGTACATAGTCCTCTGCAAGAACTATTAGTACAATAAATGCTGTAAAAAAAGGTTTTGGTATTATACTCTGAGATATGACATGGATTGACTTGAGTAAACTCTCACATTTTTAAACATCTTCTCCTATTTTCATACATCCCTGAAGAAAAAAAGTAAAGTCTGTAAACATCTTTTTTTTTCCCCCCTCCTTACCAAATATCAATTAACACAAAACCAGCACATTTATCTAAATCACAAGGTTGCAAAACTGAGTCTGATGACTATTTATATCTAATGGTTCTGCCCTCTTACGCATATCCTCTGGTTAACTGCATATATTTCTGAATTCAGAGGTAGGATTAAAAAACACAATCATCAATATTAACTATGAGATTCTGCTAACAATAGTCAAAATTAAATGCTGAAACAGAAAACAACATTCACAAACAAATGTTACTCCTTAAGAAAGCTGGATTCATTAGATACTTTTGTTTTCTTCTTCTAGAGTTAAAAAATTAACAGTTAAGTACACAATTTAAGATACAATGGCTTATGATTGACACATTTTCAATTTTCTAAATTACTTACACAAAATCAAACACAATTCCTACAGTTACAGCAAATCAACAGTCATATGAAGATATTTACAGTGCAATGTTCTAACTCATGCTCTCAGCTTTACAAAAGGGCCACATAATTGATTTGAGTGTCATCTGTGAAGCATGTTGCACCCCCATGCAGACCAGTTTTAGGATTCCAGCCATATTCTAAGAGGCTTAACAGGAGTAAATCAGGAGTTTAGATCTATGGCCTCTCCCAAACAGGAATGCAGATGGCAGTTTCTTTTTGCAAAGATAGCCCCATTTCCAAATCAGCCCAATCAACAGCAGCCTAATAAGGGGCAATGGGATCTATACCACATAATTTGTGTTATGTAAATGACGATGTGCTGCTAGAACAACAGTGGAAAAAACACGTTTGGCCAGAAGCAAAAAAATCAGCTCTTTTCCCTTCAGCTTCTGCGACTTAATGAAGAGACACACTCTTAACTAATTGCTTTGGCAGGCCAGCAGGCTGCCTGTGCTTAATGATACCATTAGGAATTCCACAAGCTTTCAGCTTCTAACACTAAGAACTTCCAACGTGTGCTTTTCAGGAAGGAACCCCAGAATTCTTTTTCTTTTTAAAAGATTTTTCTGTCACTTCTTTCCACTAGCTGCTGCATCGGGCATAACAATACACAAATATGCAACATGCACTTTAAACTGGGCACCTGTTTGTCCCAGGGAAACTTAATACTTACAGAGCACCCCTGCCGACAAAATGGCATTCAGAGCAACTCTGAGTTCACAAATAATAGAAAACTACCCCCCGACATGACTGCTTCAGGCTTGTCACATAATCCACCTGCACTTTCTCAAAGCTCAACGGCTCTTCATTTTACAGGTCTGAGTCGTGAACATGCACCGCAATTCCCTTTCCATACTTACAACAGAAAATGAAGAATCTAAACATCAGATAGGATCATATTTGTCCTTCTTCACACTTAATTTGATTCCTCTTTTTGGCTAGGGCAACATTCTTTTCAAATTTAGTAATCCATAGAAAAGAAACAAGCAGACAAGCATTTGAAAGATGGCTGGCATTTGTCCTGGAGGCTACTTTTTAAAAAAATAATCATGTAACATTAAAAAAAAAAAGATAACATTGCTGTAATTCAACTAGTTTTCTCCCTTATTTGTTTTATGCAGCAGAAAATACAATTATCAGCTTCCTACAAACAGCTGACATTTTGGTTCGATTGGAGCTGGACTGGTGGATAACCAGAGATTTAAATGTAGAACCAGTAAGGATGTTAACATCCTCAAACTGCAGCTTCCCAAACATCTGCTTAGCAGCCTAACTGTCTACATAAAAGGATTCACTGAGCCAGAGAGAAGCTGTGCATTAGCCCTACAGTATTTGCCTGGACAGCAGCTGGAACACGGCAGGCTCAACATCAGATCACTCCCTAAGGCTTTTCTTCCTCTCCAATGCCCATGAAGTCTCTGACACAGTGAACATCCAGTTCTTTTAGTCAAATTGGAAATTCTACTGTTATGTTAGCAAATGCATCACTGCTCTACAGCCTCAGTGTTATGGCATTGTTCACAGGATAAAAAATTGACAGTTCAAACTGTCAAGCCAATGTCACAAACTAAACAAGCCCACAGCCTTACACATCTATTACCTGGCAGCCTCACCTCTAGACCTATTTAGTCAGCTCACAATGCTCCTTCTGATATTGCTCCAATCTCAAGAGACAGTAGCAATCTTTGGGAAACAACTGCAAGGAAAGAAACACTGCTAAAAACTACCTCTGGACATAGACAGGGCAAGATGATTAGGACCAAAGGAGGGAAGCAGAGCCCTGCCATCTACACTCCATGATCACTTGTAAAGGCAGCTCTGTGACAAATACACTTTGTGCTTGGCATGACTGTTTTTGTGGTTCTTTATAGGCACTAAATGCATCTAACACACGATGCAAACTCTTGTACCTAAATTTGGATTCCAATATTACGGTTGACACAAAATTTTAGGAGGTGTAATATTCACAGTAGTGCTGTGAAGTCTGTTATGGATCAGTTTCTTCTACCACAGGCTCCTGGAAAACTAAAGATGTGGTTACTACAGGTATGCCACAAGATTACGTGATCTGAAATGACTGGCACTTCACAGCGTCAAAGAAACTCCTGCACCTTAAAAAGCACAAAAAAAATATTGCAAGGAAGAAGAAAAAGTTATGCCGGTGACTGTGTACATGGAAAAAAAATCTGCATATCAAAGTGAAAAAGCATCTTCTGATCAAAGTCTCCTTCATTCCCAGACCATCTTGTACACAGGGTCTCCAACTTGAATTGTTCCAGTTTTGTCAACAGCAAAGTATTTCCCAAAGAGAGGGCTGGTTTTGTAAATGTGTTTCTCAGATGGGTCACATAAGCGGTAACTGCAAAGAGAAAGCCCTTCTTTAGAATAAGTGGTAGCAAAAACTACACATCAAAATATATGTGATGAAAGAGAGGACATGCAAATAATGATGCCTTGCCTTGGTCATACTAGGCTAAAAACTAAATAAATATTTTAGTTAAGAGACCCAAGCAGTTCAAATGGAAGGAAAAAAGCCTGACTGTATTCACACCTTCATGTTTAATATATATAAAATATTTTTATAAAGAAAAGTCAAAGAAGCACAGTTAGACCTTTAGATACCTCAAATACCTGCTACCCCAAGCTTTCACTGTAGCAGATATGACAGAGACAGGGAATGTGGAGTTTGCAAGAAAGAGGAGAACATCCCGAATTTTCTTACCACACAGAATTGCAAGAAGTAGACTGGAAGCCAATATACATAGACTTTCACACTACATTATTATGTCCCACACACACTTCAAACCACTTTTAAAACACTAATCTCACATCTGTCAGGGTCTAGCACAAATCCTCTCCCACAGTCTAAGAAACAGTGGTATTTTTATAACCTTTTCAATGTTTCCAAGGGCTCCTTCCTGTCGATGACCCCAGTGTCTGGATTAACAGTTGTTAAAATACACCTGCAATGACAGACAGTGCCAGAAGTCAGGGCTTCTTATCATAAACCTCTTTGTTCCTATGTAAAATAAAGGTCTTCAATGTTTACCTGCCACAACACACGGTCCCCTTCATCTCCACATCACCAATAAGAATATTCTCCCAGGTGTCCTGAGGGAAGTAAACATTAGGCACATATTAGACACAAGCACATGCAATTACTTTTCCACAAGTGGCACAGTCATTCACAAAAAGGTGCACCATTCTAGATGATCACCTTTACTAGCACCTTCCAAATATGCACAGTTACACTACAGTACTATAAAGAAAACCCTAGTGTCATTGCATTTATCCAATTCAGGACACATTAATAATTCTATCTGAAAAGAGAGACACACAAGCAATGAATCCTGAATCCTGCAACATACACTTGTCTGAAGCACTGAACCTAAAGCAATTTTTTCTTGCTGTATGGGTGATAATCTGATCTGTGGCCTCTGGTAAATCTCCAGTTTTGCAGAAATGAAATTTTTAGGGGAAGTAAGTTTTTGCTTCTCATCTACACAAGCTTTCTACGGCAAATCCTCCTGGGAGATAAAAATCTATTCCAGATTTAGGAGCTTTTTCAGTTCGAGAAATAAACATTCATAGATCTGTGACCTCCATCAATGTTTCACATGCACTGATGTGAGCTGAAGCTTTATCTCTCTGGAACTCAGTTGTAAAAATCACAGAATAGCAGCTTTCCTCACCCTTGTTGGCACCATCACAAAAAGCAACTAGGTTACAAAGAAACAAAAGCAAGCCTTCAAAAAGACATTTAAGACAGTTATTTCACCTCCTCAAAAGCATTGCAGTCTGTTACAAAAATATTTGGCCTGAAGTTCTGTATCTTAGCTTTCTTTTCCAGCCTGGTATTTAGATCGTCCATTGAAGCTTCGGAGATGATCAAGACTGGGCTGCAGTCAGGATACGCAACCTACAGAAACAAACACCACCAAATCCTAAGGTTGCTGTAAGACCATGGGAGGAAAGTCACTGCACAGCAAACGACAGATGTTGGAACCAGTGGCCTTTTAGGCTGCTCTGTTCAAGTTTTGATTTCCCTGAAAGTAGGTTAACAAGGAAAACAAAATGCTCTTCCCTATTTCAGTCACCATGGCAATTTTTGTGTGCTCAAATTGCCTTATCACAACACCAGAGGGAGTTCTATATCCAGAACAGCCCATACTCAATTACAGCTGTCCATTCATCAGTCTGCGATGCCTGGGCAGTGGGAGGGCCATATTAGTAAATAAGGCAAATGAACAGTATTTAAAAACCTCTAAACCTCCAAGAAGTGGAGTTCCACAGAGGTGGGGGCAGAAAAAAATAAAAAGAGACATTTTGGTAAGAATTTTAGTATATAACTCTGCTGCCTTTCTCTTATATTAGTCTCTTACTCCATTCTTGTACGTGCCTTTCAGCCACAAGACGATAAGCATTGAAATAACTATCCAAAAATTCTGCCTATTCTTTCTTGCTTTGATTCCAGAACATCACCCCTCCTAATCTGACGTCCCTATTGCTGAAACACCGTATCTGCATTGGTCTCAGTGCCTTTACATAACAAATGCATATCTACAGAAGTCTATAATTGAATATACCTTCTTCTCTTTGTGCAACAAGAAGCAAAAGACTGATGCCCTACAAATAATAACATCACTAAAGCAAGGTACTCACAATTTTAATTTGTTTAAAAACCTTACATTTGATACAATTCAAAGTATCTTCGCCTGAGAGAATTGTTCAGAAAAAAAAGAAGGGCAGCAGTGGCTAAAATGATATAAGGATGTCTGAGCACAGCATCTCCTTTCCATAACATTTCTTTAATATCATGCCTTCAAGCCTCTTCCACAGAAAGAGATAAAACCTCTGAAACTTCCTTTTAATTTTAATTCCTAGGCCCACAACTGTAACCAGCCTGTTTTAAACATCATTCCTTTGAACAAAATACAAAGTAACACGACTTGTATCGGTATACTCCCAGACCTAACAAGGCATAGGGAGAGGAATCTTTCTATGCAACACAGATTACACCATCAAAACATCATTAAAGATGTAACTTTTTTCTATTCACTGAGACACAAAAGGGTATTGTATTCTGCAATGTAATAGCTCTTCTTCAAGTATCAGTTTCAGACTCTAGCTGTGAATGGTCAATAGTTTAAAACCAATTTGAAGTAAAAATTAAGCAAGTCACCTCTTTACAGAAAAGAACACTCGCATGGTTTTATTACACAACTACACACCTTGCTAAACTGGGCTCAATCACCAAAGATGGAAGGGGCAGTTTCTGGTGGGTGGGTGGAAATGGTTAAAAGGACATGCTTCTGAGAAAAAGTGCTCATTTACCTCATCTGTGTTTCGGAAAAGGGCTATTGTGTCCTTTGACTTTCTTGGCACCATGGAGTGCTCAAAGTGCACCAGTCGACAGGGCTCTGAGTTCAGAAAAGTGGTGATCCACTGAGCCACTTCATCACCACAGTCTCTGCCTTGGATATCCTGTCCAAACACCCTGGAGAGTCACAACACATCAGCAAGTTAGCTGGAAACATGAAGGTTCAATGAAGCTTCTTATTCAAAGGTAAAAAACATGTTTTAATAGTGGTAGCAATATACAGAAAATGAATCATTCCCAAAGGGCAACCTCCTTGTGGCTACTGTGTTTTGAAAGCTAAGGAACATAGACATGACCAGACAATACCAGCTGGTGAAAGAATGAGCTCTGAAATAGTGTTAATGTGCCCAGAGCCGACTGCCCCATCAGTGACGGTAACCTACCTGCTCGCCCTACTTTGAGGGAAAAGGGGCCTGCTCTTGTATTTGCATGACTGCTGCACCAAATGATTTCTACTGAGAAATCAACTGAGAAGTAACTAATTTCAGAAAATGAACAATAGTTTGAAATTATGTGATTAGTTACCACAACTGATATGTACAAATGTTATTAATTAGGTGTCCCTAACTGTTAGAGAAACTTTCCTTCAGATTTTAATGCTGTCAACCTTTAGCCAGAGATGAGTGAGACTCTTCAGCTCAGACTTCTCATACAAAATAGCTCAGTATCTTAAAGGAGGTTAAAGATTTGTACTGGAAACAAAGTCCATGGGGCACAAAAAGCCACTGCCAGTAGAATACAAACAAGTTTATGCAAGGAACACGTTCCTGGCAAGAACAACTCAACCTTTCAATCAACTTTAACACCAGTCATGAGTAGTTTTGTTACACTCTTCAAAGTAGCCATTCTGACCCAAATGTACTGCAGTTTCCTATCTGCAATCAAATCCTGGGCAGCTTGAAGCATTGAGATGCCCATGCAGTTCATCTAGCCTAGCTCCAAGGAGCCCTTCTTTACTCACGTGGGGGAGTGATCATTAAGGTGCTGGCAGCAATATCCTTGCTCCATTTGCTGGGATTCCTGTGTCCACCCTGTGACACAGGCTGGAATTAAAGGTCATTGCTCCAGACAGCATTCAACTGCCTTTCTCCTCCCTCCATCCCACAGTTCCTGCATGCTTTCTGACTGGCAGGACAACAGAGGCAAGGCTCTTACAGCTTCCAACACTACTGCTTTCCACTCAGGAAGTCGATCTATTTTAAGCACTCAGTGCTGTAGGGATCCGTGGGAATAGATCACACAATTTAAGCATTACAACACACACTGACAAAGGGCACAGACGAAGAGCATGAGGTTTCCTAGCCAGAGGGAAGCACGCTAGCATTTGCATAAGCAGAAAACATACATATACAATGCCTTTGGTCCTATATTTGACTCTACCAAGCAAAATAAAATTTGCAAGTAGACTTAGCAGTTTTCAAGATCAGCACACGCACAGCTGTATGCAGCCAGAGGCTCTAAGGCACTGCTTTAGCTCCAGCTTACGGGGCATGAGCTCCCATGAGCACCCATCTGAAGGCAAATTTATTAAGGAGAAGAAAGAATAAAACAAACAAACAAACAAGAAGAACATATCACTGAGCTCTAAAACTGGAAAATCCAAGAAATCCAGCTAACTTTTCATTACTGCAATTTATTAGGCTATTTAAATATTCTTCTAGTGACACAACAAATTTTAGAAAGATGACATCCCGCAAACTGCATGGTTTTGCAGTGCGTGTGCCATTGGCTAACACACAGGCATTATGCACAGGTTTGTAAAAGCCTGTTCCATTTCTCCAGGAGAAATGCTACCATTTGGAACTTGCACCTGCCGTATACAGAGATACTGAGCTATGCTGATCAAGGCTTTCCGCAGCAACGGACTTATGCTAAAAGCAAGCAAATGCAGTTCTTTACCAGCAACCTTTTAGTTACTATTACAGCAGCTGGTGCATTAACCATCTCTGCTATCCAAAGAACAAACACTCACAGTATCTTTGTAGGGCCTTACACCACTTACGGTTTCTAAACACTTAATATATTAATTGACATTTTAGCAGAGAAAAGGTTTTCTTTGTCCTGCTGGCAGTTTTTCAGCATGAATTTCTGTACATACATAAAATTACTAGGCCTGCAGTCACACAACAAAACTCCAAGCACAAAGCTAAATCACTGTTTGTAACCCATCCACCTGAACTTCCCTCGGGGTAGCACCTAACAGGCAATGCCCTAAGTCCCTGGGATGCCAGTCTTTCCCTAGCGACCTCAGGGTGAGCCTTGCACTACCAAGTTTTTAAGTGAGGCACCTCAGTTAAATGGCAAAAGACAGGGGCCAGGGAGTCTAAACCCCAACATCTCACCAGTTCTGAATAGCGAGAGTGCAAGCAAAAATGCTGATGTACGTAGTAGTTGTGATCAAGAAATACCAAAGTGCATGACTGAGGCTCTGAGATGCAGCTGCTCACCCAAGCAGGACCAAAACCACTAGAAGTAAAAACAAATAAGCAAACACAATGTTCTATGAAGACAGATCACAGATCATTTGGCAGATGTGTAACCCATGGTCTTTGATACAGTGTCATCTTTTCCTGAGATTTGTTTTCGCCAGTGTTTAGCAGATTAAAAGAAGAGCTTTTGTTACGACAACCATTCCTTGCCTCCTGTGTAACACATAGCAGAGAATTTCACAGAATTACAGAACAGTCTGGATTAGAAGCAACCTTAAAGACCACCTAGGACAACTCCCCTAGCATAAGTTGAGGGCACCTTCCACTAGACCAAGGTGTTCAGAGCCCCTCCAAACTGACCTTGACCACTTCTAGGGATGGGGCACCCACATCTCCTCTGGGCAACCTCTGCCAGTGTCTCACAACCCACACAGTGAAGAATTTCTTCCTAATAGCTAATCTAAACCTACTAACACCACTGTGCCTTGACTTGTCAGTACAGACGCTGGTTTGAAGTTTATCTCTCTTAAGCAGACAGTGAGAAATACCCACACAGAAGACACAGAGGTACTGAACTTTTACACTCCAATTTCTGCATAAAAAAATGCGAAGCATTTCATACTACATACACAATCCTGAAAACAAAAGCACATGAGAAAGACAGCATTGAGAGAGAGCGAAGGGGGAAAGAAAAATCCTTCTTCAGTACCTGCAGTTGCGGACGGGATTTTTCTTGGAGAGCTTTACAGGCACACTTATCTTCTCCATGTCCCCGGCCTCCAAGATCAAGTGCCCGCTTTCACAGACGGCAGAAATAAGGACGAGCCGCGGCTCCTGGCGAGCTGTCACCATGTGCCCGTCCTCCCTGATCACGAGCCAGAACCTGCGGGGGGACGGGGCACAAAGGCGCCCAAGAGCGTTAATGCCGGGCTCGGCAGCACCCGCACGGCAGGTGCTCCTTCCCAGGCCCTCAGGACAACAAACACCCGACGGCCGCGGAGCCACGCGGAGGCCTCAGGGCCCGGCCGGCCTACCTGTCCCGCAGCTCCCCGCTGCGCAGCCCCATCGGCGTCACCTGCGCCCGCCGCACCGACACCCCCCGGCACGATTTCACGGGGTACACGAAGAGCCTGAGCACCGTCCCCACCCGCTGCAGGCGGCGGCGGCGGCGCGGGCCGGCCCAGCGCCAG
>JAYDZK010000169.1:18306704-18347207 GCA_034509185.1 Euphonia xanthogaster
CCCTAAGCTTGGAGGACCTCAGCTAGAGCCAGGACCTGGGATGGTAAACTCGAAGTTAAGAACTCGGGGTATAACCCTACTGCTTCCGTGAGGACGGGACCCCCAGCTCTGCCTCCTAGGGGACAGAGCTGCACTTTCCTCCTCCTTTGAGCCACTCCAGGGAGCGACGACGGCGAAACCGTGGACCCATTGGGCCTCCCAAGGCCTCCCAACCTTGAGCAGATCACTTTAAATAAAGGCATTGGAGGGAGAAAGATCTCCTGCCCCGTTTATTTCAACTTGCCAGGCTGTCTGGTTAGTGGAGTTTGTTTCTGAGAAAAGCATGGACATGTTCACTACGTATTTCTTGCCACTCTTGTGTGTATTCACCTTTCTGAACCTATTTATCCTGACATTTTTCATAAAGCACAGTGAAAGGTGTATGGGAATCTGAAGGGAACCAGATAGAACAGCAGCACACCACTGAAGACAAACCTGGCAAATGAAGCCATGGGTAGAGGTTTCTTGCAAGGGGCTGAAAGGAGGAACATATTTTGTCCAGCTCAAACATCAAATCAAATCTTCCCCGTGTACTCACCATGGTATCCACCACATCCCACATTGTTTATGAGTAAGTCAAACATCTATTTTGTTCCTCAGAGGCACCAGGAGTTCAGCTGCAGACAAGCCTGTTTTAATAAGAGAGCCTGTGTGCACCTGTGGGTTGAAAGCTGTCCCTGCTGGGGTGGCTCCTCCAAGGACCACCTTGCTAAGAATACATAACACCTGTGCCGAAGCCAAGATTCAGTCCCAGACTGCCATCAGGGATTGGCACCTGCCAGGGCTGGGAACCCAGGTTCCTCACCAATCCCATCCTCCTCCCCATCACCAACGTCTTTCTCTCCTTCATTTCACATGCAGACTTCCAGAGTGGCAGTTCTCCTTCAGATGGAGGCTGCCCATTTTGTTGGCGGAGCAGATGACCTGCCAGCCAATGCTGAGGGGGCCAGGGAATATTTCCTCATCTCTCATGTCACTGAGACAGCATTCAGCAACAGAGCTGCAGGACCTGCCCTGTTCCACCTGTTTGCACCATAGCCAAACCAGACCTGGCCCAACAGAGATGCTGCCATGACTGACAGGAAGTACAGCCCTCTGCCATACACCCAGCTGAAAAATGAACCTCACCTTCTGGATTCAGATTTTCTAGACACTGCTTTGTGACCTGGGCTAATGAAGAGTAGCAAACCCTGAGGCCAAGGCTTGGCCTCACAAATTCCCGTCAGGAGCTGAGGAGTGAATTACTGCTCAAGGAGAACTGATAAACAGCACTAATTGATAACCTCAATGAGAACCATCAGCTCATTTTGAGGGGAGAAAATGAATCATTATCTGGTTTATTGCAGCAGCACAGATTAGTCACTTTTTCTTTCTTTGTCCTCTTTTTTTGTTTTTGGTCTAATTTAGAAACATTGGCCAGCCAAAGCTGACTCACCAATATGCCTGAGGCTTTTCTCAGGCTCACACAGAGGCATCATGGACATGTCATTCAAGTTCTGTATGGATAGCAACTAGGTTATTCCGCTAAAGTTGCACCAGATGAGCAGAGGCTGGATATCAGCAGGCAAAAGTCCACTGTGCTGAGCAGTTCAGGAGCTAAGGTTCATGTTTACCTTTGTGGAAAGTCTGAATGGGCCGGACTCCGTGTGTTGCAATGAGGGAGCAGCCTTACTAGTCAGGGGACATACAGACAAATAGATGGGACACTCACTTCACACAGAAAAATGGAGACACAAATCTCTTCCTGCATGGCTCAAGTAATTTGAAAAAAAGGTCTAATTATTTATGCTGTCAGAGCACTGTAAAACATGGAGTTGTGTAACAAAATCTAAAGTTAATCCCAAACTCTGCAGGCTGGTGTGGCATGTGGGTGTTAGGACAGCCCTGTTCTTACTGCATTATCAACAGCCCTATGGCATACTGGTGGGGCAGATAAGAGGGACAGGTCTGTCTGACACTGTTGAGTCAGGAACAGAATGGAAGACTCCATTCTTCAGAAGGTGAATCAGAAGGCTGAAGGCCAGCTTAATGAAAGTAGCAGGGCCTTTTGTAATGTGACTTGCTAAGGTGAGACTTGATTGGTCTCAAAGTAAAAACCTCTCACACTATTGGTGAACTATGAATAGCACGCTCTGGAGAACCATATCTATAAACAATGGTTACAGAAAGAGAGATAATAATTGTTTTAATTCTTTTCTCTAAGTTTCCCACGGCTTCTCACAGCTTCCCAGGAAAATCATGGGACAGCTATGTCTCTCTCTGTTCAGAGGATATGTGATTACTACAGTCTGTCCCCACAAAAAAACCTCTAGAGAAACAACTGAAGGTATGAAATCAATGAGCAAAATCCCTTTGTGGCTATTCCTACCCCAGCTTCTGCAGCTTTAGATCCTCTGCAGCCTCATCTCCACACCTTGCTGTTCCTGCACATTTCCACACGGTCTGGGCTACAATCATGTCCTACCAGGGCCCTGAGGCCACAGGCAAAACAACGTGGGGAAGTTTACACTGCAGCTTCCCCTTGCTGGCTGGGTTGCTGCTGAGAAACTCCTCCTTTGTGTGCTTACTTACGTGTGTAGGTAAAAACAGACATGGATCTCATGGCTTTTATTTACAGTCCAGTTAGAAAAGGGCATAACACCCTGCCTCACCCCCCCCCCCCCCCCTTATCTGATTCATTTGCTACACTTAAAAGAAATACAGTGTGGTTTGCCAAGACATACAAACTCCTTTGTTCTGAAAAGGCAAAGAAAGCAAGTGAACAGCATTTTTTCCCAGTTAAGTCGGCTCCTTGATTACAAAAACACCACCAAAAGTAGAAAGATATAAAATACAGAGAAAGTGCTAGCAGGAAAGTAATTTACGACTACACAAAAGACTGACAGAAACAAGCAAACAAAAAAACCCCACAAAATTTTTAAGACCCATAAACCACCTTGTTCCTGTGCCATCAATATATGATTTATGTCCCTGGAGGTGTGACATGGAAGCTGCATCTGCAGCACTGAGCTGAGCCATCTGATATTGACATCCTCTGCTTACAGCTTCCAGGTGCAGAAATGTTGCTGGAGCTGGCAGATTATTTGGCCCCATTCTCATACATCACACCTGTACATTCTTATACCAAATGCTGTATGTATATCTTTTTCCTCAGACGCAGCTGGCAATCATTTGGTTTTGCCCTTGAGAACACTGTAGAATTAGGTGTAAAATGCCCCAGCTTCCAGAATCAAGTATATCACATATAAACTCCATTCCCAGTAAAAAAATATATGCTGATTTCATAGTAGCAGAGGAAAAGTTTAAAATGTTAATCACAGTGAGCCTTTAATACCCCAAAATCACAAATATACACCCCATTTTCTTGCTGTATTTTAACATCTTTCTCATGATTATTTAAAGGCTTGTTATGTCCAGGGTTTGAAATGAACAACCATGATGCAGCAAAGCTCTCCATGTCTCAGGCCACATTCCATTTATGTCCAAGTATATTTTTAAGTACACTCATAATCTTAACCCTCTCAGATAAAAAAAAAAAAACAGAATCTAAGAAAACCAAAGACTATCTTTTTCCTAATCCTCTGTTATCTGTTTCCTCCAGTACTCTGACAATTCCTCTCACTACCCAAACTCATCTCCACCTCTCCAGCTGCTCTGCCATCCTCTGTTTTCCTTCATTTCTCTCTCTCCCTCATCTACTTGCTTTTCCATCCATCCTTGGCTCCCTTCCACACAGCAGGAAGCTCTGGAAAACAAACTCAGACCTGAAAACAAACTTCAGTTCAATTATTCAAAGATTATTTTCTCATATTTACACTTCTTTGACCCGATCTGATTTTAGAAAGCACCAGATTTTTTTCAGAGAAGAGCACTCAGTCTTGGAAAGGGCCTGGTACAGGGGCTCAGGGCTGTTGGTCCAAGAGGATTTTCAGATCTGGGTCTCAAATTTAATCCTGAGAAAGCAGCAATGGCCTTGTGTCCTCTCCTGTGGGGCACAGGGAGCTGCGCTAGCGGACGAAGGATGCCACATGTGCTGACACTCCAAAGGGAGCAGAATAGGCTGCTGCTAATCCTTGCAGGCCGACCACCAAGTAGTGACAACCTTTCTGCAGAACCTTCCCGACATTCTGGGGAGAGAGATGAGAAAAAGGGATAAAAAAAGATAAGGTGAAATAAAATACCTTCACAAAAAATCATTCTGACAGCCAATGTCATGGCCCCAGAAAATGAAATTCTTCCACAGCTAACGAGGGCTGGAGAGTGCAAAAACATTTTACCCTCTATTTTTATATAGGCCTACACACCCACAGGGTATAGTTAAACTGAATGGATGCAGCCTCCACAGGAAGCCAGGCTTTTACATTTGATTGTATTCAAGAATAAAATTAGTTTAAATTCACCCTAGTTTGTAGAAGTACATAATTCCCACATTACATGTTCTAACTATGTTAGCAATTCCTAGAATGTCATAACATGCTAAAACTGGAGCTGAACAAGAAGGCAGTAATCACTGAGAATACATTTATGGAAATGTCACTACTTTTTGTCAAAATATGATTTTTTTTTGTCAAAATAAGAAAGTTTTGATCCACATCATTACGCATTCAGGAACTCATCTATGTACTGCACTAGAGATAAACTTGCCATGGATTATTTAACTGAAAACCTTAATCTAATTTTAATTTCATTTTTGATAGCTTTTGCTCATGTGGCGGCTCTCAGCTGGGGAATTAATACAATGTAGTCAGATTTGGAGGAATATCAGAATTAATTGTTAGTAACTCCTTATGGTTATGTAGGACTAGATTAAGTTGACCTCTTATAACATGGAAAAAACTTAATCCGAGAAAGTATTTTTAAATCAGTAAAATCCAATCAATATATTTTATATTCTTATGATTTTTTTAAAGCTGGATTACAGAGGTTCTGTCACATAAAAACCTTCAGCTGTCATGATGCTGCTACACAGTTAAACTTTGCTGGTTTTACTCCCATGGAAACTTACTCAAAAGGAGTTAAGATGCCAAAATAAAAAGGTGGCTGGAGCCTGGGGGCAGATCCTGAGGCTGGAGGGGGAGATGCAGGGCCTTCCCTTCCCACATCTGCCCCTGCCTCACTATGTCACGCTGGAGTCTTCTTTCCCCCTTCCTGCCCTTCACTTTCCCAGACCTCACCTATTCTTTGATGAGTTGTTCTTTATGCCAGAGCCAAACTGGCAGCCCTTCCCCGTGGGAATGTCATCTAACCAACACAAAAGGGAATACACAGTGCTCAAGAACTGGCCTGTGCTCTAAATACCATTAAAAGCCAACAGCAACAGCACCACCAGCAAAGTGATGACCTGCTGCAACCATTCTCACAAAACTGCACCATACAGATCAGGCCTACAGGCTTGAGACAACTTCCTACAGCATTGGACCTGGAAAACACAGTGCTGGAAACTCAAAAAATCAAATTCATCACAAAAGAATGAAATATTCTGTTAATTTCTTTATGAAACAGTAGGATTTGAGAGGAAGTTCCTGACAATGTTGGCATCTGTAAACTGCATTTCAAAAGTAACTCTGCCAGGCTTAATGGAATTTTCTGCATGTCAGACATAGCAAGTATATCTTTACCGAAATCATGGGTTTTTTAATAGAATGTAGTAGAAAGTCATATCTCATGCTGACATCTGTAATCTCAGCAGCAGGAAAGGATTCCTGACAACAGACAGGTTTCTCCTGCTAACACAGAAACTATTTTTTGCTACAAACATCCAAGACATACCTGAGAGATACTTAAGTGACATGAACAAGAGAAAAACAATAGAATTCTTCCACATGGCAGTTTTGTAACCAAAGGCACCCATCTTCTGGTGGGAGGAAAACCAAACCACCAGACTGTAAGACTTGTGACTTCCCACACAGAAAAGCAAAAGAACAATTTTGATCCAAAATTGTTGTTACAGATAAAGAGATGAAGCTGCTTTTTTTTTTTCTGAAAATCACAGCAGTGACTTCTAAGGGTCACCTTGGCCAAGGAATGTCCTGCAGGGCAGTTTACCGTTTCTTTCGGGCACTTCAGTGAAGGGAAAAAAATGCAGGCCAATTAACTTGAAGTTTTAAGGAATAGTTTTAAAAATATGACGCCGAGGAATGCAGAACCAAGCGAGGCATAGCACCCGTCACATGGATCAGCTTAGTGTCATTTTCACTTCGAACAGACAGATTTTGTGCTTTTTGATCCAGGCGACGGTCGGTGTCCGCCCCCCCCCCCAGCAGCACCGGCTCCTTCCCGAGCAGGTCCAGAGCAAGCCCTGACCCCACCTCGGAGCCGGGCGCTGGCTCTGAAATTCCTACGGGATGAGGAGCATTCCGAGAGCCCCGCGGAACTGTCGGAGCCGAGGCCCCGCTGCCCTCTCGGCACCGCAGAGTCCGTGCCGGGGGTCCCCATACCAAGGATCCCTGTGTCAAGTGTCCCCGCTCCGGCCGTCCAGGGCGCGGTGTGTCCTCACCTTTCCGTACTTCTTCAGGCGCTTCCCGTAGGGCCGCTTGCCGGGAGCCCGCGGCGGGCGCAGCAGCTCGTAGGAGCCGGGCAGGACGGCGAAGCGCACCTTCCTGCACCCGGAGCCCTCCTCCTCCTCCTGCAGGGCCGCCGGGCGCGGGGTCCCCGCGTTGTCCCCGACCCCCGCCGCCGCCTCCTCCTCCTCGCCGGGCAGGATGGAGACCTGGTCGTCGCCGGCCCCGCGGCGGGAGAACCTGCCCCTCACCTTGGCGTCCAGCCGCGCACCCACCGTCATGGTGCCTTCGGGCGCCGACCCGTCTGCACCGACCTCGGGCGCTTCCTTCGCCGCGGCGCCACAGGTGTGGCCGGAGGCGGCCGCTGCCCTCTCCCCGGGGCGGGACGGCCGCGGGAAGAGGCGCCCCGGCCGGGGGCAGGCGGGCGAGGGTTGGTGGTGCTCCCGGCTGTGGACCCTGGCCCTGCCGCCGCTCTGGTGCGGGAAGCCGGGAGCTGCTGCGGGAGCCCGGGATTGGAGCCCGTCAGCTCAGCGGGGACAGGCGAGGCGGTACAGTCCCGCACCGCGCCCGGGCTGCTTCGGCCTCGGGAGGGCCTTCCGTGGCTCCGCACGCACTGCCCCGGCCCACGGCAGTACTGCTCCAGAAGGTAACGCTCTCTCCCCGTCAGAGAAAAAGGCCAAGCTCCTTGGACATCCCTCAGTTATAGGTGCTCCTACTAAAGCCACGGATGAACAGCCTCTTCTGCGTCCTGGGCTGCGTTCGAATACCCCTGGGCAAGTGGGAAGTGATGAAGTTTCTCAGTGGCTTTGCTCAGATGCTGGGGGAAGCTGTGATAGACCCACCTCCGCAGCTGGGGTGCTGTAGTATAACAGCTGCCTCTCCTAAGCGGTGTTCCTCAGCTAGGGCACATCAAGAAACACAAAATTGTACAGGGAGGATAGATACAATTTATTAAACCGGTTGGTGTATTTATCAACATTTGATATGCATGTGAAGGCTTTGGACAAGCAGATGCAACACGGGGACAGACTAACCCTTTCCCCATGATTTTTCTTACGAAGAAACAAAGCCTTAAACCTGCACCTCCCTGAGACGTGTGCATAATATTCAGAAAGTAAATCCTGCACTTCACAGTCTTATCTGCCCCAAGGATGGTGATTCACCATCTTCACAGTTCCAGAAAGCTGTGTAAAGAACAGTGGGGCCATGTCCCTCAAGGGTGGAAGGCGTGAGCTAAGTCACTGTCACTACAGCAGAAGAGCTCTATCCCAATAAATGAGAAGCTCTGAGGTACATCATTTTCCCCTGTCTTCCCAAGAGAGGCAGACCTTTCCCCACAGACTTGGTTTGTACCTTGCCAGTTTGTTTCCCTTTCCAGAACTCAACTATCAAAAAAAAAAAACAAACAAAACAAAACAAAAAAAAACCCAAAAAACCCAACCTCACAGAATACATCTCTCAGCTGAGATTTAGTGTCTCCATTTGCATGGTGGCAGGGGAATCATAACATGTTCTGCAATGAATAGGTCCAAGGTACCCTCAGGTATATGACACCAGATACCAAAACTTCATGTCTAAACAGTTCATGGAGTTTTAGCACCATCCATTACCATATGGCATAATGACCCCACTTGGTTCTCAGCGGTGTCATGCATTCAGTGGACCAGGAATGACTGCTGATTGTATTTTCACTGATTTATATAAATTTTAATGTTTTTAAACTGGACTGTGTGAAAAGGGATGCACTAGTTTTGGAAATGTTGATATACCTCAAAGCAAGAAATGCAAAAAACCCCCCAACCCTGACTAGCTGAACCATGCAGTAACCCCACTGCTCACCCTCCACCCATCCCAAACACCCCCCAGAAATGCTACCAACAAATTACAATTGAATTCATAACGTCTCTGAAGATTTGAGGTATCCCTATCCTTGCCTCAAGCTGGGAAGCTTGATGTGGCATTTAAAAACTCTTTCGTATTTCTAAAGTTAAAGCTGTGCTGATAAAATGCCACACCAGTCCCTTCCCACATGGAAGCTGGGAACATTTGTATCTGAAATGCAGCTTATCCCACTCTTACCTAAGGAGTAACTGATACAGAACAGATCCAGCAGAAGGCAGCTGGTGAGGGAGCCCAGAACCAGGCACTGAGGTTGGGTAGGCACTGTCTCACTGATCCCAGACTAAGACTGCTTGCCAATAAAACCAGACACCTTTTTCAGAACTGCTTTCTTTTATCTTCCTGTCTTACTCCTGCTGGGGCAGCAGATTTGCAAAGCCAAATGCTGCACTTGTGTGCACCTACACCTTTTACACTCAGACTGTGTCCTTCAGGAAGCTCCAGGTGTATTTCCTAGGGAGAGCATGAGGTGGGTCACAGCTAATCTTCCAGCAAGGCAAAAAGAGGGCACAGTGTTTAGGAATCAGGGCAATTTCACACTGCTGGCAGCCACTGGACAGAACACCATTTGCAAGCTGCCCTGATATATAAACATTAAATTGGCAGTGCCATGTTTCATGGGAAAGCTGAACTAAAATTCGTCAGCTCTGTCCTCTGGAAAAGCTATGTGTGTCTTATGAAATATCTCTGGTTACACGGAGCAGTGAAAACCAGCGGCAATCTAGGGCAAAGTTAGCCATGAAAAAATGGTGCCTGTAAAGCAGGAAGCTCTCCTAAGTACTTAAGCTACTGTCTCACATCATGACCTATATTTTTTCCACAGAACCTTCTGAAAAGGCAAAGGGTTTTGTTTCATGACCAAGTTCACGCATGACCTTAGGTTAGCATCACGGTTACATTCCAGTTGTGTATTTTTAAGAATAATTGAGCACTTATAGACATTTATTGGTAAATTGAGCAGACATGCAACTCTCTCCTCCCCAGATCGATTTTTGGTGAATTCCTATAAAAGCTCCTGGACATCCATTTCTCAGCAATGCTAAAGCACCGACAGTTTCTGAACAGTGCAGT
Organism: Euphonia xanthogaster; assembly: GCA_034509185.1. Lineage (NCBI taxonomy): Eukaryota > Metazoa > Chordata > Aves > Passeriformes > Fringillidae > Euphonia > Euphonia xanthogaster. The sequence goes on from JAYDZK010000169.1 coordinate 18,316,214, forward strand.
ACCACTGAATCCATGCAATGCTAATTTGGAATTCAGACCATGCTGAAGATGGAGCCTGTGCACCTTTAAACTGTTTTGCTACCTGCAGTAATGACTGTGCTTTTATAAAGGGCAAACAACAAGTATTTTAGTATGAGAACTGTTCAAGTAAGTTTTAATAGAGTGCACCAGTGAATCAAGATGACTTGCATCAGATTTGGTTCAATGAACATCAGATTTAAAAAAAAAAAGGGGCTACAGTTCTTTCTTTCCAAACACCACCCTTTTTCTAAGGCAACAATACACGTCCATTTCCGAACATAACTTTTACATAGGAAAGCTACATCACAGTACAGTATGTAAAGTCCATCTTGGTCAAGAAGCCATTAGAGAATGGCACATTTACTACACTTACAGCTTTCTAACTTAGGGTTACAGAGTTTACCACAGCTTTTTTTTTAATTTTTATTTTTTAAAGTGACAATTTCTTAATGAACTTCCTATTCTTCACAAAAGTGTGCAGATGGGGCCCATATGTTGATATTACAGTAATTACGACATTAAATAACATTGCACAACCAACCTCTATGGTTAATTCAGTACAAAAGAACAAGTATTAAAATGTACCAGTACTAGTGGTTTTACATAGTTTATAATCATTAATTATGAAGGAAAAAAAAATGTGGGGCTGTTTTTTTTTTTCCTTTTCTGTAGGCAAGTGCCTAATTACAAAGCTGCACATTATAGGCATAATGATGTGGAATAAATACAAAAAATCTGGTAAAATATTAAACACAAACAGGTTACATGAGAACAAACTGTACAACCACAAAAGCATAAATCAACAATTTATCATTATAAACAATGTATGTTTAGCTGTAAAATATTATGTGGAATTGCATGTACTCTTTGGGGGCATATGTTCCAAAAGCCAAGGTAATTCCTGAGGTGGTATTATTAACTTACACAATTGGTCAACACTTCAGATTATCCTGTGCTATTAAACAGTCCCAATGTTAATAGATTTCCATAAAATGGAATTTGTAGTATTCTGAAGGCAGCAAATAAGTGATATTTTACACCAAGATATTAAAATGAAATTATTCCGGTTCTCCATTTTGGTGCTACATTTGTTAATGGCCCATTGGAATAAGCACTGGAATTTGCAGACAGAAATCACTCATGCCTGGTTTCTGTTCCTCCACAGCTCTGAGCTGGCCAAAGGCAGAACAAAGCTTCTAAACTGTAAGTGCCAACACTGTAAACATATTTGTCTCTTTTTTTCAACTAAACACTGTCCAATAACAAAGATAAGAGCCAAAGACAAGCAGGAACAGTCTCATGTAGAACAAAAGCCAATTACTCATCGACTTTTGGTTAACTCATGAACTATTTTTAAATAATTAAAAATGGTCATGCTACAGTTGTGAAAACTAGTTTGTGCATTTGACTCAGGACACAAGTTTTTTAAAAAATGCATGGTAGAGGTAAGACTTATAAAACCCACCAAAAATGTAAATGATAGGGAAGAACTTTTCCAACTCAAAGCATCAAACATACATTTCTGTGCAGAAATCTAGGCAACTATACAAGATCTGAATTTAAGCAGTCATCTTTTTANNNNGACGCTCTTCCGATCTAAAATGAACAGAATGCTCTATATACTTACCTGTACATGTGAACATAACTTCTTTAGCTACAGTTATTTAATATAGGTCATACTGGATTTAACTTTACAATTCTGAATAACTATGTATAACCTTATTGCAATAAGGGCAATTTCTACATGGGGAGTTTCACAGGCCAATCACATTAGGCGAAACCAGTACATTCAAAGTGTAGATCATGTATGAATCTTCCCTGATCCCAAAGAATTTAGGTTCTCTTTACAGCTTAAGCTCGTTTGCTATCTTGGATGCAATGTTCTTAAATGCGATAGAAGTCCCAGATATTCTCTTGAAGCGAACTCCATTGAGTGACAATCGCGGCAGTTTGCAGACTTCCATCTCCCACTGAACAAGGCTGTCTTGTCGTGCATCACCGTGGACACAGAAGAGCAAAAACCTCTCTTTTTGTTCGTAATCACAGTTATTGGCATCTAACACTTTCCGAATCTCTCTCATCATATCGTTCGGGTCCATAGAACTTGTGGTCTTCATGCTCCACGTGAAGCGCAAGGAGCGTGGCTTTGAATCTTTGCTATCCTCCTTCTCTCTGTCTTTAGGCTCCCCAGAAACGCTCCTGGAACAAGTGACACACAGCAAAATTAAAACCAGAGCAGTGTAGGCAAGAGAGAGGAGAGAAATACAGTTCTTGAACAAGGGTTTCTAAACTGCCATTGAGATGCCACAAGTCATGGGCAAGCTAATTCAGGGAGTGGGATGGACACTGGTGGAAGAGCCCTGCCCCACGTGCTGCGTGCGTGTGCTCAGCAAAGCACCGTGCCACTGTAGTGGCACACAGCAAAGCAAGTTTGGAAACCCCTGCTCTACAATGTTCTGATGACAACATATGCAATGGGAACTGCAGCAGACACACATTACTCTATACTGCTCCAAAGAAAGTGGAATCTATGTAAAAGCATGACTGAAGTTCTGCTGATTTAATGATCTGGAGCATGCCATACACCAACAAAACTGAAGTTGAGGGACACAATCCTGAAGCAGAAATCATACGGTAAAAGCAGCAGAGGAAGAAATCCCACCCTGCAATTCACAAGTCTTTAGTTAATTCCCTCCCTTCTTTTCTGCCTTCCCCCCCACCTCCTTTTGTGTTTGTTTAGATTTTTGACCTCTCTCTGTGTCAAAAGACCTTATAATAACATGTTTTATTTTAACAGATGAGGCAGATTTAGGACTGTAATTTGGCTGTGAACAGCCTGTTGGTCACCATTGAGTACATGGCCAGCAGCTTTTACAAGTAAGAAACAGCGATGTGTATTTTACAAATACAGACAAACTATTTTATTTAATAAAGGACAAAATTGCAAGGGAGCAATTTCCAATTAATGCTCTTAGTCTCATGCTTCCTTATCAAATAGATTACTTGTTCCATTGCAGAAAACATTTTGAGAACCAGTACTAATTATTTTAAAGTAATTTCACAGTCAGCTGTTATCTGATCTTGTCCCAGGTACTCCTGATGCTGAGGCCTCCCCATCCATCACTGGGGAAAGGTGCTGCTCTCATTTCAAGTCTATAAATTGTCATCATTATTCAGAGAGGAGTCAAAATAAGCACTTTTAATTCAACTTTGTGTGACCCCCAGAGAACCACATTGATATTATTGGATAGAGCAGGGATAAGATCTCAAAAGACTTTTTTAGCCCAAAACAGACACTGTAGGATGACAAAAAGCAGAGATAGCTAAAGAATGAAAGCAAGAGCTGAAAGCAACTTTACTTTTAATTTGAACACTCAGTCTCTTTTCCCTTTCCATAACCAAGAATTTGACAGCTAAGAGACTCTGAATTGAAAAGGGCTAACTTAGATAAATGCATTGTGTATTATATACTGTGTATCTGGGTAAGAATATGCTGTTTATTTTTTTTTTTAATAGAGGCTTTCTGTTTTGAAAACTAAATCAATACTTTCTGTAAGTGACCAGTTTAGAAGGAATGCAAACTACAATGCCTGTTCATTAGAAAGCAGAGAAATAAAGAGGTATGCACTGTGCTTAAGCACCCCAAAAGCTGAAACATGGCAAAAGAGCAGATATACTGGAAAATGAGCATATGAAGAATGTTTTATTGCTAACGAAGCATCTGTAGATTTGTGTATGGTGATTGCCACAGAAATTCAGTATCTGGCAGTCATCAACCCTTCTGTCTGAATGTCACTTGCTTTATTTCTCAGAGCAAGTGACATTCATTTCTCAGGGACTATAAGGTGTTTACTTATGGCAAGTAGCAGCTTTAGTAATGAGCACAGTATGTAACTATAATAAAAATTTAATAGATACATATATACCCACAGACACACAAAGTATTTACACTGTCCACTGAAACCAAAAGTAAACACCATTAAATATTTGTAAGTCAAATCATGATTTTAAGTGCCCACAGGGGGGTTTATTATTCAAAGGAATATGCTTACATAAAGTTTTGTATTAAATACTTCGCAAGAAAGCATAAATGAGGGATAAAAAGGATCTCGACAAGACCCCCTCCCCCCAAACAGAAAACATTTTTGAAATACAGAATATTTAAGCACTATTCTCTTTCACACCCTGATTTAAAAGGCTTTAAGAAATCACTTGATTTGAAAGACCTAGGAGCGAAGTATTAATAGTGACTCCTCACCTTGAGGTGTCAGTTCTGCCACTGGCTTCGCCTTCACTTGGATCCCTCAAAACAAAGTTAAGGTTGAGATTCAATGATAAAAGTGAAAAATAAAAGTTAAGAAAACCTACACCTAGAACAACGTTAAATAGCTACTGCCAAAAAAAAATCAGTATAATAATGTTAAACCTAATACTATTTAAGAGAATTTTTTCACAGCTGTAATTCTAGTTTCCCTTTTTGACACCTTAGTTTTTTTCTGGCTCTGACATTTGATTGTTTAAATTTTTTTCCCCCAACTGATGGCAAAATTAACGTGTTGTTCTGAACCTACTGCAGACAGAGCAATGGCCACATGTAACTCCAGCAAGCACAGAGGAGCAGTTGGTCAAGGTGGTCCAGGGGGGCTCCACTCTGCACCCTTGTGGGTCAGGCCTTTTGTAACCCTGAAAGCACTTTGAGACAAGCCCATGCTTAAGCACACTCAAGCAATTAACAATAAGATGTGCCTAAGAGTTTGTGAGACCAAATGTTTGCAGCCCAGTTCAGGAAGGTTACTTCAACATCGGCTTAACTTTAAGCACATCAGCTGTTACACTGACTTCAATGAGATGACCAGAGAATGAGATCAAATGTATCTTTAACTTGCTGCATTAAAGCTGTGCTTTGCAAGAAACTGTTTTATATGATGTCTTTTTAGTATAAAGCAACTTGAAATAAATTCCCAGATTGTGTAAGCCATGTAGATATGTCCTAGTGCTGCTGTAACAATATTTAGCACCCGATTTCAATTACATGATTAATGTAATACCTTCAAAACACTAATACTTTAGTAACTAACAACAGGGAAGTATCATTGATTCAAAATACTTCAATATCCTATTCACTAAACATTCTCATTAGACATTTATTTTATATACTTACCAGAAAAGGCATTTACCCTTGTCAAAAGTTAGTAAAAAAAGTCTTTCATGACACCTTCTAGTAAAAGTATGCTTTAAATCATTATTTCCTGAACAGTACAGAAGTTAAAAAGATATGTGATCCAAGTCAAAGAACAGCAAAAAAAATAACCCACTGGACCTCCACCCAGGTAAAAATCAGCCACTAAGTCTTAAACAACCCAAGTTAAAAAAAAAACCAACAAAAACCAACCAACCAAACAAACAAAAAAACCCCAAAACCAACAAAAAAAACCACCAAGACCAATAAAAAAAACTCCACTAACAAAGCAAACAGACACCCTGCAAGGCCATGATAAAATATATTTTTAACATTATAAAACATACTAGGAAATTATATAAAATATTCTATACTAAAAATAAATTTAAAATACATAAATTTAGGATATCTTAATTCTAAACACATAGTTTAAAATATTATTTTAATATTTTAAGATAATGAAAACATTATTTCTTTGATCTAACTCTTAACAACGAAGTCAAGATACGATTCCTTGCAAAAAACAAGGAGCTATAACACAAAAAAAGCAGCCTGTATTCTTGAAGTTGATTAGTTACTCAACAGAAAATACCTTTCTTCCTATTTAGAAATCTACACTGACAACAGTTGACTAGCTTTGCTGTAATACTTTTTTGCTCTTTAAAATCAGAGAACAATTCTCTCCTTACAACTATATAAGTGCTGGAGACACCAATAATGGAGGATTACAGTCCTGTATGTTCAGGTTTCTGGAAAAAGAAAATAATTCATACACTTTTTTTCTTTTTAGGTCTTCATAGGAGGTATTACTGGAAACACACTGATGCACTATCAGCTCATCAGGTGAAATTAATAGATAAATCACTGGTAGAAAGAGGCAAAATGAAAATAAAGTCGCCTTCTGGGAAAGGTCTTGTGACTCCTAAGTCAACAGTCACTTGATCTTGAACAGTGTATTTGAAAACCTTTCTCAGCACCTCTCCTCCCTGGATTATTACTGATAGCATCATCACAGGAATGAATGCAGATCCAGGATGTGTGGGTTTTCTTCTTTCAGAAACCTGAACTCACATTTGAAGAAGCTGCTGACATAATAAAACAGGCTGTATGATAGAAATACTATTATTTCTGCACTTCCAGATTTCTGCCTGCTTCTAACTTCTCATTTATTCACAGATTTTAGAATTACCTGAAATAACTACACCTACTTCTTTCAAGCACAGCAATAAAATGATCGTAAGCATCATCCTTGCAACAAACTGCATCCAATTAAAAAAGTAAAATATTGTTAACATTAAATAATTTCTTATTTTGAAGTCACTCTTCAGTATTTAAATGAATTTGATTTTACTTTAATTGTATCACAGACGTGAAACAGGGGTAAAAGCCCCTTTTGACCAGCATTCTCTTGTTCCTTTAAGATAAAGAAGAAGAATAGCTGGTCAAACAATGGTTACAATATATACACAGAAGTGAAACAAGGCAGATTCTGGAAGGAACAGACAAATCAAGCAGCATTCTAACTAAACTTATATTTCCTTCAGAGTTAAACCGGAAATTGTCAAAGACTTAGCATTTAAAGTCCCGCTTACAGGCTGGGCTTTTGTAATTCTTTTTTCTCTTGAAACTCGAGGTACCAACCTGCGAACGAATTTAGAGGTGATCTTGCTGATGATGCCTGTGGACGTCCCTCTCCTGGCGTGCGCGAACGCCCCCGTCTCGTGGGAGGGCGAGGCGGGCGGGCCGTTGTAGGTGGCGTTGCGTCGCTCCCGCAGCTGCTCCCCGTGGAAAGTGCTGCGGCTGGAGCTGCCCCGGGGAAAGCGGGTCCGGTCTGGAGTGGTGGTGCTAATGCTATGAGCAGATGGGGAGGCAGCAGGCACTCTTTGACTTGCACTGCTGAGCAAATAGAAGCATAAATAACGAGAAAGACCAGGCTAAAAGCCCTCCTACATGACAACTGTTTCTCAAAGACAGGAAAGAAACCCCGCTCTTGATTCTTTTAAACAACAATGTGCTACTGATTTGCTTTTAGGATTCATACTTGGTTTGATTTTACAATGAAAATACCTCTTGATTATTTCTATCTCAAGTATTAGAACTGTTAAAAAAAGTATACACAGATAATAGGACAACAGGAGAATGGTTAAAAAAGTTTGTAGAGAGATCTGAAAGTGCCCCCAGCTCTCTTCTGGAAAAATGTGCTCGTTAATACCCTTAATGCACTCCCAAAAAACTTCACAGATATTTCTTAAGTCACAGCCTGACGGGAATAAGCGTATAAAGGCAGTTAATAGAAAGAAAAACTATACCATAGTGCTTTTAGACAACAACAAGCTTAGCAACCTACAAATCAGAGAGGTTTACATTCCAGTATTTCATTTCAATTTATGGTGGCCTGTGTTGTACAGTCCCATCTAAAGTAATCAAATTTTTAACTACTTAAGTTTCCCTCTGGAGGGAGGCAGTCAAGGAATTTCTTTAACAGTATACAAACATGTGCCATGAACAAAATCAGGTTTAAATCATCATTTAATACCCATAATACTTGAGCAAGCTCCTGTTTAAAACCAGAACGCAACATGGCAGTTTTGACTGCATTACAAACACTTTGATGTCTGTCACAAACTGAACAAGAGCACAGCAAAAAAGAAATGCCCACTAATCTGTTACCTTGGTCGGTAAGCTTCAGTACCATCTTTGATGGTTGGCAGTGTGACTTTGATAGGGTGACCAGAGGCTGACATAGACTTTTGATGCCGAGGGCGTGTAGAGACAGAGGCCACTGCAGAGCCTGCAGAGGATGTGCTACTTGCAGACATTTCTGTCAGGCTTTTCCATGGTAGCAAGGAAACAGGAATGGACAAATGGGAAAAGAAAGGTTAGTGTAAAAACCCTTACAAAAAAAGAGAGAAAATAACTAATTTATTCTTTTAGAACTCAGCAGTACTGCTTAATTAAACAGAAGACTGAGTGACCAGGCTGCCCAAGTCAGCTAAAGCAAAGAATACAAAATTCTAAAAAAATTATGTTAATCCATAAATGAATACTCCATATATTTTAAGTTAGGCCTTTTCTTTCCTCCCACGATTAAAGCTTACACACACATTATTCAAAGTAATGAAGAAAGACTACAATGAATACCAGGACATAATAAAAAAATATTGAATAAGAAATTCACAAAGACTTAAACAGATTGATTAAACAGACTCTCCTTCTGTGAATACCCTTATTTGCAGTTAAAACAAACATCTAAAACATGAAACCATTGGAACTGCTGTCACATTATCACTTGGAAGTACTGGTTTTTAAAGGACCAATTTGTCGTCCTCTGGACAGCGTCTTCCAGACACTGCTGGGCTGAGTCAACCCTTTCAAAGTACAGTTCCTTCTATCAGTACTTTTATTTCTCCTTCCTTAAGTGGCAAGAAAGATGAAAGTAGTGGCAAAACTATTGTGCCATTAATTTTTAAAACAAAAGTCAAATGAATTAAGGCAAAATACAGCTTTGCCTCTACAAGCATAAGTGAAATTGCATTAATAATGTATTAGCAACTGGAGTCCCAAGCTAAATATCTGTAGCAAAGAGGTAAAGACTTCAGATGAATAATTCAATGGCACAAGACATTCAGCTGCACCAAATCCAAATTCAACTGCAACATAACATCTTGTAGGAAGGGCAAATAATATAACTCAAAAGAAAATTCTTCCTAATATTTCAGAATATGCTCAAAGAACTGAACACAATATTCACTGCAGTCATGAAAGGATCAAGGATTAAGAATCTTTAAATACTATAGGAAAAAATCAACTATAAAATGAAAAACTTTGGGAGAAGTCCCTTCTCTTTACAGTATTTTATGTATTAAATCTCTTGAAAGAAAAATATCTTTGTCAGATCAGAAAAAGTACTGTAATACATATTATAATGGTCTATCTAAAAAACATCTGTTATCTGATTTTTTTTTCAGAAAAGGATTTTTACTACTTTTGTTTAAATACTTGAAACTATACACAAAAAACCAAGTGTTTGGGAAAACACTTTTGAAATCACCCATCCAATAATTTGAAATTAAAATGCTTTAAGGAAGTACATTAAAAAGCAGAAAACTAATTTTAAGTGTTTAATTAAATAGTTGTCTTTCATGTGTTCCACAGCTCATAATTTTACTGTAAATGAACAACCCGGTACTTCTTATTTCCAAAATTTTATTCATCATTAAAAAATTCAAACATTATGACAGAAAACAAAAGAAAACTAGTTTACTAGATTATGCTACTTTGTGCTATGAGTTTTTTATTCATTTTACAGTAACTGTTGTATTTGAATAGCTTGAAAAGCAATCAGAGTAAGAGCTGTTATTCGAGTCTAAATTTTAAAAATCCAGTTTTTATTACTCTCCATTAAAGCCAGTATTTTATTTTTCAGTCAAGTACAGGGGTTAAATAACACCAAGGATGAACAAAAGATTTTTAAGAAGACTAACTGGCAGTGTTAAACACAATACTACTTAATAAAACATACTAAACTGAGCTTCATTGTCATCCCACAAATAGACACAAACTGGTTACCACCACTATGAAAATACTATTTAGGCCAAAAACTTACATTGAAAGCAATTGACAAATTTTAACCATTTCAGCTTTTTGAGTGGTTAGGGGGAAATGAAAAAAGGATCAGGCTACACTGTCAGAGTAATCCATCTGAACCTCTACACAGCACAATTGCCCACTTAGCAATTAGTTGTTAGCACAGTTACTTCCTCCTGTGTTGGAAGACAACCCTCAGTAATCAACATGTCCATAAAAAGAAGCGAAGGCCGACTGACACATTTAACTTAAAAATTCATTGCAAACAAAGAAGCAGCAGTGGAAGATACAAAACATACACTTGGATTTTATGTATTTCCCACTATGATTCATAATGGTATATTTTGCATAACCTTCTTCTTCTGTGCCTCAGTTCTTGCACCCAAACTAATAAACAAAGTTGAACAATACCTGTTGTCCTTCCCATTCTGTATTGCAGAATAGCGATCTGAAGAACGTTCACAAACATAAGTGTTCCTCCTTGTCATTCCACCACCAGAAAACACATTATTCTAGAAGTGAATTAAGATTAAAGTTAAATTAAATACTTTCTACAGTATATATACTGGGCAAAAATCTAAGCATTAGAAGAAGCAAATCAAAACAGTGTTTCAGCCACTTATGTATATTGTTAATGCATTCAAATGTACTGAGTCAATCTGTCAACACAAATCACTTATATCATCAGCTGTTTTTTCAATAGCTCATTCACCATCTCATTACTGTACCACTGAGAATACACTGAGAGAACACAAGGAAGTTTAATTTTGCTGACACACGCTTTAGTAAGTATTATTATGCAATTCCCACATACTGTGTTCCTGTATTACTTGTCCCTGGGATCAAACAAACCGGGATCCCAGAGAACACACCTATGGCTGGCTGGCTGAAAGGTTTTCCTGCACAGCATAATCTTCCAACAAGGGCTCCGGTTTGTTGTCCCTGTCAAAAGAGCTTTCAAGAGGAAAATGGGAATACTATCAGTCTATGTCAGTCAACCCTGAAATTATGATGCAAATAACATGATGGTATTTCTTTCTGTTACTAATTTCAATTTGGATAGGCTTCCTAAAATAAGCACAAGCATACTCTCCATCCCTACCAAGCACAGGTTAGCTACTGAAGGCTTAGCTTTAGTACATGATATACAATTCTCACTTTTCAATACACTACATACTGAATTTGGGGTGGGAGAGGTTGCACTGTGCTAACATTACATTCTGACGCCTGCTGGCAAAATATTTCAAATACCCTAGACGTAGGTACTGTAGGACATAATGAACTCTGCAAGATTTACTATGTTTAGGTCTCTCTCACCTACAGTTTTTCAGCATTAATATGACCCCACAAAGACCACTTAATAAACTGTTTTAAGGCCAAACTGTAAGGAAGATTAACAACTGCAATAATTGTTTCTGAAATGAAACTCTCCTGAGTTACACAAATATGACTGAAGGTCATAAATATGTTTTCAAGAAATTCTGCCTTTCTGAAGGTAACATCACGTTACCCCCAAAGTCACACAAAAATATTAAATTATCCACATTAAATTAGCTTTTTTCACTTTAAATGTGTGAGTTTAAATAAAAATATTCACTGTGCAAGCTGCTCAACCTTGAACTACTGTTGTAATATCAGACACCAATATTCCCTAATCATGCCCATCACAAAGCCTTTCAAAGTCCCCAATATAGTAACAGAGCTAAAAATGCACAAATATTGAAGTTGCCATTAGCAAGTAAATAAATTTCCCATTCTTCACAGCAAAGATACTCCATTTAATTAGTTCTCACAAAGCAGAGAAATGCTTGCGACATATCAGCTTGTACCACACATGACTCTAATCAGCTTTGGGGCAAGACATTTTGGAAAAGCTCAGATATGAAATCTAATCTTAGAAGACTCAAAGTTGCTGCATGCAATCCACAAAACCATAATTCAAAGACTTTTGAGGGGGTGGGGATACAACAACCCTATTTAAAATAAAAAAAAAATAAATTAAAGCATGTGCAGATGTATTGCAGACACAGTCTGCAGAACATTAGGAGTTAAATGAACTTCAGCATTTATTTTGCTTTCAGAAAATCCTAAGAGAAATTCACATCATCTTTCCAGAATATCCAAGATGGGAGCACGCAGAATCCCAAAGGACAATGAGAATTCCTACTGCCAGTCTAGTGTACTAAAAGACAGCAATAGCTTTTGTATTTAATAGACCATGTCTCCTAAATAGCACAAAGTATACTTGAATCTTAAATCATGATTCATGCATTTTTTTTGCTTCTCACATGAACTCCTGCTCCTAAGTAGCTGTTTAAACACCATGCAGTGTTTAAATTTCTTCACTGTGAATCCTAAACATCGATTCTACTGCACATGAATTACCAAAAGGCAAAGTAGATGCTTTCACAGTAGAAGAGACAGACTCTCCAATTTAGAACAAAGGTGTTTGAGGCAGTAATATGATAGCAGTTTATAGAATTGTGAATATTGTAACAGAAGCATTAAGAAGTTATTAATTTGCTAATTCATTTCTCAATACAACAGCCAGGTTGTAAATCATATTAGCAGGCACACGCACCAGGGAACAAGTGGGTTGTTCCCTCTCATCTCACTCCATTTCTGAATTCCACAATTAAGTGGTTTCAGAGAACCCAAAAGCCAAATTTACAGAGAAAGTTCAAGAGAGATATCATGTAGGATTAATCAGATTAAATCCCTGAATCAGAAGTCCCTTGACATCCTTGTAGAAAGACAAGCATAAGAAACCAGAAAAAGAGCACTCCATATTGGCTCCATTCTTATGTTCTTTCCCTAAATATCCAGTATTTTTCTTGACAGAAACTGAAGTTTGCCCAAGTGCAGACATTCTCATGTTTACTGTTATGTTAGTGTTAGAAAAAGTAAAGCTGGGGGGGAAGGGAAAGGTTTATTTTAAAAGGCATCTACTGTAGCCTATTTCTGTCTGCCAATAAAAGTTACCAGAAATAGACTTAGTGGCTTATTCAGTACCCATTATGTCTATAGTAATCTTGTGCTGCACATTTTGTTTAAATAGGGAAAAATAAATATAACAAGCCAAAAGCACACCCAACTCACACTGGTAACTGCACTTGACTTCTTTCTTTCTGGACCCACAAGTGGACTTGCAGCCATCTCTCCTTTGGATCCCACTGTAGTGCTGCCGAGTTTGCGTGAGACATCCTTGTCCCAGTCCTCTTTCTGCTCACTTTCCACACTGTTTGCCTGAGACCTTTTTGTGTATGACACAGCAGGAGGAATTGAGGGACCAACTGCCAAATAAAAATAGAATTAATAAATACCTAAAAATAATCACCGCATTTTTCTTGGCCAAAGTAGTCTAAATATAATTCCCCGAGTCCAAAAAAAGCATTTGAACAACTCTGACAGCAAACTCAGCACACAGACCAACCTACTAAATCGAGCTGTGACAGCCTGTGTTCTTTTTACCCACTCTCTCTTCACTTCCAATTTGCAGTTCAGAATTACTTCCCATTTCACATCAATATGTAAAACCTAGAAGAGCATTTTAATTCTCATTTTAAATCCATGCAATTTGTACAGTATTATGAAAAAAGGAGTTAAACTATATTTTTCAAAATTTTTTTAGTACTTTTTGCTGTATACCTTTTCCTCTAAATACTATGAAATATTATTTTCCCCTGAAAACCCCAGGCCTACTTCATTTACAAGCATGTTTATACTTGAAAAATATCACAATTCTTTTCCCCTCATCATTCTTTAAAATGTTTTGGGAAAACTCCTCCATCAGCAGACTTTTACATTCCTTTGAAATAAAATCATATCAGCTAACAAAATGCAGAAAACAGTAATGTAAATTAGGCAGAGAAAAGGGCAAAACATTTTAGAAATATTTATAGCAATTTGACAGCTGAGGAAACAAATCATCTTTCATTTGATGTTTTAAATATGTATTATTTTTTGATAGATGCATTTTCACCTGAAAATGTTTCCTGAATACTTGATAAATTTGCTGTCTCTTGGAAACAAACAATTTGGCCCCATAGCCAAATGTAACGATAAAATAATTGGTTTGCTGCCCTTGGGGTTATCCAGAGCAATAGCATTAGTTCCTAAACACAAAACACCCTCAGTGTCTCATTTAGTGAGTCAACCAATTAACAAGTCCAAAGAATTAAATGTGTGAGGTGCATGGATCCAGATTTATCATGGAAACCTTCATATAGACACGTCACGATGAGCTACACAACAAATGCACAGAGTGGGGGCCCTGACAGGCTCACAAAACCCTGCCCATTCCCACTAAGCCGTATCTGTAACTTCACTTGTTGGAGTGCCATCCTCACCGTGGTCGCTGAACCGCCGCTGTTTCTGGTTGGTGGAGATGCTCCGCTGGACCTTCAGGTGAGCGGGGGACTGCACTGAGCTGTTGTTGAGGTCGCTGCTGGGGCGAGACCTTTGACCCAAGTTGCTGCTGGACAAGGAATCACCTGCTTCAAACTACAAGGAAAACAGGTTTTCAAAGCATAAACAAAATTCAACACTACTGATACTTCTGCAGCATTATAAAGCGAAAAGTTGCAATCAGAGGTGCTTTTTTAAAATTTAACATTGTATCCAGAGTTGAACATTCTTCAGGATTAATTTTATCACTTCATCTCTGTTTAATGTGCTTTAAAAACACATAGCTAAAGCTACATAGTTAATGAATGCTCAAAACAAAATTACAAGAATCTTGACAGAAACAAAAACGGTGCTATTTTAAAACCAAAGCCATAGAGTGGCTTTCCCTGCCTTTTTAAATTTTATTTTTAATCCTACGAGCATTCATAGCTCCAAAACAATTTTAAAATGGACTGGACTGAATAAGAAGGACTAAAAAAGCAAGTACTGACTACAGGATCCTTTATGGCTTTCAAAACATCTTTATAAGGTGTGTATCTCAGCCACTGATTTGTTCATCTTTAAGAAGCCAAAGTTCTATGTAAATACAGAGGAAAAGACAAATCTCCTCTTCCAAGCAATTTGAGCCAAAATTATTTTAGACTGATTCCCTCCATGCTCTGCCATCAGAAAGGAATTCTGGCTCAGAAATGTGAGAAAATGCCCTCAAGGATGCACATATCAGATCTAAACTTTCTTGGAATTGAAGGAAGGCCAACGAAGCTGCAGGGAAAAAAAAATTCCTTCAAAAAGAAAGCCCTGGTCTCTGATTTCTTGAAAAATGCATGTGGTCCAAAAGATGTACAAATCCTTTTAATTCCAAAACAATCACAAGATTTTCTGCCACAAATTCGTTATAATGCAATAACTTATTCAATAATTCAATATACTATAAAACAGTATATGAGTGAGAAAGGATGAGCACATTTCTGAGAAATAATGGATGTCACATCTAAATAGCCAGAAAACTAATTGCTATTAACTATTTCAGATTTTAACTGAAAACACACATGACAAGAAGAAAACCCAGTACTTAAAAGTCATGACACTTCAGATTAACAGCCAGCTTTTTAAAAACGCAATTTAACACATTTACAAGCAAACATGAACATATTGGAGGATTTATTTCTTCATATGAGAACTAGCAAGATATCCAAAAGGATATGAAAAAGGAAAGACAATCATAAGTTATCAATCACAATTTAAAACAAAAAAGTTACAAAATAATTAATAAAAACAGCATTCAACCCAGCAACATATAAAGGCCAAACCAGAAAATGTAAACAGCACTTACTTCAGGTGGTTTTCTACCTAGAAGCAGGTAAGTGGCCATGACTTCATCGTACTTTTGGTTTACTAATGATTCATGGATTTCTTCTCTTGAAAAGCCCATTGTGACCATAATGTCTAAAAGTAAAAAGAGCCAGATATATTAGCAGAATGTGTTTGGGTTTACCGACAACTTAAGAACAATTAAAATAGAAAAATAGCCTTATAATTTACAAGTAACTAAGATTCAAATCAACCCAGTGAGGTTTTTTTGCTGTGCAAAAATACAAAACGCTACTAACTCCTCTCTTGTTATTTTCATCTTGAAAACTCCCAACTATATTATACAACTCTTAACTAATTTATAAAACATTCAATGTTATTCAACAACAAAAAAAGCACTGGCAAATAGAAACTATGAATAGCTACTGGGCCAAAACAGTTATTTTCTCTAACCACAGCAGTCAAGAAGTGTTGCCCTCATAAGAAAATCTGCCTCCTTCAGTCTGTTAAATTCTGTAGTCTTATTTGTCTTTTTCTGTGCTTGTTGCTTCAAACTAAATTTCAAGATTGATGTCAGCGCAGTGAAGACACAAAAGTAGTTATAAAGAGGCCATTGTAATGGAATTTCTCATTTAAATAAAAATAATGCATTTTACTTGTATGATGAGATTGTACGTCAAATTCGTAAGAGTATAGTTTGCCTTCCAAGATAAAACTGCCTGTGTGCACCAGATGCAACATCTTTCTGAAAGTCTTACCTATTCTTTTGGTGTCATTGAAATCTGGTTCAGGCTCAGTATATGGCTTTAGTTCTTCTTCTTCATGGCCAACATTCATCCACCGATCCTTCATGATTTGCTAAGAAAATAAATGAGCTTTAGGCCAATATGCTCTTTACCATACCCCATTACACTTGTGCTAGCTTGTCTGATGAAAAGCAATTTAAAGATCATAATAATCTGAATGCTGCTCTTTCCCTCATACCTTTTCTCCTCATGTCTTATTTTTCTTTTATCTTTCACACCCTTATGTTCCCATAAGTTCATTCCTCCTATTACCATTCTCTATACAATCATCCTCCCTAAAATACCAGAAAAAAACACTGAAAAACAAAATCTTTCCTTTTGTTCCTTCACTTCCATGTGCTCCTCTTGGTTAACATCCTAAGATGCTAATGCAATACCAGCTCTATCATGATAAAGAGATCCTTTGAATAATAGCAAAGAAAGCATTTAGAAAGTAAGGTATAATTCAGGAAAGTGTGCATGTTTCTTACAGTTGTTAGTTTCAAGATCATGATGCCAACCGGTCATTTTTTCCTATGGATCTTCTCACTGCACTTGACCTAAATATGTTTCCAAGTTTGGCTGGAGGGACAAATGCCTCTTAATTCTCTCTATAACATGCAGTTATTTACTTCAAAAATTTCTCCTGCTGTCTTTGGAAAATTTCCTTCTGTTGTGGCCTGGATCTTTTTGTATGCCTTCAAGATTGATTGTCTGGAATCTGTAACCATCACAATTTTTCCTTAAGAGCATATTTATCTTTAAACAGGTAAAATAAATTTTCCTCCTACAGCAACAGGCATACATGTCTCTTCAGGGACAGATGCTAATACTGCTCACTACATGGACACAAGAACAAAACAAGTGCCAGCAAACCAAGTTTCCCACAGGCTCCAAATCTGCCCTGCAAAAACTGAATTAAGTTATTCCTCACAAAGAACCAAAGACTCAATTTTCCATTGATATAACCAAATTCTTTGTATGTAGTGCTGCTGCCAAATTACAGACCCCAACAGCTGTACCCTTACAAGAACAATACAGAACTTTGTGCCAATTAGCATTTTGCTGACAATAACACTTAAAGATTTGTTCTATCATTGAATTGATTTTTTTTCTTTTGAGGGGATAAAGAGGGACGGATGGTGAACACATACTCCTATACTGTATTTCTGACATACAGAGCATGAGTCTACTTGACAACAGACTTGGGTTATGTATTTGTAGCCTTGCAGGAACAGGAGAGACTCCCCAAAGCGTACTATGCAATCATAATTTTGTAAAGATACTGGTAAATAAATCTGAAGTTTAAGCATGATTAAGTGGATGACAGAAACCACTGCTCAAATTCTACCCCGCTTTCTTTATCCTTATTGAATTAACCAGCAAACCTGGAAATCCCACTAACACTTCTTCATGTCTCTTCAGTTGGTGGATCTAGAGTTCAACGTAATCTGCTCTCTGTTTCCATCTACATTTCTGCTGGCTTCCGTCTTTTAAATACATTATCTCAGAAGCACACTGAGTTATTGTACAACTCTTAAACAGGCTCTTACAATTAAGCATTTTGAAGCAATGCAAACGATTCCAATTCCAGGATCAGTACTACATTTGTTTAAGTTCTGCTGGGCTTTCAGTCAGCTGATTAAAGAGCAGCAGCCTTGGTGAGAGCATTTAGAAGTCTGACTCAAACTGTACTTCTTAATCATCAATCCAAACTAAATTCCAACCCACTAGATATTATTGATGAGTTTTCCCTCAATTTTCAGGAAAACTACCTAATAAAAATCTGGTCTGGCTCAAGTCCTGTCTGTGTCAAAATTATTTTAGTTTATTACACTCTGTAAGCATAAATCTGCTCTGGAGAAATTTCGGAGCAGCACTATGCAAAATAATTAAAGACTGGGGCAGAGGGAAAGAGGAATTTGTTGAAAACCTGACAGTTAAGAAGTATTTTCTGACCGTACATTTTTCCTATCTCTTCCTGGGAAGATTTACTGGTTTATAACAACATTCTCTTGTTTCAAAAATGTTTCTTCTCGGCTGCAACCATGAAAAAGTCTAGAGGAAGCATTTTAATAAAGATTTGCCTGGTCCTTACCACAGGACAAGGGCTAAACCTAACACATATGGTGCTGGTCCTCTGTGGATCTCAGCTTTGATGCTGATGTCACTGACAAACATCCTTTTGGATGATCTGCCAAAAACATGCATGGGAATTGAGAAGCTGTACAGCTGGGACTGAGCAAATAATCAGAAGGCAAAGCACAAAAAAAATCCCTCCCCACACCTAAGATGACATTGCTTTTCCACTTTTAGAAGCTTCCAACAAATTTATACTTTCATTCTAAACATGTATTTTTAGAAGTTTTCAGACAGAAATTTCTTTTCAAACCACATACCACGCTTTTTAATTCAGCAAATGTGATTTCAGGAATATTCCTTCGATAAAAAAAGGTTGTAATGCTTCTCTCCTCCTCAGGTTAGCATACTGATCAATGTCTGATATCAGTATTTTGGAACTGGCTCAAGACCCTTGGTCACACATAACATTTACTTTCTCTATTCCACACAATCTGACTGCCTTGTTGTTTCCGCAAGGCTGCTATCCAACACCTCTCTCCAGGTCTTGGAAGGAATTTTACAAAAACTCGGTAACACTACAATGCCTAGAATGAAAGTGAAATAAGATTTGAAGAGAAACTGCTGAAAATCCAGAAGAATATCCAATAATAGAAAAAATTATTTCCCTAAAACCTAAACATGACACAGGCAAGCTGTGATCTTTGAAGTGACTACACTTTTACCATTATGTTCTTTAGGCAGTAATCACAGAACATAATGAGCACATATCAGTAAAGCAGAAGCCATCATTCACTATTCACTTCAGCACAGATTTTATTCAACTTAAAACTATTTATAAAAAGCCATAAACCAGCATCAGCTCAGAATGAGTTGCAGGCAGACAGAACTCAGTGAGTGCATGCTTCCTTGCACAGGTAGTCTCCATGCCAGGAAGCATAAGTCATGCCACTACAAACAAAAAGCTGCTTAAATGGGATTTATTCTCTGGAACACATCCACTGCTGCACAAGTGTAGAAAGATGAAATAAAAGTCACTAGTGATTAACTCATGCCAATACTATTTTAAAAGTATTCTATTTATCTTCTGCTCTACTTTCATCTCTATGGTAAGTAGATGCTATTTAAAAAAATCCCTTCCTGTTAAAGAATTCATACAATAGAACCAGGCAGCTTTTAGAGTGAACTCTACACCAATTATTTGTTAAATATCAGCTATGCATCAACTATTATCCAAGACATCAATCTTGAACAAAACAGCCCCTTAAAAAACACTGAAGCTTTTAGACATCTTTCAAGTTGTGCACAGGTATTTTCTGCATCACATGAAAAGAAAACCTAGTTTACTAACAACAACAATCATAACTCATTAGAAATCCCCAAAACAGATTCTACCTGAGGGACACAGCAGGAATTATTATATGTATAAATTTTCCAGCTACTCAGAAACAAAACTACCAGAAGAGGGAGAAGAAAGGCTTGAACAGAAATAACTAGCCATCATTAGCTTATCATTCACAGAGTTCTTAGTGTTTACATGCATTACAGCACTAAAACAAACTCCACACTCTTTTCCATCAGCTAGTTATTCTTCTTCCACCTATCCATTTTAAGAAGTTATGAAAAAGCTTATGGTACTGCCTGCTGCTGGTTGCTGGTCTTGTTTTTTATAAATATATATATATATATGTGTATATATATATATTTATGGAAGATATTTACAATCTTGTCCTGCTTTCCACAGATTTTGAATTAGCTCCATTATCTGACTGAAACAAGTGGGAACAGTTTGCACTTTGAAATGCTCTTATTTTAGCTGTTAATCAGCTGCAATTAAGGTTAGATTTTCATTGATCAACACTCTCTATTTTCAAGCTGCACTGTTTCTGGGACATTTACTCTTTTTTTTTTTTTTTAACAAGACTTTTGGGCCCTTAAAATAAGAACAAAGTATCTATAATCCTGAAAAATTAAGAATTCTCAAGAACTGTTGTATGTATTTTATTCTTTCTTAATTTGAGCCCCCTTTTTTCCAAGACAAAATGACTTACTTCCAAGCTGCCTCGTTTTATTGGATTCAGTACTAGGAGTTTCTTCAGTAGATTTTCACAGTCTGTGGACATATAGAATGGAATGCGGTACTTCCCCCTCAGTACTCGCTCCCTCAGTTCCTGTAAAATCAGAGTTTTAAAAGATGAGCTCCTGATGACACAGAAAATTTAAAGCCAGCAGAAGCCAAGCTTTCATACTGTAACTGTACCTTTAGATTCTGACCATCAAATGGCAGTGATCCACTCACTAGTGTGTACAAAATCACCCCAAGGCTCCACACATCCACTTCAGGGCCATCGTATTTCTTTCCTTGGAAAAGTTCAGGAGCGGCGTAAGGCGGGCTGCCACAAAATGTGTCCAGTTTATTACCAACCGTGAACTCGTTACTAAACCCAAAGTCTGCAATTTTAATGTTCATATCTGAATCAAGTAGAAGGTTTTCTGCCTAAGAGGAAAATAAGACAGGAAGAGGACAATTTTTATATCAGATTAAGTATAAATATATATATAGTGCAATATAATAATTTATCAATAAATACAAATATGTTTCTTCTAAAACAGTTCACCATCTGCCTCTTTCTTGCAGAATAAAAGAAACTAATCCCCCATATGTGTTACAAGGACTGAAAATCAGGAATGTTTACTCAAGAAAAGATAACTATTAAAAGCAGCTAAACAAGCTTAAAAGTCAGCTAGTGAATCAACTATGAACATTTTATATTCTGAAAGAAATAACTGAGTTCAGCTTTAGAGTGAAGTATCTAGACATGCCAAAGAGGGTAAATCTAATCCTAGACATCATCTACCATTATGGCAGAGTAAATGTTAGAAGGAATTTAAGACTTAAGAAAAAGATACCTTCTGCTTATAAGATGAAACACTTCAATCTACATGCTGTACTTCAGCATTCTGTACCAAAAAATCTTCTCCCTTTTATAATTAGTGTTTGCTTCAGCAACAGCAACACCAAGGTGTCAGCACTCAAGTATTTAATTCTTTTCAAACAGAATGTATTCTATACATCTAAGATTAGTGCCTGTGTAGCAATCATGTGAATGCAATGCATCACATATACATAGATGCAAGTGTACAGGTACCTGGAGAGTCAGTAAACTGTATCTTTTATTTAGCATCACAGGTAGGTAAGAAGATTAAAAGGGTGAAGTTACAGAAATACTAATATATTATTGGGGGAATAAACTGATTTCTCAAAATGCAAGGATGCTATGCAAGGAGTGCAGCAGAACTGGGCAATGTTTATTTATCTAACTGGGTGTCAGCTCCTGATCTGCATGCCAGCAACACAAGACAGCACCAAGCAGAGAACGAATCATACTTTTACAACAGGAGGCCAGATATTAACCAGACTAGAGGATTCACCTTATTGCCAAACAATAGCTTTACAGCAAAGAGACATCTCTCATCAGATGCTGTGCTCAGAATTGAGCCCAGAAAATATAAAAATGTTTCGGCTCACAATCAGAGAAGCAGCAATCTAATTGTCAGTGGATTTGATTAAAAAGGTAAACATGATTTTGTCTGTGTTTGTTTGAGCTTATTTTTAATAATTTCACTTACACTCTGTGAACAGAACAGCAGACAATTAACTACCAGTATATCAAGCCAATAGCTGCACAACACAATTTAGCCTTTATCAGGAGTAAAATACAGCCCATTTTTACAAACTCTATCCTGGAAAATATTTTATTTTTCCAAATCATGACATGTAATTCTAGCTGGTTCCAGCTGATGTGCCTGCAGACAGACTCACAGAGCTGTTTTCCAGATCTGACAGCCTTCTACTACTTCACAAAGACTTAATTTTCCTTGTGGTGAAAACAGTACTGTCAGTGCAGCTGCTCTGTGATTACAATAATCCTCCGAGTTCAACAGTACTCTGCTACCCAAGTGTCCCATGCTTACAGGTTCCTTACTTAAAACAAAAACACCAAGAGAGCTTTTTAATATGCCAAGTAGAAAGATGATGCTCTTGTTGATTACATGTTCAGAGCAAAAACTATGACCTGAAAAGATAAGTTCTGTGCATCACAGGATGAGCAAAACTGGAATTGGTTACAGCCCTTTCCAAACAAGTTGTTTATAATTACAAAGTAAAAAGGAGACAATTTTTCAACCAGAATAGCCTGGACAAACTTGCATATTTTCTTACACATCTCTCCAGTTTAGTCTGAAAAAACTTGTAAATAATAGAGTTTACCCTCTTATTAAAACCAAAAAGTCTTATCAAAAACATCCAAAGTGGTGCTAGATCTCTGTCTTGTGCTGGAATATCAATTGCTCAACGTGCTGATACCAGAGAGAGTCAACAGAAGCAGATGAGAAGACAGACACCACTTTAAAGCTGCTTTTCCTTCTCCACATCTCCATGAGAAGAGTTTTAAATGAGACAGAGATGTCATATCACTTGGAAAGAAGAGATGAAGCAAGAACACCTCCTCAAAGCCACACATTTAGCCTTTTTTTCTTTGGAAAATATATTTTTCATCAGCTCGGCTGACTCACTCTCAATCACACTTTACTCTGAACTTTTCAAATGAGTCTAGCATAACTCCAGCCAAGAGAAGACACAGAAAAAATAAAATAAAAGTTATTTTGGAGCCTGCCTGGCTGCCTTGCAAATAGGAAGGAGATCAGCAGCAGACTCCTCGTTGCAGGTAGTTCCTGTGTGAATGCTGCAAAGCTGTTTTGCATAGGCTTGAGAGGATGGCCTGTAAGCTGTGTGTGCTATGGAATTAAGAAATGGAGCAGAGGTGGAGGCTCTAAGGGGCTCTGGGAGAAAAAGCAAGACACAGGAAACTGAGTAACTGCAGGGGTTAACGAGGCAAGATTCAGTCACATAGCTGGGCTGAAGGAGCCAGAGCTAGATAATCATGAAGAGATGGCTGTACTCCCAGCCAACCTAGAGAACTAGTGTAAGGGCTTGTCCTGGCTGGCCAAGAGGTCCCTGGGTGCAGCCTTCCGCAAAGCTCAACGGAAGTGGCTGCAGTAACCTCCAGGGAGCTTGACAAAACATTCACAGGCTCCAAACCATCAGGCAAGATATAGAGGAATTTTTTTTAAAATCAAGATTTCAGTAAGATCCAATTCTTTTTTCCTTCCTCGCATTCCGACTTCAGAGTGTTGGGGAGGCACCTCCACCATCAGATGACAACACTCCTGGGGCAGGGACAACTCAGCAGAAAATGATGTATTTATTTGTTATCCATGCAGGATTTGCACATGCAGGAGCTGGGAGATTTGCAAGTATCAGGGAACAGATTTGTAAGAATGAGGTTGAAAGAATGCTGCAGTGCATTATAAGATAAGACAAAAGATACTGGTGAAGAAATACCCTTAGGAATTGTTCAAACTGCAGCTTTTCACAAGTATCCAGATACATTAGTAAGAAAGAACCGACACCAGTGTTTTCTTTGTAAATGTTCAAAGACATCAAAGCAACAGCACAAGACAGCTTTTAAGTGGGTGAGGATGATGTCCAAGTCCCATGATACTTAAACCTGGCATGAAGACAACTTCAGGCAAGGCTTAGGTTGCACCTGCATTTGCTGAACTCTTAATATGGTCTGGTGGTTTACACAGATACATTATTAAAAATTATTTTAAAAAAAATCAACTAATTTCTGTTTACCTTTAATTGATTTTCCTGCCAAAATTAAACACTAGAATATACACCAGAAGCTCAAAGAGATTAAAAACTTAATGTATTTCTTATAAATCACTAAGGAAAGACTGTTTATATATCCTTGCAATATACCTTAACTGGAAATATTTTAAATAAGTAGTGATGGCTGGTATCAATTGATCTTCTGCAGCTTCACTGTGTAGATACCAGCATGACAGCAGGTATAATTCTTTGGAGAGCATGTCTTTTTCTTAAAGCCAAAACTGGAATGAAAGTAATACATGTTCTATTCTTGTCTCTTCCATGTTCCATGAGGCAAGCTACATTATTCTTGCACTTCAGGAAATTGAGAATGAAATACAAGGGATAGTTCCTTCATTCACATGTTTGAGTCATTCACAGCCAGTGGTAAGGACTAATATATACAATGCAATTAAGTCGTATGATAGGCAGCAAAAAGAAAAGAAGTAGCAACCTACCTTAAGATCACGATGAACTATGCATTTTTGATGACAATACTGTACAGCAGATACAATCTGAAACACCAAGATGTACAGTGAAATATTTTATTTCAACTTCACTATAAGTTTTGGCATATAATTTACTAATTTTGTTTCTTGATATGATTCACTAGAACGCAAGAAATTAATAAATAAAGTGTTTATCTAAAAAAATATTCATCTAAGTTTCTTTCATTAAAGCTTAAACAGTAAAACTAGAAAGTCCCTATAAGCAGCTCATTTTCCTACTAAAAAGAAGTTTTATACATTCCATTCAAGATAACTGGAGAACCATATTTTGAAAATGTAAATCACCCAATAGCAATAACTATTGAAAGGAAATTATTCCACTCTTCAAGACACTAGCCAGATCAGCTCAGATTTTATCTTCTAAAATATCCACTGCATATCTTTGCAATTCATCCCTAGCAGAACTCATTCAACATTTTCACGTCTTTCACATATACAACAAAAAAGTGTGAAACAGCAAGTTAAGAGCAGTTTATTTAAATGTTAATTATATAACTTAATTGTGAAAAACACCTAACTTGATATATTTATCTGATTAAAGCTTTTCCAAAACAATCACTAAAACCAAAGTAAGAAAAGGATTAAGATGAGAAAGTCTGTAATAAGAATATAAAAGCCTATTACAGGATAGCCTTCATAGGAAACAGTGACATGACACAGCAGTACCTGTCATCATATCAACATCTCTAGATAGAACAGCTGTAAAATTCTAAAATATTCAGAAAAGGATTTAAACCTCAAGTGAGTCACAATAAAAAAAAATTACTCCTAGGAGCACTGACTAAAAGAAAATGTAAAACAATTTTACTATTTTTAGACAGTATATAGGAAGCAGATATTTTTCTCTTCTGGGATTTTTTCCACTGCAGCTTTAATAAACATTATCAAAACAATTTTTTGTTAAGTAAAAGAAGTTTTCTCACGCTCATGTCTATCTGAAAGCAACATAAATAAAAATTAAAAAAAAAATGGACACACTAATTTCATACCTGCCTGAATTTTGAACGAGCCTCTTTCTCTTTCATTCTCCCATGTGCAACTAGGTAGTCAAACACTTCTCCTGAGCATGACAAGGACAAAACATCAGTATTAATTTTTTTTACTATCACACACAATCAAAACATTTATGCTTGAAAATAAAACACACCCCATGGTGCTCCCGTTTTTGAAGGGAAAAGAAATAGAAGCAATCAAGAAAAATTCCTTTTGACTTTTCGCACTGGATTTCATTCAGACAAATAATAACTAAGAAGTAAAAATGGAACCCTTTATACTAGGACTTCTTGAATTTTTAAAATAAATTTACTTAACCACTGTGAAACAAACAGAATCAATCATGAAAAATAGTCACATTGTGTGTAAGACACATTGGGAATCATGCAAGTTATACACCAGATTTGTTTTGGACATCTCTAGTGGCTTCACTTAACGCTATTTATATGATTTCTGTTTATTCCCTCTTACTGTTTTCCTAATAAAGCTGCTCAAATGCCTTTCAGATCCTCGTCTTTGCACTGTCTCACAGCAGCCTTTCCTAGCTGGTCACTGGTGCTGTGCTGGATTCTCTTCCCACATTCAAACATTTCCCATTCAGATGCTAAGCAGCTTCTCAAGCAGGCACTCACTATCCTTCTCACTATGAGCCTGTTGGTTCCCCTTCCTGTGTTACTGATTCCCATCCCGGATCTGCCTCTTCAAGTGCTTTGGCACATATTTGCAAGATAAAATGACGAACCAGTGCTTGCCTAAATATAGCTGATAAGTATGAGTGGAGAGGTTTTGCCAGAATCTGTGCAAGATTATCTCCTGATACTGCAGTAGGAACCTCAGAATGGGAACTACCCTTGAGCACAAACCAAAGAGGTTGCTTAACCGAATCAAGAAATCCTGCCCTGAGAGGTCTGCTGAGACTGCTCTGAAGGCCAGATTGAAATAACCCATTAAATCCTTAAAGCTTTTCTAGGCATCTAACTGGCATTTCAGTTTATCCTTAACACACATTTCAGAATCCACTTACCCCCACTGGCATATTCCATCACCAAATACAACGTCTTTTCAGTCTCAATAACTTCAAATAATTTTACTGCAAGAAAAATGAATGAGAGAGATTGCAGCCAGGAAAAAAAGCACAGCACAAACAAACAATTATACTCATGGAATGAGTATAATTTATGGCCAGTGATAACACTAAATCATACAGAAACTTTATATCCTTTAGGTTAGCATTCTTTTGAGAGGGAAAAAGACCAAAAATTAATTTCTAAATCACAGTTGATAATGAAGCATATGAATTCACAATTTTCTCAGAAGTTTATGCGCACTGTACAAACGACTTCATGCTGGAATTAGTGTTTAATTTGACATTTGACACAGACTTAATTTAAGATCATACAAACCTCCCCTATTTTGCTAGCAAACTGCTCACAGTCAGAAATCCAAAATTCTGACCAACTAAAAACCAAGTGGATACCAGAAAAATGTTAAGTCTAACTTTCCTCAGATTGCAATATAACCACTCATTTAAAACAAACACACCCCCACCACCACCCCCAAGAAAACAAAAAAAGGCAGAAGCTATGAATGCTGAAAAAGCAACAAACAATTTAAGGGATGAGAAGGGAGCGCCTAGCATGTAATAACTTGTACACCTCGTCCATACCTTGTATTCAACAAGCCCTCTGGCCAATTCAGGACCATTAACTGTCTCTGGAACAAGACTGTCCAGCCCTCCTCAGCCAGAAGAATTGTCATCACAAAGTAGGGCCCTGAAGCTGTGGGGTAGGTGAAAGAACTAAAGCAGAAAGGGAAAATTACATACTTGGTAATTCTAATTTTCTGGAAATATCAGTCAGCAGGAGTCTTTCCTAGACTGAACTAATGGAGTTCTGCTACTCTCACCTAAGAAACTCATGCTTTTGGGTCTCAAGAATAATTTCAATAGAAGAGGGGAATTGGGGTACTTGATAGACAGAAGACGTCACATCTACTCTGTGTAAGGCTTTTCTGGACTGAGCAGTTTACTTCCTCTGAGCAAAATTCTTGATGCAAGTAGAGTCAATAAAAGAGGGGAGAGAATGAAGCATTTCTCTCTGGATGCTTACTGTCCCTATTAGCTCCAAAAAAAGTTTAACAGCAGTACATTCAAATACAGCCAAATAGAGTATAATGTAAACAGTATAATAGAAAAAAAGTCAGCAGAAATGCAGGGCTCCTACCAATATTGGGATGATTCAGAATCTTCATTATTCGTACTTCTCGAAACAACTGTCAAGGAAGCAGGACAATTTCCTTAGAATGTGTTTATTAGGGAAAAATTACACAAGATACGCAATTTTAAATGGCAAGAAGAAGACAGAAAAGGCCACAAAAAGTAGCATTAACATAAAATACAGACAAATACAGTGCAGTGAACTCCAGAAAATATAATCTACATCTTATGCATTAAAATAAATATAACTACTACAAATAGCTACATACCAAAACCAGACTCATTTTTAAGCATTATGCAAAGACACACTAACTTGCACAGCTCTTTCTGGAGTTCCACATTGACCAAACCCCACAGATTATTCACACAAGTATTCACTCTCTCTTTCTCTGATTTCTTTGGTGACTGGCAAGCCCAGCCAACTACCCCAAACACATCAAAACTGTAGGTGCAAGTACAAGGTGCAGCTCTAGATAGAAGTCACGCACAGATGTTCAAATGGAATAAGCCACAAGGAATTCTGACATCCTCCAAGTCCTGCTGCTCCACAGACTGAAGCAGGCAAGTTTGCTTTCCCCACAACTACGAAATTTTACACTGATCACAAGCAGCAGTGATGCCCCCTCTTTCCCCCTGCAAGTCCTGAAGATTTATCATTGCTGAAAGTCTGCCATATGACACTGAATCACATAATTATAAACAACTGGACAAACTTAAGCCCTTAGTATATACACTTCACACAAATTTCTTATTTTAAAACAGAAACAAGAGGTTATTTGTCTTAAATTTCTACCATTCATGGCTTTATTAATTAGAGGTGCATCAAGATTAACCTAGGGGCTCAAAGGAAAGAAGGCAAATGGAAGAAATCAAAAATGCCTATATAGTTTTGTGCTGTCTGCTTGAGGTTGGCAATACTGATAGGCTTGCACTGTTTAATTGAACAGCATAGCCTCTATTTAATGTGCTGCACACTCTTTGGTCCCTTATTGGGCTAACATAGGATGCTGAAATAAATGAAGAAATGCTCACTCTTCAGCGTAAGCTTAGACATTTTGGAAACATCTTTAGAAACATCTTACAGTCCTCCTTAGAGAGAAACAGGGCTCAACACATCAAGTGTGTTATTGCTGTTTTGTTTCTCTCATGTTGCAGAGACATCTCACCCTCCATTTTCAAAATTAGTCCCATTTGATCAGATGCAAGCATTGCAAAAGGGCACAGTGATGCAAGGCAGAGACTGAACAGCCTCCCAAAGAGTAGCACTTTAGGGTATTTTATATTTCTAAAATTCTGCATTTATTCTACAAGTTAAGACTACAGAACAACATCTTCTGGACACTCAGTTTTTGATACTTCATGCCAGTTACTATGCATTTGACTTATAGCCACCATTAAAACAATTTCAGAGGGAAGCAAAGACTACAAAAGCATTTCTCTGAGCAAATATAAACAGATGTAGTTTGCTTATGTCCAGGACACAAAACAGGGGTATGTAATATTATGCACCAGAATTAACTTCAGCAAATTTCTCCTCCTCATTAAATCAGCCATTGTTAAGGAAAAACACCACACCAGGATGTTCATGGTGAATTTGCTGTCTTTTTAAGCATGGGAATTTGTCGCACAAGAATAAATTTCTCAGCTAAATCAATATAAACTAATCAGAAGCTAACAAATGTAATCCAATGGATGGTACAGCATCAGAAGAGCTTCTAAGCAGGTATGTGGAAAATCAGTTTCTCCCCTAAAGACTGGAAAGATATTTCGTAACTTAAGACTGGTCTATGAGGTATATATCATAATTTAATGCTGGTATAAGAGGTACAGCAGTGAGCCTTCATAAACTGGATTAAAATGAGACTTCTATCGAAAATAATTTCAACCCTCACATTTTTATATAGAATGTAAAGTACATGGGAATTGGAAAAAAATTACGTGCATTATTCTATTCAATATTCTCACAAGATTTAGAAGTTTACTAATTGGTTTAAGACTCTAATTGGTTCAAGGCTCTAATTGGTTCAAGATTCAAATTGATTTTACAGCAAAAAGAAATTTTGTTCCACAAGTGTTTCTGAATAAAAGCCTTAACAGGATTCGAGGACATGACTTTATATTGCAACCCTACATTCCATAAAGCACTACTTTGACATTAATCTCCTCCCCCACACTTTCCCCATGCAGAAGCATGCTGGTCATACACATCTGCAAAATGCCAATAACCATGTATTTACAAATATAAGCAGCTTTAAGCAATAGCCACTACACTCCTCAATAACACTCAGGATACATCTCTTTGCATATAGAGGTATTTAAGCAAAAAGACCACAGTTATTTCCTACAAAGCCAAGTTGGTAAAACTTACAAAAATCTGGACAGAACAGCGATGGTTGTTCTCTGAGGACAAGGCAACCTGCTGCAGGATTATGATCTATTTTACTGACAAAAAAAATAACATTTTCAGAATTCAGACACACCTGTATTTTCCTGAGCAGCAGCGTCCTTCCCTCTCAGAAGGTAAAAGTGACTTATCTTCCTGACTTATCTCTCACCACCCCACCACATATTTACAGGACCACTCTTCATTCTTAAAAAAGGCTACCATTCAAAAAAAAAACCTCTTGAACAAGCATCTCCTTGTTGGAAAGGTGCTGTAGCCTCAAAAGCTTCACTTATAGAAAGAGACAGCCAGCACCATACTTGGTTTCTAAAATTTTTAGTTAGGAAAAAGCAACCACACTTGAAAAATTGTTTCCCATGCTTCCAGCTTAATTTTTCAAGGCACCAACTGCACAAAGCAAAGATCTGCCACACCATTAATAACATTTCTACTTGCTGCCAGATTGATACCTATGTTTAAGATTTACTTTTTTAAGTTACTACAAACTGAAAATATTCAGTTAACCAAGGCTTTGTCTTCTTTGAAAAAATGTGCTTGAAAGCTGCTCTACTTTCTAAACTGTTACTGAGAAGGGATGTGGCAAAAGGAGCACAGCTCTCAATAGGTAACCCATTGAGATTGTTCCAAATCTTCCACACTACTTTACTTCTGTTCTGCTTTTCTCAGTGACAGAAGGAATTTAAGTTAGAGGCTCCAAACACATTTAAAGAATAAAAAGCTTGCTCTTGCTAACCCCTAGAAGGGGCATATCTGAAATAACCATTACCTAATTAAACGTATTAATGAAA